>VCII01000090.1:0-645397 GCA_006030095.1 Triplophysa siluroides
CTCCGGGGTCTGTTGCGTCCTCCGGGGCGTCTGTCCGGTCTGTGTCGGTCCTCCGGGGCGTCGTCCGGGTCTGTCGGTCCTCCGGGGCGTCCGGTCTTGCGGTCCTCCGGGTCGTCGTCCCGGGGCGTCCGGGTCGTGGCTGTCCTCCGGGTCGTCGTCCGGGGCGTCCGGTCTGTGCGGTCCTCCGGGCCTCCTCCGGGTCGTCCGGGTGCGTCCGCCGGGCGTCCTCCGGGCGTACGGGTCTTTGCGGTCCTCCGGGGCGTCCTCCGGGGCGTCCTCCGGGGCGTCCTCCGGGGCGTACGGGTCTTTGCGGTCCTCCGGGGCGTCCTCCGGGGCGTACGGGTCTTTGCGGTCCTCCGGGGCGTCCTCCGGGCGTACGGTCTTTGCGGTCCTCCGGGCGTCCCTCCGGGGCGGTCCCTCCGGGGCGTCGGCGTACGGGTCTTTGCGGTCCTCCGGGGCGTCCTCCGGGGCGTACGGGTCTTTGCGGTCCTCCGGGGCGTCCTCCGGGGCGTACGGGTCTTTGCGGTTCTGTGCGGTCCTCCGGGGCGGCGTCCGGGTCCGTGCGGTCCTCCGGGGCGTCTTCCGGGTCCGTGCGGTCCTCCGGGGCGTCTTCCGGGTCCGTGCGTCCAGGGAGTCCGGGTCTGTGCCGTCCTCCGGGCGTCCGGTCTGTGCGGGTCCGGGTCTTTGCGGGTCTGTGCGGTCCTCCGGGGCGTCCGGGTCTTTGCGGCGTCAAAGGACAGGAAAGAATCACTTCTCGGTCAAGGTATAGTAAAGAGAGTTGCCTTTCTGTATCCTGAGAAAGATAAAATCTTTTTAATATAAAACGCTCCCGTTTGTGAAGTTCAAAACAGCAGCAAAGAAATTACTGTAGTCTTACCTTCATTACCCAACAGCTTCCAGTAAATGGTGCTGTCACCACCAGAGCACCATCAACAGTATCCAATGTGAACCCACATTTAGAGTACTCTAACAGGAGAGGGTGCCATAATCCATCAACTAAAAGGAGAGGGGGAAATCCTCACGAACAAGTAAAGTTTAAATTCACTCAAAAATATAAGACAAAAAAAATACCATTGATCTTGACGGTATCTGCCCTGAGTCCAAGCGAGATAACCATTTTAGTGGGCAAGCAAGAAACTGTAGGAAGGGGAGAACTCGCAGGGCATGATGCCTGCACTGGTGCCCCCATTATAACCAGAGACAAAATATATTTTCCATGCTGTCAGAAGAGAGAAACAAGACCCCCTTTGCACAAAACAACTGCAGTAAAGTAATTTTAAGCACTGCAGGCACATGCACCGACCTGTTGTCGGACAGTACAGCCACGGAAAGGAACAGAAAATGATACATCCCGACGAACCCTCTTCACAGAGATACCACAGCTGGCTGGGATTTCAGACACAGGCACTGGAGACCCCACTCCTATTCAAAAGAAAAAGTATATAATGACAGACCTTATAAAATGTGAAAAGGAAACCAAAAGTTTGTATAGGCTTACCTCTATCAACCAGGAAGTGGGGCATTCTTGGGCCAGGAACACGCAGGGTCATGGCATCATTACCACAGTGCACAGAAGGACCCAGGCGTTTCAGCTTAGCCTCAGCAAATTGGAATTGTGCTTAATTTAGTTAAATAAGAAAAGTCAACTAGTTGCCCATTTAAATAAAGCTGCAATTTAACATTTACAATTAACACACCTCGTTCACCAGACCAGTATCCATCAGGCTGTTCTCCTTGTCTATCAGCCGACTCATTGGATACACCACTGCCAATAATAAGCTTGCCAAAATTAAGTGTTGTCTTAATTTTGCCATGAGAAAAAACCCATTCCTGAATAAGCAGCATGACCAATACTTAAACAGCTTGCTGTCACCACAGTCAAGCCAAGAAGTAAAAGATTCCTAAGCCCCAGCATCACAAGGGCAATACTCTAGTCTACTCTACTTGTGAGTGCCGCTGCTACAACAACTCAATTGCATACCCAAAAAGACCCTTTAACTGCAAAAGTTGACAATCTCATTGAGGCTGATTGTGCTATTTGTACTCACCTTTTGCATTAAATCCCTTGCTAATTCACAATGCTGACCAATCACATCCGTCATCTGTGTAATCAATCATCACTAAGCTTATTGTTTTCACCTGTATCTCATTGCGTTGTGAGTTAACACAAGGGATGCAAAGATTTAGAAAATTTTAAACAGCCCGTATTGATAGACATTCTATTTTATTCTCATTTTAATGATTTACAATGCAGTTTTATTGGATTGTTTGTTTGGTTTCCCAGTTTGTCAAAACAAAGTTGCTTCACAATACATACATTAAATTGATTTAATCATCATATATCATGCCATGTCATTTTCAGTTCATACCGTTCAGAATAGGAATCTTAGTTTTCTATGTGAACGGCATATATACAGTAACAGTAATCAAATTTTCTATTTTTCAGATGAAAATAGCTAAACATTACAAATTGTTTAAAGACTAGTAACATCTTCCCCGCTAGCTATTCTAGCCCCGTCGTCATCACCAATGGTTTCTGGAATATCTTTATTTCTCTCCCACACTTTTCTAATGGTCTCTGGAGTCAGTGGTGCCAGGGGCTCAGACACATGAGCCTGTTAAACGGCAGTCCCAAAATTATGTGAGTGACTGGGGCTTGAGCATCGATCTAAGTCCACCTGTAGCCTCTGTTAGTTGGGCAGGGGAATGTGATGTTACCTTCAAATGCTCCCTCACTTTGGTCCCAATTCGCCTATTTTGGTACCAATTCGCCTTGGAATTATAAGGTTCTATTTTGGTCCCAATTCGCCATGGAATTATAAGGTTCTATGTGCTGTCTGAGTAGTTTAGAGATATGGAGTTTTAAAGTTTGTGCATTTCATATAGCAAAAATGATACGAGGAAAAATCTATTTATACATGAAAAAGACAATACATTTTCAAGCAACCCAAACAATTTACTCATAACTTGTTAAAACATGAAATTAGTGCATAGGTACATTTACATGGTTTTTATGACACCTATTTTATTTTAGGATGCTTTTTTCTTGTTCAAGTTAAGCACAAAAGGCCGTGCTAATTGTTGTATGGATATTTTATCCACAGAAGGTGGGACAAATCAAATTACTTTGTGAAGATGAGTATGGCTGAAAAAACATAATGTTTCTTTTTGTGATCAAGACTCTTGACGTTGTTCACCATTTGCACATAACTTCCGTTTTGTTTTCGT
Organism: Triplophysa siluroides; assembly: GCA_006030095.1. NCBI lineage: Eukaryota > Metazoa > Chordata > Actinopteri > Cypriniformes > Nemacheilidae > Triplophysa > Triplophysa siluroides. Next base: position 3,229 of record VCII01000090.1, read on the forward strand.
TTCCATTCAGGCCTTGATTTCCTCAAGGCAATGCAGTAGTTGCGCTAAACAGCCAATATCTTTCCGATTCAAAGGCAGATCAATTTGCATGTTGTCAGAGACTCAACATAACTTGTTCAAAATACACAAATGTTTGTGTTTTCAGCAAACAAACTAACGTTACTCACATGAAAAAGTTAAAGGGGCAGTTCACCCCAGGTTGTTGCAATTGATTTTTTGAGGGATTTGCTTTAACGCTCATTTTCTGAGGTAATTTGTGATGGAAGAGATGCGTCCCTGTGTGTAGTATCCGTTTGTACAATCACAATGCCACCAATAAATTCTATTCAATTTATTTACAGTATATAGCGCTTTTCACAGGGTGCATTGTTCCAAAGCAGCTTTAAAGGAGAAAATAAGAAAAACACAGAAAGGTAAAACACAGCACAGTGCATGGTGTTTATAGACCAAGCAAGATCGGTATAATTGTGTAATTCATCTAAAAGTATTTTATGATCTACAGTATCGAACGCAGCACTAAGGTCAAGCAATACTAGAAGTGAGAGGTTACCTTTATCTGATCCTATAAGCAGGTCGTTTGTAATTTTAACAAATTTTGAAGCCGGACTGAACTTTATATATCCGTTATGTTGCATGGAAACACCACAATTGAGTGGACACTACTTTTTCTAGTATTTTAGACAAGAGAGATTTGAAAGTCTATAGCTTCCAAGTTCGGCTTTTTGATAAGAGGCTTAATGACGGCCATCTTGAGTCCTGGGACATGGCCTAGATTAATTGACGAGTTAGTTATAAATTGGCTCAATTATAACAAATAGTTACTAATTTAGTTGGGTCTAAGCATGTTGTAGGTTTGGCTCTTGCAATAATGTTAAAGCTTCCCGTATTATAGGTGAAAAACACTGTACCTTTTCTTTCAGGGAAGTGGTTGATATGAATTCAGATAAACTTGGAGGTTGTTTTTTACAATGTCGTCACGTATGTTTTCGACTTTCTCTGTAAAAAAAAAAAAAATTCTCTAGCAATATTTATTACTTCAACCTGAATGTTGCACTTTATTGACGTAGGTCTTGTAACATTCTGCTGAAATCAAGATATTTAGACGAATGTCGGTAACCAAACAGATGTCATTTCCCCCAATCTAATCCATTTACTGCCCTAATAGCAAAATGTCAGTAGTCAAACCATTCACAGAAAAACTGATTCTAGCTTATTAGGCTTGTTCAAGAACCTGAAAGACAACATGACATTTCAGCATCAATAGGACACAGATTTTAGATCTCCGGGGCGTCCGGGTCTGTGCGGTCCTCCGGGTCGTCGGGCGTCCGGGGCGGTCCTCCGGGTCGTCGTCCGGGTCCGGGTCTCGTCCTCCGGGTCATCGTCGTCCGGGGCGTCGGTCTGTGCGGTCCTCCGGGCGTCGTCCGGGCGGGGTCCCCCCGGTCCGTCGTCGGTCCTCCGGCGTCGTCCGGGGCGTCCGGGTCTGTGCGGTCCTCCGGGCGTCGTCCGGGGCGTCCGGTCTGTGCGGTCCTCCGGGGCGTCGGGTCGGGTCGTGCGGGGCGTCGGGGTGCGGTCGGTCGTCGTCCGGGCGTCCGGGTCTGTGCGGTCTCCGGGTCGTCGTCCGGGGCGTCCGGTCTGTGCGGTCCTCCGGGTCGTCCGGGGCGTCCGGGTCTGTGCGGTCCTCCGGGTCGTCGTCCGGGGCGTCCGGGTGCGGTCCTCCGGGTCGTCGTCCGGGGCGTCCGGGGTTCCGGGCGTCCGGGCGTCCGGGTCCGGTCCTCCGGGGCGTCGTCCGGGGGTCTGTGCGGTCCTCCGGGGCGTCGTCCGGGGCGTCCGGGTCTGTGCGGTCCTCCGGGCGTCGTCCGGGGCGTCCGGGCGGTCCTCCGGGGCGTCGTCGGGTCTGTGCGGTCCTCCGGGGTCGTCCGGGGCGTCCGGGTCGTGCGGTCTGTCCTCCGGGTCGTCCGGGGGCGTCCGGGTCGGTCCTCCGGGTCGTCGTCCGGGCGTCCGGGGTGCGGTCCTCCGTCCTCCGGGGCGTACGGGTCTGTGCGGTCCTCCGGGGGTCGGTCTCGGTCCTCCGGGGCGTCCTCCGGGGCGTCGGGTCTTTGCGGTCCTCCGGGGCGTCCTCCGGGCGTACGGGTCTTTGCGGCCCTCCGGGGCGTACGGGTCTTTGCGGTCCTCCGGGGCGTCCTCCGGGGCGTACGGGTCTCGGTCCTCCGGGCGTCCTCCGGGGCGTACTTGCGGTCCGGGGCGTCCTCCGGGGCGTACGGTCTTGCGGTCCTCCGGGGTCGTCTCCGGGGCGTCCGGGTCTGTGCGGTCCTCCGGGCGTCCTCCGGCGTCCTCCGGGGCGTACGGGTCTTGCGGTCCTCCGGGGCGTCCTCCGGGCGTACGGGTCTTTGCGGTCCTCCGGGGCGTCCTCCGGGGCGGGTCTTTGCGGTCACGGGTCTTTGCGGTCCTCCGGGGCGTCCTCCGGGGCGTACAGCGGTCCTCCGGGGCGTCGTCCAGGGAGTCCGGGTCTGTGCCGTCCTCCGGGGCGTCCGGGTCTGTGCGGGTCCGGGTCTTTGCGGGTCTGTGCGGTCCTCCGGGGCGTCCGGGTCTTTGCGGCGTCAAAGGACAGGAAAGAATCACTTCTCGGTCAAGGTATAGTAAAGAGAGTTGCCTTTCTGTATCCTGAGAAAGATAAAATCTTTTTAATATAAAACGCTCCCGTTTGTGAAGTTCAAAACAGCAGCAAAGAAATTACTGTAGTCTTACCTTCATTACCCAACAGCTTCCAGTAAATGGTGCTGTCACCACCAGAGCACCATCAACAGTATCCAATGTGAACCCACATTTAGAGTACTCTAACAGGAGAGGGTGCCATAATCCATCAACTAAAAGGAGAGGGGGAAATCCTCACGAACAAGTAAAGTTTAAATTCACTCAAAAATATAAGACAAAAAAAAATACCATTGATCTTGACGGTATCTGCCCTGAGTCCAAGCGAGATAACCATTTTAGTGGGCAAGCAAGAAACTGTAGGAAGGGGAGAACTCGCAGGGCATGATGCCTGCACTGGTGCCCCCATTATAACCAGAGACAAAATATATTTTCCATGCTGTCAGAAGAGAGAAACAATTAAGACCCATTTGCACAAAACAACTGCAGTAAAGTAATTTTAAGCACTGCAGGCACATGCACCGACCTGTTGTCGGACAGTACAGCCACGGAAAGGAACAGAAAATGATACATCCCGACGAACCCTCTTCACAGAGATACCACAGCTGGCTGGGATTTCAGACACAGGCACTGGAGACCCCACTCCTATTCAAAAGAAAAAGTATATAATGACAGACCTTATAAAATGTGAAAAGGAAACCAAAAGTTTGTATAGGCTTACCTCTATCAACCAGGAAGTGGGGCATTCTTGGGCCAGGAACACGCAGGGTCATGGCATCATTACCACAGTGCACAGAAGGACCCAGGCGTTTCAGCTTAGCCTCAGCAAATTGGAATTGTGCTTAATGTAGTTAAATAAGAAAAGTCAACTAGTTGCCCATTTAAATAAAGCTGCAATTTAAACATTTACAATTAACACACCTCGTTCACCAGACCAGTATCCATCAGGCTGTTCTCCTTCTATCAGCCGACTCATTGGATACACCACTGCCAATAATAAGCTTGCCAAAATTAAGTGTTGTCTTAATTTTGCCATGAGAAAAACCCATTCCTGAATAAGCAGCATGACCAATACTTAAACAGCTTGCTGTCACCACAGTCAAGCCAAGAAGTAAAAGATTCCTAAGCCCCAGCATCACAAGGGCAATACTCCAGTCTACTCTACTTGTGAGTGCCGCTGCTACAACAACTCAATTGCATAACCAAAAAGACCCTTTAACTGCAAAAGTTGACAATCTCATTGGCTGATTTGTGCTATTTGTACTCACCTTTTGCATTAAATCCCTTGCTAATTCACAATGCTGACCAATCACATCCGTCATCTGTGTAATCAATCATCACTAAGCTTATTGTTTTCACCTGTATCTCATTGCGTTGAGTTAACACAAGGGATGCAAAGATTTAGAAAATTTTAAACAGCCCGTATTGATAGACATTCTATTTTATTCTCATTTTAATGATTTACAATGCAGTTTTATTGGATTGTTTGTTTGGTTTCCCAGTTTGTCAAAACAAAGTTGCTTCACAATACATACATTAAATTGATTTAATCATCATATATCATGTCATGTCATTTTCAGTTCATACCGTTCAGAATAGGAATCTTAGTTTTCTATGTGAACGGCATATATACAGTAACAGTAATCAAATTTTTATTTTTTCAGATGAAAATAGCTAAACATTACAAATTGTTTAAAGACTAGTAACATCTTCCCCGCTAGCTATTCTAGCCCCGTCGTCATCACCAATGGTTTCTGGAATATCTTTATTTCTCTCCCACACTTTTCTAATGGTCTCTGGAGTCAGTGGTGCCAGGGGCTCAGACACATGAGCCTGTTAAACGGCAGTCCCAAAATTATGTGAGTGACTGGGGCTTGAGCATCGATCTAAGTCCACCTGTAGCCTCTGTTAGTTGGGCAGGGGAATGTGATGTTACCTTCAAATGCTCCCTCACTTTGGTCCCAATTCGCCTTGGAATTATAAGGTTCTATTTTGGTACCAATTCGCCTTGGAATTATAAGGTTCTATTAATTCGCCATGGAAGGTTCTATGTGCTGTCTGAGTAGTTTAGAGATATGGAGTTTTAAAGTTTGTGCATTTCATATAGCAAAAATGATACGAGGAAAAATCTATTTTATACATGAAAAAGACAATACATTTTCAAGCAACCCAAACAATTTACTCATAACTTGTTAAAACATGAAATTAGTGCATAGGTACATTTACATGGTTTTTATGACACCTATTTTATATTTTAGGATGCTTTTTTCTTGTTCAAGTTAAGCACAAAAGGCCGTGCTAATTGTTGTATGGATATTTTATCCACAGAAGGTGGGACAAATCAAATTACTTTGTGAAGATGAGTATGGCTGAAAAAACATAATGTTTCTTTTTGTGATCAAGACTCTTGACGTTGTTCACTATTTGCACAGCATAACTTCCGTTTTGTTTTCGTTTCCATTCAGGCCTTGATTTCCTCAAGGCAATGCAGTAGTTGCACTAAACAGCCAATATCTTCCGATTCAAAGGCAGATCAATTTGCATGTTGTCAGAGACTCAACATAACTTGTTCAAAATACACAAATGTTTGTGTTTTCAGCAAACAAACTAACGTTACTCACATGAAAAAGTTAAAGGGGCAGTTCACCCCAGGTTGTTGCAATTGATTTTTTGAGGGATTTGCTTTAACGCTCATTTTCTGAGGTAATTTGTGATGGAAGAGATGCGTCCCTGTGTGTAGTATCCGTTTGTACAATCACAATGCCACCAATAAATTCTATTCAATTTATTTACAGTATATAGCGCTTTTCACAGGGTGCATTGTTCCAAAGCAGCTTTAAAGGAGAAAATAAGAAAAACAGAAAAACACAGAAAGGTAAAACACAGCACAGTGCATGGTGTTTATAGACCAAGCAAGATCGGTAATTGTGTAATTCATCTAAAAGTATTTTATGATCTACAGTATCGAACGCAGCACTAAGGTCAAGCAATACTAGAAGTGAGAGGTTACCTTTATCTGATCCTATAAGCAGGTCGTTTGTAATTTTAACAAATTTTGAAGCCGGACTGAACTTTATATATCCGTTATGTTGCATGGAAACACCACAATTGAGTGGACACTACTTTTTCTAGTATTTTAGACAAGAGAGATTTGAAAGTCTATAGCTTCCAAGTTCGGCTTTTTGATAAGAGGCTTAATGACGGCCATCTTGAGTCCTGGGACATGGCCTAGATTAATTGACGAGTTAGTTATAAATTGGCTCAATTATAACAAATAGTTACTAATTTAGTTGGGTCTAAGCATGTTGTAGGTTTGGCTCTTGCAATAATGTTAAAGCTTCCCGTATTATAGGTGAAAAACACTGTACCTTTTCTTTCAGGGAAGTGGTTGATATGAATTCAGATAAACTTGGAGGTTGGTTTTTTACAATGTCGTCACGTATGTTTTCGACTTTCTCTGTAAAAAAAAAAAAAATTCTCTAGCAATATTTATTACTTCAACCTGAATGTTGCACTTTATTGACGTAGGTCTTGTAACATTCTGCTGAAATCAAGATATTTAGACGAATGTCGGTAACCAAACAGATGTCATTTCCCCAATCTAATCCATTTACTGCCCTAATAGCAAAATGTCAGTAGTCAAACCATTCACAGAAAAAACTGATTCTAGCTTTATTAGGCTTGTTCAAGAACCTGAAAGACAACATGACATTTCAGCATCAGTAGGACACAGATTTTAGATCTCCGGTGCGTCCGGGTCTGTGCGGTCCTCCGGGGCGTCGTCCGGGGCGTCCGGGTCTGTGCGGTCCTCCGGTGAACGGGTCTTACGGGCGGTCCTCCGGGGTACGGGTCTTGCGGTCCTCCGGGGCGTCGGGCGGGGTCGCGGGGGCCTCCGGGGCGTACGGGTCTTTGCGGTCCTCCGGGGCGTCCGGGGCCGGGTCTTTGAGAGGGTTCTTGCGGTCCTCCGGGGCGTCCTCCGGGGCGTACGGGTCTTTGCGGTCCTCCGGGGTCCTCCGGGGCGTACGGTCTTTGCGGTCCTCCGGGGCGTACGGGTCCGGTCCTCGGGGCGTCCTCCGGGGCGTACGGGTCTTTGCGGTCCTCCGGGGCGTCCTCCGGGGCGTACGGGTCTTTGCGGTCCTCCGGGGCGTCCTCCGGGGCGTACGGGTCCTCCGGGGCGTACGGTCTTTGCGGTCTGTGCGGTCCTCCGGGGCGGCGTCCGGGTCCGTGCGGTCCTCCGGGGCGTCCGGGTCCGTGCGGTCCTCCGGGGCGTCTTCCGGGTCCGTGCGGTCCTCCGGGGCGTCGGGTCCGTGCGGTCCTCCGGGGCGTCGTCCGGGGAGTCCGGGTCTGTGCGGTCCTCCGGGGCATTTTCCGGGGAGTCCGGGTCTGTGCGGGTCCGGGTCTTTGCGGGTCTGTGCGTCCTCCGGGGCGTCCGGGTCTTTGCGGTCGTCTGGGGCGTCCTCCGGGGCGTCCAGGTCTTTGCGGCGTCAAAGGACAGGAAAGAATCACTTCTCGGTCAAGGTATAGTAAAGAGAGTTGCCTTTCTGTATCCTGAGGAAGCAGAAGTGATGTCATCCGTGCTAACCCGGGGATATGTGGGTCCTGAGGTCGGAGCGCGGTGCAAACCGCGCCCACCCCGGGTGCCATGTTTTTCCCGGGGGTGCATGAGGAGCTGTGTAAAACTTGGAGCGCTCCACTCACGGACCGTTCCAGTGAAACCAGCTCCGGCTCCCTTACTTCCCTCGATGGTGGGGCAGCCAAGGCTACGTCGAGATCCCCCGGGTGGAACGTCCGCCCTTTTCAGGGCCTGGCGCCCACTTACTCGCAGAGTTTTTCCGTTCTCTCCGGGTGTACTTGCAGCCGATCGCACACTCCACTGGACTGTGCCCGGCGACCCGACCTTACGCCCTGGCGAGGCGTTGGGTCGTACACACACGACAGCTGCCACCACTCTCAAACCGACAGTGCGTGCAGCGGTCCCGCCAGGCAGGGTAAAAAAGGCGGAGACAACCTTCCCTCCAGGGACCCCCCGCGACAGAGGGGTAGCTCCGCCAGCCGACGAACCACCCACCATGGGAATGATGAAGCAGACCGTCCCCTTGGTCACCCTGTCACAGTCCCTGGGAGCTCGAGAGCTGCCCACACTGTCTCGCTGACTAATGAGGGCGGTCCGTCTTGGTTACTCGATCCAGTTCGCCAGAGACTCTCCCAAGTTTCTGGGCATCATCTCTCCCTCTGTCAGAGGCAGGGACGCCTCCGTACTTCGGGTAGAGGTCACCACCCTTCTGGCAAAACAGGCATCGAGTTCGTCCCTCAAAACCAAGATGTTCAGTGGGTCACGACCCGCACTTCATCGTTCCCAGGAAAGATGGTGGGTTGCACCCCATAGTTCTGCGTACCCTGAAAAGCACCTTCACAAAGCTGCCGTTCAGGATGCTCACGCAGAGGCGCATCCTGACATCTATCAGGTGTCATCTAACCGGCCGTTCCTACGGTTCGCGTTCGAGGGGCGGGCATATCAGTACAGAGTCCTCCCTGTCGGTCTGTCCCTGTCTCCACGGGTCTTCACGAAGATCGTGGAAGCCGCCCTTTCTCCCCTTCGGGAAAAAGGTGTGCGGGTACTAAACTATCTCGACGACTGGCTTATCTTGGCACACTCGCGAGATCTGTTGTGTACACAGAGGGACCTGATGCTCCGGCATCTAGATCGATTGGGATTTCAGGTCAACCGAGAAAAGAACAAACTCTCCCCAGTGCAGAGCATCCTCTTTCTCGGTATGGAACTAAACTCTGTCACCATGACGGCGCAGCTGTCCGCAGCACACGCCCAGTCAGTGTTGAACTGCCTGGAACACTTCAGGCAGTCGGCGGTCCCCCTGAAACAATTTCAGAGGCTCCTGGCATGGCGTCCTCCGCGGGGGTAATACCCCTCGGATTGATGCACATGAGACCGCTCCAACACTGGCTACAGAGTCGAGTTCCGAGGACAGCGTGGCACACCGGCAGCAGGCGCATGGTGATGACGCCCTGCTGCCGACGCACCCTAACCCCTTGGTCTTCCATGACCTTCCTCAACTCGACCGCTGGGGGTGGAGCTCGGATTCGTCAGAGTCGGATGCCAATCTCCCTCCGATGCTGCGAGCGACATCTCATCTACGTCACACATCGTTTCCGAGTGTGTGCCTGAGGATCCGGACGGTATGCCACCGCCGGTTGGGGAACGTTCAGAAGAGCGAATCGGGGTGCGATCGGCCCGTGAGCACTTGGCTGGCGGGTTTACGTTCGCAGAGTTCCCCATATCACTAACGCTGCTAACGTGGGTGGTCATCGGGGCCGTAGCCACAGATGTCACGTCCGGGTAGCAGACGAAATGGTGGCTGGTTCCCGTAGGAAGACAGCCACCTGTGACCGCAACTTCTGAATGACAATCTGCCCGCAATGCGGGCAGATGTGTCAACGAACGCTGCTTCAGTGTGCTGGACGCCCAGACACCTAATGCAGCGATCGTGTCCATCCCCCTCCTCGATGAGGGTGCCGCACCCAAGAGAACAGCGGGACATGCCGCGCTGGAGAATGCTCAGTCAGTCCTGAAAAGGACCTTTTAGAAAAAATCTCTATCACCTCCGGAACCGCCGAGACGCCCAGGGGAAGGTCGCTGCAGGTAGGGACGATCCGCTGCTCTACGTCGTAGATCCGGCAATGTAGAAGAAGAAGAATTCATTGAATTCGTTCTGTTCGTAGTCATGAGCGAAGGCTCTGAAGAACAAAAGGTAAATGAATGCTGCAAATTTCATTCGCCAAATTTCATTGGCCTTTTCTATAGTAGTCAGAGGTGATTGGTTCTCAAGGGCGAACCCCATCTGTCGTTCTCGACACAACGTCGAGAGACCGACAGAAAGGGAACCAAACTTTGCAGTCTATGCAAGGAGGAGAGATTCTTCTGTTGCCATTGAGAAGGATATTCCTATAAATGTCAGTGATGTCACTGACATTTTTAGGGACATGGCCAGTGTTGCCACAGTTGCTTTGAAGAAGTAATCTGATTACTAATTACTGATTATACCTCTAAAAAGTAACTTAGTTACTGTACAGATTACTGGATTTTAAAAGTAACTAAGTTAGATTACTCGTTACTTTATCAGTTACATTCAGCAGCTGCCGCCAATACCCCCGCTGCCTCAACATAAAAATGACAATCGGTTTTGCCAACACTCACTTTATTGGAAGTGTATTTTTAACAGTAATGTCAACAATGTATCTCCTGACATTTTAAGTTGAACTTAAAGACTATTTCCTTAAAAATGTTAAAAATAATATAAAGACTGATTTTCTTGATTTCACTTAACGGTCAAATCAGTCTTACTTGACCTGACATATTTAACTGTTAATACGTTAACCACTTCGCTAAAACGCTCCCACACGGTACTTTTCTTTTCTATCTTTTTTTTATTTTTAATTCTCCCTTTTTACATTTCTCTCGGATCTGTTTGCCTCCATTTTTGCTTTAAGAAATAGACCTTCCTCTACCGCATTTCTTTTAAATGACTGCAAATTAGCGCCTGATGAAAAATGCACACAAAACACATTCGTATTTTTAGAGAAATGTTGTTAATATTGTATATGATATCATCCACCCGCGACCCACCCGCACTTAATCTGATTGTATTTTTTTATTAACCGACCCACCCGACCCGCGGATCATCTGCAGCGCCCGCGGATTTAACCGCCATCCGCGCATCACTACTGCCCGCCAACTTCTTCAACTCTCCCCCACTTACTGGTTTTGCACCAAAGTCCAGCATTTGTTGTTTGGGTGGTGGGGGACCTGCTGCTCTCTGCTTCGCAACACCTGGCGGGACTTGCTCTGTAAATTGGACTGTGCAGTGCATCGACTCCAATTGTTTCTTCAAATTTGACGTAGTGTTTTTGTAGCTAGATAGCACTTTGTCGCCAGCACAGAGAGTACAGAGAACCTTAATATTGTCATAGAGGACACAAACTCGCGACTGTATTTCCAGCTAGGAACACGCATCTCTCTCCTCCCTCCATTGTAGTTTACATTTCAGTCGCTGCGTGGTAGGGGCTAAATTACACGTGCGTGACTACACTCCCTGAGACGCAAGAAGCAAAAAATATATTTTACTAGTGAAAATGACAAAAATAGTAACGCACAGTGACTTGGATAAATAACTTTTATCTGATTGATGGTTTGGAAAAAGTAACGCGTTAGATTACTCTTTACTGAAAAATGTGGTCAAATTAGACTAACGCGTTACTAAGTAACGCGTTACCGGCATCACTGGACATGGCCAACAGGAAATTGCTGTTATAAAACACAACAGCTCCTCCACTTATTGGTAAGAATAATGCTCATCGTTTAGATTTAGGCCACATTTAGACACATCTTTATTTAGATTTTCTGTTAGACATGTAATCAATCAAAATTCAACTATATCACAATGTCAATGCTATATAATCTTGATCACAATATTGCATACTGTAGACACAAGCAAGCAAAACACGCTCATATCTCTGTCTATATAGATTTTTCTGTCCCACTCTTGTTTCATTCCCAGATTTAAAAACGTTTTTAAAAACCTTGCAGCTATTGGTGTGCAGCAGCCACTTTAAGCAATCACCCTTGGCATCAACTGCAGCACTACAGTAGGTCAGTCAATGTGAGCCAGTTCCACACATTTTCAGCGATCTGTACATCTTGTCATGGTCACTTAACAATTGTTTAATCAGCTAATATATGTCCCATGTTTGTTTTAATTTCTATTGTCAGAGATGACCTCCAGCAGTATCAGCAGCAACATCCCCAGAAAACCCCTCAAAATCAGCTGCTCCCTGTAAGTTATGTCAGCCCACAGTGTTTTAAAGCCTGTTGCCTACAATCTTACAAAACAATATGTCAGGGGCCACATTTATTTTTTAATAGTTACCATGTCCTACAAAGCTGTTCTTTATTATTCTGTATAACAGAGAGAAAAAACCTTAAGGTTTGAACAACTTAATACACGTCAATTTCTAATCTCAGAGTTATTAATAGGTCCACAGAAAATATTTTTTACCTTTTAAACATTAAAGTGTTTTTTCTGTTATGTTTCTTTTTTTAAACTGCATGACAGCATTGGCTGGTATATCAAAACAGAAGCCTCTGTATTGATACGTATATCTGCAAGGAATTTGTCACAATAAACAGTATTGATGTTTTGAGCACAGCCCTGTTTAATGCCTTGTTCCATGTGCCTCTTTTGTACTTTGAGCACCTGCCCCATTAAAGGTCTCTGCACGGCCCTGCCCTCCAGGCCTCCCGAGTGGCGGTCACCGCCATGGCCGCCCGAGCTAACGGCACCTCCCTGGACCCCTTGAACCCTGGTGCCGGTAGCACCGTCCTGGAGGCTTCCTGTCCCTTGTGTCCCTGTACCTTGTATCCCGCACGAGCCTCCAGGACGAGAAGTCTGTCTCATCCCTAACTCAACATCTGAGGCTAACCAGAGAAACCTTTCTGACAATAATAACTTACGTGATTAAACTGTCCTTTTCTATAAATGTATGTAAATGTCTAGGTTGTATGTTGGTGCTCATGCCATTTTAAATAGCATGTAACTGTTAGATATACAAGTTTAATTCAGGTTTTTGTTGGTATTCATACATCCGAATGAATAATGACTTGATACAATTCAAACCTGTCCATCTTTGATATCTAAATGTTTATCTTTACAATTCCTCATTATTTATATACTGTATATTGTGAACACCATACACTCATTATGTTATAATTTGGACTGGTATTGACTGGCAAAGAACCCACGCCCTGCCCAACTATGATTGGCCGACTAAAACTCTGAGGGCATGCCCTTCATGAAGATAAATATCGACAAAGGACACAGTCTCCTCTTCTCTTTTTGAATCAGTTAGTCAGTTTTAATCTTCCTCAAGTTGCATCGTTGGACCTTTCCTCTCACCTCCCCCTATCTGGAGAAGGAACAATGGACTTCTGCTGCCTCGCACCCCTCAATGAGCCATGAGGGCAGAGGCCTGCAACTTGTCAGCAGGACCGCACTCTGAAATCATTTGAACATTTCAACTTGTCAGAAGGACCGCACTCTGAAATCCTTTGAACATTTCAATCTCTCCCTTTCGGGGGAGGAGAGGTAATTCTTCCCTATATGGAGAAGGAACAATGGACTTCTGCTGCCTCGCACCCCTCAATGAGCCACGAGGGCCGAGGCCCACAACTTTTCCGCAACTTGTCAGCAGGACCGCACTCTGAAATCATTTTAACATTTCCATCTCTCCAAGCGCATACGAATACATCCAGCACACAAGCTTGCAAGTATCCGTTAACTAATGGTGTTTTACTAAACTAAGTTCGGGAGGAGCAGGAGCAGATAATTAACTCGGCTGGTCGGCTGTCAGCAATCACAACAATCAACCTATCACTTCAAAGAGAGAGAGAGAGAGTGTCTCTATAAATAGTCAAGACGTCTTACCTTCACTCTCTCTTCAGTCTCAAGCATTGGTATATCCAATTACAGAAATGTCAGAGAACGAAACAGCCCAAATGGACAACTCCATCGAAGATCCAGGTCCTTCGGCGTCCACAAGCGACGGCCAGCCCAGCAGCGCACGCAGGGAAAAATCACAAAAACCCGCGGCTACTCCAAGAGGCCGTCGGCTTTCCCGCGCTTCCTCCTCTACCCCTAGACGCAGTCGCACACAGTCACCGCCGCCTTCCAGGCTGGCAACGACGTCCCCAGCTTCCTCATATGCTTCCATCCTTCCCGACCTCCCGCCTATCGAGATGTGGACGGTCGTAGGATTACGACAAGCGCTACTCAAAGCAAACGTCCATTTTCCACAAAGCCGAACTATATGGTATGTACTCCTCCCTCCAGCCGGATTCCCGGAATACGCCAAATGTCACCCAGACGAGGGCAACAGGAAAGCCGAGGCAGGTTCGCGATTCCCCGTATCTACGGCCGGGTCAGACTCCAACGAGGAGCGGCCTCAGGTCCGAAAACCGCCGGAGCGTTCCCTCTGCAAGCTTGGGCCGCGCCCCGGAGGCCAGAACCGACCACCCGCAGTCTCTTCCCCGCTCAGCTGAGCTCCAGCACGCAGCATCCCCAGGCAACATTCAAGCCCGCCACACAACGAGCCGCCCTGGCAGCGCGAGCATGGCTCCGCAAGCGGCCCCAGCTCACCCACACATCCTCGCTCTCTCCTCCAATCCTTTTTCCAGCCAATGGCCTGCGGCCCCGCCTTCGTTTCCCAGTGCGAGGCTCCCTCCACTGACGTCACAGGCGCAGGTTTACGACTTCTCCGCCTTCCCTCAGGTCTCAGGCACAGGCAATGTAAACAGCGCAAGACCGGCCTCGCAAATGGTCCCAGCGGACGCCATCCCCACTCTAATGGCACTTCCTCAGACTCCCCCTCCTTCACACTGGCATCAGCAGCACCGATGCCAGTCCCGCCCAACGCCCCAGCCCTGGAACCGCCCCCAGTGACGGCAAACATAAAAGCTCAGATTCTGGCAGAAATTCAGGCGGCTAGCACCAGAGGCGGACCCCCTCCCAACACCAGTACCTCCCTATTCGGAACTGATATTCCCATAAATCACCCGCTAAGATCTCTTCTAGATTCTTCATTCAATTCTATCATCCAAGCCGTCTCACTCAGGACCCTTCAGTCTTACCTTACCGCGTGGAAGAGTTTCAAGTCATTCCACCAAACATACAACATGCCTTTTCCCGAGTTCTCTCTGCTAACCATCACCTCTTTCATATCCTTCCTAAATATCAACAAAAACCTGCAAGCCAGCTCAATTAAAGGGTACCTAAGCGGAATTCAATTCTTCCAAACTTATTTTTAACTCAACCTGCACAGCTATATCCAGTCCTCAAACCTCCATGCTCATCAAAGGAATTCAAAGAGCTCAACCCGCCTCCCCGGACAAAAGACAACCCATAACTTTGGATATATTAACCAAATGCATTTCTACCTCCGCAGAGGTTACCACTCCACGCACACCGCCCGCACACTCGACGCCATGTTCACTCTGGCTTTTTCGGATTTCTCAGATGCTCCGAAATGACAACTACATCTAGCTTCAACCCTTCGGTCCACCCCACCATCTCCGACTTGGCAGTGCTCGACGCAGAAACAATCTCCTTCCACATCAAGCAAAGTAAGACGGATCAATTCAAAAGAGGCCATTTCATCTTCATATTCAATCTTCAATCCCCCATCCAGCCGTACCAAACCCTCCTGGCCTACCTACAGTTCAGGAGATCACAGGCAAAATTACCATCGGAACCTCTCTTCATAGATGACTCCGGTCGTCCAGCCTCACGTTTGGTTCCAAAAGCATCTTAAATCAGTATTGCGCCAATCCAGCATCCCCGAGAACATTTCTCGAGTCATTCCTTTCGCATCGGCGCAGCTACCACAGCCGCCCAGAAAGGTCTCTCCCAGCCGCAAATCCAAGCTCTCGGTCGCTGGACATCAGAGGCTTTCAAAAGCTACATTCGGACGGACCGCTCGCTCATCAAAGAAGCCCATCGGACACTAATCTCCCAGATCATCTAGCATCAACCTACCACAGCATAGCGGCAGCATCCGCCCCACACCGGCCCGTATCTCCATCCACGTTCTGCAGCAGCAGACTTCACTCCCTTAAAGGCCAGCATCGCAGCAAGCGACCGCCCCATAAGGGCCCGTGCCTTCATCTATTTCCTGCAGGCATCGCAGCAGCGACCGCCCCTCAAGGGCCCGCGCCTCCATCCATGTTTCTGCAGCAGCATACATCATTCACATAGAGGCCAGCATCGCAGCTAGCGACCGCCCCATAAGGGCCCGTGCCTTCATCAATGTCTTGCAGCAAGCGGACATCCTACACACACATAGGCCAGCATCACAGCAGCGACCGCCCCTCAAGGGCCCGCGCCTCCATCCTTGTTTCTGCAGCAGCATACATCATTCACATAGAGGCCAGCATCGCAGCTAGCGACCGCCCCATAAGGGCCCGTGCCTTCATCAATGTCTTGCAGCAAGCGGACTTCCTACACACACATAGGCCAGCATCACAGCAGCGACCGCCCCTCAAGGGCCCGTGCCTCCATCCATGTTCTGCAGAAGCAGGCATCCTACACAAAGAGGCCAGCATCGCAGAAGCGACCGCCCCTCAACGGCCCGTGCCTTCATCTACTTCCTTCAGCAGCAATCACCAATTACATAGAGGACAGCATCGCAGCATGCGACCGCCCCTCAAGGGCCCGCGCCTCCATCCATGTTTCTGCAGCGGCATACATCATTCACATAGAGGCCAGCATCGCAGCTAGCGACCGCCCCATAAGGGCCCGTGCCTTCATCAATGTCTTGCAGCAAGCGGACATCCTACACACACATAGGCCAGCATCACAGCAGCGACCGCCCCTCAAGGGCCCGCGCCTCCATCCATGTTTCTGCAGCAGCATACATCATTCACATAGAGGCCAGCATCGCAGCTAGCGACCGCCCCATAAGGGCCCGTGCCTTCATCAATGTCTTGCAGCAAGCGGACATCCTACACACACATAGGCCAGCATCACAGCAGCGACCGCCCCTCAAGGGCCCGTGCCTCCATCCATGTTTCTGCAGAAGCAGGCATCCTACACACAGAGGCCAGCATCGCAGAAGCGACGCCCCTCAAGGGCCCGTGCCTTCATCTACTTCCTTCAGCAGCAATCACCAATTATATAGAGGCCAGCATCGCAGCAAGCGACCGCCCCATAAGGGCCCGCGCCTTCATCAATGTCTTTCAGCAGCAGACATCTTACACACAGAGGCCAGCATCGCAGCAGCGACTGCCCCTCAAGGGCCCGCGCCTCCATCCATCTTTTCTGCAGCAGCATACATCATACACATAGAGGCCAGCACCGCAGCAAGCGACCGCCCCATAAGGGCCCGTGCCTTCATCAATGTCTTGCAGCAGCAGACATCCTACAAACACATAGGCCAGCATCGCAGCAGCGAACGCCCCTCAAGGGCCCGTGCCTCCATCCATGTTTCTGCAGCAGCAGGCATCCTACACACAGAGGCCAGCATCGCAGAAGCGACCGCCCACAAGGGCCCGTGCCTCCATCTATGGTCTACAGCATTAGACATCATTCACTCAGAGGCCCGCATCGCAGCAGCGATCGCCCCACAAAGGCCCGCGCCTCCATCTATGTTCAGCAGCAACAGGCATCATGCACTTCGAGGCCAGAATCGCGGCAGCAATCGCCCCACCAGGGCCTGTGCCTCCATCTACGTGCTGCAGCATTAGACATCATCCACTCAGAGGCCCGCATCGCGGCAGCAGCAATCGCCCCACCAGGGCCCGTGCCTCCATCTACGTTCCACAGCAGCAGACATCCTACATTCAGAGGCCAGCATCGCAGCAACGACCGCCCCTCAAGGGCCCGTGCCTCATCTATGTTCTGCAGCAGCAAACATCACTCCCCTAGAGGCCAGCATCGCAGCAGAGACCGCCCCACAAGGGTCCGTGCCTCATCTACGCCCTTCAGCAGCAATCACCATTAACTTAGAGGACAGCATCGCAGCAGCGACCACCCACAAGGGCCCGTGCTTTCAGCTACGTCCTACAGCAGCAGACATCACTCCCTGAGAGGCCAGCATCACAGCAGCGACCTCACAAAGGCCCCGTGCATACATCTATTTTCTGCAGCAGCAGTCATATTTCACTTAGAGCCCACAGGGCCCGCGCCTCCATCAATGTCCCGTAGCAGCAGACATCACTCTCTTACATCGCAGCAGAGACCGCCCCCCAAGGGCCCATGCCTCAATCTACATCCCTTGCTTCATTCATCCCTCCGATCAGCCGGCATCTTTCTCCAGGAAACCTCAAATTCCCCGCTTCAGTAACACCCGAAGTCTCTTCAAGACTCCACAATATCGGCTTTCATACCAAGCAAGGCCGGGTCACCAGCAGCCAATACCAGCCTCGTTTTTGGGGGGTGTGCATATGCGGCTGCTGTCTTGCATCGGTTGCATCTCTTGGGGGGGAGTCTTCCGGGTTCAGGCTAATGCCGGATTCGGAGCCCTCACCCCGGACAGGGGGGAGTGCTCTGAGCTCGGAAGAATGAACGAGCTCGGAGCCCTCTCCCCGACAGCACGCCAAATACGCATACCCTCAAACTACTCTATTATCTGTGTAGGTGAACTCGTGAAATGGTGTTTTACTAAACTAAGTTCGGGAGGAGCAGGAGCAGATAATTAACTCGGCTGGTCGGCTGTCAGCAATCACAACAATCAACCTATCACTTCAAAGAGAGAGAGAGAGTGTCTCTATAAATAGTCAAGACGTCTTACCTTCACTCTCTCTTCAGTCTCAAGCATCCCACCACCACCCCGGCTCCTCACCTGGAGCCCCTCGTCTCCAGCAGGACACAAAGGGGGGGGGGAGTCTTCCGGGTTCAGGCTAATGCCGGATTCGGAGCCCTCACCCCGGACAGGGGGGAGTGCTCTGAGCTCGGAAGAATGAACGAGCTCGGAGCCCTCTCCCCGACAGCACGCCAAATACGCATACCCTCAAACTACTCTATTATCTGTGTAGGTGAACTCGTGAATTGATAGAATAGCTACGATGATTTTTATCTGATGTTCAGAAATTGCCACCATGCTCTGTTTATCTCTCCGCGCTCCCTAGCGCATTTGTGTTTCATGTATTTGTTTGTGTTTATGCGATCGTCATTATGTTTACCATGTAGAGTAGAGTTTAATAAACAACCATATATTCATTTGTGATGGATTTTCGGGTCACGCTCACAAACTTGGTCACTTATACTGTGTTTCGATCTATGCTACCTTTGCTCCAAATCCTGTTTGGTAAAGTAACATTACTTATGGCCATGAGATAACCTAAAGTTTATAATATCATTGATGCATTCGCTGGACGAATGCATACAAATATTGTTATACTTTATATTACAAACTAGACACTGTAAAATATGTATATTTAATAACGATTATTATACGTATTTTCCTTTGAGCTAAACTAATTCCTTGACTGAAATTGATGTTTTAAATAACTAATTTCATGGATGTGATCTTGAAAGATCTGGTGGAGAATCATAATTGGTGAGCTAAACTCATCCTTAAAAAAATCAAAAACAAAAAGGGAAGATAGGGCTAGCTCCAAGCGGATCGCGAGAAGAACAGGACTCGAGGTGAACGACAGGTGTGGATAATCCTTCACCCCGAGGTAAAACCACAAAGGACCCAATATGTCCCAGAATCCAGACAACAGTAATTCCTCCACGCAAGTGTGAACAGTAGTTCCTTTACATAAACGTCATATGGCCATCTTGTAGTACACAGCAGAAACAGCGACTGAGCTGCCCCATTAATCGCCCAGCACAATAGGAGGGGGAAGGGCACGACGAAACCAAACGTGGCAATGAAGGTCGGAATAGGAGTGGAGAAAGGACCCTGTAGCAAATACGTACAACAAAACAAGGCTACTAATAATTACATATACCCGCTAGAATTTCCCACTGAAGATCATAGGCTAGACTTACCAAACGAGGGTATGCAAGTTATTATAATCAGGTCACAAATCTGGATACTCGCTGCTAGACTAGAATATAAACAACTATACGTTACTCAACCTCCCACCAATCGTTAAGATCAACTGGCGCTAGATATTCTGTTTGCAACAAACAGCTTTCACATAGCTGAAGGGAGGGCAGTCATTAGATCCATTTAGTAAAGCAACAGATGGAGAACTCTTAGGTACACAGACAGACTGGGGTGTAATACACGAATCATTAGTGCCACGAAAAGTAACACTAAAAAGGATAGCATACTGACTACATGCTAACAGCACATACCTGAAGCCACAGTCAACCGACATCAACGGGGAGGGTCCGGACATGACGCACACCAGGCTACGGCCAACCAGCTCTCAAATAGTGAGCACTGAAAGCTAATTGGTGACGCGAGTGTCAATCACCACCAATTACCTAGTTCACCCTGTTACACTGACAAAAAATATTAAGCACACAATGAACGATCTAGTAAAGACAGAATTGCATCTATTCAGGAATACAACTTTTTCTTTATTATCTGAATTACATTCATTTACCTGAGGGTGAGGAAGGACGATGATGAGGAAGACGCTTGGATCCACACCGCGCATGACTTACCAACTTCAATTACCAATTACTAATATACTAACTAAATAAGAAAGTCGTTTTAAGTACAAACAATAAAGATAACAGCATGCAGATCGTTCTCTAAAATTCGTTGCACTGTACTGTCTTCAGTATTGACTTCCTTGTCAGGGAGCTATCAATCAAAAACTCAGTCCCGCCTACATGTGAGATTTGTGCCAGAGAGGCGAACGAAAACATCGGAAAGCGCAATTGAAAAATCTAGCAGCGAATTCAAAACTATTATTTGCAAAATCTAAACTTAGAAAATTGTTAAGAAAAATAGCAGTTTATTTGAAAACCATGTCACATTCTTGCATTTGAGCTTATTGATTTCATTATTAAAGTGTTTTTTTTCATTCTCGTTGTATATTTTTGTTCGTTTTTTTAAAGTTTGCGTTCATTTTTATTGGTACAAAAGTAATCCCATAGATAACCACTGCACTAAACTTTCGACTTTATGGTCGAATTTACTAACGGTAAATATTGTGGTACTATTTTCTAATAAGCTGCTTTCGAAAATGCCTTGTCACCTTGACAAATGGGTTTGTTTTTTAAAAAATGTGTCCAACTTGATTACAATGTCTTAATCAACAACTCTGAACTCTTTTTACACAATGAATATGTGTGCAACAAATGCAATAATTTAAGTATGAAATCTATGACAAAACAATTTGATATGTCATGCAGGTACGCACATGCCTTAGCAAGTCTTAGCTATTCTCTGTTGTGTGTCCAAGTATTTGAAGCTTGAGTATTTGTCACTATTTTCCTACTAAGAACATCAATTTAAATACTAATTTAGTTTCAAGAAGGTTCCATAGTTGTGTGATATCAAATATTTTTATCCAAATTTTGATCCTAAACCGTATATGGACCAATAATACAGGCAATTGTCTATATCGCAGAATCAACAAGCAGAAAAGTTGCCTTTAGAGAGCTTGTTAAAGCTGTTTGTCAACGTTTGTGATCATGGGAATTAGCCAGACCAGCCATATATAACAAACCAAATGTAACCCTCAAGTCATATGACAAGCATACACACACAGAACATGGTAAGATTTCATGGTAACTGTTTTATCACTGACCGATCAATGAATGCTACTGCTGATATCACAAGTAATCATCAATTAGCAAGAACAAAATTAGATAACAGTGCACAATTAGTTATTATTTTCTCCAATTGAGGAGCTGAATAAGGAGTTTAACGACATGACAGTTAAGACAAAACCATTTTAAACATATATAAGTTGTCCATTACCTTCATAATAACTGTATTTGCATTTCATTACAGATACAGTCATCATTGGAGAACATTTCTAGTGTTTTTGAGTTTCAATTGTCTGGACTGAATGAAACAATGGAAAACAGATATGTGTTTTTGTCTCTGACTGTTCTGTATTATCCTCTAATGGTTTTGTGTAATGTAGTTGTAATTTTCACTATTATTTCAAATCAGAAGCTTCACGAGCCAATGTACATATTTCTGTGTAATTTGTGTATGAATGCACTTTTTGGCACTGCTGGATTCTACCCTAAATTCATGTATGATTTATTATCTGAATACCATGTCATTTCATATGCTGGATGTCTGATTCAGATATTTGTCATTTATTCATCTGCTTTGTGTGACTTTTCAACATTAACAGTGATGGCATATGACAGATATGTGGCAATATGTAGACCGCTGGAGTATCATGCAAAAATGACCAATCAAAGGGTTCTTCAGTGTATCTTGTTTTGCTGGCTGGCTCCGTTTTGTTGTATGTCTGTTCTTATTGCATTATTATCCAGACTTACCTTATGTGGCTCAAGTATTGAAAAGCTATATTGTGAAATTTGGGCCGTTGCAAAACTTTCTTGTTTTTCTAACACTGTAAATAATGTGTTTGGGTACATTGTAATTCTTGTATACTTTGGTCATGCGGTATTGATATTTTGCTCATATATTCATTTGATTAGGAAGTGCAGGAAGTCTATTGAAGTCAGACACAAATTTGTACAGACGTGTGTACCACATCTGCTCTCGTTGATCAATGTGACTTTTGCTTTGCTGTTTGATGTATTTTTCAGCCGCTATGGTTCAAAAAGTTTGCCTCAAGGGGCACGTAATTTCATGGCACTGGAATTCCTTGTCATAGCCCCTATTTTAAATCCCCTCATTTACGGACTAAATCTGACAACAATACGCAAACAAGTTATTCGACTATTTTCCAATAAACAAGTGGGAATATCTTAGAAATGTTTATTTAATCAAAAGGGCCCACGCTTTCCTTGTTTTGGAATTTTTTGAAACCTAAATATTTCAAAGCAAGTTTTTCACAAAAACAACTTTAAACATTTTGTTATTTTAGTATTGATAATATAATAATGCCATTAGTGACATGATATGTTTTGGTATTTTATATTGTTGTATTTTTTTGTCACAGTTAAAGGGATGTAAGAGATAAAATAAAGTGAAGTGCCTAAAGCTTTAAACAATGGTACTGTATAATTTTAATACTACACACCCTTGGGAGGCTTATGGTCTTATGAAACACTTGAAACTGCAGTGTGTTAAAACACCGTATTATTAATAACGATGAACAATTCTGTCAGTTCTGTCATTGTTTTTTACAATTCATTGTTTTTTATCAAGTTGGCACATATGTTCATATGTTCAAAATAAGACAAATGAGTTTGCTGTAGGGGTATAAGCACTGTATGTAACCACTGGTGCTCAATGAATATATAAATATAAATGCCTAATTCATTCATATGACAGGTATTAAAACATAAAAATGGTCGAACATGGTTTGCTTAACACAGCCTTCCAAAGAATATACATCTAATATTTTGCTATAGTGTCCTTTTATTAATAGTGGCTGCATGCCCTAATCATCAGATGTCATTAGAAATACCATAAATATTTATATTACAAAAAACAAATACAGTATATAATAATCATAATTTTAACCTGAGGAGGCTTGTTTTCGATTATGTAAAAAGTGTTGCACCCACAGGTCAACCAAATATGATTTTCATATAGAAACAAAGCTTAGTTATCCTGCAGCTATAGGGTAAAGAAGTATATGAGAATACGTTTACATCTACTGATGGAAAACACGTTTTCCTCGCTGTAGCGTAAAGAGAACTGGTACAAGTTGGTATTTTAATGCATAACAAAATGATGAGCACAAAGTGAAAATGTTTTTATAACAAAAGTTTATAAAAACTATGAGAGTTATACTTTTTATTTCACATTTATAAAGCCAATAGCCGCATTTCCACTTAACGGACTTGCTTGTGCGTGCCAGTCACATTTTTTTTTTACAGTCACTTCGGGGCTTACTCAGGGCCTACGGCCAGGGTTTTTTGGCCCTCCGAATACCTTGGGCCAAAGCGACCAACCTGGGGCTTGCAGAGTGGTTAAGGTCAAAGATTTGGAGACTATCTGAGTCAGAGGAACTGCAGCAGTGGCAAGACACACGTTTAACTTTTTAAAGACGAGAAAATAACTGCATATTAAACTCAAAATAAAAATTGCCAGCACTGATGCAAACGGTGTGTTATTTAAAGTCCCAGTGAAATAATTGCAGGGTTTCGAAATATTGCAGGGTTTCTGGTAAATAGCTTATCATGTGGGTCATTTTCTTTTTAAAATTCATGAACCCTCCTAATCTTCAGTTAAAATCAGAAAACGCACTTCCGCTCTGAAACGACTATCCATCTGAAATGACATAAATTAGACGGCTTGGCCGGAGCATGCGTTGACTCCTCCCCTTCAACTTTCAGTTTCATCTCAAAATCAATGCAACAGCTGTTGTTACACATCCAATCAATCCGCAGTGAAAAACGCAAGCCACTCTCACAAAATGTCTCCTTTGAAATTCCTTTTCACTCCCAAATGTGTCAGAATACAGAAGAAAAAACGATCGCAACTTTCAGTTCACGGGAACTTTAAAGAAAATTGATGTCCACCTTTTTAAATCTTCTGAGCAAAAGCCCTAGTGAAAAACCAGACATATCTTGTGTTTTTATATTTTTACATCGTCAATGATCTTGTTATACAGTATAACAAACAATGCAGACACATGTGTACATGCATTTACAAAAAAAAATGTAACCAGGGCTGACTAGTTTAGATTTTTTTACAAATACTTTGTAGATTGTTTGCTAGCGTGTTATTTTTGTGAACACTTTAATCTGACATTTAAAGTAATAAACAAACAGCCACCGCCTCGGTTTTCATGTTTGTTTTGCAATGATGCAATTGTGATTCCAGCTTTCCTCCTGTCTAAACTTTCTTCTTCCCGCTTGAGTAGGTGGGTTTGTGTGACGTTTGGGCCGGAGAGATGTGTTTAGGGCAGGGTTTTAGAGCAGTGCTGCCTGTCTTGCCACTGGCCTGACAGTGGAGACGCAACTTGATTTTGGCCTCAGGGTCAGAGGCTCGACGAAAGCCCTGGCTCACGCTGGCCTCGACATTCGAAAGCCAGTTAATGTCTACCACAGGGTTTACCAAACAGGGTTTATTCCTGGTTTAGTTATTTTAACCTAAGACGGCTACCATTTTCTTTTTTGGTGACGTATAAAGGGTTGCAGCCACAAGTTAACCAAACTGAAATACTATTTTAATTTTTGTCTAGTTTGTGTCTCAGGGTCCAGTGGTATCTATGTTATACTTGTGTTGGACTCTCTTTGTTTTGATTCCTTGTTGGATTTATTAATGACTGCCTTATATGTTTATCTGTGTCTTTGTGTGTATAACAACATTAGCAGTATCCCATGACAATTCTGAAATGCATTTGATCTACATCAAATTCATGCTAAGAGAATGCAGTTATTCTCACTCAAACCTTTTGCAAGTTCGGGAAAAGGATTAAGCTTTTTGCTGGTATTAATGTAGAATCCCTTTGTGATTTTAAGATTAAAAGTGACAGCCGCCTTGGTATTTTTGTTATTATTTAGTGTAGGTGTAAAAAACTAATACATAATTATTTTGTGAAAAACCGAGACCTTGCCAAGTGCCTTCAGCAAACAAACATAAATAAGTAGATCAAAGTAAGGTAGGCAAACACTATTTTTAACCTATCCAAACATTTTAGTAATTAAAAAGATTGGATAACTAAAATTTTGTGACATTCTTTCTTTTAAATTGTTTAATCTGTAGATTAAGCACAATTTATGAATATTTATACGTTTTGAATTACACTAATAATTTTCCTTCTCTTTTACTTCATTTGAAAGTGTTTTTTTATTCAATAACAAGTGTTATTAAACCTTGCAATACAATAAACATTACAACAGTTAGGAACTATTGAAATAAGGGAGCTAACTGAGTTCTATTTGAAAATCATTACACATACAGTATATATACATAAACTGTAACTGACAAAAAACTAAATTATAACAATAAATGTTAACAAAGAAATGTATGAGTGTAAATTGTCAAATTAATTCTTGAAACAGATTGGACACAGCAGCAAAATTTGCAGCGTATAGATCCATCCTGCCCTGTATCAACACCTTCCATCGTTGGGTCCATGGTTTCATGAATGGTGACAAACTTGCCCCGACTTGTTCAACATAATTCACATTTAATGGATTATTGATGAATACACATTTCTCACATTGTCAAATAAGCATCTTGACTAGTTTAATAAAGGATAAATGCAGCATTTCACGTTCAACACGTATGGACATATAACAAACATCATGTACTAGGAATGTCACATCTATAAAACCAAAGGTATCACTGGTTCAAACGTAAACTTTTTTACATACACCTCAAAAATGACATCAAGTACACAATATTTGACTATAATACACATACATCATGAACCTACAAAATACTTTGTTAAACTTATGTTAAGCCTTTTTGTAAAAGATTTTTAATGTTTCAACAAAACAACACAAATTATATTTGCCATGTGCACTCAGTATTACAGTACAGCTGCTGTCTTGCTATTCAATGGCACATAATACAAATTAAGAATAGCCCCAATTTATGAAAAAAGTCAACATACAGCTGTAAAAACAACGATGGCAGAAATGCATTTCAAGTCAAACAGCAACAAAATAAATATATGGGGCAGATTTATTATTGCATTGTCAAAGGTTATACATTCTAATTTATATACAAAACAGACTGTTTTCTTGTCATACCTTCTGCTAACTTGTGGACTAACCAAATGGGTAAAGACTGCAGGTTTTTCCTGGCCTTTGATCTGTGGGTTCAGTACAATGAGGTCACATTGTCTCCCACATGCTGATAGTTCACCCAAAAAATGAAAATTCTGTCATCATTTACTCACCCTCTTGTCATTTCGCACCTGTTTGAATTTCTTTCTGCAGAGCACGAACGAAGTTATTTTGAAGAATGTTATCAACCGGCACCCATTCTCTCGCATTGGTTTAATGTCCATACAATAGAAGTGAAAGGGAGCCTCTGCAGTTTGGTTACCAATTTTCTTCAAAATATCTTCTTTTGTGTTCTGCAGAAGAAAGTCATACAGGTTTGAAATGGCAAGAAGGGAGTAAATGACAGAATTTTCATTATCGGGTGAACTATTGCTTTAAAAAAGACGACAGGAGCTACTGCTTGACAAGAATCATAAACTGGGTTGGGCAATGTCAGGCCTCTAGTGCATTGTGTATGCAACCCACATTTTTTAGACAAACTAAAATGGGCACAGCAGAAACAAAATAGGTTTCATTAACAAGATGTCGGCTCAGTTCTTTAAGATATTTGGCTTGTCGTTGACAGCTGCAGTTTTCATGCTAAACCTTGTGCGCTTCCAGCACGGCAACGAATTACAGCAAAGCATCAAGATGCTGTCCTGGTCTCCTCCTGATTATCAATGCTTACAAACCCTGCATAAAGTGTGCCAGCATAAAAACACACACACATGTACATATATACACAAGCTCATAAGTACGCAGAAATTCACGACTCATAAAGCTTGAAAAGGTAGCAGCATCTCTATGAAGAAAGTCTCTGAAAAACATTGTGGACTAGGTGGACTAATACGGACTATCAAATGAGAAAACTAGAAATCAACATATAGTCAAATCATGACGCATTGTCAAGGTAGTTTGTCTAATGTGAACTTACTACAATAGTAATAATGTAAAAGTAAAGGAAAAAGGCCTATCTATGTTATCGATAAACGGTACAGAAATAAACGTTTATTTTCTGACTGAAACACATTCAGTTGTTTAAATGAAAATGAAAAAAAACAAGCGGTCATATTTAGTTATTTGTTTGTGAGCCCAAGTGATAATTCTTCAGATGATTTCACAGTGATAAAACAACATTCACAGGACGGTTCACTTAGTGACTTTTGGGACTGGTTTTAAACAAGACTCCACTCTAACTAAAATAAAGCTATACTGATCTGCGGATCAGGTTGTTTTTATCAGGCTCCAGAAACTCTTCGACTAGAGCTGTAGTCACTTTTGTTAATTCCTCTTCCAGGCTGGAGATATCTCTGCAAAATTACAAAGATAGAGAAAGCAAATAAAATCAAATGTACCATAATCAGTTTCTGCTTTTAACAACACAAAAGATCTAGTATGTACATAAAAAGAATAAAAATGTTTCCAGTTTACCCTCAAGCAAATATGTTATCAGCTGTGCAGTAACCAGAACTACAATAATCTAACTAATCCAACATCACTATCCTTTTTTATTACGTTTAAAACAAAGACACAAACCGTTCTCCTGGCGATGCACAGAATTCTGTATAATACTTGATCTTTGGCTCAGTCCCGCTGGTCCTAAGGGTAGCGACAATGCCATTCTGAAATGTGAACGTGACCATTTGGCTGTTTTTTGACAATGGAAGGACCTAAAGCAGAAATGTAAAAATATGAACATTTACATAATATTTATTTTTTTTTTGAGTCAAAACTTGGAATACTGACGAATAAATCGTACATGTGTCCTATGGTGTGACAGCAAAATGTAGAAAACAAACGGTTAATATTACATTGTTTTATATTATTAAAGAAGTCATTCTTTTGCTGTTTTTGAGGCTTTGATTATGTATTTTGGGTTTTAACAATGGATTTTCATGTTTCTATATTTCGCTTTATATAAAGCTTAACGCTTTATATTTCACATATTTCTAGTCTATTGTTCACCGCTGTCCCTCTTCTAACAAAACGACTGGATTTCTTCCGGTATATATAAAGTCCCTCCTTCCGAAACGCTCTCATTGGTAAAGCTGACCAGGTCTGTTGTGATTGGTTCCCCACGTGTGTCTGAAGATGTCCCACCCATAACATATCAGCGAGCTTCCGCTTCTCAGGCTGTTGTGATTGGTCGGTGCCCCTCTCTGTGCACGTGTATTCATAAGCTTCGGCTCTTAGCAATACACAGTAACAAAGGCGTCAACTTCACTTCATCAGTTAAAAACATGCAGATCGATCGAAGTGTAACGGAGGTCTGCTAGTGCATGTGCAAATGGCAATCTTTGTTAGAGATCAAATTTTTTCCTACTATGTCGAGGGAAATGACACTGGACTGATTGGTGTCAGACCGGTTATATTTATTAAAACTAATAACAGAAGCGTTAGTTTTGCCATTTTATATTGGACCCGAGTTGGATAATAAAACAAGCAGATTGACTTTTGCAAGCAGGACTTCAAAGGACGTTTCATAGAAGTGTTTAAGAGGTATGCCCACACACACAATATCAGTGTATTACACAGAACAGCTTTCACATGTTAAAGTCATGGAAGCTGTTATTTGACCGTTGGTTATCTTACAATGTGTGTAGCTGAATTCTTATTACCAGCTATAGGACTGTGATGAAAGTGAAAGTAAATTAGCGCGCAGCTCAGTCAAATGTTTACAATCTCTGATAACCAAACACTACTCCAGCGGCTCTTCTTCTTCTCTAAGGAAGTCCTCGACCCATTTTTGGCGTATTCTTCTGTGCGGAGGTTTTTCTAAAACTCAGAATAGTGACATCATGTACCCCGGGAAGTAGGGGGCTGTAGTCTGATTGCAGCCGCTCTCTATAGTCCTTGAAAAGCGAATTCTGTTGAAGACAATATCTCGCTTGGCACTGAACTTTGAGCTTTATAATTTTGCAGGTATTGTTCATGCTCTAACAGCAACATTACACACTAACTAAAGGTTGAAAATTGACCACAGGGGGAATGGTCGTTTAATATTTATATTTATCATATAAAATAGAATAGGAGAGATTTAGCTTCATTGAAAATTTTCAGTTTTTAAAAATTTTGGCCTCACACCATAGGATAAATCTGTCAACAACCCAAAATACAGAAGAATTAAATGGACCTACACATTTTTTGTCAGGCCGGCTGCTGTCATAACCAGTAGTCACATCTCTAATGTGTGTGATGCAGTAACCACCGCATAATCCCGGATATACACCCTGACCTTCGAAGTTGCGCAGACGGCTAAATATTGTATTAATAGTGGGCGGGTCACTGCACATGACATAGGAGGTTCTGGAAATGTGATAGCCATATCTGATAGACAAAAAGTGGGGAAAAATAAATAAATAAAAAACTTTTTTATTTATTATTCATTTACTATATCAACACAATGTGTACAAAGCTAAGTGATCAATTCTCACTAAGCCATGGGAAGAAACATGCTGAAGTTTATCAATCCGTGAACACTTTAAATAAGGAGGATTATAGATTATAAAATGATGTATCCATTGTATTCATAAGTGTCAATCATCATAATAGATACATAATAAAGTAAAACGTAACATAAATATAAAAAGGAGCAGATGCTCACATTTCATAGATGTTGCGCAGCTGTTGGCTCAGTGAAAGATTTTTGGTGTGTAGATAAGCAGCCATCTCAGCCACAATCACAGCTGTGCTGACTCCATCCTTATCAAGAACCATGTGACCACATAGAAACCCTGGCACCAAAATAAAAGACAAAGCAAAACTTTGCTGGATTTGGACAGGAATTTTACAAAATAAACATAACTACACTGTTGCATAATAGAGATGTAACAATATCAAAATATCTCTATACGATAATACCTCGGTATGACGTCCACTATACAATATTTATTCCAACATTTAAAATGTCAAATGCTGACTTGCCATTAGCATCCTCTTTTCTTGATCCTCTAATCATAACTTATTATTAAATAATGGAAGGAGATGGACCTTGCCAAAGGTAACATCTATTATTTTTTCTAACATTCCCTGAGTAAGGCCCAGAAGACCCATTGTTTCATACAGTCATGTGACCACAATAATACTGAGACAATTTTGATATTGCGATAACAACAGATAGGGTTACATCCCTATCGCATAAACACTTAGTCTGGTGGGGATGTGCAAAACAACACAAATCTACTAAAATTCATTTTAAAGATAGGGATTGGTTGCCTAGGCTGTACTTAAGAGTGGTGCTGTAACGAAGATACATTTAGAAATTCAACAAGTACTTTACTGTGCTAAAAAGACACGCTCTAAATGTGTGCTGGATTATAATAAGTAATAACCTAGTCAATGATTGGATGACAAGTTAACAATATCTGGTATAAAAAAACTCACCTATGGATTCTTCAAATGAAAAAATGACCTCCTTTCCCATTTTTGATAACTCATAGATTCTGTTTCCAATCCACTTGAAGCCAGGCAACGTTTCCTAAGGGTGAGAAAAAAGAAGCAAAAATATTGATATTCAGTCAGCAAACCATGTGATCAGATTGATGTTTCTCCTAGGTTTCGCTTTTAAAATTAAAATGCATTCCGGATGTTCTTGGTTCACTTTTCACAAACCTCAAAATGAAAGCCTTCTATGCGTGCAAAGGCCTTCAATATCTTGGAAGAAACAGTGGTGGCCAACATGTATACTCGCTCTGTGTCCGATGGGACTGGGTGGGCTTCCTTCCAGTTAAATAACATCCACCAGCCCAGCAATCCAGCTAATTCATTTCCCGTGAACACTTTCCAACCGCTACTGCGCAGAGAAATATTAGACACAGAGCAATTGTTTTACAAAAATTCTGAATACTGCTTCAAATGAATGCGTGTAAATGATACGGCTGCACAATTAATCGAAAAAACAAATTTACAATTACGGGTGAAACATAATCGCCAAAAGCCTCAATTACAGGTGTCCATCTGGGCTCATTTCTAAGCATTTGGCAGTGTGTTTGGGTACCGGAAACAGTGGTTAATCAGACATCTAATCCATGGACGTGTTTTTTAGATATTCATTTTGGATTTTTATTATTACATTTATTTGTAATAAATATTTCCATAATTATTTATGATTTAAATTATATTATCTAGTTTTGGATGTTTATAGAAAGAATATGGCATGCAGCTGAGTCACAGAAAGTTATAAAACATTTTAAATCTTCAAAAATATGATTTTTGTCATAATTGTGCAGGCCTAGTAAAAGACCACAAGATTTCATACTTGTCATTCTGCTCTGCAACAGCCAAGCGATCAGCATCGGGATCTGTGGCCACAACAATGGAGGCCCCCTCTCTTTCAGCCAAACGTAATGACAGCTCCTACCAAAAAACAAATCACAAAAATAGTGTTGTCAAATCGAATAATCATGATTCATTGATTTCAAAATAAACGCTTGTGTTTATATAATATCTGTGTGTGTGTGGCCTTTATATTATATGCAAATATATATAAATACACAAACATACATGTTTATATTTAAGAAATATGAGTAATATATGAAGAGTTTGGTTCCAAAATGAGTTAACTCATTTTTATTATGTTATCATGTTTTATTGTGTTAATTAGCTGTATTTTTTTTGTTATTATGGCTTAAATCAAAACAAACCAACTGCAGTTTGATTGATATTAATTGGAATGTACAATAAAAAAGCATGATTTTTGAAAAAGTTATCTTAGGGGCAGTGTCCACCGAGGGTTTTTTTCAATCGTTTCCAATGGAAACACTGCGTTTTTTGAAAAGGCGAGCAGTTGGCAGTTTTTCCCACGCTCAGCGCCGTCGTTCGACCGGGCGCCCAGAGTTGAAAAATGCTCAACTTGAGGCAGAAAGCTGAGTCTGCAGCGGGTGTTTTCAGCCAAGCTCCTGCGTTTTTCAGCCGCGTAAAAGCTTCTCGGTGGACAGTCTCTTACTTTAAATAACAGTAGATCTTTTACCAAAACTGATTCTCCTTCCTCTGGGTTAGGACAGCTGACAGTGGAAAAATCTGGATCCGGATCTTTCTGTTCTGGAACAGGAATGGGAGGTGGGAAGCCAAACTGTTGAAAAGCTTTCTGGACGTAACTGTGACCGACACCATGAAAGGATGAATGCACAAACTTCAGCGGTGACCTTGCGTTAAGTTCTCTGTAATGAGAAAGACTTGAACTAACTTTCGGATCATAACCAGTCCCCCAAGATATTAAAACTGTATGTAAAGCCTAATACTCACTGCTGATATCTTACACTCCTGCTTCTCTACATAAATATTATAAAAAATATATACATATGGCACAGTTCTGTTCTAAGTTATATAACCCAGCCTTAAAGGGACAGTTCACACAAAAAATGTAATTCTGTCTCATTTATTCAGACGATTTACTCATTTACTGTTCCAAACCTGCTCAACTGCTCAACACAAAGGACGATATTTGGAAGAATGTCAGTAACCAAACAGATCTCATTCCCCATCAACTGCCATAGTAGGGAATATAAATAGTATATAAAATAAAGTCAATGAAGCTACTTATCAAATTGGTTCTTCAATGGTTTGGCTACTGACATTTTTCAGAATATCGTCCTTTGTGTTCAGCAGAACAGAGACATTTTTACAAGTTTGGAACAATCAGAATGTGAGTAAATGAAGTCAGAATTTTCCTTTTTGGGTGACCTATCCCTTTAATACTAATGCTTTCTGGTTATATGTAACGTAAATAAAAACATAATTTCCCTAGGTCTCCCCTATTTTCTCTTAGTAAAGGTGGGAGACTGCACCTGTGAAAGCAGACAGTGCTTAGCTCTTCCATGTACCAGCGGCAAATGTCTTCCAGTGGGTCTCTCCTCAGCGGACTGCTTTCAACTAGGTCCTCATTCCAAGATTCAGGCCAGGGTTCAGTGCTCTCTTCAATGCAACGCAAGATCTCCTTGTCATGCGGCGAGGAGATCTGTGCACTGTTGTGCCAGTAAACCTGAAGAAAAACAAGAGACAAATGACAGTTAACAATGTTCACTTTCCAGAAGCTCATCTGCTCCAAACTAACACAACAGGTTGAGAGTTAACCCTTTACTTATTTTTTCTTTACTTATTTATCATTTAACAATCAAGAAGTACCAGACTGTCACAAAATGTAACTAGATAATGAATGGACATCAAACAATCCTTACAACACAGCAGTGTGGTCTCAACAATTGCATATTATATATTTTAATGCTCACCTTGTATCCGTTGTCTTCTTTTCTGTTATGAGAAGCAGTGATCATGATTCCAGCAGCAGCGCCAAACTTCATCACAGCGTATGGCTAGACAACCACACGTGAAAGGACAGTTCACACTTTATTTCACTTTCTCTACTGTATATATTTCATATAACATTTCCATACAGTTTAATTACAAATTAGTTGACACCCACCAAGCTGTATCATCATCTATATTACATCGGTACTAAAAAGGATTGGCTATTGTCACGACCAAAACAATACCAAAGTTAAGTACTTGACCACAATTTTCTAATACTGCCACTGCACTGAATCGATCCAACAAGACAATAATTATATGATATTTATATATATATGAGATTATTACTTTAACTTCCACCTTCTGAGTCGCATGCAAATGTGGTCATGTGCAGTCTATCAGATTCTTTTGCAACTACGTAAATATACAGAGCTTATGGAAATTGGCTGGAGGATGCCAGACTTTCAGTACTGAAAGGAGTAGTTCTCGCCTTCAAAAAATGTATGTCATCATGTACTTACCCTCTTGTCATTTCAAACCTGTATGCATTTCAATCTTCCACAGAACACAAAAGAAGATATTTCGAAGAATGTTGTTAACAGCCCCCCATTTACTTGCATTGGTTACAATAGAGGTGAATAGGGGGATGTGCTGTTCTGTAACCAAATTTTTTTTAAATATCCTCTTGTGTTCTGTAGAAGACAGAAAGTCATACAGGTTTGAAATGACAAGAGGGCGTGTAAATAATGACAGAAGGTTCATTTTGAAGGTGAACTACTCCTTGAAGTACCAGATGATGTACCAACTCTATAATGTCTCATTGTTAAACATATCCATCAATAACACTGTCTTACCACAAACGGGGTGGGCACATAATTAGAGAACAAATAGACGGGGACGTCTTTACAAAGCATAACAGCTGCGGTCAACCTCGCAAGTCTGCAGATAAAGCAAAGGGAAAATTCAATGAAGAATGTTTTATTATTTTAGATTTCTGAGTACCTCAATTACAGCCGTATACTACTGCAACAACACAAACACGTTAGAAAACATGATATTATTTCATAAGCATTGGAAATGTTATTTGGACATGCTCATTATCACAGCAGCGATGTTATGCAAAAACACAGGACGTTATACAAAGCAAACTGATAAAACATTTCAACAGTGTCCATTCAACTCCATTGTTCCTCAAAATCTAGAAATGTTGTCAGTTCGTAAAGAATGTAAACAGTGAACGGCCTCAGCGTGTGAACTATTGTCCCGTGAAAGGAAGCCAGAATGTTTCCCTTATTTTTGCTGACCCATGAATTTTACTAGCAAATTGGGATTGTTACTACTGTACTAAATCCTGCCAGCAGTACAGCAGATGTACATTCTGAATTATGTTCTTTCAAACAATGCAAAGGCACTGAGAAAATACACAACACGAATGTTTGAGCTGCTTTAGTATTTTATCAGCCCTACAGCATGTATATTTCAAAACACTATACATTCTTGCAACACTGTAGATCACAACACTTGTATGTGCAAAGCACAGCTATTATTATTATTATTATATTATATTCAGGTATTTTATTATGAGATACAGTGGGGGAAATAATTTTTTGATCCCCTGCTGATTTTGTAAGTTTGCTCTTCTTACAAAGAAATGAAGGCTCTATCATTTTTATGGTAGGTTTATTTTAACTGATAGAAACCGAATATCAAAAATATTCAAAGGTTATAAATTGATTTGCATTTCATTCAGTGAAATAAGTATTTGATTCCCTACCAACCAGCAAGACTTCTGGCTCCAAAGATTAGTTATGTGCCTATGTGGACCACAGATTAGTCCTGTCACTTTAAGAAAGTACTCCTAAATCAGCTTGTTATGTATATAAAAGATGCCTGCCAACAGAATCTGTATCTTCCATTTCAACCTCTCCACCACCATGGTCAAGACCAAATAGCTTTCAAATGATGTCAGGGACAAGATTGTAGACATGCACAAACCTTGAATAGGCTACAGACAGAAGCTTGGTGAGAATGAGAAAAATGTTGGTGCAATATTTGGAAATAGAAGAAATACAAAATAACTATCAATTGCCCTTGGTCTGGAGCTCCCTGCAAGATTTCCCCAATGGGGTAAAGATGATCGTGAGAAAGGTTAAAGATCAGCCCAGAACTACACGGAAGAAGCTTGTTAATGATTTCAAGACAGTTGGGACCACAGTTAGCAAGCAAACCATTGGTAACAAGCTATGCCACAATAGATTGAAATCCTAAAGCACCCGCAAGGTCCTCCTGCCCAAGAAGGCCCGTCTGAAGTTTGACAATGGTTTGGAGAAAGTGCTGTGAGACCAAAATTGACTCTTGTTTTTGGAGGGATAGAAATGCTGACTATGATCCCAAGAACACCATCCCCACAGAGAAGCACAGTGTTGGAAACATTATGCTTTAGGGCTTTTTCTCTGCTACGGGTACAGGATGACTTCAGTGCATTGAAGGGCTGAGAGACGGGCCCATGAACTGTAAAATCTTGGACGAGAACCTCCTCCCCTTAACTAGATCACTGAAGATGGGCCGTGCATGTGCCTTTAACATGACAAAGAGCCAAAACATTGCCAAGACAAACGAAGAGTGGCTTAAGAAGAAGCACATTAAATCACATTAGGTCTCTAGACCCTAGTCCTATAGAAAATCTATGAAGGAGGCTAAAACCCCAATTTGCGATAGCCAAGAAACCTTGAAGATTTACAGAGGACTAAAATGTATCCTGACACATGTGAAAAACCTGGTGACCAACTATCAGAAATGTTTTACCTCTGTGCTTGCCAACAAGGGTTTCTCCACCAAGTACAAAGTTATGTTTTGCTCGGGGATTAAATACTTGCAAATCAATTTATAACCTTTATGTAAAAAATTCCCCAGATTTTTTTATTATATTTTGTCTCTATCAGTTAATATAAACCTACCATAAAAAAAGATAGACCCTTCATTTCTTTGTTAGCAGGCAAACTCTTCTCCTCAGCCATTTTGCTGCGTGTTTTACCACTCAAGGGAACGTGTCCTGGCGCTCAAGGGGAAAGTGTCCAGGCGTGTTCATGTGGGAGGTAACGTTAATGCATACCCTCTATATTATTAGTCTCAATGATAATGTTTAGGTAAAAACATATTGGTTGACATTTCTAATAGGGGCTATGATGTAATGTTTCGAAAATCCTACCGTTCACTAGTGCATCCACTGCTTGCTTGGGCACGAGTGTCATATCCGACCACCAGACCTCTTGCGTTCAGATCAGGAAAATATTTGCCTAAGTATTTGTACACCCCCTAAAAGGACAATGAGGGACATGTAGTATTAGCAACACTAAAAGAAAAACAGAACTGACCACCAAAGAGAAAACAGCTTATAATGTTTATTTGAAAACAGAATTGATAAAGTCCCAGTGAAATGAAAAATAACAATGCCCTTTTTTTCATGAAATATTGCAGCGTTTATTGTAAATTGTTTATAAATGTGGGTTATTCTCTTTTTATGTGCCCTCATAATCTTTAGTTAAAATCTGAAAACTTCCGTCCTGTAGTGACTATCCATCTTAGATCAGATGACGTATGTTAGACAACTTGGGGGAGCAACTGTTAACTCCTCCCCTTTAACTGTCTGCTGCCACTTCAATATAAAATGCAACGGCTGTTTTTATACATCCGATCAAATCACAGCGAAAGACAAAAGCTACGCCCACAATTTATCCTCATTCATAATTCCATTTGACTTGGAAATGCGTCAAAATACGTGAGGAAAAACTATCGCAACTTCCGGTTCACGGGGACTTTAAATAACTAAATCACTCAAATGTAAGAGTGTGAAAATATGACCCGATTTGAATAAGGGAAAACTCAAAAGTATTTTTTACAAAGTTATGATACAGCAAACAAATTATGCAAGTAAAATAAAATTATTTTATTTTCGCTTTATTTTAGTTTTTCTCTACTGCTGTGTCAAACCCTGAGCTTGCTTGATGTATTGTTATTTGTGGATTGGTGTGAAAGTTTATTCTCACTGAGAATTTGATGCAATTTGTCTTGAAACAAGCACAGATCATTTTTACCAACATAAAGATAAAAAGCCTACCAAACAATAAGATAAACACTTTTAGGGCATTTTTTTCACTTCCATTTCAGATAAATGTGAAGCTGACAGTTGTTCATATTTTTTCTCTCCGAGTAAAAGAAACGTACAAATGAACAAAACTAATTTGAATTAATTTGTTAATAAGTAGTGATAAGAAAACCAAATGCTCAAAAAATAAAAACTATGTTTTAGTCAAACAGTTCAGCTGTAAGACCACCAGAGAAAACAAAAGAACACAAATCCATTGCATTATATTGGGAATTTTATATACAGATATTCTGTAGCAGAGAGGTAAATATTTAAGGTATTGTTGTGATCACTTCTGTATTATTCTGAGCTAACCTGTGTAGATTGGATGACAGTCAGGTCATTGATGCGAGCAAACCCCGCCCCCATGGCGGCTCTCAGGCCGGCTGTCCCAAACGTCATCCTGGAGCACAACCTCCTCCTCAGTTCTGCCACGCGCCCCTCTCGAACCAGGGTCACAATCTGCTCCCGCGTCTGAGGATTCTAAAACCAAAGACATTATGTAGTGGTGGCTCTGTATTAGTGTACATCACCTAGTGCACTCATTTAATCCCATAATGCAACAGATGTACAGTCAACACAGCCACTTCCCATCCACTGTGTTTGGTGCCAAATGAACACCGGTCTCGGTGGATGGTGGCCTACTTCTGTCCGAATTCACTGATTTGTATTTGCTTCTTCAAGTTGACTGTATGAGTGAAGTAATTCAGAGAATAGCGAAGGAGGGTATAGGGGGCAATTTCAGACAAGGCCTTATTTGGATGGATTTCAAAGGACATGCAGGATTCTGGGACATTGTATTCTATTGATCATATCCAAAACCGATAGGATGTGCATGTCCTGACCGAGAGGGCGTCGCCAGACCCTCTTCCCAGTATCTGCATTAGCATGCCTGGATCTGTGACAAGTCAGTGTTTGAGTTATGCATTAAACCATCGATTTTCCTCAATAGTCAGAGTGGAAAATGAATAATTCCCTTTTTCCATTGCTGAAAGCTTATCTCTGTGGCAGAACAGGCTTTGAATCATTTCTAGCATTTAAGGTATGAGCCTCCCAAATATGTGAAGAATTTCAACTAAACTACGAAAGCACACATTCAGCACAGCACCAAAGGCAAAGCACAACTTTCCATCTATTTTTGTTGCGCTTTTATTTCGACTGGCATGATTTAACAGCTGCTCGCTCTGTACTGTACTACTATATAAAACAGTCCTGCAGTGCCGGCTGGGCTTGACATTTGCAGTGGGAGGTCAGCCAGACAAACAGTAAGCAAAAAAATAGACTTTACCGAACATAGTCCCATTACTCGAATCAAACCGTACATGTACAGGTGTCAAAGGGCTTATTTACACTGCAATGGATATGATGTCTGGATTGTTTCAAATGCTTCAAAGCACAATGACAGTAAGGAACATATACTACATTTGACTCAAGATGGTACTACAATGCAATTTAATATAGATTTTTATATAGAGGTTTTCTATTTATACTTTGCCCATATGCTCACGCCCATAAAAGCATGAACATTATTTCTAAGCTGATGCTTTATTTAAAAATTGACGAGCACTAGCCATGTGATGACAAACATCTGAGCAATACAATACAATGGAATAGCACAGAGACCTTATGTAAATCAGCTGACAGCCGCAATGGCTGGCATCCCTAATCGCACCAGTTACATTCTCACCTTATCCCAGGTAATCCACTGACGGATGGCTTTGTCGAGGATCACATCCCCGGTGCTGCCGAGACACTCAGAGTTTAAATTGAGGTCTCCGTTAGACCCCATGACAGCAGTGACTCCAGACCAGCGTCCAAACACCGGAACTTTTTTAATGATCCAGATGCTTCTCCGGCGCCAGCGAACGTCGTTGCGCGCGGCGTGATCGGAAATTAACGATTAACCGAGTGACGTAACGGATCGTGTCACTCAACTCGGCCGCAAACGTGGATCTGTGGATCAGTGTGACTGCGTCAACCCATCGCACCGCCGCATGCGTATCAAAGAGCAACTGCTGCGCGTGTCGTCAATAAGCCGAATCGCTGTTCGCCATTGGTTCGTTTGAAATGTTCGATCTTCCGCCGATCGCAGAATCAGTAAAGTTGTAATGGTCGGATTTCGTCTTTGGTTCCGTTTAAATGTAACCACACACTTTCTCACCAAGAGCATTTGGCGCAGTTAGCATTGGCGGTGTATTTGGCCTAGTTAGCTTGGCAGTGGTCGATTATAAATGCACGTTGTGATATAAAACAATAATGCGATGCGAATGTCTATCCAGAAATCAAATGATTTCGCAGGAGCTTCACTTTACTATCCGAACTGTTATGCAGCAAATACTGCTGGGAACTCGGATGGGTGGAGCTTATAGATGATGCATGTTGGGAAATGTCGTTTTTGTCTGGATGGTTTGGAGGGACAAAGTTAGCGTTTACAGATGTAACATTTTGCATCTTTATAAAAAAATACGGCAGTATACTATAACATAATTCATATAGTTTAGTATACTAGTACTCTGTGGTATTATATAGTGTATTGTTTTTAGCTCGTGACAAAATGTTAAATATTCTCATTTTTAAGTCGCTTTATTTAGAAAGGTTCAAAAACACTAGAAGGCTTTCTAGGAATATTATACCATTGGCAAGAAATTTTAAAATCTGGGTTACAGCATGTAGCCTATGCATACATGTGTGTGTGCTCTGGATTTATAGTATGTACATGTAATGTATAATTGTCACAAATTTAGTCACAGAAAAAGCCACATGGATGAACAACAAAACCTTTTTATTCTGGCATAATTCAATTCATAAATAGAAGAATCACTGTTTATTGTTATCTGCAGGTAATATGGTAGAGATTGGGCATATTTTTCATTTTCATTACAAATTTAGAACTAAGCTGTTAGTTATTTGCATTCATTTGCAATAAACTTTGAAAGCACAAGTATAAATCACAAATACATCATTTCCTGTCTTAACCAAGACATCATATTTTGCAGTTACATTTGCTATATTTACTAATAAAAAGCATTTTAAAAAAATGATTTATTTCTCCCTGATGCTAAATTGATTCTGATTCCTGTTGTATCAGACAGCAGTATTAGAGTCTGCTACTGATCAGGTCTTGAGCTTGCGCCAGCCGTTCCAGACGTTGCTTCAGATCAGCCCTCTTGCATCCTCTCTCTGATTCTTCACTCAGCAGTTTGACCATATCTGCCTCAATTCTCAGTTCCATCGTTTGATGGCGCAAAATCTTTGCTGCGGCCTTCAGCATGAAGAGAGTTACCAGCATGGGCACATAGTCTGTGAGGCGTTGATAGACTATCTGTATAAAGACACAGCGTGAATCACTGTAACCATCATTGTGGATTTGGCAGATTGCTGTATGGGTGTGAAC
Organism: Triplophysa siluroides; assembly: GCA_006030095.1. Lineage (NCBI taxonomy): Eukaryota > Metazoa > Chordata > Actinopteri > Cypriniformes > Nemacheilidae > Triplophysa > Triplophysa siluroides. The sequence goes on from VCII01000090.1 coordinate 44,015, forward strand.
CTTTAAAGAACATCTACACTTTCTCTCTGAGAAACCTTTGTTTAAACTTGAGGGTGATAGTTATACTTTGGATATGTTTGATGTTTTACAGGTGTACTGATTGTATGATTATTTAATTGATAATCAAATTATTATCGTTGTGTTTCAACTCACCGTATAATAGAGAACCAGTTTGTCTGGACTTAGATTTCTGGCATCCAGTAAGGCACAGCCTTTGGAATTAAAAATTCTCTCCTCACTGTTTTCATAGAGGTTCTCATCACTGTGTCTAACCCAACCTCTTTAGGGACGGCGGAGTCATTGAGTTTCTGTTGTAAAACTTTGTCCTGGGTAAAGACCAGTTGCTCCATATTAATGAACTCTTTGATTCTTTTCTCCACTTTGGTCTCTTGTTTTGACTGAATGTCATTAATCATGTTCTAAGTAAAAAAAAGAGAGATTAAATATACAAATAGTACTACAATAGTTATAAAAATAACAAAGAAGTAGTAGTTGTAATAATGGTAATAGGTTTACTTACAGAGACAATGTATTTCAGTTGAGGGTATTGTTCAAAAGATAAATCACAAATCACCTTGAACTCATTCTGAACAATCTCTGAAAAAAAACACATTTAATTTGGCTTTGTCAGATTATGAAAATGAGCTGTCTTGTTTAAACATTTGACCATTTTATATGTTTTTTTATTTGGTGCCAGGTACAGTCCATTTTCTCATCACTGGCAAAAAGACTACAGTAATGTACCGTTTTGTTTTTTGCTAAAAGGCCAACATGCTGTAACTTCATCAGATGGACACTTTACCTCTCACTTCCTTCAGTATTCCTATAGCTGGTTCTTGAAGAGCTGCCACATGCTCTTTGATAACACGCTCATATTCACTGAAATCTGAGAAAGTTAACAACTCTCTCCCACGATGCATCTCATTGTACTTCTCTATCATTTCCTTCACTTTCTCGGTGACTAAAGTAAAAACAATAAGTCTGTTTAAGAAATCATGTTAAAGTGTGTTGATTTTTTTTAAAAATGACAATGTTACAAGTGATCATTACTCACATGTTTCTTGCGTTTTTCTCAGATGGATGTCCCAATTCATGTACACAGGACGTAGAGAAGCATAAATGTTTTCGTGTTTTGAATGTCCTGTTCTACTCAGTTCATGTACGAGATCACAAAACTCCATTGTTATCTATGTAAGAAAAAACAATATAGCTATATTGTACTACAGTATTAGTTAAGATAAAGATTTATTGTGGATCTCTTACCGAACTGAGAAAGGGTCCCATCCGCTCCTCTTCCATAGGAGGACCTTGCTCGTAGTTTTTAAGCTCTCTTTGAACATTGAGCAGTCTGGTCTGAATCTGCTCAGTCAAGTATGGCAGCGATTTCTGTGTGCAGGAGAAATATAGATTAGATATAATATGCATACAAATTTCCAAAATAATACCATGAAAACACTGGAAGAAAATGCTAGACACTGCACCTTCTCCTAACATTCACAAAACTCTTTGAAGTGAGAAAGTTGTAAAAGTGCGAGAGTGAATAGAAGAAAGATGAATACCAGATCCTTTCCAGGAGACACCGAGAATGGGCATGTATTCAGTTTATTCAAACTGATGTACAGTTTCATTTAAACAAAACTTGCAAATGTTTACTTTAATTTCCTTTTTTTTTCTAATCTTATGCCTTTCAACATTTTTTTATTTTTGTTAACTCTTTCACCATGCTCTCTTTCCAGTTTTCCTTTTTGTGTCTTGTTCTCCTGATTTGTGTATATGAGCCTCTGTATTTCGTCAATGTCTGTGATCTGATCATTCCCCTCAGTTGCCACATGGGGGCTCCCTTGCCTAAATTATGAACATTTTTCCCCATTTCCTAATATTCAGTACATAGACTGATCAACCAAAACATTATGACAAGTCACAAGTGATGCTAACATCATTAACAAATATCCTTATAAAGTCATATATTTAGGTAAACAAGAATAAACTGAGAAATGGGCAGGAACAAAGTCATCACGATGTTTGCACTTTAGCATATAGACCTGGTTTTCATGCTGTACTGTTCTTTGCAGACTTGTGTATCTCTACAATTCCTCTATTCATTGCTTTATGCTTGTTTTGGTTCTGTTTTTTGCCTCTTTATGTTTTACCATACATGCCCCGTCTGTTAAAGGTATAAGATGTGTGATAAAGCCCTTGTAAAAGTTATGAAGTGTAATTGTTTAGTGCTTGCCTTGATATGATCCACCAGTTCTTTTGTCAGCTTGTCTGCAAGGCATTGAGTAGATGCCTTACCCTCATTCAGCAGGGAGCTGTGATGAAGAATAAAATAAACATACAGAGTGGATTACTTTAAATGTATTTTCTATTATGCAGTTATGTACTATCCTGTATACCATTTTTACGCACATGTGAAAAGTACATATATACAGCTGCGGAAAAAAACATACCTGAAATAACGGTGATTCCTAAAGAACGCTCTTTCATTTTGCATGGCTTTATCAAGGGAGATTTTCTCATTGATGTCACTCTGACCACGACATCTTACAATAATGTAACCCTTGCTGAGAGGGATGACTTTGCCCCGCACAACGTTTAAGACATCAGTCTCAGCTCCTCTGTCAATGAGATCTGGCTTTGTGAGAATTGCTAACCCATGGAAAAAATGGATAAAAGTTTAGGATTTAGCAGGAATCATAAAGTTACATTTAAATGTTAAAATACCATCAATACAAAGCAAAACAACAACTTTATTATAATATAACTCTTGTAGCTATTTACCTGCAGCATTCACTCAGTATATTCTCATTCTTAGGAATCAGCTTTATTTCAAGTGTGTATTTTTTTCCCCAGCTGCATATATGAAGAGTATGGTTCCAAAATGATACAACTCCGTTTTTTAAATTGTTCAAAAATCATGTTTTTTATGATGTTGTCGTGTTTTTATTGTGTTAGCTGTATTTATTTTAATGTTATTATGGCTTTAATCATAACAAACCAACTGCTGTTCGATTGATATTAATTAGAATGCACAATAAAAAAACATGATTTATGAAAAAGAGTTATTTCATTTTGGAACCAAAGTTTTCATATGTACTTTTCAAAGGTGCGTAAAAATGGTATAGTGTACAGTACAGAACAGTAGTTAGCCCACATAACTGCATATGAATGCCTTATTTGTTCATTCATTTTTTGTTACGTGCTATTACTTCTTAAAGTAGCTAAAATGCTATGTTAAAGTTGGCTTACCGAGGGTTCTGTGTCCTTCTGGGTCTACTTCTTGTGCCATCCTTAGTGCTTCTGTTGTTGCTATGTCAATATTACAGGGTACAACAACTAAATTGATGGTTGCACTCTTGGAGATGAATGACAATATTAAGGATTTAATCTAAAAAAAAATTTCAAATGGTCAGCAACGGGAGAATTTAAAATGAGCAGACAAGCACTGATCACATTAAATACTTTTCATGAGAATTTAACTTAAATAAATGTCAGATTTGTCCCTGCACAGAAGACAATAAATATATACTAATCTACTAAACTAAAAAATATATTAAATAGAAAAAAAAGGCAAATTTTACACCACATAATCTCGCTTATATACATTGATAACAGATAAATGTTTAAGATAGAACATTACACAATATAAAAAATGTACACTATTTAATACACTCACCTGTTCCCCAATATCACCAGGTTGACCATGCACAGGTACACGGGTTATACCAGGAAGATCGATCAGCGTGAGGTCACACACTTCAGGAGAGAAAATCTCCAAAGTGATGAGCTCATGGCAGATCCCTACTGTATTCCCAGCAAGCTTGTTTTGAGCTGTTTAATATATACAAACCATTACTATTTTCAAAAAAACAAATAACTACATATTTTTATATAAAAATACTATTTTATATATACCTTCTCTAACAAGATAATCCACCTTTGACGGGTCATGAAAAGTCTCACTTTGGTCGCCATAAGAAATAGTCGCTGACCACGGCCCTTTTTTGAGTTTCCGTAATTTCAGCTCAAGAGGACAGCGAGTGACGATACCTGAAAATAAACACATTATCACATCATACAATTTAAAGGAATCGTCCACTTTCAACATACATTTTCATGATAATTTACTCACCCCTGTTGTCATCCAAGATGTTTATGTACTTTTTTCTTGAGTCGAAAAGAATTTGATGTTTTTGATGAAAACATTCCAGGATTTTTCTCCATATAGTGGACTTCAACGGACTCCAAACGGTTCAAGGTCAAAATTACAGTTTCAGTGCAGCTTCAAGGGCTTTAAATGATACCAGACGATGAATAAGGGTCTTATCAAGCGAAACGATGTCATTAAAAAAAAAAAAAAAAGTATATGCTTTATAAACACAAATGCTCGCCTTTATCTGCTCTACGATGTGTGTTAATGGCTTCACGTAATACGTAATTATGTTGAAAAGGTCAACACTTGACATAGGCAAAAGTACTGAGTTACGTCTATATCAAGCGTGACCTTTTATAATGTAGTTGTGTATTACATGAAGTCATGAACGCGCATCGCAGAACAGAGCAAGGCGAGCATTTGTGTTTATAAAGCATATACATTTTTTTTTTTTGTTGAAAATGACAGATCGTTTCGCTAGATAGGATCCTTATTCATTGTCTGGTATTATTTAAAGCTCTTGAAGCTGTACTGAAACTGTAATTTTGACCTTCAAAAGGAGTCAATGAAGTCCACTATATGGAGAAAAATCCTGTAATGGAATTTTCTATAAAAACCTTAATTTCTTTTCGACTAAAGAAAAAAATACATAATCTTCTTGGATGACATGTGGGTGAAAATGTATGTTGAAAGTGGACGATTCCTTTAAGCCTCATTTTTAACACGTTTCCTTTCACTGATATCAAAGCAAGGATTTGCTATAGAGTCTCACCACTTCCTCGAGGCAAAGCTATTCCAGAGAGCGCTTCTAAAACCGAACTTTTTCCAGAACTCTGATCTCCCACCACAGCAATGGATGGAAGGCCAATGTCTTCATCAATGCCAATCAACCTCAGAGAGTCAATTAACTCAATCAGAGGTCGAACAGACTCGATGAAAGGATTGTGGAAGGTTCCTTGACTTTCTGGGTCTGAAAAATAGCTTTTTATAAAAAGGACAAAAAGGAAAGAAAAATCTTAACATTATTATTTCATGTCAATGAATCCCTCGAATTATGATTAATGGATGGAAAAACAACTAAAATGTTCAATATGTTAAACATATGACTATTTCATTATGTTAATAAGCCTGTTGAAATGTTATGTTAATTAGCCCAATTGTGTCAAAATTTGTTGAATGTTAACTATAATATCAAAATTGACAGGTATAATTGTTTTTTCTTATGTTTTTTTTTTTATTTATTTTATTATTTTGTTTTTTGGAGGGGTGGTGGGCGGGGGAGGGGGGGAGGGGGAGAGGGGATGCGCGGGGGAGTGGGGGAGAGGGTGATTTCCCATAAGGATAAATCATTCTTTTGGGTTGTCTTATTTGTAGTGGGGGGGAGCAGGATGGCCGGGGGTGGGGGGAGTGTGGAGGGAGTTGAGAAAGCAGACGCTTTATTCTAATGTGGAGGGTAGGAGGGGGTTAAGTGGGTGGGGGGGGGAGGGGGGGAGGGAGGGGGTTGGGGGGGGGGGGGGGAGGGGGGAGGGGGGGTGGGAGGGGGGGGGGGGTGATGGGGGCTCCGGGGGGAGGGGGGGGGGGGGGGAGAAAAGGGAAATACGAGGGGAGGAGCAGGCGAATCAGGGAATGATGGGGGGGGGGGGGGGGGGTGGAGGAGGGGGGGGGGGGGAGGGGGGGGGCGGGGAGGAGGGGGGGGGGGGGGAGGGGAGGGGGGAGGGGGCGGGGGGGGGGAGGGGGGAGAGAGGAGGGGGGGGGGGGGGGGAGGGGGGGGGGAGGTGGGGAGGGTTGGGGGGGCGGGAGGGGGGGGGGTGGGGGGGGGGATGGGAGACGGGTGGAGTGGGGGGGGGCGGGGGGGGGAGAAACTTTTAGGCCCATTATCTGTGAAGGAAAGTGGGAGGAGGAGGGGGAGGAGAGGGGAAGGACGGGGGGGGGTGAGATTCAGGTTTGTGGGGGACGAACGGAGGGGGAGTGGGGAGCGTGGAATGGGGGGGGGGGGGGGGGGAGGGCGGGGAGGGGGAGGCTCTTGGGGGTGGGGGAGGGGGAGAGGGGGGGAGGCGGAAGGGGAAATGGGGGGTGGGGGAGCGGGATTGGGGTGGGGAGGGGGAGGGGGGAGGGAGAGGGGGGGGGGGGAGGGAGGGGAGGGGGGTAGGGGGGAGAGAAGAGTGTGTAGAGGGGTGGGGGGGGGGGGGAGGGAGGGGGGGGGGGGGGAGGGGGGTGGAGGGGGGGGGGGGGGGAGGGGGAGGGATGGGGGGGGGGGGAGGGGGGGGGCAGTGGAGGGCGGGGGGGGGGGGGGGGGGGGGGGGGGGGGGGGGGTTGGTGGGAGGGGGGGGGGGAGGTGGGAGGGGGGGGGGGGAGGGTTGGGTGGAGGGAGAGGGGAGGGGGGGTGCGGGGGGGGGGGGGGAGGGGGGGAGGAGGGGGAGGGGAGGTGGGGGGGGGGGGGTGGGAGGCGGAGGAGGGGAGGGACGAGGAGGTGGGGGGAGGGGGGGGGGTTTGGGGGGGGGGGGGAGGGGAGGGTGGGGGGTGAGGGGGGGGGGGGGTGGTGTAGTGGGGTGAGGGGGGATGGGGAGGGTGGGGGGGGGGGGAGGGGGTGGGGAGGGGGAGGGCAGGGGGGGGGTAGAGGGGGGGGGGGTAGGGGGGGAGGGGGGAGTGGGGGGGGGGGGGAGGGGGGGGGGGGGTTGGGGGGGGGAGGGGGGGTGGGGGGGGGGGGGGGGGGGGGGTAGAGGGGGGGGGAGGAGGGGGGGGGGAGGAGGGGAGGGGGGTAGGAGGGGGAGGGGGGAGGGGGGGAAGGGGGGAGGGGGGGGGACTGGGGTGGAGAGGGGAGGTTGGGGGGGGGAGGGAGGCGGGGGGCGGGGGAGAGCGGAGGGGTGGGGGGGAGGGGGGCCGGGGGTTTGGGGGGGGTAGATGGAGGGCGGTGGGGGAGTGGGGGCGTGGGGCGGGGGGGGGGCGGAGGGGGGGGAGTTCGGGGCGGGGGCGGTGAGTCTCCGGGGGGGGGGGAGCGAAAACTGGGTGGGGTGGGAGGAGGGGGGGGGGGGTGGCGGGGGGGGAGGCCCGGAGGGGCGGGAGGGGGGATGATGGGGGACGGGGGGCCTTGGGATTAGTTTTAAGGGAGGGGGAGGGGGGGGTGGATGGGGGGAGGATGAAGGGGGGGCGGATGTATGTTTATTTAATAATAACCAAGGCCGTTGGGGGGAGGAGGGCGAAGAGGCGGGGGGGGTGGGGGCGGGGGAGGGGGGGCCGAGCGGGGTTGGAGGATGGAGTAAGGTAGAGGAGTAGCCGGGACTGGGGGAGGGAGAGGGAGGGGGGGTGAGGGGGGGGAGGTGGTGGGGGCAAGGCGGGGAGGAGGGGGGGAGGGGGAAGATATGCCCAGGGAAGACGGAGGGGGGAGGGGGGGGTGGGTGGGGGGGCTTCGCCCTATTGTTTGGCTGGGGGGAGGGGGGAGGGGGGGGGGGGGGGGGGGGGGAGGTAGGGAGGGGGGGGGAGGGGGGAGAGGGAAGGGAGGGGGAGGGGGGGGGGGGGGGGGGATGGGGGGGGGGAGGGGGGGGGGGGGGGGGGGGGGGGGGAGTGGGGGGGAGGGGAGGGGAGGGGGGGGGGTGAGGGGGGGGGGAGGGGAGGGGAGGGAGGGGGAGGGGGGCGGGGGGGAAGGGGGGGGGGGTGGGAGGGGGAGGGAGGAGGGGAGGGAGGGTGGAGGGGGGGGGGGAGGGGGGGGGGGAGGGGAGAGGGTGAAGAGAGGAGGGGAGGAGGGGGGGGGGGAGGTGGGGGTGAGGGAGAGGAGGGGGGGAGGGGGGGGGGGGAGGGGGGAGGGGAGAGGAGGGGGGGGGGAGGGGGGAGTGGGGGGGTAGGGAGGAAGGGCGGGGAAGGGGGGGGGGGGGAGGCGTGGGGTGGGGGGGGGAGGGGGGGAGGACGAAAGAATAGGGGAAGGGGGGGGGGGAGGGGATGTGAGGGAGAGGGGGGGTGGGGGGGGGGGGAGGGAGGGGGGGGAGGGGGGGGGGAGAGGGGGGGGGGGGGGTAGGGAAGGGTGGTGATGGGGAGGGAAGGATGGGGGGAGGGGGGAGAGTGGGGGGGGGGAGGGGGGGAGGATGGGTGGGGGGAGAGGGGGCGTGGGGGAGAAGCTTAAGGATGATAGGGACTCAGGTGGAAAGAGGGGACTAGAGAGAAAGAGGGGGGGGAGGAGGGGGAGAGGGGGGGGGGACGGGGGGGAGGGGAGGGGGGGGAAGAGGGGGAGGAGGGGGGACCAGGGAGGAGGGAGGGGGGGGAGGAGGGGGAGGGGGGGGGGCGGGGGGGGGGGGGGGGGTGGTAATGGAGGGGGGGGAGGGGGGAGGGGGGTAGGGGGCGGGGGAGGGGAGCGGGGGGGAGGGCAGGGGAGGGGGGGGGAGGGGGGGGTGGGGGAGGGGAGGGAGGGAGAGAGGAGGGGGGGGGGGGAAGAGGGGGGGGTGGGGGTGGAGTAGGGAGGGAGGAAAAGGAACTGCTTGACCCGACCTGAACTATATACAGCTTACTAATCCCAGCTCGTATGTGAGCGCGAGGATCTTCCTCGCTTCGAGTATGCCCGTACCATCTACGAGGCCTACTAAGTGACGTTTGAGCTCTTTCATAGTAAACTCACAACCTGCCTTATTTCTTCGTCTCTCACTTCTGAGGAGATGGGATGCGGGGGGGATGGAGGGGTAGGAGGCGGGAGGGAGGGGGACTGGATTGGGAAGGGTGGTGAGGGTGGGAAGTGGGGGGGAAGTGGGGGTGGGGGCGGTTGGGCGGGGGGGCGAGGGCCGGGGGGGGGGGGGGGGGAAGGGGGGGGAGGTTGGGGGAGGGAGACGAGACGTCTTGGCTTACCCCTCTTCTTTTGTGGATGCCATGGATGGGGGGGGAGCTCTGAGGCGCGGTGGGAACGGGGGGGGGAGCGGGGATCACATGGCGGTGCGCAGTCGGGAGTGAACGATCCGGAGGATGTGCGGTGGGGGAACTGGGGGGGCAGGGTGGGTGAGGTGGGGGGGGGTTGGACGCGGAAGCGGATTGGGGGGGTGGGGAGGGGGGGGGGAGGTGAGTACATCCAGGTGGAATGCGCTGGCTAGGTGCTTGAGATTCTGACGCCTCCATTATCTTTCTCCAGCTCTCCCCCTGGCACCATTCTTATCGCACCTTTATGAGCGCACTCAGCCTCCTAGAGTGATTTGTGAGGCGTTGATTGCGGCGAAGTTTGGGGGCGGGGAGGACGCTGGGGACGGGAGGGCGGGGACGGACGCCTTTGTGCCGGGAGGTTGGTTGAGGGGGGGGGAAGGGAGGAACTTTTGTTCTCCCTCTAGCTATAGCCACAAATATGAAAGTAGGAAATAAGCTAAGGGGGGTATACTGAGAGTTATCTCAAATTGCATTGTATAATCATTTGTGCAAGGGTGGGGGTTAAGTTGTTACATTCATTCTCGCTGTAACTGTACGAGAACAGAGGGAACAAGGCAACATGAACTTTATGAAAAGTTTATAAACGCACAAACTGAAAGTCATACTAAATGGGACACATGTAAATATAATGTGAAAGAAAAGTATGACTAAGGAAACAGAGAAAGGATAGTGTCATTAACAAAGAAAACAAGAAAAACAATGAACAGAACAGGCAATGAATAACATTGTATAAAGTCTGCAAATACTAGTCAGGGTTTTTTTACTAGCACTGTAATCCCGAATGAAGTGAAAGTGAAGTGAAAGTGACGTAATTTGCAAAGTAACTCATACTTTAATATGTGACCTCTGCATTTAACCCATTCAGTAAGCATTGAACACATACACTGCAAGCCATGAATGCATTCACAGAGCAGTGGGCAGCGATTCAGTGCATAAAATGCCTTTGCTCAATATATTGTTTATCAACAAACAATTACTCATAGACTCAATATAGAAATATTTTAGTTCATTTAACTTGTAGTGCAATTAACTAACATTTTTAATTAAAAGCCTTTGCACTTTGATTTAAAACTCTGATTTTATGACGTTAAGTGGTTGTTAGACATTGAGGTTTACACTCTTTTTTATATCATTCATGTAGTTTTATTGTTGAAAGTTTTTTGTGAAGTCACCGTTTGTGTTATTAGTGTTTTCTTTAGTAAACACACTGTTCAAAATATTGTATTTCTCTCTAAAATAGTAAAGATGCATGTTAAAATGCAGTTTGCCATTTATTTTTGTGGAGGCGCAGACACCAATTAATTCAATGAGAGACATAAAATCATCTATGGTTTCTATCTTGGTTTTAATATCCTGAATGGGTAAATATGATGAAACGTCAATTTAGCAAACCAAAATAAATTATATTGATATTGAGCAACTTAGTAGGGTTTTCATTGTTGATTTTAAACAACTTGAAATGAGCTCATGGTAAAGAAGGTTGATCAAACGCATTTATTTGTGTATATCTAACAAAGACATGATATGAAACTGATTTATATTTTTTTAAATGCTTTAATTACATTGTTACAATGATAGCTGAACATGCAGTAAATTAAAAGATAAAGGACTCTTTACAAACACTGTACACTTTTTTTTGAATATTTTGAACTATTTGACTATTTAATAGTATGGTAAATTGTATTTTGGAACAGTTTTGGAACAGTTAAGTTCTCTGCATAGTAGTCGTCAGTACACCTAGTAGCCTTTGAAGTATTAAAGTTTCAAACAAATATTTTCACTGTACCTTTCTTCATCTTGAGATGCACGGTCTGAAAGTTTGTCCTGGCCGTCCATAGTTTTCTGAAATTTAGTCAATAAATTCTGAGCTGAATTTGCACTGAATTCTCATTGTAAAAGTAATTGGTTAATGTTGTAAAACCCCACAAAGAATATAAAGACAATAATAAAGAGTACATCGTCTCCAGTACAGTAGTAATCAAACAGTTGTCTCCTTACCTTAAGGTTAACTATAGGAAATGACTCTCAGGATCACAGGTATTTATATTGTTTTACTTCCATGTTTTCTTTTTACTTCCATGCCATCCGTTTCCATGTTTTTTAAAAATTTAACCAATGAAAGTATAAAAAAATGCTTGTGACTAAACCTCGTAACTCTATTGGATGTTGGTAACACCTCATAGCTCTACCCCGCCTCTATTGTGAATGAAGTACTGCACACATATTGGAAATTCTCCAATAGTCTCTACTTGAATGCAAGTGTAAATGAAGAAGTGTGTAACTTTTTTTCTCAACAAACTCTAAAGGCATTTGAGGAACAGAAAAATGCAACTTGGTCTAGCAGTTGTCATCATAGCCAAAATGCCATGCAGAGGGAATAAAAAAAAAGAAAAAAAAGAAGAAAAAAAACACGAAACGTCATAGAAGCAGAAAAAGAGTGTTTATAATAAAGAGGATATACTGACCACAAAGTTCCAAGAATCACAATTTCTACCTGGTAGCAAAGACAAAGAATAAGTGGTTCCATTGATAAAACCACTTTAGAGAGTACATTTAATATTTCTTGTATTTGCCGGTCGAAAACCATTGAGGAATATTAAAGGGATAATTCATCCAAAAAAGTGTCATCATTTACTCACCTCCGAGTTGTTCCAAATCTGAATAAATTACTTTGTTCTGATGAACACAGAGAAAGATATTTGGAAGAACGCTTGTAACAAAACTGTTCTTAAACTCCCATAGAAGGAAAACATATTTTTCGAAGAATGTAGGAGAGCAAACTGTTCTGGGGCACTTTTTGAGTACCATTGTTATTTTTCGTACGATTGTAGTCAATGGGGTCCAATAACTGTTTCAAAACAAGTATTCTTCCAAATATATGTTTCTGTGTTCATCAGAAAAAAGACATTTATACAGGTTTGGAACAACTAGAGAGTGAGAAATTCATGACAGATTTGAGTGCCTGGTCATATGTAAAACTCCAATATCAACTTTAACGACACCACATTTGATATTTAAAAATATAGCGTTTTCATTTGGTGAAAAACAGGTAGTTTTAGACATAAAAGGTTTCCAACTGACATTGAAATATATGCTATTCATATGACCTCGGTTTTAATTGTATTGTATAAACCAATAAAATAATTGTTTTAGGAACTGAATCTCTTATTTCTTCTTTTTATGAAGTTTCCCCATTACAAGCACAGTTTAGCGATTTGGTGTTTTACAGATGCCTACATAAACCGTTAAACCTCTTCCAAACCGAAAGATAACTTTTTAATTAGTTTATCAAGGGAAATGCGTGAGTCGATCAATAAATCTTTTCATGCAATTGCCATTTCCACCTTAAAGGGGTCATATTTACATTTTAAAATGTTATGCATTTGGCAGACGCTTTTATCCAAAGCGACTTACGTTGCAATATACTTTACATTGTATCTAAGTATGTGCAATCCCCTGGGATTGAACCAATGAGCTTGGCATTTAGCACCATGTTCTAACCACTGAGCCACATGAAAGGTGGTATCATATGGCGCGAAAACATTTTCTGTGTCTTTGGTTATACGTTGTTATAAGTTGCCCATGCATGTATTAGACGCGTACAATTGTAAAAATATAGTATTGGAACAAAAGATGCATTCTACGTAAAAGCGAATGCTCACCCAGACCTGCCTGAAATGCCTCGTGTAACCACACCCGCACATCTACGTCAGTTCGTGGTATGATTTGACTAAGACCGCCCAAATGTAAACGCAAGTAAGGTGGGCCTACCTGTAAGTACAATTGCTTTTGGTAAATAAAGTGCTTTGGTTAAGAGTTAAATTTACATTTCCGTCACGCGCTTGCAGTATTTGACCAATCACTACGCACTGGTTACAAACAATAATATTAGTTTTAGCCGTGTCATGACCCCTTTACCATTGTGTTGCCATGGGTTCTGTAAGGTACTTTAGTTTTCCATCATAACCAAATCCATCTGACACTCAGGTGGAATTGGAGATACTTGCTAATAGGTATATAAAAAATAAAGTAAATATACAATGTGTGCATTGGTAGGGGTTAATGTGATTTGTATTGCCATACTGTGAATATACTTCTTCCAAATATCTTTCTTTGTGTTCTTTGTTTCAACAGAACAAAGAAATTTATACAGGTTTACAACAACTTTGGGGGGGGGTAATTCATGACAGTGTTTTCATTTTTGGATGGAGTATCCCTTTAAGATGTTCTGATAGATGAATAGTACAACATTCCAGTGTTCATATTATTTTGTCCCCTGTATCTGTTAAAGTTACCAGTCACTATAATGATAAAGTATTTGAGCACGTATTCATATATTTTGGAAAAAAAAATGTTTTGCAATATGTAGGAGTTTTCATGAAACTGCCATCTTTACATTTGCGTATTTTCCGTTTACGCAAGGGTTATGGAAATGAAGCTATTGTCATATCTCAAGGAAAGTTGCACCCTGGTTTATCTGGAAAGTACAATGACTGTCAACAAACCAATAAAGTTAACATGTTGGTTGCTTTTACTTTCTTTCTGCATGCTTTATGAAAGGTCTCTTTGGGATTTCACTTCACTTCAACCCTATCTGACACAACTCGCAAAACTCCAATATCTAACCACTAAAGTTTCCCCTCCTCACAATTTTTTTACAGTCACTCTCATACTCTTACCAACCTAACAACTATTTACATATATTAACCATTACAGCTATGTAGTGGTTAATATAATAGTAAAAAATAATAGTTTTAACTGCTTGGATACAAAACACATAATCTACTGTAAGATCAAAGTCTTTTTGAGTGCTTTTACACCATCACACCAAACCGTTCTTTGCACAGTCTAAAAAGATTACAATTATGTTTCCACGTGAGCCTGGTTCAACAAAGCACAATTAAAAACTGTTCTCGGCTCAGAATTTTTGGCACGGTTGTTGGCTTTTTGAAGCTTCAAAAAGTGCATCTATCGATTAAATTACTGCTCGATACGACCCCGTGGTCTTAACAAAGGTCTTCTGAAGCAAAGTTTCTTTCCATATTGACAACTATATTATAGCCACACGAAAAAAGAGGGAAAAAAGAGTTTATTTTGTCTGTCTAAGTCTAAATCATAGACTGTATAAAGGTCTTAATATTATTGTCCAATCAGCAACCTGAATATCACTCTCCAACCAGTAGCCCTGCCCCCTCGGGGCGATTTCAGTCAGATTGAAAATTGCCCCAGACGCTCTCATAGACTTACATGTTGAGATTCTTTTTTTCAAATTTTGGACACTACACTGCATTTCTATGGGCTCAGGGAGGGCTCATACCAACGTGATTTCGTCATACGAACTGATGCGTGCTCGGAAGACACGCACAGTGTGCGAAAGTGTAGTGAGAAAGCGAGATGGACATGTCTAGCAACAGCAACTCCATTAATTCATTGAGGGAATTTCAGTGATAAGTGAGTGTGTTATTAAATGGTGAGTTGTAAATAGTTGTATTGAATGCATATTGCCAGCCAAACATATACTAAAAATGTTATGTTTTGATTTGATTATCGCCATGGCATCCATGATGGCTATAAATTGTAGACTGTGCTAACAGTGATTTAACTAGTAGATGACAATGTATCTGTTGATGGCCACGGTGGAAGTGATTTATTGTGGAACCAAATTTATTGTATTTGAGACATTTAATTTGATATAGCTTTATAAAAATACTGTACAGTATGCATAATTAATGTCTGTGTTACCATCTAGTGGTTGAACAGGAAAACCAGATTAAACAATGCAATGTAACACTGTCAAGTTAGCTATCTTACTTTAATTTATTATTATTTGACCCATTGAACGGGTCATCTTGGCCATAATCGCAAAAGTTGCCCCCCCTGAGAAATTTGTCAGGAGCCGCCACTGGTTGTCAATATGGATATTTTTCTTAAAGCGGCCCTGCAACAGTGTTTCATGCACTCCGACTTCTTTACAATGTTAAACATGCTGTCTTCTCATGCCTAACATGGTCAACTTGTCAAAAAACGAGTTTGGCGTATTACGCAGTATTTCTGTGCTCGATACACTCCCCCAGCAATCGTACAGGTTTTGTAAAGTTTTTTTTCGAACATATAAAACAGTATCGTAACAATTTTTCTTAGTCCCTTACTGGACAATTCTCCCGGAAAAGCAGGAGAGCAGGAGAAAAAGCATGATCAGACTTCACTTGTGTGCAGGAGAGAGAGAGAGCATACGTTCGTGAAGTTCAGGTGTTTGTTTGTTCACTGCATTTGGGTGATGAATGTTATATAAACTGATATATGGAACCGTCCCAGCGCTATAAGATGCCGGACATGAACCGCATACGGTGAGTGAAACTGATGTCTGTGTTTTGTTGACAATGGGTGCGCACGTGCTTTGGTTCAGCCTACCTCTCCCCCCTGCATGTGACGTATGTTTATGGAAACAATCGTAAAGCTGTATCTATCTTTTAGAAATGTGATCAAACTAAATACTGTTTGAAGATACGAAGTATGCAGTACTACTCTATAGGTACTCAAGATTAACATGAGATTGGCAGAAACCGCGTGTGTTACATCCCGTTTAAATAAATGCATCGATTCACTTCAGAAGACCTTTGTTAAGACAACAGAGCCGTATCGAGCAGTTATTTGATCGATGGATGCGCTTTTTGGAACTTCAAAAACTCAACACCCATTCACTCCCATTCTATCGCTTGGAAGTAAAATGATATGTGGTATTATAACTCCGACCGCATCATTCTTCAAGAATAAAACCATATTCAGTTAGTATGCCTTGAGGGTGAGTAAAACATCGGGAAATTTTGGTTTGCTAGTGAAATATCCCTTTAAGTTAAGTTAAGTTAAATGAAACAGCTTCTCAAAATGATGAGTAATTGTTGCATTTTACTTCAATTGGTTAATAGAAACTATTATTCATAGAACAATGTTTCTGTTTAAATTATGACATTTCGAGATAACAAAATCTATTGACACCAACTGGATGATCAATGGATATTATTTCATCATCATTCTTTATCAGACTGATGATGTACTCTTTTATTAGGTCTTGTGATTCCAGGCTTGTTGGCTATGGATTTACTTTTGTTTCTTTACAATCCAATTAAACAGATGTTTCGACAGAAAACAAATTAAAACTATAACTAAAAATATAGTTATACCTGTTTTATTACAAATTTAAGCAACCAACTTTCCAACTTAAAAGCAGAAGTTTAAGACCCGCAAAAACAAAAATAGCAGAACAAAAAGCATGATGTACTGTATGGGAACCACACTGCTTTTAAGTTGGAAAGCTGGTTTGAAGAAGTGTCGTTAAAACTAACAAATGTTACCCTGTTAAACATTTTAAGTAATGTTAAACGATTTGTCACAGTCACCAGGTGGAGTGCCCTCTCTAATCCACTAGAGGGCACTCCCCTCATCACACGGACTGTCTTTGCACACTACATTTCCCATAACCCATTACCCGGACTCATTGAACACTGATCATTCTCACCTGTTTACAATAGCCTGTCTATATAAGCCTGGTTCATTCTCTCTGTCACGAACTGCTCCAAGACTTGACAGGTTCTAATCTAAATGCAGCTTTATTAAACAAATCAACAAAACAGGCAATGGTCATGGCAGGCGGCAGAGGTACCAAAACGAGATATACAGTCCAAGGTCCAAAAACACGGGTAATCAAAACAATGAGAGACTGCTCAGAAATGCAGTTGACACAAAAACAAGACTTCGCAATGACAGAAATATACAAAAATATTTAACACTTAGAAATGATAGTATTCAACAAGGTACAGCCATTACTTAAAGGCGCTGTTCTTGATTTACAGCGGCCACTGGCGTTGTATTATAGATTTGTCACAAATCGTTCAGTCCATACACGACAGTGGCCACCATAGTACAAAAATATGTCTTTCTCATGTTGACGCTGGAAAGAGATCATAAGGGGCATTAGAAAGAGCGGTGTCTTATTTATTTCATAAAATAAAAGGATTTTAAGTATAAAAAGAAGGATAAAAGTAAGGCAGCAGCCAGGAGCTGCGTTAATATTATAAAGTCTTTCCAGCAGAGATGCGTTAGGACTCGCGGTACTAAGGCTTTTAGCAAATATACTCACAGATATCTATGGAGATACTTTCCAGCAGAGAGACGTTTGAGAGAAAGATCGTCTTAAAATCACCCCCGAGGAGGTTGCTTTGATTCATATAAGTATGTGAGTAACGTTGGTTTTTCTGTTTGTTTGAACCAAGACATGTTGTTGTTTTTGTTGTAATATTAGCAGTGCGACGGAGCAGTTTTAAGCGTCATTGTTTATCTGGAACCGCTTTAATATTGTACTCGTCCAGATACTGGAGAGAGAGAGCGAGAGTGCATAGGTGCTAAAACTGTAGAGAGACAGTTTTACTCTCTTACTCATATGATGAATAAACTTAAATTTAATCTGCGGGTCACACATAAATTCCGAATCGTAGAGTACAATTCGTACAGATCACGGATCATCCGCTGTCCGTTTCACCACTATACCACAGGAATCACGCTTTGTAGAATTGTTTGTCCGTTTAGGGCTGCTGTACAAAACAGATGCAATTTCTCATTAATGTGTTTCTATCTGTCACTAGACTTTTCCGATCCATTTAGCGACTTTTGTTCAAATGAAGTGCATAGCGACAAACCTAGGGTCTTTTTAGATAAACCTTCGCTTTCATTCAGTGGGACGTACTGCCGAGGTCTTGCTTTCCCGGGCCGGAACAGGGATCATCTCTCACAGCATATATTCCAAATGTGCAGTTCACATAAAGCGATATCTGTGTCTGCCTGGGGTGGAATGTAGACAGCGCTGACTATGACTAAGCTGAATTCCCGAGGAAGATAAAAGGGGCGACATTTTAAAGTCAGGTTTCAAGCTCCAGGTTTGCTGTGCAAGAGCGTGAAAGGGGTAAAATGCTTGCATCGTTATTAAAATAAGGTTAAAAACAGCGTTTGGTGAGTATATTCTAAACCGATAGATATGAGTCGCTCTGTTGTAGGTTATGTAAACCATGTCGAAGACAAAGTGCAGAAAGATCAAAGATCGAAGACATCTGTTTGTGGCTGCTTCCCTACCCCAGCACTTTTGGACACCTACTGAAATTATGAGTGAGGGATTCTTCTATCGGGGCATAGCAGGCATTATATATGCATAGCAGGCAGAGATTTGTTCCAGATGTGGAGGTTTGATATCATAAACAACCTGGACAATAAACTTGACCAACTGGAGTTCTGTCTGCCAGATCTTAGCCCAGTAGATCCGGTGCACCCTCCTAACTTCCAAGCTAGCTGTTGCAGCATCCCCATTATCTTGCCCCTCAACATCTTCACCTCCTCCATAACTAAATGGGTACTCCATCCATGCGCCTTCTACTCCCATAAACTCAACCCGACGGAATGGAACTATAACATCGGGGACAGGGAGTTGTTGGCCATCAAGCTCACGTTGGAAGAATAGATAGACATGGTTGGAGGGCGCAATACACCCTTTCCAGATCTATACAAACCACAAGAACCTTCAGTACCTTCGAGAGGTAAAACGATTTGACCCCCGTCAGGCTCGGTGGGCAACGTTTTCTCCCGCTTCCATTTTCAAAACTCATGAGCCAATGCCCTCCCACACATATTCAGCCTCCCTGGAGAACCGAACCATCCTACCTGATTCCATCTTCGTCTGTCCCATCCAGTGGACCCACGACGAAGCTATCACAGCAGCCAACACTTCCAACAACCGTCCACCGGGATGTCCCCCCTCGCGTATCTATGTACCTCAACGTAACGATATAATCCGGTCTGTTCACAGTTATCTTGGCACTGGCCACCCAGGGACCAACACCACCCTCTGGGTCGTTCAACAGCGCTTCTGGTGGTCAGGCTTGGCAGCGGATGTGAGACAATTTGTCCAAGTTTGTCAGGAGTTGTGTCACAGTCCTCGTCATCTGTCAGCAGGTAAACTTCTAACACTGCCAACGCCAAATCGCCCATAGTTGCATATAGGATTGGATTTTGTTACATGTCTGCCCACGTCGTCCGGTAACGCATATTTTGGTTGAAGTTGATAGTTTTTCTAAGTCCTGTCATCTGATTCCCTTAAAATGTCAGCCCACGACCATGGCAACAGCAGAACTCCTGTTTCAACACGTATTTCGCTACTTTGTGATTCCAGAAGATGTCGAAACAGACCGGGGGCCTCAATTCATATTAAGAGTCTGGAAGGCCTTTTTGAACTCCTAGGTGCGAATGTCAGTCTGTCATCTGGGTATCATCCCCAATCCAATGGGCAAATGGTAAGGTAGATTCAAGAATGTTGATGCGTACTCGGACACCAACCACCCCTGTTCCCATGGTCAGGTACCTGCAATCAACCACTGGTTCCAGGAGAACGAGAGGGTCTGGGACACAGCTCATCACACCCTTCAGAGAGCCATCCACCTCTACAAGATGAAAGCGGATGCCTGGCGAAGGGAAAGTCCACAGTACCAGCCGGGTCAAATGGCGTGGCTCTCTATGAGGGACAAGTAAATTACCCCCTAGCTATCGCATTCACCCAACATTCCACGTATCCCTCCTCAAGCCCTATCACTCACCATCATCTGATCTTTCCAAAAAAGCCTGGTCTGTCAGATGAGCCACCTCCTCCTTCCTTGGACGTGGAAGATGGCACCAATATCTCCGTTCGGGATACCCCTTGTGGGTTTTTTGGTTTTGTCTTTATTATTTATTAAAATCTGTTAACCCCTGACCCGCTGTCTGCACCTGGGTCCTCTGTCCTTGTCCTCACCACTTCACGTTCATGACATAAATAATGGCACATGAATGTGGCAAGAAGATACAATGTTTGGTGGTGAGGCCCGGAGTACAAATTAACCAGGGGCCCAGAAACCCCCAGAAGAAAATATGAAACACAATTAAACATTTGAAAAGAAAAATGTTTACGATGTTCTCTCTATATATATATATATATATACAGTATATGCTGCCTGAACCCACGCACAATGATTTTACTTAAAGAATGGTTTCCCATCACTCCCAGCAAGACAGGTTACAATAAATTTAGTAAGTAATCACAGACTAGGGATGGGCGGATCGATCCTTAAGTATCGATACTTTCGATACTGGCAGTGTCTCAAAAAGATTGATTCTCAAATAGAAGTATCGATCCTATCTGTATTTTTTGTGATTTTGGGATATTTTAATAACAGTAGTTCGCCGTATACAACTTAAATATGTCCTTAAATAGGAACTGCAATGGGAACTACTTCTTCCGCCGTATCTCCGCTTGGCAAGACAGTGTACGCTCGCTCACTATGTCGAAGGCAAGCAAGCACATGCAGCGCAAGGTTAAAGAGTGGGTGGCTGCAGTCATGACTGAAAGGAAAAGAAGCATAATCTGGAGTTATTTCACTCCAGTTAACAATGATGAAGCTTCATGTGACGTTTGTCGTAAAACAATACGCCACTGTGGCAATACCACAAATATGATAAGGCATCTAAAAGTAAAACACCCTAAAGAGCATGACGAAGTACAGCTGAGGCGAGCAGAGGAGGTAACAGAGACAAGACCCTCATCTTCTGGCTTGAGGCAGAGTTATTTAGCAGAATCCTTTCAGAGAGGCGGACATTATCCAGGTACCAACCAAGTGCAAGTGGTGATAAGGTTACTTGAATACAAAAAGTCGAGTCACATTTATTTATATACTTTATACAATACATATTGTTTCAGATATGAATATATTGCAGTAGCCTAATTCAAGGGGAGCAGAATATGAGTATAAAGATTTTAACTAGACATTTTAGTGTAAACTAGGATTTTTATAAAAATATGTTTTAGCCTATACCTATTTCTGTTAGCTAGTATCTGGTGGATATTCTTAATTAAATAATTTATATATTATTTATATAATTTAAAACTTGTTTATTAAATAAATTACATAGTTTAAGTATCAAGTAATGGCTGGGAGATATTTACTATAAATTATAAATTCTTACTTCCTGTAACACAGCTTTAAGAACGTCTTGGTTACGTATGTAACCTCAGTTCCCTGATGGAGGGAACGAGACGTTGTGTCGAGAACGACAGATGGGGTTCGCCCTTGAGAACCAATCAACTCTGACTACTATAGAAAAGGCCAATGAAATTTGGCGAATAAAATTTGCATGCCGGTCTCCGCCCCCGGATGTCCGGTATAATGGAAGCCGGCGTGCAGCATTAATTTACCTCTTGTTCTGAAGAGCCTGAGAGCCTCTCACGACTGCAGCAGAATACGATACGTGTTTGTGGCATAAGGCCTTACCCTCGTGGAGCTCTCTCAACGCCTTGGCCTGGCGGACCTGCAGGATGGCCATGGCATAGAGAGAGGAGGCAGCCTGGCCCGCGGCATCACAAGCTTTCGACACCAGTGATGCCGAAGTCTTACGCGCTTTGGACGGTAGGCGTGGCCGATTCCCCCCCAGGTGGTAGCCGTCCGTGGCACAGGTGCACCGCAGGCGGACGTTCCACCCGGGGGATCTCGACGTAGCCTTGGCTGCCCCACCATCGAGGGAAGTAAGGGAGCCGGAGCTGGTTTCACTGGAACGGTCCGTGAGTGGAGCGCTCCAAGTTTTACACAGCTTCTCATGCACCTCCGGGAAAAACATGGCACCCGGTGTAACCACGTATCCCCGGGTTAGCACGGATGACATCACTTCTGCTTCCTCCTGAACTCGACCGCTGGGGGTGGAGCTCGGATTCGTCAGAGTCGGATGCCAGTCTCCCTCCGATGCTGTGAGCGACATCTCATCTACGTCACACATCGATTCCGAGTGTGTGCCTGAGGATCCGGACGGTATGCCACCGCCGGTTGGGGAACGTTCAGAAGAGCGAATCGGGGTGCAATTGGCCCGTGAGCACTTGGCTGGCGGGTTTACGTTCGCAGAGTTCCCCATATCACTAACGCTGCTAACGTGGGTAGCCACAGATGTCACGCCCGGGTAGCAGACGAAATGGTGGCTGGTTCCCGTAGGAAGACAGCCACCCGTGACCGCAACTTCTGAATGACAATCCGCAGTGCGGGCAGATGTGTCAACGAACGCTGCTTCAGCGTGCTGGACGCCCAGACACCTAATGCAACGATCGTGTCCATCCCCCTCCTCGATGAGGGTGCCGCACCCAAGAGAACAGCGGGACATGCCGCGCTGGAAATTGCTCAGTCCTGAAAAGGACCTTTTAGAAAAAATCTCTAACACCTCCGGAACCGCCGAGACGCCCAGGGGAAGGTCGCTGCAGGTAGGGACGATCCGCTGCTCTACGTAGTAGATCCGGCAATGTAGAAGAAGAAGAATTCATTGAATTCGTTCTGTTCGTAGTCATGAGCGAAGGCTCTGAAGAACAAAAGGTAAATGAATGCTGCACGCCGGCTTCCTTTATACCGGACATCCGGGGGCGGAGACCGGCATGCAAATTTCATTCGCCAAATTTCATTGGCCTTTTCTATAGTAGTCAGAGTTGATTGGTTCTCAAGGGCGAACCCCATCTGTCGTTCTCGACACAATGTCGAGAGACCGACAGAAAGGGAACTTATATTTATATATTTTATATTTCATAGACTCTTAGAGAGCATCGGCAATTACAAGAAGCATAGGAGAGATGATTGTGAGGGACCTCCGGCCAATCTCAGTGGTAGAACACTTATTGCACTTGTCAAGACTCTTGATCCACGCTACCAAATCCCAAGCTGGAAAAAGCTGATGGGGGATACAATAAACAACATGTATGAAGACTGTAAAGCCAAAGTAATGGCAGCATTACAAAATGTAAACCATGTGATACTCACAACGGATATGTGGACCTCAAGGTCCACAGAGACATATCTAACTGTGTCCTGTCATTTTATTAAGAACAGGCAAATGCAGGAATTTCTGTTAGAAACCGACCATTTCAGTGCACAGCATACAGCTGACAATATAAGGGCAGAGCTAAAAAGAATAGCTGAAGAATGGGGCATAACTCAAAAGGTGCTTGCAGTTGTCACAGACAACGGTGCGAATATGGTTTCTGCAGTGCATAAGGCTGGGTGGAAGCATTACCCATACATTAAACTTGGTGGTCAAAGATGCAATTAAAGCATCTCCTGAGATCTTTCACCTGCTGGAAAAATGCAGAAGCATTGTATCATTTTTCCACCACAGCACAAAAGCCACAGTGAAGCTTAAACAGACCCAAAAGCAGCTGAAGGTGACAGAACATAAACTCATAATTTCAGTTGAAACCAGGTGGAATTCAGCTTTCTACATGTTGGAGAGGCTACATGAACAAATGGATCCTGTTACAACAGCCCTCTGTCTACTTGGGAAGAGTGACCTGTGCTTTACAAATGAAGAGCGGGGAGTTATTAACCTCACCATTGAGGCCTTGAAACCTTTTGAGGAGGCAACACGTGAAGTATCAGCAGAGAAACACATTTCTATCTCAAAAGTCATTCCCCTAGTATCACTGCTTCTTAGAGCAACTGCTGCCAGTGAGCGTCAAGGTTGCTCTTTTGCCACAGAACTGGCACAGCAATGTCAGCGAGGATTCCGTGGGGTTGAAACCATACACAGCCTCGCTGCCAGCACCTTTCTTGACATGAGGTTTAAGCACCTGGCATTTCGTGACAAAGATCATGTAGAAACAGTGAAAAAGCGACTCCTGTCTGAAATGCAAGATGTCCACTTGGCTACGTCTGAGTCAGCTGCTGCACCACTAGAAGCTGCCTCAACATCTGTCCTAAGGTCTGTATCAGTACCTACAGCAAGCTGTGCCTCATCAGTGACTCCTCCAATGACCCTAAGTACTGCATCAGCTACATCTAAAGGAGGCATATGGGAGGATTTTGACGTCCAGGTTATATCAGCACAACAACAACAATCGGGAAGCAGTGATGCTTTAATTGAAATGCGTCGCTATGCTGAGGAGAAAGTAGTTCCCCGAAAGCAAAACCAAGTTTGGTGGAGAAATCATGAGCAAACCTTCCCAACTCTCAGCAAACTAGCAAAAAAATATATCTTGGGATCACTGCATCATCTGTTCCGTCTCAGAGAATTTTCTCAAAGGCAGGGGAGTTGATCAGTCAAAGAAGAAATAGGCTAAAGGGGAACAATGTGAACATTCTCTTGTTCCTTCACAAAAACTTATAAACCAGTTTTCATGGTTTACACAGGCTTGTATATCAGTATGTAAAGAAGACTGCGACTTAAATGTAAGATTCAACCTAAAGTTCAGCTGATTTGACATTTAAATAATTTGAAGTGTTTGTAGCCTCTCATACATCCCTGGTTTGATTTTCAGTGCATTCCAGTCCATTGACTGTTATTTGTTTTTTTATTATTATTATTTGTTAGGTATTTTTCGTTTATTTTTTCAAAAGTAAGAGATTTTGAACAGTCAAAGAAAAACAGGATGAAGGGGAGAATGTCAACATTCACTTGTTTATTCTCAAAAACCTATGAAGGGAAGAAAAACGTGAGATGTGTAACATTTTTTGTTATATAGCCTACAGTGTTATCTTTGTTTATTCCATTAATAATGTTCAGTTCTCTTAATAAATGTAAAAAAAGAATCATGTCCATTGCAGTTTATTTAATATTAATATCACTCACATAAAAATATTACGTTGGAGTATTGGTATCTGTATCGATATCGACGATACTTGTCTTGAAAGTACTTGGTATCGGAACTAAAAGAAAATAATTGGTATCGCCCATCCCTATGACAGACATACTGGATTTTATTTTACATTTAAGATTTTAGAAATCTTTCCAAAAAAACCTCAAACTGATGAACATCTAGCTATGTGTCAGCAGTAAATATTTGGAGATAACAAGTCCTTCCCCATATTTATAACTAATGCCAAATCTTAGGGATGGAACAGAAGGTCTTACCTGACACACTGCAGTACTAACTCTGAACAGCACTTAGAGAGTTAGTTAATAACTCACTTAATAACATAACTTTGTATCATCAAGGAAAAAAGTGTTGCTTTTACAAAACATTTACATTTAGTCATTTAGCAGACGCTTTTATCCAAAGCTACTTACAGATGTTATGAATTTCCAGGGGAGAACCCAAGTGCAGGCAAACACAGAGATGAAGGGGTTAACAGAGAATTTATTAATTCAAAACAAGACAAAAAGGCAAAACAAAAACCCACGAGGGGGAAAACAAGACAGGATTGATAATAAACTAAATCAAGGACACGGACTAACTTATCTAAGAAAACAAACACTTAATACAAACACTAGACTCGACTCGACTCGACTCGACTCGACTCGACTCGACTCGACTCGACTCGACTTACTGGACACGAGGAAAACAGGAACTGGGCAAAAACTGGCATCTATAGACATCATCAAGGTACATAGTACAAAAACAGCAACATCAAACAATCCAAGAGCACAAGACAATCAACAAGAGGAAGCTTTAAAGGGAAACAAACACAGGATAATTGGCAAGGGACAGGTGTGGGTAATGAAACACTAATGGGAAGGCTAACAAGGAAACGAGGTGGCGGGAAACACTGACGAGACACGAGAAAGACCATGCCAAGCAAAAATATAAACAAAGCATGTCTTTCTCCCACAAAACCCTAAGGCTATGCCATGACTCCACTGCAAGACAAGAATAAACATGACATGATAGTGGAATGGGGTAACAACAGATGGGGTAAACAATCGAAGCAATTCGGACAACATAAGTACAACAAAAAGCATAAATGCAATCAAAAAAACTGTTTCATAAAGCCTACCACAGTATACAGAGCTTAGTTGGAATTTTATTTTTTTGAAGAGTAGAAAAGAAATATAAGTCAGAACTGATCGGTAAGGTGATCGGTAAAAATTAAAACATGAATTATTAATAGTCATCAAACTGTGAAAATGTGATCTTTTTATACAAACCCAATTTGCTTCTGCGCGCTGGACCAAATGAATAATACTACAGGACATTCCTGACATGGAGCACAACAACAGTCAAAATCCCGATAAAACACACATTACATTGTTATTACAGATAATAACATGATGATTATCAAAATCGTGATCATATTAAGTATAAAACTGATTATTGATTAAGGTACATTGATTATAGATATAATAATTACTAACAAATCATAATAAAAATGAATATGGAAAAATAAAAACAGAAGTGTTAAACTGAATGTGTCTGTACCTGGAACTTAAACCAGAACCATACAACCTTTGTGTCTTGTGGTCTCAAGTAACCAAAACATTCATTATAACTTAAAGCTGCAATCCGTATTGTCATCTCTGTTTTAATATTTAGTTTGTGTTTTGGCACTGTTCCACCGTGCAAAGAGGAGACATGACTGTAAAAAGCACGAAGTAAGAAGAGAAAGTAATATAGGAATCTACAGTATAGTTTTGTTCTGATCAAATGAAATCACAATACTGCAGTCATACCTGTTCATCAGAAAATCTGCATCAGTCTTTAAACTCTTCAGATCGTGGAGTTTCACCACCTCTCAAAAGCCCAGCTGACATTGACTCAAGTTTTAGCATGGAATCTTTTTGACTCTCCAAAGTACCAAGTTTTTTTGGGGGCGTTTCCTCAGATATAATCAAAGGACTTAATAAATAGAGATGTCTGACATGACCTAGATGATTTCCAGATTAAAATCCGGAAAAAGATGACACGTTTATATTCTAAACAACTCTAAATTACAAGTGCTTTACCATCTGCATCCAGGGTTACCAGATCTGCGTAACAAAACTTAAGAGAAAGAGAATTGCATTTCCACAGCCGTTATCTCAAGCAACACACAAAATGTAGTAAAGCTGCAAAATGGGAAAAACAGGAAACATAATAAAGTATCACATACACACTGTTATGTCACTGCATCTTCAGTCTCTCTCTTGATTTTGTTCAATCTCTGTAAATTCTGAAGCTCCTTGTGAAGATCAGACTGACATCTATTAACAGCTGTTACCACACGGATAAGACAAACAGTATAAGATATTACTGCTGTCTAAAATTCTACAGAAACTTAAATATTAATCTTACACCCGTATGAACTTACATTCTCCAATCACATATAAAACACATTTAAAGCTGAGGTGTAGAGTTACATTCAACTTATTTTAAGGTAGGAAAAGTTCAGCCCCGACAAAACGTTGCAAAACCGCAAGAGTTCCAACTATAACTGTTTTGTGAGCAGTCACATGACAGGACATGTGAAGTACCAGTATAAACTACACGGCATGGCACTTATGGTTAGCTTAGTTGACCAAATTAATGCTGGAGTTCATCTTTGTGGACTTGCTATTCTTGAATTTGCACTTTTGACACCAGATCAGCTACGTGATGTTCAAAGTACACACTGTAATAATTAATCTGTGAACTTGCAATTATATTATAAATATGATGTATTCAAAAATACTCACAATAGTTTTTTCAGTTTATATTGTGAATCATCCCTCAGATCAGAGAGTAGCTTCTTTCCTGAATATTGTAGTTTATTTCCAGACAGACTCAGTTCTGTCAGATGAGAGGGGTTTGATCTCAGAGCTGAAGCCAGCGCAGCGCAACCTTTGTCTGTGATACCACAACCCCACAACCTGCAGAGAACATAGACTATAAAAAACGATAGACAACATGACACCATTCCCTTCCACAGTAGATAAATGAAGCAAAAATATTTCAGAAATGGCTGCTGACGTATTGCTGTGATGATTTCATTTTTGATGGTCATTTAAAGTCTGCACGGTAATAGGCTTGTTCGACTTTATCCCCTCAGAACGATCGGACCGCGAGATTGATTCAAAAGCATAGAGCAGTCGGCTCTCAACTCTCTCTGGCAGTCCTATGATATCACACTAATCGGTCTAAAGTGATTAAAGTCGAACAAGTCTGATGACTGTAAGGTGATGCTGCGGTATATCCCATGACTTCATCACAACATAAAAGTAACATTAAATACTTGAAATGTATTTATTATTTTATCTGGTTACATTACCAAAGTTTCTCAAGTTTACAGTGAGGATTCTCCAGTGCAGCAGAGAGCAGCTTCACTCCTAAATCTCTGAGATTATTCATAGAAAGATCGAGTTGTGTCAGGTATGAGGGGTTTGATCTCAGAGCTGAAGACAGAGCAGCACAGCCTTTATCAGTGATACCACAATCACTCAACCTGCAGAAAACATTAACACCACTATTCAGTCTCTCAGTTCACACATATCAGATCCACATAATTCTGTTTCATTCCTACTAATAGCGAGTAAAAACCAGCGGATTTAGCTGCACCATTTAGGTCAAGCGAACATACCTAAAAATACACAAGGTAGGTTTTTTGTTTTCAAGTGACATTTTTAAGAGCAGAGTACAAGTCTCATCCCTGCACACTGTAACAGTGGTCCTCTACACAATTTCTGTGAATTTCATGCATTTTGAAAATATTTGGTGAGTTGTCTTTATTAGGTGTTAGGTGTTGATTAGGTGTTTCCATGTTGGACAAAAACCAGCAAGCTCACCAATTCAGGCGAATATTCAGTTTAATTATTTGCAAGGTTTTATATCAGTTTGTATCCACTGAGCTTGGATCGCTTGCAGCAACTGTACATTTGCACTGTCCCACACCTTCTCATTCCACCTGACCTACCTATCCACCACTTGCAAAGTACAGTACATGTCTTCTGATTATCCATAGATTCAGAAAATGTGGTGTAATGTGGGTAACCACATTACTTTATTAAAATATGTAATCCAACATCGTTATCCAGCAAACAGGCAAAGGGGTCGAGACAGGCAGCAAACAATCATAAAATGAAATCCAGGCCCGGGTCTACATGGAACAAGGAAAGGCTATGCAATACTGTTGGACAAACAAACGATACTGATCAATGTGTAAAGAAGTAAATGTGGCTTAAATAGTGACTGGGTAATAGGCAACAGGTGAAGGTGCAATCAGAGGGGATCTTGGGAAATGGAGTCCTTGGTGAAACAGTCAGTGTGGTGTGTGGTGACCTCTGGTGGCAGGGAACAGATATGTGACGCCGTCCTTGTTGCTAGGGTGGTAGGTGACTGTTAATCCTAGTCAAATTAAACATAGTGGATAACATTGGCTATTGTGCTTGGCATGGGTAGAATCTCTTGGCTGAGATGCATACACTGTTAATCACACCACACTGATACAAAGATTAGTGTGGCTTAGATATATCAACATGTCTCCTCTGTTGTTGCATTCAGCTTGTTTTAACTTTGTTTATTGCCAAAGATAACTGGGTTATTATTTCTAAACATAGGTTCGGGAGGAGCCTAAACATTCAGTAATGGCAATCATCATTTAGAGCATATATATAAGCAAGTCTCCATGCTGGCCTAGCATCAGTTTCTCAGTTTTTCAACGCTTTATCATAACCAAATTTAAGTGCATCACTTACCTTCACAGAACAATGTTTTATGAGTGGGGATAATCTTGATACTCACCTTTTCATGATGTTTCCACCGGTGCTAGTTGTGTGCCCTTGTCTCATTGGGTGTTTTGGCCCTTTATCAAAAAACATGGTCAACTGAGGCAGGCCCACCACCGGCTGATCAGATGCTTATGCTTCAGCCACAGCTAGTGACAGCTGGTTTCGGCAACAGGTGTCAAATTCATATAAATGAAGATACCCGAAGCATGCTACTTTCTTTTTGCTTTTATTGATACTACAATATTCAAGAGAAAAAAGGAGAAATATAGCAAACTAGTGGCAGTGTGTACCGAAATAGGGTGGAAATTATGTATCTTCCCCGTTGAAGTCGGATGCAGAGCCTGCGTTCCACCCGAGGCTGAAAATTCACCCAACAGCTTTTAAAGAAGTTAAAGAATAACTGAATCAAGGTAAAAGGTGGACTGGCTGAGGAGGCAGAAAAAGGGAGCTTCTGGTTGTGGCTCAGAAGAAATGATAAAAACGACAGTGTTGGCAGGTAATGTAAAGATATGACCCAGCACCCGAAATAATATCAAAACACTTCAAAACAGCGTGAATATATGAATACATGAAATACATGAGCTTGGTACCGGGCACGATTCTGATACTGGTATCGATGCATCCTAGTAGTTATCTCAACTGAAGAGACACCATTTACAACACGGCCTTATCTGTGTTTGGAAGGAGGCAGATCAAGACACAAGACTGGTTTGAGGCAAATGCTGATACAATGAGGCCAGTAAACGAACAGAAACGTGATGCTTTAGCAGCTTATAAGTGCTCCCCAAGTAAGGAGAACTTGAATGTTCTCCATACCGCAAGAAGCATCGTACAGAGAGCTGCACGCCGCTGCACCAACAACTACTGGCTCAGTCTCTGCTCCCGCATACTACTCGCCTTTGACACTGGCAACATCAGGGATGTCTATGATGGGAGAAAGGAAGCAATTGGCCCAACACAGAAAAATACTGCACTTCTCAAATCCTCCTCAGGCGAGATTATCAAGAACAAGGAGAATCAAATGGAACGCTGGATAGAGCATTACTCAAAGTTCTAAAGCCGTTAAAACACAGTGACCCAAGAGGTCCTGGATACTATAAAGACCCTTCTGACTCTGGAGAACCTACACTAGAGGAGTTGAGCAAAGCTCTCGACAAGCTTTCTACTGGAAAAGCCCCAGGCTCTGATGGAATCCCTGCTGAGATCCTCAAACGTGCCAAAAGTCTACTGCTCCCCCACCTACACAGTCTGCTCTGCTTGTGCTGGAAGGAAGGATCTGTACGTACCTCGTGACATAAGAGATGCCAACATCGTGACTCTGTATAAGAACAAAGGTGACAGAAGCGATTGTAACAACTATCATGGTATCTCCCTACTCAGCACAGTTGGTGAGCTTTTATCGACCTCACCAAGGCATTCGACCTGGTGAGCAGAGAAAGCCTATTCCAAGTCCTGGAGAATATAGGCTGCCCACGTTCCCTCCTGAACATCGTCAAGTCCTTCCATGACAATATGAAAGGCACATTCTCCTTTGACGGCTCCTCCTCCTACCCTTTTGACATTCGAAGCGGTGTTAAACAAGGATGCGTACTGGCTCCCACCCTCTTCGGACTCTTTGCTGTCCTCCTGAATCATGCATTGGAAAGAGTACGGCAGGGATATACCACCGCACAAGATCATATGGAAAGCTGTTCAACCTCGCTAGACTGAGGGCCAAGACAAAGACAAGGGAAGTCACACTGAGAGACTACCTTATCGCTGATGATGCAGCAGTAACAACTCATGATGAAGCCAGCCTTCAGCGACTTCTAGACCGCTTCTCTGAAGCCTGCAAGGCCTTCGGCCTGACCATAAGATGAAGACTAAAGTGTTGGGCCAGGATGTGGAAAGTGCACCACACATCAGCATCAACAACTACGAGCTGGAAGTAGTCCACGACTTTACCTACCTAGGCACTACCATCTCCGACAACTTGTCCCTGGATGTGGAGCTAAACAAGAGAATTGGAAAGGCAGCCACAACCTTTGCGGGCCTTCAAAAGAGAGTAGGACAAACCCCAAACTGACTGAACAGACCAAGTCTTGGGTCTACCAGGCATGTCTTGAGCACCCTCCCATGCAAGTGAATCATGGACATTACATGCACACCATATGAAGAGGCTCCATGCCTTCTACATGCACAGTCTCAGGCGCATCCTAAACATAGCGTGGAAAGACAAGGTCACAAACAGTGAGGTCCTGGGCCGCGTCAACATGCCTTCTATGGCCACCCTGCTAACTCAGAGATGACTACGTTGGCTTGGCCACGTACGTCGCATGGAAGAAGGCAGAATCGCCAAAGACCTCCTGTACGGCGAGCTGTCATCAGGGAAAAGACCAGCTGGTAGCCCTCGGCTCCGCTTCAAAGATGTCTGCAAACGTCACCTGAAAAAGCAACTGGCATAGACCCCATCACATGGTAAAATGCTCCAGATGATAGAGACACTTGGAAACAGCGTGTGCGCAACGGACTCGCCCATTTTGAAGAGCAGCAACTACAGCATGCTGAGTCTAAACGTGCTACTCGGAAGGCTAGGCTCCACACAGACCGGCTCTAATCCACCTTTATCTGTACCAAGTGCCGCAGAGACTGTCACTCACGTGTTGGACTGTACAGTCACAGCAGACGCTGTTCTGCTCCAAACCAAGACTGAGAGCGCTTTACTCCATGATCCTTCAGGACCGACGGATGCCTACTATAGTAGTGATTTAGTCATTAGAGTGTTTTTTTATTTCTTGTAGCATTTTTGGAAATACAAGATTTCCATCCGATAGCAATGAGGTGTAAATATCAGTGAGATGACCTTACCTCAACATCTCCAGCTTACAGTGGGAATTCTCCAGTACAGTAGAGAGCGTCTTCACCCCTGAATCTCCTAGTTTATTATCAGACAACTCTAGTTGTCTCAGGTGTGAGGGGTTTGATCTCAGAGCTGAAGCCAGAGCAGAACAACCTTCATCTGTGATATTACAATCATACAACCTGCAGAGACCATTGACCAACTCTTTACTATCTAAGTTTACAACACACATCTGATCAACAATTAGGTCATTATTATATATCATAACAAATCACACAGCTCATTACAAAAGCTTGAAAAGGAGAAAGTTGTTTCATTATTCAATTAAAAACATTGCTGACATTTGATTTTGAAGAAAGTTCATCTTACTCCAGTATCTCCAGTTTACATTGCGAATGTTCCAGTAAAGCAGAGAGCTGCTTCACTCCAAGTTTATTCTCAGAGAGATTCAGTTCTGTCAGGTGAGAGGGGTTTGATCTCAGAGCTGAAGCCAGAGCAGCACAACCTTCATCTGTAATATTACACTGCCTCAGTCTGCAGAGAACAATGTCACACTCAGTTCACAACACACCTACCTACATGGGAATACAACTGCTTTTAACAACTACTTAATTAATGTTTGTAAAACAGCAAACTACTGAGCCTGTCTCATCCCAAGTGAAGTCTAGTTTGGCAGTAGAACACTGTCACTAGAATCAGATCTCATGGTATGCCCCTTTACAACAAGCCTGTGTACTGGACTTAGTGCCCCATATGGGCTGATTCACAACAGATAAGCCTGTATGTGTATTTCAACTGTTCAATTTTCCTATCAATAAAACCTTGTGTCTTCCCATCAGCAGATATATGAAGAGTTTGTTTCTACAATGAGATAACACAAAGTGGCTAGTTTGCTAAGATAGAAGATATGATCTTACTTGAGTGTCTCCAGTTTACAGCGATGATTCGACAGTACAGCAGAGAGCAGCTTCAACCTTGAATCTCCTGGGTTATTATGGTTCAGATTCAGTTCTGTCAGGTTTGAGGGGTTTGATCTCAGAGCTGAAGCCAGAGCAGCGCAACCTTCATCTGTGATGTTACACTTACTCAACCTGCAGAACATTTTGTCATGTGAAGTAAAAACAGTATGAGTGTGAATAAACGATGGCCGTTTTTTGGGGGTGGATGAATTTGCTGTAACGCAACTAACAATAATTACTTTGATATGATATACTATTTTTACTCATTTCACAAATTATTTATAAAATATACTTGCTCAATGGATCTGGATGCTTGAATCACAGGCAGCAGTTTCTGAAGAACAAAGAATGTATCAGCTTTGTTTACTCCAACATATTCCTTTAGATTAAACTCATTCAGCTCCTCCTCTGATGTCAACAACACAAAAACCAGAGCTGACCACTGAGATGAAGAAAAACTGGCTTGACTTATTGTTCTAGATTTCAGATAATGTTGAATTTCTTCCAATAGTGAATGATCACCCAGTTCATTCAGACAGTGAAACAGATTGATGTATTTCTCGGATGAGCGAGTGGTCCTGATCTTCTGTTTGATGTATTTTACTGTTGACTGATTGCTGTGAGAGCTGTTTTTTGTCTGAGTCATCAGGATTTGTAGGAGACTCTGGTTCGACTCCCGCGAAAGACCCAGAAGAAAACGAAGGAAAAGGTCAAAACATCCATTTTTACTCTGTAGAGTCTTATCTATAGCGGTCTGATGCAAGTCAGAAATTGAAGCCTTATTAACTTGAAGAGTTGGTTCGGTAACGTTTTTAAACACATTCATTTTGTCATTTACTAAGGAGAGGTGCACATATAGAGCTGCTAGATGTTCCTGAATGCTCAAATGAACAAAGCAGAAGACCTTCCCCTGATACAAACCAAACTCCTCTGTGAAGATCTGAGTGCACAGTCCTGAGTACACTGATGCTTCTGCTATATCAATGCCACACTCTCTCAGGTCTTCATCATAGAAGATCAGATTGCCTTTCACAAGCTGCTCAAAAGCCAGTTTTCCCAGTTTAAAGATCATGTCTTCATCCTTTACTTTCTTCTCATAGTCCTTCTGATGTTTGATGTTTGTCTGAATGATCAGGAAGTGTGTGTACATTTGAGTGAGAGTCTTGGGGATCTCTCCTTCACTCTCTGCTTCACTCAACATTCTCTCTAGAACAGTGGCTGAAATCCAGCAGAACACTGGGATGTGACACATGATGATGTAGAGGCTCCTGGATGACTTCAGGTGTGAGATGATTCTGTGGTTCAGACTCTCATCACTGATTCTCTTGCTGAAGTATTCCTCCTTCTGTTTGTCCGTGAAGCCTCGTACCTCTGTGACTCGATCGACACACTCAGAGGGTATGAGATCAGCGGCTGCTGGTCTGGAGGTGATCCAGATGAGAGCAGAGGGAAGCAGATTCCCTGCCATGAGGTTTGTCAGCATCACGTCCACTGAGGCTGATTCACTTACATCACACAACCTCACACTGCTGTGAAAATCCAGAGACACACGACACTCATCCAAACCATCAAAGATGAACAACACTTTATATTCACCGCTGGAGATGTCCATTTCTTTTTTGTCTCTGGGAAGAAAACATGAAGAAGCTCGAGAAGACTGAGTGTTTGATCCTTTATCAGATTGATCTCCCTGAAAGGAAGTGGAAATATGAGGTGGACGTCCTGATTCTCTTTCCCTTCAGCCCAGTCCAAAATGAACTTCTGCACAGAGACTGTTTTTCCAATGCCAGCGACTCCCTTTGTCAGCACAGTTCTGATGGGTTTGTCTTGTGCAGTTAAAGCTTTAAAGATGTCATTGCATTTGATTGGTGTGTCCTCTGTTGCTCTTCTCCTGGATTGTGTCTCAATCTGTCTCACCTCATGTTCATGACTGATCTCTCCACTTTCACTCTCTGTGATGTAGAGCTCTGTGTAGATCTCCTTCAGCAGTGTTGGGTTTTCCTGCTGCTTTAATGTTCCCTCACACAAACAACGACACTTGAAACATAGATTTGATCTAAATTTGTTGAGGACTTCAGCAAGTTTAGAGTCATGACTGCAACATTGAAATAAGAAAAATAACACATCATTTGTTTTATCCATTTTAACAATTTATAATTTATTTGACAAATTAAAACATTTACATTAGAAATGTACCTACGTAGGATTAAGCAATCTATCTCTTCTCTGCATAGACACACAGCTGGGCTCTGGATGAGATTTCTTCTGCTGAACTGAACTATAACACACATCGGAGATTTAATACTAAGATGTACAGTATGAATCTTTTATGATAAGAACTATGTTCAAAAAGACAGTCTTTAATCAAAAGACAATTATTTGAGCTATTTAATTTTTCTTTCTGGAAATAATTGTGTCCATAAGACTTTTTCTTTTCTTGGATATTGGAACCAATCGCAGATGTGTCTCTATGTGAGAGCAACACTGCGTTAAAATGGTGAAGATTTAGTTTCCTTCAAAGAATTCACTAGCATTTCCAAACACGAAATACAGACATAAAACACCAAACTATTATAAAACTTGTAACAAAAATGTTACACCTGGAACCAGGCGATGGATTTTCACATTTAAAGTTCAATGGCCAACCCATAGACCCGTCAGTCTTCATAGACACACAGCTGGGCTCTGGGTCTGATCTCCTCAGCTGAACTGAACTACAACACACAAAAGATAACAGTTAATCCGGGGACAATTAAACTTATTCATAAATGTTTTCTATCCTAACCCAACATAAAAAAAAACATAACAACTGTTTAAAGCACAAGCAAGTTTAATACACAACTTACTGTACAGCATAGACAAGCATTTTCTAGATACAGCACTTTCGTCAATATGATTATTTATGTTTGTTTAATGTTGTGTATTATTGTTTATGGAAAAAAAAGATGTCTATTTAACAAATGCAATTAATTTGTTATTCAAACCAGTTGTGATGTTTAAATTTGCACTACGTTCTAACCAACATTGTCATCTGAAATAAATGTTTTCATAGATCTATATATCTATCTACATAAATTCTTTCCATAGATGTTTCTTTCTATATAAAGCAATTTTATTTAAGAGATGTATCTCTTTATGAAAGCAACACTGTTTTAAAAACGATCAAATATGTTACATAAATGTTACACCTGGGATCATCTTCACATTTAAAGTTCAATGGCCAACCCATATAGACCCGTCACTCTTC
This sequence comes from Triplophysa siluroides, assembly GCA_006030095.1. NCBI lineage: Eukaryota > Metazoa > Chordata > Actinopteri > Cypriniformes > Nemacheilidae > Triplophysa > Triplophysa siluroides. The sequence continues at coordinate 80,596 of VCII01000090.1, forward strand.
ATAGACACACAGCTGGGCTCTGGGTCTGATCTCTTCAGGTGAACTGAACTACAACACACAACAGATTTCATATTTGAAATATACAGTATAATTATTTCATGACGAGATTTAGCCGAAATTGTAGTACTTACATTTTAAATCCAAAACAAAAAACTTCCATTAACCTTTATATGATACAATTATAGCAGAGTTTTTTTATACCTGTCGTTCATGATGAAGCTGCAGATGTGAATATGATCTGATCAGCACTACTACACAAAAACAAACACGAAATCAATGATCATCACCAACATGCAAACAAATGTTTATTTTCATTGAGATTAAAAGTATCAGGCAATGTGACAGAATAAATGCGTTATATACAGAATAAAGAATGAGGAAGAGAAAGGCATCTCGTCTCACGTCAACACACCTTCACACCATCACAATCTGACTATATCCACATGTTCACAATCCTCCAGCTTTTACATCGAGTAAATGACTCCACATAGTGTCTATTAAGCACTACTCCGTATGTAGAAAGAATCGCCTGTACCTGTTTAAAAATAGCGGGAATGAACCACTAAAGATTACTTTCACTTTTGAAAGTTGAAACTACGGATCATCATGAGGGTCAAGGAGGGACATCCAATCAGCAAAACCTATAGGCTACTATGCGTCACGTGATTTGTGATCATTAAAGAAACTGTTCCCTCAAAAAAAAAATGTAAGTCTAGATCATGAAAGAAATTGTATTACTTATTATATTATTATTAATTATATTAAATAAAGGAAATTAAAGTAAGGCACATTTAAGAGAATAGCCTAAGGGTAAATAAAACAAAGATAATCAGCACAATGGTTTTATGGTTTTATCTGGGCTAAAAATGTGTAAAGCCAATATCTAGGAAACACAATTCTCTAGTTGGATAAAATATGGCGTCGGTGAGCTTTTGGGATGCAAGAGTCGGCAGACTTACTTTTGGCCCCCATTTTATATAAAAAAGAAGAAAGTAATATATCAGCAATATGACTTTTCATTGCTGAGCACTTCGTTTAGCCAAAACAACTCGATAATGTTGTATGACCGCATATTAGTTTAAAAGTCAAAATTAGTAAACTAGCCCATTGCATACAGTACATTTCAGATTGATGTCAAAACGATACTGCATTCTCCTCCAGCCAAGTTTAGGGCAGAACCAACTAGTAAATGTCAATGTCATAACATTAGGATTTTTAAATTACATTTAATCTCCATCCTCATAGCCATACTCTAAACTGCAAACCTGCATTAAAGTCTATATATCTACAGAAGTTTTAGGACGTCATCTTGAATATCAATGAGCAATGGCAAGTGTGTAGGCCTATTAGGGAAATTAAAGACAAATTTGATACAATGCGTGTTTTAGTATCAATGGAAGTTGAAAGAGTATTTGCTCAGATTATCTAGATTTAAAATAAATGGCCACAAGGGGGCAATATAAAATGCACTTACATGTTTCCCCTTCGCAGTGTGCTGCAAAAACCAGTAGCACATCTGTTGAAAGTTGGATGTTTATCACACACATCAAAAACAAGAAGTTTGAAAACATTAGATATTTAATATTAGACAATATCCAATGTTTATTGTTACATCAGATTTTTGATAAAGATATTGTAACTAGACCATCCGTGAGATAGAAAATTGCTTTTAAAGTAGAATCTCAAAGACATTGAATGTCTATGACAATCTTTATCATTTTGATTATACAGTTTATTCTGTAATCGCAAGAGTTAAATAGCAGATTTAAATATGAGTAATAATATACAATTAATATTCGTTAAAAAATAAACATGCTGTGAATTCTAAGCGACAGAATAGAAGTAAAATATCTATTCAACATTCTTCACAGATTGCATCCATTTTACATCAATATACATTGCTATATGCATCCATATAGCAGACTTGAATACAGTGGTCTCATAACATTTACGCTTTGCATTCACATTATGCCTGCAACATCGAATAATGCTCTGGGGACCCAGCTTGGAGGTAAATGTACACATCTTGACTTTAAATACAAAACAGATAACAAACATAAATCATTAACTTCGTCTGCTTTATTTTTGTCACATTTTCACTTTTGCATTGACTTTGCAATTACATCCGAAAAAGACCACTTAACCAGAAAGCATGAAATCTGCAAAGATGAGGAAAAAGCTGTAATGTGATTTGGATGTTATACTGCAAGTGTGCCATATAAAAGGATCAGTGTCTGTGGGATTTTTTACGATAACTTTATAATTCAGGAAATTCAGGCATTAACATATGAAAAAAATATTTTCATAAAAAAAATGCAGTTTGTCGATTTCATGTTTGTTTTATTTAATAATTTATCTCATCTCGTATTTTATTATTTTTTTTCCAGCTTTGCCTTGCCAACATTGTGGTGCCATGATCAGACAAGTACCAAAAACCAAAAAAAGACAATATGGTCAAAACCTAACCCATTGTATCTTTAAAGGTGATAAATGCATTTTAACATACAAAAATATGTATTTCTCAGCATATTGTGGAAAGACAGCCATAAGTAATGCATTTGTAGTTTGAATTCCTCAACATCTGTATACATATGTTGATGTATGCATTAGATATTTTCTGGAGACCAGCTCATACTTAAACTTTAAGGCCATTACCAGCAGCATAAGGAAAGCCATAGACAAGCAATAAATTGTTGTCTTATGATAAAATATTGTACACAGAAGGAACAAAAACAAACACTCTGTGTCATATGCTCAGCAAGAGAAAATATTCCAGTTCTCACAAACTAGCACAGGGTTCAGTGTTATTTAAAACTGTCACCCATCACACGCTTTGAGTTTATTTTGACTGTCCGTAGAGATGTTCGGTTGAGTCCCAGAACTGTTGCATCTATGTTCTTTGTTCGCTTATTTAAGCATGCAAACATCGGGTATCTACGCACTGATACTTTAAGTTCAACCCAAGGCCTGCACAAACAGCTGTTGTTCTTCATAATGGAACACACCCTTTCTGCTTTGGCTCTCTCTGCCTCTAGTCCTCTATGGGGATGAACGTTTTGACAGTCCATCAGTTCCTTCACTGGTCTACCTCTCAGCACGGATCTTGTATCGAAGGACAAAGTAGGCAATGAGACGAAGTGACACAAAGAAGATGCCCAGCACGATAAAGTCCAGGTAGAGCTTTGCATCTTCGACGTCCAGCTCCTTCAGAATAGCATCTGATTTCTGAAAGTGGCACGTCTCATCTTTGTCACAGTGCAAGTCTTCACGGTCAAGCCCGTAAATGGACAAAATGACTCCTTCAAAACCATATCTGAAACTCATAAAACATCTAGTTAAGAAGAAGACCAGTGAAAACATTTTATATATTGTTTTCTTTATTTTTATACGGTTTGCTGCTTGCTATTTGACAAACAAGCTAATACCCAAATAGATCACAGAATCCATTATATCAAACTGCTAAAGCTTTTTGATGTTGGTGCCGTTATTATCCAATCAAAAGTAATATCACTTCTTGGTGGATGATGTCATATTATATTGCATTATTGGTTGTTAGTGCTGCCTGTGCATCAAGGTTCTTTTAGTTTACTTAAACTAAAACTTTGAAAACGTTTCTGTTCATTGAAATTAAATTAAATATTGACCTGTATTGACAGAATATTAACAATAAACTGAAATACCTTTGTTGCGCTAAAATTATAATAATACTGAAAACTTAAAATGAAATAAAAACTAATCTTATATAGCAACATAAAAAATAAACAAAAAAAATTTGGGTTGTCAAAAGATTAATCGCGATTAATCGCATCCAGAATAAAGGTTCGTGATTACAAAATATATATCTGTGTGCTGTGCATAATAATGTTGTATTTATTAACACATACATATCCATACATATATTTCGAAAAATCTAAAAATACTTACACATTTATATATAATTTCAACTGTTGGTAAATATAAATAAATACATTTAACTAAATTTGTATGCATATGTATGTGTTTTTATTTATAAAAACATAATTAATATGCACGGTACATAGACATATATTATGTAAACACAAACTTTTATTCTGGATGCGATTAATCGCGTTTAATCTTTTGACAGCCCTAAAAAAATATAAAATGACAAAAGCATATACCAAAATGGCTAGAACTTTAACTAAAATTAACATAAAACTAAAAATCTAAAAACAAAAGCTATTTAAAATATGAATAAAACTAAAATCAAAAGTAAAATAACGATATTTAACTAAAACTTAAATAAATAACTAAAAATGCTGTGCACTCTCGGATGCATCTCCTAAAAATAAATTTACTGAATTTACCTAAAAACGTTTTTCTTGTTTTGATCGTACATAAAATAACTAAAATATGTGTAAAATGTTGTTTTCACTTTGTCATTAAGTATTAACAATAGCTGTACTGTTCATGTTTCTAAGGACACCTCATGCAATCAAATGTGGCACATTTCACAGTTATTTAAGATATTTTCCTGACACAGTGGATGCTGTACCTGATGTAAGAAATGTATGATATCCACTGGAGGTATTTTGGAATGGTGTCAAAACTGACAAAGAAGCCTGAAAAGAGTAGCACGGGAATGGCAGTGACCGGACCAACAAAGGTGGCTACCTGTCAATGAAACAATAAAAAAGGACATTTGCAACAATTCTCCCAAATTGTACAGTGAACAACATACATTTTGCAAAAAAAAGGCACAGGTATTTACTTGTAATGATGTAGATGCCGCCCCTATCAGCAGTCCGAGTGACTGTGCCACAAGTGAAGTGAGCGTCCCTAAAGCCAGGAAAAGAATGAAGCGAACAGCGTCTGACGGCTGAGACGTCATCCAGTACACAATGCTGCAGTAAGCCACAGGGAACACAACCTGTAAGATATCAAAGACTATTCAGTTTAGCCGTTTAACCATAACAACATGAAATATTTGCTTCATCAAGTTTTTCAAATATCAATTCATTCGGTGACGGGGTTGAAATAATTTTGTTAAAATATATTTAGATTTTTAATTTCCATTTTTCCAGGTTGATAAAATCCCTGGCTTTGTATCCCACTGTATCTAAGTTTTTGTTTATATTTCTTCCATATTATTATAATACAATATAAAATAGAATATTACTTTATTGTTATTATATATTTCGATTATTCTTGTAATAATTCAAGTAGACACACTGTTGTTGATAGAAACGCAAATTCCTGTTTGTAAAAGCATATCTTTCTTGTGTAATGTTACTGCAGGATTTGGCTAAACCGGTCGAAGGTTCGAAGCAAATCCACTTTGAGCTCCAACAACAAAACGAATGTTGTGATTCCCCTGCTCTCTCTGTCCTCTCTTTATCCTGTTAGGTGTTTGTATTACGAGCAAACCCCAACCTTAATCTTATTTTACGTTTAATACTATAAATAGATCTGGGATATTATCATAGACATTGTTTATTAGATGGCAGTGTCTGCATGTGTTGTACTATTGTCCTCGTGTTGTGTAAACTGACACAAGTGCTTTTCAAATTGTTTTCAAATTGTTCAAGCAAACATAACATCACAGTAAGAAACCTCATGTTTTATTTGTTCCACATGAAGAGTCCTGTTACCTGAAATGGGACGTCCGCCATTGTTTTGGCTAAGTAATACGCCTTCAGGCTGTACCAGTAATTCAGGTGTTCTCTTAAAAAGACGGCCATCTCAAGGGGAACTACAGTAACAAAAGAATGATCATAGTTATCATAGTACTGAAATAGCTTACCAAGCAATGTGCTACAAAGTCTTTTTTTGCATAAAGAATAAAATACAAATGGAACAATATAAATGAAAACACGTCACACTTACAGGTGAGAACTGTGGGCATCAAAGCTGCAAACATGAGGAACAACATGGAGAAGAACAGAAAGCCAGAGTTGCTAAGAACTTTCTTGGCCTCGTTTCCAATTCCCAGGTACAAAAGACCAATCAGTATTCCAATCCCAAGATGAGAGATGATGCGTAAGTGTGTCAAAACCTAAAACGGACCAAATCAGTACAGTATACCGTATATACACCATATACATATATATATATACTGTATGTACTGGGTTAAATATATATTTTTAGTGTGAATAGTATGAAAAATATTTTATACATAATGATAATGTTTGTTTGTTTATTTAGGCACAATATAAAATTCCAGACCTTGCTTGTATAATTAAAAAGGAAAATGCTTATAACAGTATGGAGCATAATGCACTGCTGTGTGTTGTCCTCCAGGTGACAGCGCTGCTTACCGAATCCCTCATGATGCTTAGAAAGGTTCTCTTGAAGAGGATGCAGAACTGCGTCAGGCAGCTGGCAGAAAAACTATGGCAACCCTCAGATGACGTGCAGTCCTAAAGAGAGCAAAAACAATATTACAGAACAATGACAGTGTTAGTGCAATGGTACGATTTAATAACAGAATACATAAGATAACGGCTTTATATAATTTACGTCATCAGAGGGTCTGTGCCACAGGAAGGGGTTATGGACCCCGTTCATTTCACTCTTGTAGTCTTTCTCACACTTTTGCTCCTGCACAGCCTTCACTAGCCGAGCCGTCTGGTCACCGTACTCACCAGAGGCCACCTCCATGACTGGAAAAAATTATACAAAAGTACAAAAATACTACTTATTTGACAGGATCTGAAAGTAATGTTCAGCTAATTGCATTATGACATTATTAAAAATGAAGTAATTTGTAGTCCACTAGAGGCACTAAACTGAATTGCAGGACAAAGAAATTGAATATATTTCCAAAACAAATGCCCTGACTTTCTTTGGTTGGACAATCCTAAACACAAAATGCATGTCATTGGTTAAGCAAATATTGATTTAAAAAGTGCCACCGTGTTTACTTTTTAAGGGAAATCAACCCAGAAATTATTATATTGTACATCATGTTTGTACCATAAAATATGACACATTTTACTTTTATAAAGTTACTGATCAACTGGCCAGTTTTATTTACTCACCAGACACATTTTCATTTACATATGGCACTTTGTTAGTGTTATTTTTGGACTCTGTGTACAGAGAGTGATGTTTTCTTACTGAAGTCTGCAGGGTTGTGATAGGTGGGGCAGTTGAGTCCCAGTTCTCTTAGATAAGGAATGAGGCTTGATACTCTTCCCCGGTATATACACTGACCCTGACTGAGGACATATAGCTAAAACACCAAGAGCGAGCTGTTAGATGAGAGGCAGCATTTTAAACTGTAAACACTGTAAATACGTCTTTACAAAATGATGAGCTTGGACCAAGCATACATAACATTCACCTTATCAAAGAGTTCAAACACTTTGGCGCTGGGCTGGTGAATTGTGCATACGACCGTCCGACCCCCTTGAGCGAGAGCTTTCATAAGCGAGACCACCTGATAGCACGATGAGCTATCCAATCCACTTCAGGGGAACATTGCAAAATAAAAATCTGAGTCTGCAGACATCGACGAGTTCAAATATTATTTTAAAAGCTCTTTGTCAGAGCCGTGGTGCAGCAGTAACGCAGGTGTTCCTGATACATCACAGCTGCTCCCATGAGAGCACAGGTTTAAATCTGGCCTGCGTCAAGTTCCCATCCAGTTCACCCTTAATACCCTCAATAAATGTTATAATAATAAATATATGAATGTAATATAATATATATTTTTAAATCCTTATAGTTCTGCTTAAGCATTGGACCAGACAAGGTTGAAGTAAAGAGGTGAGACTGGATCAGAATCTTGACCTTGCTAAAGCCGTACTAATAAGTCACATTTGACAGACAACATTGAAGATAGAGCTGCTATCTTAAAGGAAAAGTTCACCCAAACATAGACATTTATGTCATCATTTATTCACCCTCATATCATTCAAAACCTTTATGTGACTCTTTCTGGTGTGGAGCACAAAAGAAGATACTTTGAGAAATGTTTTGTGTCCATACAATGGAAGTCGGGTTCAGAATTGTTTGGTTACCAACATTCTTCAAAATATCTGTTGTGTGTTCTGCAGAGGAAAGAACGTGGATACTGAACTTGGTGGATACCTGAATTTTGGCTAATCTATACACTGAACAATATAAAAACATGGAAGTGTCCTGTTTAACCGCACATAGCTCTGACATCATAAGGCTTTATGAATGATCATTATAATGGCACTGCTGTTACGTAAATTACAATACAGTTTTGCCCTCCATGACGGATATTCTGTTTATCCTTGGCTAAACATAGCAAATATGTAAATGCGATTTCTGCAATGCCGTTTTAAGTCAAAACAAATTTATTATGTCCCTCTCCAAAGACTCAGAGAACCGTTTTGTTCTCGGAAGGGAAATCCCAGTGGAAGACATGGTCAGAAATCCTCAGATGAAAAGCTTAATAGAGTCCACATAGACCAAGTCACAACTGTCAAACCAAACCCCAACGGGGCAAAGCTCGTAAGTGAATATGCAATTAAATCGCATCCACACAAAGACATAACAGAGAAACCTCATGCACATCGGCTTTTGTTTTTGCTCTTTTCACACGATGAGGGTTATATTTTTGCCTCACATCATCAAACTGTGCCACTCAGAGGGGTCGAAATGATATGGTCCTTCTATGCATATCATGACATGTGTGTACATGCAGGAGGCTCACCTTGTGGGCTCATCAAAAAACATGACGGGTGGGTTGTTGACAAGCTCCAGAGCGATGGCGAGCCGTTTTCTTTGCCCCCCGGATAGGTTAGATGTGCGGGTCTTGGCACATTCTAACAAGCCGAGTGCCGTCAGAATTTCTCTCACCTAAACAGCAGCATAGCATACAGTACATGCATAGGGCTGTAATAAAAGTTTGTGTTTACATAATATACTGAATGTCTGTGCATTGTGCATATACGTATTGTATTTATAAACACATACACATATGTACATGTATATATTTAAGACTATACGTTTTTAAGAAATGTTTATATATAATTTGTCTCAATGAACAGCGAGGAGAAGAATTTGAGTGGCCAAAGACTCTTCAAAGAGCACAGATGGAAAATTGCAGTAATCAGTTGAATTTGTGTCAGAAAGCATTTAATAAAATAAAGGAAAACTGCACCTCCATCACCACAAGTTGTTTGGGACACTGTTCAAGAAACAAATCTTCTGCTCTCGTGCAAAAATAAAACTCCACCATATTAATCTGCCATACTTCAAACATGAATGGGGTGTATGGCCATATGGAATGAAAAAGAGTTGATTTTTGGCAGCAATAACACATGATAGGTTTGGTGCACACAGGGATAAAAAAGTGTCCCATGTCCACAGTTAAATAGGTTGCCAGATCTTTATTGTTGTGAACCTACTTTTTATCTTGTTGGCATCATGTTATTAAATAAAAAGATCGAAACCTGACTTGCTCTGCTAGATATATTATAATGGGTCTTGGTTAGGTCTTACATCAGCACACTTGTTCAAAATAATAAGCATCAAGAAAATGTGTCACTGAACCCAAAATCAAGATCCTGCCATAGCCATCCCAGTTCCCTGATCTGCACACTATAGAAAATGAGTGGGATGAACTGAAGATACGGTAAGAGAGAACCAACATTTGAAGGATCTTAAGAGATTCTGTACGAAGGAATGGTCTCGGATGACTTGCCGTATATTCTCAAACCTTGTCAGACATAAAAGAAAAGACTGTTTTTCATGAAAATGGAGGTTGCAGGACGTTTTGAATAGAAGGGTGCCAATAATTGTGACCAGGGCGTGTTAGATAAAAACTTTCTTTCGTAATGTGATATTTCCCCCACTTCAAATTGTTTTACTTTAATGAAATGTTGGAATATTGTAGATTTTTGACAAAATAATCAAAGGGAGATACAATGCAGATGTATTCTTTGCTCATATTTAACAAGAGTGCCAATAATAGTGTAGGGCACTGTACATATGCACCGTACACAGACAAATGTTATTATGTTAACACAAACTTTTCTGGATGTGATTAATCCTGAAAGATTTTTTCAGCCTAGCATCAGAAAATCTCTTTGAAATTTATATTGTAAACACGTTTTTCAAAGAATGTTACGTAGTTGCATAGAAAGAATCCTTGTGACATTATGTTTGAGGCATGAACTATTGTATGTAAGGACAAAGGTGCTAAAGATCAGGCTGCACACACGTAACTGGGTGGGAAGCTTCACACGCCTCTCACTTACCATTTCACGTCTGCCTTCATCCTTTTCCTGGAGTTTGAGATTAGCTGATACCTGAGGAGGGCGATTTAGAGCATGATGAGCATTAGCGGGCACAACTGAAGCAAACAGATTTACCTGAACTCAACAACACAACAACAGCAATTACAAGACACTTGTTCTACTGAACTCTGAGAGTCTTTTGAAGCCACATTTTACATGATGTAACATGTGCCTGTTATTCGCTATGTTTTGCTATATAGAGTACTATATAGAGTTTACACACTTTGGAGAGTATTACTTAAAACCTTACAATTGAGTACTATTAAGTACGTTTGACAAGTAAAATGATATAAAAAACAGAAATTTCCCCAGCTGGTGCGACAGGAAAAAAGTAAAATGACATTTATGTAATATAAATTATGTTATAGTTATTTTACACCTGACGCATAAATCTGCAATCTATTTCTGTAATTTGACCTCATTTCCATAAAGAAAATTCTTTAAAACAAGTAAAATAAGTACAGTCATAATTAAGATTTCATAAATGTACAGTTTTTACAGTGTACTATTTTTAATGAAGTACATAATTAAATGTATAAATAATTAATAATAATAATAGAAATGTTGGTAACTGAACAATGGCGGTAACCATTCACTATTGTGTAGTCACAAAACCAATGCAAGTCACTGGGTACCCCCGTAGATGGGTTACCAACATTCTTCAAAACATCATCTTTTGCGTTCTACAGAACAAATTAAGTCATACAGGTTTGAAATGACAAGAGGGTCAATGATGACATAATTTTCACCATGAACTATCACTTTAAGACTTTTTATGATTACTTCATTAAAGTGATTGACCACCCAAAAATGAAAATTCTGTCGTCATTTACTCATCTTCTTGTCATTTCAAACCTGTATGACTTTCTTTCTTCCGCAGAACACAAAAGAAGATATATTGAAGAAAGATGGTAACCGAACAGCTACGGCACCCATTGACTTCTATTGTATGGACACAAAACCAATACAAGTGAATGCAAGTTAACAACATTCTTCAAAAAATCTTCTTTTGTGTTCTGCAGAAGAAAGAAAGTCATACAGGTTCGAATTTAAATTTTTGGGTGAACCGTCACTTTAAGTTTTGTGGAATTTGACACAGTACATACTATTCACTTTTCAATTTGTCACACCTAAAATGCCACAGCCGCCAAGCATTTTAATAGTATAAAATAATCATTCATGAGCATTATATGCAATAACACCAGCCGTTTATGTAATTGATCAATGATATAATATCTGCAGTCACATACCATCATTGCTTCCTGTACGGTGAGGTGTGGCAGTAACATGTCATCCTGCATTATATAACAGGACACTTTCCGGAAAGACCGCAGATCTCTGGGCTGTCCATTAATGAGGATCTCTCCCTTCATGCCTCTTTCCCTGTGGGATGAAACACAGCCTCAGATGTCTTTCATTGTGTAAAGATAAACTTCCCTTTTGTAATTGTCTCCTTTTCACAAATTGTAGGTCACTTTGCTTAAAATTCATTAATCAAAAAATCACAAATCTATGAAATCTGAAGTACCTTATAGTCCCATGCAACTACTGGTAAATATTAAAGGGATATTACACCCAAAGTTGGAAAATTCTGTCATCATTTACACACCTTTGAGTTGTTCCAAATCTGCATGAATGTCTTTGTTTTGAATAACACAGAGAAATATATTTTGAAGAATGCTTATAACCAGACAGATTTTTTCCCCTATTGACTCCCATAGTAGGAAAAAATACAATGGTGGTAAAAAAAGTGGCCCAGAACTGTTAGCCGTCCTACATTCTTCAAAATGTCTTAGTATTTTTTTCTATAGAGTGACAGAATTTTCATTTTGGGGTGAAGTTTCCCTTTAAGAACTATGAAATACTTTGCAAAATACAAACCTGTTCATTCATACAGTATAGGGGACATCGGCATGACCATGTGTGGATCATGCACTTTAATATGGTCATACTAACCTATATCCTGCCAGGATGTTCATTAGTGTAGACTTTCCAGCCCCTGAGGGTCCCATAATGGCCACCAAAGCGCCGCTGGTGAAATTCCCAGAGATCCCTTTCAGAAGAGTCTTGTAACCTGACACAGAGATAAAGAGAGAGAAATAAAGACCCCTGTGAGAAACCTCCCACATTTGTGACAATGAACACAATGAACGTCCTGAACTATCCTTCTCAACATAATAAATTGTACTTGCCAAACTTCTGTTAAAATTCCTCTGCTCACATAATGACCACCTTGTAATTGCAGGTGAAAAGGAGCATTTGTTTGTTCATAGTTGGGTTTCTGACATTTTCCAGGTGAATGCACCTGTTGGTAGGTGCGCATACCTTTGTTCTCACTCCCACCTGACTCTTTTTTTCTCGTATAGCCATCAATTTGCCGCACACATACAGAAGCTATTTTGCGGAATCAAAAATTGTAAACAACTAAACAATCTGTTGGTCTCTAGACTAATATAAGCAGCTTCATCAATTATTTTGACACTAAATGGCATAGTTTACCCAAAACAGAAGACAAAATAATATATACTGAAGGACGATGGTAACCAAACAACACTGCCCCCCCATTTACTTTAATTGCAAGGGCACAAAACCATACATTTCTCAAAATATCTTCTTTCGTGTTAAACAGAAGAAAGTGCATAAAATGGTTACATCTCCTGAGTGAAACATCCCTTTTAACCATGTTTGTACAAATGTAGGTTTTGTAAATGTAATTTTCATCACTTTTTCAGAATTTCCTAGCAAATTACATTTAAGTCCAAGTAAAGGAAAAAAATGACTTTGGACACTAATGTGAATACCATGCGTCACAGAGTCCTGTCACATACAAAATGAGTGGCCTAAGTTCATTTCTCACATTTATTAAAAACTATGAATATAAAGAGAACAAAAACTGATTTTGTTTATTAACTGTTTTGTTTATTTATAATATGTAATACATGGGCTATTTTTCTTAGAATAAAAAATAAAGTAATAAAAAAAGCTTGTCACATCTCAATGTTTTCTAAAACTATAAAAAATTTAAATTGGTAAAAAAGCACAAGTGTGTAAATATTAATTATGTCGACAATGTTTTTGTGGTGTCTTCCAGCAGACTCCAGTTAGACGGACTTTTTGCATCGGAACATAATAATTTAGGGTGTGTACGTCAGATGTACACTCAAACCAACAGTACATTGGGTAAAAAAAGAGTAGGGGAATAAATGTAGAGTATTAAGCTATTTACTCCGACACTCTTTACAGACACAAGTACAAAATGGCTAACGTCCGTTTACGGAAGTCGTGCCACTCGGCGGCCATGTTTGCAACGCCTCTGGGCAGTTATATACGTCATAGCAAGTCAACAGTCCTATCTCTTTGAAGAGTGGAAGGAAGATATTTCAATTAAATTGCATATTTCCGATCAAAGATTAAACTTGATATGGACTGTAACATACCTTGGTTTGCTAAGGTTAAATTGCGTTACAAATCACCTTTTTGGAGTGTGACCGATTTTAACCTGTTATTTATCTAGTGGCTGAGATGTTAATCCAGTTGATTGCAGTGGCTGCCATCTTAATTGGATTTGGAATCCACGGGAGTAACACATAAGTACCTCCGACCTTCACTGTCCTGTTTTAGTGCAGCGCTTCTCCTTCTACATGTGTGAACTATAGTAACCCCACAAACTGGAACTCTACACAACTTCCAAAGAGGAATGGTACAGTGTAAAATTATAATTAGTAAAGTTTCTGTTTAGTCCAGCTGATGTGCTGTGGGTCAAAAGAGAAGAGAGTAACACCCGGGCACTCCTGGATATTTCATCCATGACAATACAATGTGCAAACCAAAACAACATTGCTCAGTGGCAAAACAAACGGAAAGGTTTGTGTGACCAGCTAACATCTCACAACACAATCTCAACAATTTGGATCTACATGAGGTGGTAATAAAATGTAGGTCAATAAATTATAGCCAATAAATGATGAATAATTTTCTCTGCTTAAACCACTTCAGCTGCATGCTGCTTACAGTTAAAATCCAATACAGTACTGTCTTTCTGTCATGATCATTCACTGTTTTGGCGAAACGTTGTTAATGTAGGTACAGTGTGTAGATATTTATAAATGTGCAAATTAGAGGAACAAAAGCAAAATTTTTAAAGCCAAATGCTGTCTGAATGATTTCTCTTTTGACACCAGTTAGACATGTGGCTATTAAAAAACACTTTTCTGGGTTGCTCTGGAAGAACATCAATAATTAGTTTATTATATAAACATACCAGAAAAGTTCAATAGTTAAAGAACCTTTAATTACTGTAAAGTAGGTTTGGTACATGATTTTCAGGGGAAAAGGAGAACTAATGGTAACCTTGTTTTCTGCAGTGAAATAAAAGTTTTCAAATAAAAGCAGTTGTCCACTTTTTGTCTTTTGTTTCGGTCTCATAAAATGATATGTTAATATTTAGATACTATATGTCGGCCAATATATCGATTATCGGCTTCCAGTGTTAAATAATTATCGGACATATACATATCGGTGCATCCCTAATTATAATATTTATATTATGTATAACAAAAATATTAAATATATAAACTATGCATTTTTCTTTGTATATTGTCCTTTTAAGGAAAGAAAGTGAAAGATGTATGCATAACCTAAACGTTATTATAAATTTAGGCATGAGTCTTAATAGTGTGTTTAAAAATTCCGATGCAATAAAAATAATTTTATAACAAAAATAAGCAACAATAGGTCTTCAGCTTGATTAAGAAAAATGACAGGCAGTTGTGCTGAAAGATAAGACCTCAATTCTGGACAGTGACCCTTCATGATTGTAGATTGACGCCCCTGCATAGTTTCCAAATCAAAAAAGATACTGTATGTTATTTGTGATTCCTAAAAGAGCATATTTTCATAAACAAATAGACAGTCTGGTATTTCTCTCTTAACCGATGGAAAATGAAACCATTCCTGAAGCGAACAACCTACATTTAAGATATACTGACATGTAACCTAGCGACAGCACCATATGCGTCCTCCACAACATCCCTCATTAGCAGCCTTATCTTTACAAGTGCACCGCTGACGGGCCCATCTTGTTCCGGCTACGCGGAGAGGTTACAGGAGTTTATTGACCGATAGTAACCAGCATGAGAGGCTGCTGCTTTTGCTGCTGTCCCGCTCTCTTTCCTCTAAGTATGGATTACAAACATTTGTTAGACAGCCAAAAAGGCCCAGTTTCATTGCTGTCAATGAGAGATGCACACGCCGAAGCCAATTTTTATTGCTTTTTGGTAAAAGGCAATGCCATCTCAATACATGTAGTTTACACGGTTTGTGAATATTCATTATGGAATAACCAGCATGAGTTGAAAATACAAGTTAGCATTCATTTAATAAAAATTTTAAGTTTATGCTTATATTTAATTTAGGCTCATCTCCTATTGATAATTACACATCAATTGTAGAGGGCAGAGGCTCCAATTTGATCCTGTTCATAAGCTTTGATCCCTACTATTTCTGCAACTATACAGCACATCAGGATCAAACCATGAATTCACATCTGCTCCATAATTTCAGTCTGGGAAAACAGAGGTCAGAAAAAAGCGATGGCCTTCTAAGAGGAGTGAAGCAAAGTACAGTAAATAAGTGAAGTGACCTGTACCGTGAGCCAGCTGGCTATGGGATTAGGACTACTGTATATTTCATGACAAGAACGTTGGAACGACCGTCACCTTGTGTCACTGACTTTTCACTGTAGTTTCTACATTTTAAACTGCATTTTATTCACAGATTGAACATTTTAACATACTTTCTTTCCTAGATTCATATGCAGAGACAACAATAAGTAAGCTATTTGTAGGTTGAGTCCCCTGTAGTGTAAACTCGATATAAAACATTACATTTCCGACTGAACAAGCTGACACAGCAACACATCAACCCATACTGTAAGCTAAACAAAAAGTAAAAAAATCTGCCACCATCACCAAACAGGACTAATCCGTTTGGTTTCACAAGTAATGCAGAAAAGACAGACTTCAGTTTAAATGTGTACATCGGACCAACATTTCACAGCACCAACATCTGCAAACTCTATGTTAAAATGTCAGCGCCTTCAGGGCCTAAGCTATTTATTCTTCATTGAGGAAGACTAGGTCACAGCAAATGAGCATGGCCAACTTTGGAGCTACAGGGAGAGCGTAACAGAAACATGACCTGATATGTCATGTATGAAATAATGAAGACGTTAAAAAATATGGCAATAATGACAGAACTGAACTTTGCCCTCTGCTCTTGCTCGGCAGCTGAGGACTGAGCATAAAGATGATTCTGATGCGTGTTGTATCCAACGAACTAAAGCAAATTAAAATCCAGATGGTGAGCCAAAATAAGACATTACTGCTCATCAGAAAACAAAAACTCTTTAAGAGTAAAGCACATGCAAAGCTCAGGTGAAGTGGACAGCTGGACTGTTATACGGCCATCTAATGAGGCATTTCATGTTAACCTCTATTGAAAACATGTTTTCTAAACCAAAAAACTGAACTCAAAGTACTATGCATGACTAGTCGATTTCAATGTGCTCCACTTCCGTTACAATGAAAGGCGAGTAATGCAACGCTCAATATGGCCGCTCTAGCGAAGTGAGACTTCCGGTAAAACGAGCCCATCGTCAATCAGTAAAGACTGACGATTCTCTGGGGCAGGGCTCTCGTGAGGCGCTTGCCAGCCTGCGCAGGTCAGTAGATGAGGCGACCTCGAAGAAGGTGATTTTATCTTGGCAAACCAAAGTTATGGTACAATTCATGTCATGTTTCATTATTGATCGGAAGCATGCTGTTTAATTGCGATTTTTGCAAGCGATTAAAGAATTATCTGCATTACACCATTCTAGTAGAATAGGACTGTGGACTTGCTATGGCGTAAATAGCTGCCCAGACACGTTGCAGACATGGCCGCCTGGTGGCACGACTTCCGCAAACGGACATTGTTCCAAGCTTTGTTTTTATTAAGAAAGGGGACCTCCGCTTCTGCACTCTTATTGGTAGTCGCTCCTGAAAAAAAAATCTCAACTTTGTTGCGTCGCTAGACACCCCCATTTCCTGTTGCCAACGGTCACTGTCACTCGTGTGCTGACTAACATTGTAATGAATCAGACCCTTTGAAATACAGAGTTACAACACTCAATCTCGCCGCCATGTGGTCGGGTGGTTCATGAAGCGCTCAATAGTTCCAAACAAATCCGTGCTGTCAACCTATTTGAATGGATTTTAGCGGGACAGACAACAGCAACTATATTTGCATAAGTTTGCTAAATATATAAGCACATTTTGTACATTGATTACTACATTTATAGCAGAATTTTTCTGGGGAGAAATAAACATGCGTTGTATTATCATTATAAAAAATGTAGAATTTTGGTCTGCGCAATCTACTTGCAAAGGCAACTGGGCATTGACAGACAACTGGACTTTTGTGGGACGGAAAATCCCTATTTGCCCTTATTTTGCATTAATAAAAATATTTCTTTCTTGGTCATTCGGTGAATTTTCATTTATTGGGCAATTAAGGCAATCATGGCAAAGTTGCAAATAGTATCACTTGATGTTATGCAATCGGGATCTGAGATCTTCAAAAGATTAAAAAATGTTATTATTGTTCCATGCAAAAATGAATTTTAAACTGATGTAAAATTTAAAAAAGCCTTGTTTCATCTTTCCTTACAGGGACAGTTGACCCAAATATAAAAACTCTGTCATCATTTATTCACCGAGTTGTTCGAAATCTGTATAAATGTCTTTGTTTTGATGAACACAGCGAAAGATATTTGGAAGAATGCTAATAACCAAACAGTTTCTTGGCCGACATTGACTATCATAGTAGTATATAATAAATATTTACAAAAATATTTGTCCTACTATGGTAGTCAATGTTGCCCCAGAACTGATTGGTTACAAGCATTCTTGCAAATATCTTTCTATGTGTTCATCAGAACGAAGACATTTATACAGATTTGGAACTCGAAGGTGAGTAAATGATGACAGAATTTTAGTTTTTGGGTGAAGTGTCCCTTTTATAGTGCTAACTTTATGTTGTTTACTTTTAAGCAAGAATGTCACATGTTACCTTTCTTTCTCCACCATGGGCCCTCAGCAACCGAATATGAGAGATCTTTGAAATCTATGTTAACTGCTGGTCTGCGGGGAAGATACGAGAATCTCTGGGCTTCTGTGAGGTTGTTTTCCACTTTTCTCAGGTGTCCGTGTAATAATGGCATTTGTTGACTGCCAGCGTGATTTGATATCACTTCATCAATGGACACGCACACACTTCTTGGGTCTAGCATAAGATCAGGAGGTCCATTTGTATTCTGAAGAAAGAAAAACAGGGCACGCGTGTTACGCTCTTAAGCTATGAGGGGGGAAACTCAAGAGTTTGTTCTGAAGAAAATAGGATACATCCTAAGAAACTTTAGAGGTTCAGAAATTAAAGCTGAACAAAAATATAAATAACTTCGTATTGTAAATCGTGATGTCTCTTAGCATTAAATAGGAACACATAAACAGTATAGGCTACTGTACCACTTATGTCCACAGGTCTTTTCTGTATAAAATCCAGTAATTTCACACAAAAGTAAATGCATTAACTTTTATTTAAATAAACATGAGCTTCAAACTTTGTACTTCATGTTGGGATGTATAAGCACCATAGTAAAACTTTCATCAGGGAATTGTACGCTAAATATAAAACAAGATGTAGGCTAATCCATCTCACTGTAGCCACAGAGGACAGATGGGGTTACTATCGGACAAAGCTTATTCCAAGCTCAGGGAAAACAGTAAGGACCAAATGTCAGAGCGTTTGTCATATTAAAAAATGTTGTCGTGTCACGTGTTTATCACCTATGAGATAATGTTAAAGTAAACGTCATTGAGGCGTTATTGTAATTTCAAATAATTTTTTTTTTTTGAAAATGGTTCATATATTACAAAATGCAATAGATAAATCAGTCGCTTACTCAAATATGTACACGGCATTTCGATGAAAAAGTGATGTCGGTGAGGTTACTCAAGTTCAGCTGCAGACATTAGCTCATTTAAAATGCTGAAATAGTGGGATTATAACACCTAGTCCTATTAAGCGATTTGAAAATCCAGCTGTGGAACTTATTAATAAATTGTGTATGCCGTTTTATTACGACTGTTATATACAACCATATTTAAAGAAATAAATAGAAATGTTTATAATCGTTTAACAATATCGTATAAAAAAACCTCATTAAAATGTCAAATGATGTATATTTTATTTTATTTCTAATATTTAAAGTAGAATGTAAAGTAGAAGTCAATGAAAAAATCCAGTCTTACCATTATGATGGAGTTGGTCACTGCAGTATTGTTGACTGAAAAGGCTGCCATAAGACATGCCATTCCTTTGAAACGTGCTGCGACTCAATCCGACTTCAGCCAGTGCAGTGGGGTCTTGTGCATTTGTTTGGTCCTGAGCTGTCTCCTCGCGCACGCTCTTCTAGACTATATTGTTTACAAGCGCGCTACCTGCCCGCGGTGTTTAGAGGGTGACGTGTCACTGACGTCACTGGCCGTGCAGCTGAGTTCTTGGCGGCGTCTGATGATATTTCACAGCCTGAAAAATCATCAAGACTGGACTGGGTCGTTCTGATGGCTCCTTTTACCTGTCCGATCACACGTACTCTGTACGCATCCACGAGTGACAGTTGTTGCGTAAGCAAAATGTTGCGGTTCTTGCATGAATAGGCGAATACAAATGAATGTAGGCTAACTACATGTATTAACCATATGGTTTAACGCTATTCTACATTATAGTAGCCTACCCATCGTTTTTTAGTAACTCGGGTCTCACTTTAATTGTTATTTGTATGTAAACTACAGAAACATTAACTTTACCATAATAAAACCAAGTTTAATTTTCATTTTTAATACAACAAATAGGTTTGTTAGGTTTTTTATTAGGCTATACACAATAAAACAAAACAATAGGACACTTTCTGGTTCTCGTTGTTAATGTAAAGACCTGTGAGCACCTGCTGAATTTGAGGGGATGACGTCATCCACTAGGCGTCCAAATTAGGGCTGCAACATCTAATCGATAAAATAGATAATCATCGATAATGAAAATAGTTGTCAACGATTTTCATTATCGATTAGTTGGTCTGTGACGTCACTTGCTAGCTGCGCAGTTATAAATCAAGCGCGTGTTCTTCCCTTTTAAATGTCCCTCCGTGCAGCGAGAGGTGCGCAGTTTTAAAGTCAAACATGACTCTCCGTGCGACTCTCTGGTGCGCAGTTTTTAAGTGAGACGTGTTTTGCATGCATCTCTTAAAGCCGCGCAATTTTAAAGTTTAAAGGGGAGATGTGTTTTAAATGACAAAATTAATATTTGTAAAATTTAATTTTGTCTATTTAATATTATATTTGTAAAAGCAAATTTGTGGCGTTGGTACTTTGCAAACTACATTATAGGCTTAATACCCTGATTTTGGTGTTTATATCAGGAAGTAACGAAGTACATTTTGAGCTATACTTACGTATTATTTTTCTGGATACTTTTTACTGTACTTCACTACATTTGAATGACAAATATCTCACTTTTCATGCCACAAAAAAAAGATTTATTTGGCCAACCATCCCCTCCCTCCAACGTCTGGGAGAGACTATTGTCGGCTGCTTCTAATATGATACACCTGAATCAACTCATCCTTGGTGTGTTTATTAGGGTGATCCACAACATTTTGGGAGATGCAAATTAGTTCCCCATCTCTGATTTAGTCATTATAAGCAAAATATCTTATTAAACTTTGTATCCGAATAATCGAAAAAAATATCAAAATAATCGTTAGTTGCAGCCCTAGTCCAAATAGCCGACGCTTTGAGGCCACTTAATGTACAAAATGACATGGAGTAGGCCTATTTGAATTCACTTCACAAACTCTATAAACTTAAACGTCTGAAATCTATATGCGTTTCATTCAGTCCTTTTTACTAAACCAACAATGCAACACGCGCTAGGTTTAATACACACGCTCCCTCTGGTGGCTGCTCATTGAATATAACATTCCAGTGGATGAGACAGTGAACAACCCCCATTTTCATTTTGTGAAAATCTTTTTATAACCGAAAGGTACAAATGTGCAGTATATGTTCAGTAGGTAAGATGTATTACCCAACAGCTCTGACAGTTTTGAAACCAGTGGGTACCTTGAAATGGTTTCAGGGGGTTGGGTGGGTGTAGAAAGAGGGCCTGGTCACAAGGTTTTGCATGTGAGCTGCTATTGCCACTGCAGTGGGTTCTGAATTGAATTTTTTTGCTGACGAAGTCCGCGGTTGTGTTGCACAACTACCTGTTTATCAATGAGGTTCAGTTGCAGAAACACACATAGTGTTATTTGAGGTCTTTCTGAACATAAGGTGTAGCAGAAAATACGTATTTATATGAATTATGGTGGTGTGGCTATATTATAAATCAGAATATCAGAAATAAAATGACATTATTTAAAGGTGCACTCAGTGAGTTAAATACATGAACAAATATAAAGAACATAAAGTATGTTTAACATCACGCACACTTGTATGAGATAAAAGCGTTTTTATGGTCAAATGACCAGCCGAATACTATGCATTTTCCCTTTTTTATCTGCAACTTTAGATAAATTATACTTTTTTGCCAATTCTTAATAACACAATTTCTACAATGGTTACTGAATTTGCTTTTGTGTGATCCTGCATCCCCTTTAGTCAATGAAGGTGGAAATTTAAAGGACTAGTTCACTTAAAAATTGAAAATCTTTCAGCCTTTACTCACCCCATTCAACTCATTGACTTCTTTTGTATGGACATAAAATCATTGAGACATTTCTCAAAATATCTTCTGTTGTGTTCCACAAAAGATAGAGTCACATACAGGTTTTAAATGACATGAGTATGAATAAATGACGACTGTTAACTTTAGTTAAAAACAAGATATTGCAAGTTCCCTTTTCATATGGATGGATAGATGTGGACAAACACAGAATCACTGTGAATCACTGCTTTGCATTCCAAAAAGTTTTAGATGTCTAACACACTAGCAAGTTGAATCAGATGATTTAAAACATCTTAAACATTCTACTGTGAACTGGAGTTAAAAGACACGAGAAAACGTCATCCAACAATTTATACAATATAACATGCCTGGGGATTGATGAAGGTATGACAGCAATGCTATTTACAGTTGCATCAACTAAGCTCACACCCACCCCTCCTCTCCGACAGCCTGTAGTACTATATAAATGTGACCGGTCAGCCACAGAGCCAGAGGTGTTTGGAAGTACAATATGGCAACTAACATGAGAGTCCTGGGACTGCTTGTTATCACTCTACTGCTGCTGACAGCTGGACAAGGTACAAGAGCAAATACATCAGACTAGCTTGACACCTTGGCATTGCTGGCACATACACTATAAATATGGTTTTTGGACTGTTATGGCTACTTGTATTGATTTTGTCTTAATTCAGTGCTGATTGTTTTCAGCTGATGACACTGAAGTACAAAGATGGACTTGTGGATATCGAGGGCTTTGCAGGAAGCACTGCTATGCACAGGAGTATATGATTGGTTACCATGGCTGCCCGCGAAGACACAGGTTCTTTTCAGTTCTTGTAGTTGTGCATAATTTAAATGATGTCCCTAAAATTCAATAATTTAAGAATATATATATAAAATAAAAAAAATTAATTTTGTTAATGTTGCATAAGAACAATAATGCCGTACTATCGAAATGACAAAAATATTCACTAAACAAGACATTTCCATTTATGCATTTGGCAGATGCTTTGATCCAAAGCGACTAACATTGCTTTATCCTATACATTTTAACATAGGTATTTGCAATCCCCTGGGAATCGAATACATATACAATACAATACAATACATTTGAAAATTTAAAATAAAATGTAAGGAAATTCTTGCAAAAATCTTATGCAATAGTTTTAAAACTACATATAACACTTAAGTTATTGTACGGTTATGAATTGTTTTGTAAAGTAAATTATGCAAGACTTCATAGATTATAATCTATATAAATATATAATCGCAGTACAATGGATTATCAATGTGTTAGACAAAAAGACATCTTAACAAAATGTTTCTTTTCATTTATAGGTGCTGTGCTTTGCGATTTTAACCATTAGGAAGAAGCATGTTTATCAAGAGCGTGTGCTGATGACCTCATATATAAAATATCCGAAGAATGTAATGTGCATATCAGATAGCAAATTTGCACATCTTTTTAGTTAATGCACCATCTGAAATAAGATATCAGATACAAAACAAACACATTTTCAGTGACACGCATTCACATTTTATGGTCAAAATGACCATCCAATATGTATTCAAGGGGACTATGAGCTAATTACCCTATATTTTCAGATTGTTATTTATTATGATTTTACAAAACTGGTCACTGTGCACATGCAATATATTTTTGTTTGCTATTTGCTCCAATTGGATTATCGGAGACCAAGCACCTCAACTTTGGTTGCCACAGTATGATCTGCACAGGGTAACATGGTTTCACTTACCCACATTCATAAATAATAACAGGGAAACAACCACTCAGTAAATGCACAATAAATTACCATTTAAAACAAAATATGACTTTATTTGAATTATTGTGTCATATAAATTGGCAAAACACAAATTAATTTCCAGAAAATACAAGACAATTCATGTAATCATGTAAACGGATACTTTATGGAGCACCTCATGTGACAGACTATTTGTTTCGCAATTTTCCAAAAGAAAGAAATTCTGGGTGATACAAGATTTAAGAAAATACACTAAGTAGGCTTTTGTTACAGAATATACTCCAAGGGATGTTTACATGGCACAACATTTAATTATAAACAGAATTGTTCTTTTTGTTGTAACCAGGTTAACCATTACACACTTGAAATATTTTATTAAATATATTATGGACCATTTTGAATACGAGACATTTCTTATTGTTATGAAATATTTGGTCCATGTATAAAGTCACTCTTTTTTTAAAGTAAGGCTTATTTCAAATACAGGACTTGAATAAAAACGTATGTGGGCAATTCCAGCATTATGGATGTGACATATAAACTCTCAGAGAATATATTTGTTTAAACCACCTGTTTATATTTGCCTGAATCCTTGTTGATAGAGTGTAAACAGCTGAATAATATCAGTCTATGCAAGTTTTCTAATTTAAAAACCGGAGCTAAACATGCGTTATGTATATGACAAAAAAGGGCCACGGTTTCAGGGACGACAAACTTTTCTTTGAATTAAAATGCACAAACCAAGAGCAATAAACCCAAAATAAGGATAAGGGATGCACCTTAAAATATTTATTAAAATTTTCATGTTCATTCCTCTTTCATGAAAAATATGTATTGTTATGGATGACACACTTCTGAAAATGGCACTTACCAGACTATAGAAAATCATGCACTAAAAATAAAACAAATGCTTTCAAAACTTGGAGACCTTACATGGGTATTTGAACCACCAAATGTTGACATCTGTGCATGCATTTATGTGTATTATTATTAATACCATTTCATGGCAAGGTTGACGTTTTCACAGAATTGCCCATGTGCATGGCCACTGCCACACAAGCAAAAGTAAACACTATTTTTATCTAGCTTTTATAAAAGACAGACAGGTAAACACACCATTTAAAAATGCCTTGTCACTTTATTTGTAACTTTTTTTTTGAGAAGAACAGGCACAAACAATATAGAGAGCTGAAGCTGAATATGTTTAGACAAAAACCGTGACTCCTCCGTGGAACTCAGTAGAACCATTTTCTTCACAATTTGGAGAAAGCATCTGCATCTGCATCTGCATCCACATGTATATGTCTAACCTTTCCAAAATAAATGACATCTACTTGCGAATGGCGTGTGGATGACAAAGCAAAAAACATGAGGAATCCAGGTTCACTCTCTCAAGTGTGAAAACAGGTCAAAACCAATCCACTTCCAACCCTCAAGAGACAGAAAACGATTAACCCTGGTTCAAGCATAAACGTCCGAACACAAAAGTATCAAAGCGGCGAAGGGGACAGCACAACAGATGGATACGGTCCCTTTTTGCTTGTTGTTGTCCTTTAAAGGCTTCAACAAAATCAAAATAGAAAATTTGCAGTATGGTTGGACTGAAAAGATGTTTAAACAAGGCCTTTGGATATATATATATATTTAACACTGGTTCTAAGATGTACCACAAAAGTCCTTGTTTTAGACATTATCAGGGGAGAGCATCCAACACTCCTTAGTGAAAGGAGCGAATAATCTTGTTCTGAAAATATTATTTATCCTCCGAATATCTAAAAGCAAGTGGGAACTGCACTAAAATATACAGATTTTGCTATGACTGTTGCTATGCTTATTAGACGACTTACCAGCCTACTGCAAAATAAGAGCATCACAATGAATTTGACAAATTTAAGGAAAAAATTGGACCAGTTCAAAAACATAAGCAATAAAAAAACACTGTGCTGAACTTATGCAATGTTACAATTGAGAGCTAAACTCGGAACACAAAAGCCTCAATAACATCTGTGTTTTGTCCCACTAAAGCCACTGTTACTGTGTGCGCAGGGCCGCTGACGGCTGGTGCCACCAGATTCCGCTAAAAGCTACTTTGTTTTCTTTTCTACGGCCAATGTTTCATGAAGCTTTGAGACAAATTTTTCCAATTGGTCCATCACCAGCGTTCCATTCTCGTCGAAGAAAATCCCGACTGACTTCGTAAACTCCATCTCTCTCGACTGCTTCGTTTTCCCGTCTGTAAAGGACATTCTTAACGTGTACTGGTCATCAAACCTAACCAAGACAAAGGTGATTTAGTAAGTACCACCACAAATTGGTTTAAAAAAAAAATGTGTTCAAAGAATGAAGAACAATCACCTTTTTAGACTAGAAGAGAGCTGCCACATGTGATCTGGGTCCATACCAGCTGGGTCTTTCTGCATGGCCACCAGGAAGATGTTCTTCTCTTTGTAGGAGGTGTACAGGGTCAAAATGCCCATCATTATGAAATATGTAATAAACTGTCAAGGTTAAGAACTATGGAAACAAATTAAAAGATAATTCTTCCTGTACCTTAAATGTAATGGAAATGATGAGACTATAATATCATGTCGAACTATACTAATCAGGGCTACTTCAGGGCTATTTTATTAACATTATTAAACCTCTGACTGAATTCATTCAGGCATTCTGAAGCCAGTTTGCTCAATGAAGGATATGAAACAACACAGCATGCCAGTACTGGTTTGGACTCAGGGAATGGGTGAAGATAATCCCAAATTAAAGCTACAATGGCAAAAAGGCAGGAGATTGTGCAAATGAACAGACGTCCGTCAACTAAATTGAAGCTCTCAAGATGGCCGTATTTCTCCATCAGAACCTAGGAGTGAAAAAAAAATTAACAAACAAATAAACAAGGGCATACAATCATGTTGAATTCTCAAGGTTTTGGGTGAGTAGATTAAAACATTTAGATGCATTACAGATGAAGTTCTAGAGACAGTCCAGATCGAGAGGGTAATAAGTGCAAAACCGAGCATCGTGACTCAACTATATTACTAAGTATGCATAAGGACGACATACCTTCTTGGCTGCATCATCTAGAGAGTTCTTCACAGCTGCACCGTCCCATTTGTCAATCTTCACAGGCTTTTCATCAATTCTCCACTGAAATAATAATATCAAACTTAAATACAGAACAATTTACTGACACATTAATACATCTGTATCAATCCATTTAAAAATGTTTATTTTATATTTAAAAAAATAAATGGTCAGGGACGTTTATATCGATGTTTAGGCGATACTGTTCATTAATATTGATGCTCAGGGTTGCAATACAAGGCCATTGTTGACACATCGTTCTGCCATAAAAAAAAACCTATTTCTTTAATATAGATGAAAATGCTGTCGGACAAAGTTCACTTAAAAAGATAGTCAGCTATGAATGGCCATAAAGGACTAGTAGATATGAGCATACTAACTGACCAAGTTCATTTCTTACGCACCATATGCTTACGTTCATACATTTAAGCGTCATCATAATAGACTTCTACTATACAATGTTTTATAATCATTTGCACTTATGTTCATATTAAAACAGCTTCACGTGTGAGAAAAGAGAAACTGCTAAATGAGTAACACAGATCCATTTTTTCACGTTTCCGTTTTGGCTAACGTTACAAGTACACCAACGGAAACCAGTCACAGCAACATTCACGTCTGGGCAGTTAAATACGCTAGAAAACCGGTCAAATAATCACTCATGTCGTCCTCTGAATACCGCTTCACAATTATCCACATATCATCCAAAAATCCGGTACAATAAATATTTCTTACTTTCTCCAGCAGACCATTCTTCCCGTTTCTCGCCGCCATCTTTTCTTCCTGTTCATTTGCTGTGACCTGGGTCACAACGATTGGCTAGAATCACATAAAAGGCGCCCAATCGTAATTGGTCTGAAGCGGAACACGTCAAAGTGGGCGGAAATGATGTCTGCAATTGGTTAAAAGCGATGACGTTAACTGACTAAAGTGATAGTTCCGGGTTTCAAGTATTAATGGATACTTTTACTTTAAAAATAACACTTAATATTTTCGTCTCTTTTGTTTTAGTATGTGTATTTGTGACAACTATTTTAGCACTGTTATATTAGGCTGTTTTAATTTCTTAAATACAGGGTTCTGGATGCTTAAATTAATTTGGTAAAAAATCTTGCCAAATAACAAAAAATATTTGAAAAATGTTTATGATTTATGTCCGAGAATCGTAACCTAATCTGAGCAAATTAACAAATGTTAAAATGCCAATAGTTAAAACAGCAAATCTGAGATTTAAAGATTGAGCTTTCACAAAACTTTGGACATAGATGTTCACTACATAATGTTAAATAAAATACTTCTCAATGATCTTTAACTTTTGTTTTGTTAATTGTATTAAAAAAGTTAAAATGTCATATTTGTCTTCAAATTTATTGTCTTTTCAATTCCTTCGAATTACATCACAGAATGTGCAAAGAAGGATTGGGAAATGAATTGATTGCAAATAAAACTTATATGACAGTAATATAGAGTTGATCATGAAAGGTTTTGAAAGCCGAATGCCAAAAAGAAATCAAGGCAGTCTTTACAACAGAAACATTTCACCGTCTTGAGCATCGCACAAGACACATCGAAGACATACATTTAAAAAAAGGCAAATCAAAGTTAAGATTCTGAATGAAAGCTACATCTCATTCCTGTTATACAATATACAGTATTAGTGTTGTGGCAAATAAAAAAAGACAATTCTGTTTTTAAAAGGCCATATTTCTCAAGTGGACTTCATCACAAAGTACTGTTTAAATAAATATGCATGTTTTAAACCTAAAAAAATCTACATTCTCTAAAACCCATCAAAGAAAAACAATGGAAGACTTTCCAAGTGCTTTGAAAGCCAGTCACACAATCCATTATAATGTCTTTGCATCAGTATAAATATTGGCAAGTTGTATATTACTATAGTACAGCAATGAATAATAATCTACTACTTTTCCACTACATTTTATAGCCTATACATGAAATATTAAAAGAAAAATAATCTGTAAAAGGAAAAAATAAAGGGAAAGTGGCCAGATTTCCAGATATCAGGCATATTGGCACATTACAAAGAAATAAACAGGGATGACATTGACTTTCTTTACAAAAAAAAGATAGTAAAAATGAAGATCAGGATGAAAATAAGGAATAACAAATGTATGAGAATACTCAAGGTTCAAGTGAATGTGCCATTTTCAGCAGAAGAAACACGTTTAAAACGTTCTTGGTTGACAAAACTCACAAAATAGATGTCTCTAATAAATGCTTACAAGATAAAGTATAGAAAATGAAAAAAGCATAGCCCTTCAAAGTAGTGTTTTGAGGTTGAAGTGACAGGGAAAAAAAGTTTAGGTAAATTTAAATATTTGTTTTGCTTATAATTAAATCAAGGTATTTTTTTATTCTGGTGTTACATGCAAACAATTTGTAGAAGTGTTCAAATATGTTAACTTTAAAATGACATGACGACATTGTCCAAACTGTTATCTAAATAAATGTAGCTGATAAAAAAAGTTGTATTTTAAAATGAATTAAAAATAAAACCGTCTGATTGCAAACCCAAACTTAACACAACATTCTCGCATAGTGCCTTTAAAAGAGCAATATATTTGATAGAAGTTTTAATAAGTAAGAAACATCTGCACACAGCTAGGTCACAAACTGACTCAACACAAGTACGCAAACATAATGATTCTCGCTATGCAAATTAGATTTCATGTGCCATCACATTGCAAAATGTGTCAAAACAATGAAAGAGGTGAGAGAAATCAATCTGATATGTGCCCCGGAAAACAGTCATAAGAGTCAATTTTCAGAAATTGAGATGTATACATAATCTGAAAGCTAAATGATTAAGCTTTATATTGTTGTATGCTTTGTTAGGAAAGTATTTGGCTGAGATACAACTATTTAAAGTTGCCGTTGCTAAGAAGAAATAGGTGTGTTAACTTTTACCGCTCTCTATTGGCTTACTGCTGTAGTGACGTTATGAAAAACAGATGGATACCAAACTTGAGTGAGTAATTCCCAAAGAGCGGGCAGCTGTGAGAGAAGTTTCCTGCCATTTTTGTTGGTGATTTTGCTGCATCCACTCACAAAAATACAGTTTTTATATATTTACGGTACAAAATATCTTAATAGAACATGATCTTTACTTAATAACAATTGTTTAATAATTTAATATTAATTTACTAAATAATGATCTTGGAATAAAATAAACATTTATAATTTTGACCCATATGATGTTTAGTTGGCTATTGCTTTACATATACCCGTGCTACTTATGACTGTTTTTGTGATCCAGGGTCACATATATTTTTATATTTGAGCTCTTAATAATAGAATCTAACCTTAGAAAAACACTATACCATACACAATCTGCTTTTGTTGCCGATTGTTCTTTGATGTCAGTTTGGAGTGTCACAGCCCAGATACATCTGTAAGATGTCTGCTAAAGATCTGGAAAACATCTGCTGTGTAAAAACATATGATAAACATCTTAGAAAGAGCTGTTGTACATCCATTCTAACTCATACACATCTTACAGACATCTTCTAGAGGTCTATATGACATCTGTAAGCAGACGTCTCAGAGATGTTGGGCAGATGAGCAAACAACATCTGCAATATGTCTTGCAGATAAAAACGCAGACACCAAATAGATGTACGTGTGCTATCAGGGAGTTATTACAACATTGTTACACAAAGGGGGGGGGTCTCTGATTACCAAGATGACCAATCACAGCTCTGAATGAGGATGTTTTTAACGAACAATCTAAAATCATGACAAGAAACTGTGCAACACAAACTGTACCTGACTGTAGTAAAACTAAATTCCATAACATGACTACTACATTTCATTACAACCACGGCCATTACAGTATATGATTGGCTGAAGGGCCTCTCCAATAGCAAAGCAGAAGAGTTTTCTGTAATGCATGTTTGGTGCAGGAGTAAATATCCGTTTTATGTTTGCGTACTTGCGAAGAATGTTTTCTCGGCTAGACTCTTGGCCTAAGTTTTACTCTTCCCACCCAAATAATGACTTATGGATGAATGATTTAAGAGAGAACTTCCCTATACACTAGAAAATCAGAAGACTAAACAAAATACTACTTATGTTACATTTTGGTACAAAACAACATCTGTTTTGACACATGTCCTATGATTTTTCTAAAGGTCCAAACAATCCTCTCGGGGAACAATTGTGATAAGCACAGAGCGATTGTAAGGGATACTGCTATCTCTGGCTTTATATATCTCTGTCCATCACACGATTCATAACTAGATTTCTCTAATAAACAATAACTGAACTGAAAGCACTGCAGGTTTGAATCCAGATCTCCATCAAGAGGAAAGTTTCTCAGAGCCCAAATATTGGGTTCTCAACCCAGCGTTGGGTCAATAAGAGATGAACCCAGCCGTTGGGTTAAAACAACCCAACATAGGTTCCTTTTAGGGCTGTCAAATGATTAATCACAGCCAGAACAAAAGGTTTGTTTTACATAATATACTGTATGTCGGTGTACTGTGCAGATTTGTTTTGAACTTATAAAAACACACATACATGCATATATTAATACAAAAATAGAAAATGAATAAACATTGATATATATTTTTAATTATTGGTAAATATACATAAATACATGTAAATATTTTCTAAATATATATATACACATCTGTGTGTATGTGTTTATAAATACAAGATTAATATGCACAGTACATAGACATATTTTTCTATTTTTTCAATTAATCGTTTTACAGCCCTATTTTATATACAACCCAACGGTTGGGTTCATCCCCTTTTGACCCAACACTGGGTTGAAAACAACCCAGCCTTTTTTACAGTGTATCCTAAAATGTTTGTGCCTCAGAGCGTCAAGGCACTTGAGCCCATGTTGCTCTGATGTATTTCCAGTCCCTTTGGACAAAAGTGAAATGGGTAAATACTTTTCTTGCATTACTTTCAATACTTATCCAGATGTTAGGAAACCTCTTTAGTGCCTAAACATGGAAAACTCTAAGTGACTAATAACTACAACAAACACAACTATAAGTGTAGTCCCTTTAACAACTATCGTTAAAGTGCTCGTTTCTTTTCGAGATTCTTCCTGATCTTCGTGTATTACGTCCCACTACACCATCTTTAGTGGCCCAGGACCGTAGTTCATATTTGTTACAGCTTGTCTTGTGTCTGTCCACTTTTTGACATTCTCTGTCAAATTGTCTTTGCAGCTTCAGCGCCAGATCTCTGTCGATCCTTTCCTGATTCATTCGTCGGATGATCAGATCGTCAAACCTGTCACAGGCATTGCAACTGTCCGTCCTGGATATTTTTGCTTGTACAGTGTCTTCTAAATGTTTGGTTTTGTGGCTTCTCTTTTTGCCCCGTCTTGAGGTAGGTCTGTTAAGTACACAACTCCTGGTAGCGGAGTCATTTATAAGGTTGTCGGGGTCTACAGTACTTCGATTACAATGTTTAACGCACTTGTCGAACATCGTTTCGTTCACTTCCGGTCCATATTTACAAAGTGTTTCACCTCTGCTCTGCCCTTCTTGAGTATCTGCGACAGCTTGCGTCGTCAACCTGATGAGAGCACTAGCTGGTGGTGTACCTTCCTCTTTGGTACACTGATCAAAAACAAGCCGGCGCTTGTTAGAAACGGCATGTTTGTCCTTCCGATTTTTACATGATTTTGCACTTGCACTGCAAACGCATTGATGATCCTGAAAACCATCCTTGGCTACAACACAACTGCAAGGTTGGCTGTCCCGTTCTTCAACGGGACTCAATTTAAGGCTAAGATCCTCCACAATTGGACTTGTGACGGTACCTTTGGATATCACCTTGATGCACTGACGGTCCACCTCAATCTGCTTCCACTTCTGCAGGATGGTGGGGCTAGCCTCGTAGCTCGTGGACTTGTGCAGACTGCATGTCAAGTTCCTGGGGGTTGACTTCACAATCGTCGGTTCCAAAAGTCGCCCGTCAGGCAGTCGTTTGGGCGGAGTGCATGGCGAGCAGACGATAGGCTTGAAGTGATTGAGTTCTTCTGATATGCTATCGTTGCTCTCAGGGCTAATGGACCTCTCACATTTTGTTTGAAGCACGAATGAGGCGGCAGACGTGTGGACACCTCGCCAGTGGTGCTTCTTATCTAGACTGAGTAGCGGGGCAGAGAATGACCGACTGTTCTCAGAAGACAGAAGAATTCCAGCGTTGTAACTGTGAGTGATGCTGGCCTAGAATAGAAATAGACAAGTAGAGTCAAAGATAACTTAATAACAAGATGCGCCACTGCCATTACAATGAATGGGGAGGAATTAGGGGTGTAACGGTTCTCGGTAAAAAATGTAACCGTACGGTTCTCCAGCAACGGTTCGGCACATAAATCTGACGATGCATTTATAATATGGTTCGTTAGAAATTATAATGCGCAAAACAGACTGACAAAGTTCAGCTAATGTATGTTTGTCAATGGATACACATTTAATACCTAAAACAAATCAAATAACGTAGAGAAATTTCAATAGGAATGACGTATGCTGAGTGCAGGTGAGACCTGAACAGCACATGTTGCTGTTTAAACTACAGTAATTCAAGCCATGCCAATTTAAACATTTAAGGGCAAGATGATGCACAAGAAAACTCGCTTGCGCGCTGTGAGAAGGTCCGAAGCGTGCGTAAGGAAAGTCTCAGACATGGCACAAATATTGAGTTGTCTTTGACGCTCTTAAACGGACAAATTCACACTTGAAGTAGGTCAACATGCCCGAGTATCATAACAAACATAGTAGGTTATGTCTTAAGTGAACGGACGAAACAGTGTACTCCGTGTACTGGATCTGTTTCATTCCTCTTAGAGCGACATTAGCATCTGCTGTCTGTTACAAGTCAAGGAAATCACTCACTGCTTGTGACTCAATAGCTTCTGTAACTTCAATTACGATTCATCTTTATTTAATTTGTACATATGTAATGTTATGTTTTATTTGATAACTTTAATCCATTTCTACCATAAAAGGTATAATATATACAGTATCTTACATTTTATTTACTGCTTTGCTCTGTTGTTTTATTGGTGCTGGTACTTGCTACTGTGACACAAACCGAACCGTGAGTAATTTGAATCGTTACACCCCTAGGAATGGAACGCTCAATACGGCCGCCCTGGCGAATAAAGCCCCGCTATCCAGTAAAAAGATCCAATCGCAATCGATTAATACTGATGATTCTCTGGGGCGGAGCTTATGTGCAAACATGGCCGTCGAGTGGCACGACTTCCGTTAATGGACTTTGGTAGAGTTCACCGACATTACTGACTGATATACTGGAATACATTATCCTGTCTATTCTCAAGCCTGCCAGTGAGGCTAAACAAATTTGCTATATTATCACATTGGTAAATCTGTTATTGTTTCCTTGTAAATGTTATTAATATTGTAGAATCAAGTGAAAGCATGAACGCTTTTTCTGTATTAATGTTTTGTTTTTTGTTACTCCCAAACAGATCAATGTACATTGCAGCTGTGGCTAAAGTCAGTATGTACAATGACAACGATTTGGGACAAATATCATGTAATACGTGGTGTGGAATGATGTGACGCTTCCCATCTGGTGTAAGGCCCTGTTTATTAATTCAGCACTTTGGTTGTTTATTATCAAGCAAAGATAGTTATACAATAAATAACAATGATAATTATTTGAAATGATCCATCCAGGAACAAACTAAATTCTTCTACCTTTTCAGGGACAGCATGATGTGTATGACTTTTGTTTTTTCCTCTACCATCATCAGAGTCTGTACAGCTCCTGCTCCTCTGAACGGCACTGCTATGAAGGAAACTGCAACATGGTAAAAATGTGGTATGGACGTTACCCTTTACATATGAACATCATTTTTTTCCACGTTGCTGACATTCTAATACAATAAATAGTGACAGACGGATATATCGGCAAATCTGATTACACTGTTGATTCGGCTACACTGACATTATTGACGTCCATTGATAACTGTGTCTGCTTAGTTGACTAATAGTAAAGTGACAAGGTCCAAATCTGATACTGGTTGTGTGTAAGTTATGGTGGTTACTGCCAAGTACCAAAAAGTACACAAAAGCACTATAAACGTTTGATAAATATTCCACATGTTTTGTCTCCAGCAATTTAACTGGAAATGGTTATACAGTGCTGCAGTCATGACATAGTTTCGTAGACCAAAACCCAGAAATAAGTTAGCATTTTGGCACTTCTGGTTTCATTGTCCTGAAAGTTTTCAGTTTAAATGCCTGAAATAAGGTTTGTGGCTAACACAATAATTTTCTGATCATTTTTTGTTCCACGACATAAAAGTAATTCCTAAATTCGTGATTTTTTTTAAAGTATTTGACTTGGCTGGTAAAGGCGGTTTCTAACATGCTGTAAAATGGGACTACAGATGTTGTTTGGGGATATAACACATCATCATTATGCATAAAAATCTCAAAAGGTAATGCAACATGGGCACAATTCACCCCAAAATGTGTTTTATATCAGGGAACATTGTAATATTTTTTGTTTAGTTTGAAAGTTGTATGAAGCTTTGTGCCTGTGGTATAGTTTGTTTATAGCTTCAGGTTAGCTTTTGATTTTTGCCAATTGTATAAATATTTAATAATTTAAATAGAAAAATAAAATTATACAAAATGACAAGTGTAGTACCTTCTATTGAAAGCAGGGGAGCACCTTGTCTTTCTCACAAACGCAGACACATGTCGGGTCCTCTTTCCTATGGGCTCCTCATTCTCAGAGTCTGATACTCCACAGAACTGAATCACACAGAAACTACACAGTGAAAGAATTTCTTCGACAAACACCCATTACTAAATACTCTATGATTAATATATAAATATGTCAGAATTATGAATCACATGATTCCTTAGATCTAGGTAAGTGATGCAAAAGATAAGAGATTTCTGTAAGAAAACATACAGGATGTTGACAATGCTTGAGCATCCCACACTCTTCCTTTCTATGCAAAGGGACTTTTTTCTTTCTCTCCTCAGTTTCTTCACCGCCTCCACCCTGAGGAGACAACACTGTTCTTTAATGTACTAAATATAATACTTCGTTTGATTAAGAATTTGCAACCGAAATATACATCAGAAAACAAGCTTGCTAGAAATCATCATTGCTTTGCATTTTACTCAAAAAATGTGTGTCTGGCGATAAATCAAAAGTACTTACATTTACATACCACAGCAATATAACATTTATTTACATACATTATTCTAAAGAATACAACGTACTCTAAATAATACATCCTTTATAGAACTCAATGGTACATAAAAAAAAAACATAATATTACCTGATAACAAAATACATGATGCTGTATCTCAGTAACATGGTAAGGCAATGGAAAAAAGTTTTCACCGTTGTAACTCACCTTGATTTTTTGTTTTTCGTATTCTTGCCGCATTTCTCCAGGTTTATGAATGGGTACAGGCGCTCGGAAAATATCTATTAGGAAACACACAAACAAAAGATCAAGTTTTATCAAAGAACATTGTTTTTTGGACTTTTAAAATGTGACCAAATGATCCATTTGTCTCGAGTAAATGAATAAAGTCGTACAACAATGTAAACATTGATTCAACAACAAATCCTAGTCAGCTTAGTGTCTCCTCCCACTGGACACACACATGCCTGGGCAAGTTTACACTCTGTCCAAGCAACTGAAACAACATTCAACATTTAACTTTGACAATGCCTTGTTAAAGTACATCAAGAAAGACACGAGCAAGTAAAATATGGTGTGCAATGCTATAGGTTTAATGAGCATTTTTATTTTGTAATAAGTGAAAAGTATTCCCTTTGTATTCATGTAACGTTAATTGTAACATTTAAAAATTAGCGTCACTACGTACTGTTTACATAACATCATTGCGTTTAGAACGAAGAGAAGAACGCAAAGCGTCAATACGTGAGTTGAAACGTGACGGCCTTGCGTCTATGAGCGTCAGCTGACAGATAGTCGCGACGTCGAGCTATGACCACAGACCTTTACTGTACATGACAGATCAAGTATGAAGTTGTTGATAAAAGCGTTATTGTGTTCAAAATCGGTAGCTGAATGTAGGGCTCTTGAAGCACGTCTTTATATAACCGTTACAGGTCATCTGAAAAAAGCATACAAAGTGTGAGATACGGCTGCACTTACACAAAACACCGTGACGTTAGACCGAATGCAGGAACGCGCGCTGTGGACGCCCCCATCAAAACAGAACAGCCTGTTTTTTACATTGCAAAATCACATTCACTTGCATTACTGTGATCCACAACGACGAAAAATAATGAAAGTTTTCACTAACTATATATACTTATTATCAGTGTAATTAGAAAACTGCGTGTTTTCCTCGGAGTGATTGTTAAGTAATGATTATGTAACGTAATAGATCATCGAGCACTGACCTCCGTCCGACGTCTCTACGTCTCTCTGCTCCATCCTCCGTTTACACCTCTCCGGGTGGCTGAGGCGAACCAGGTCCCAGAGTTCGGTATTGACCAGGCTCTTCTCCCGGGACTGTTTACGGGCCCAGCTGGACACCCGCAGCCGGCACAGCGGACAACACAGACTGATCAACTTCACCGTCCGTTGGAAGCAATGCAGGCACACCGAGTGTCCGCATGGCATCGTTACGGGCTCCAGCAGTATTTCTGAACATACCGGGCACCTGGCTTCCTCCAGAGTCAGATGTGCAGAGAGAGCGCCAGGCCTTGTTTTGCCTCTCTGCCCCGGTCCAGCGGATTTGGCGGACCCCACCGCCGCCATCTTCGTTGGTATGTGCCTGCGTCTGGAGTTTGAAAACAAGCCCCGCCCTGTCGTGTGGAGCTCGTGTAAACTGTCAAGTTCCCGACAATAAAACTACCAGATTTTTGTTTAGTAAGTTCATTTAAAGATCACACACGCATCGCCCGAACGACAGATTTAGGTCTTGATCTTCAAGAAAAGAGTCAAATGCAAACGTTATTGCTTATTTCTTCACTGTGACCTATAACGTTTAATGTCTATGTCCACCTAACATGATTTATCATATCTACAGTCACAACATCGTAGCGGCATATACATTTAAATGTATTCATTTGTCATACGCTTTTATCCAAAGCGACTTACAAGTAGAAGGTCATATATATTGTTTTAAACCATTAAACAGTCTATTAAAGATTACAACGTGGACGTGCACCATGCCAGCAGATGGCAGTAACGTGCCACGTGTTCTGTCTGTACCCGCGGAAGAGTTAGATCAGAACTGCATGGCAGCCGCACAGAGAGTATTAAAACAGCACTGCAGATCATGGAACCTTTCCGAAAGGTTAGCGGCAGTTTTTGTCTTCTTTTTTTGTTCAGGAGGTTATGTGTTAATGCTTGTATCAAAAGCACCATATCAGCTGAAAGCTGTCGTTTGGTTCGTATTGACTGCAGTTGCAGGTCAAACCTATTATCCCCGGTCGCACCGTACAGACATAAAATAATAAAGTGACAATTTATATCACAAATCCTCAAGATTTACAAAATTTACCAGCAGGGGGAGGTATAATACCAGGGAAATAAATTGAAACGATCGCATGCCTAAAACCAGCCTAAGAAGTCCCAGACTAAAAGGAATGTTTTAGCTTTATAAACTGAAAATAACTTGCCCTGACAACTTAAAATATGTCTGCACCATTTTGTCTCAAGATGCACAAATGATGCAGAACATTTTTTTTAAGGCATTTTTATAAAGTTTAACATTCGTTTTATCGCGTCGCACGCTATGTGAATCAAGCTTTAGATGATGGCCCTCTAGGAACAGGGTTTCACATAATGTCCTCATGTATTTATTTAATATTTATGGAAAAACTAAGTTTATTGCATTAACCTTGTTTGTCATCCCTATAGGTCAGAAATAACAGGTAGTGTTCAGGCCTGTTGCTGCGTCAATACCCATCTGAAATCACAATGTCATTTGGTAAGGCTGCTGTCAGGGTGGTATATTTAGGCAGGATTTCCTACCACAATGCCTTGAAGATACAGCAGCACCACATCAAGCAACACCTTGATTCGTCTAATAGCAGCCCAAACACTTTATTACTGTGTGAACATGAGCCTGTGTACACCATTGGCATCAGACAGGCCCCCTACCCCCCTGAAGAGGAACAAAGACTGAAAAACCTGGGCGCAGACTTCTTCCGTACAAACCGAGGAGGTCTGATAACTTTTCATGGGCCTGGTCAGTTAGTGTGTTATCCTGTCCTGAATCTGGGCTGCTTTAAAAAGAGTGTAAGATGGTATGTGTGTGAACTGGAGAGGACTGTCATCAATACATGCAGCAAATTTGGAATCAAAGCCTCTACCTCTCCGGATACTGGTGTCTGGGTTGGCAATAATAAAATATGTGCCATTGGTAAGTTACCATTGTTTTTATTATTTGTTGGGTTTGCAAAAGTATTGATAAAAGTATTTTCCTAGAATACAGCACTGCACACTTTGGGCATTCTTTGGGTGAATAAAATGTGAATAAAATATAAAAATATGTGTATTCCATGTTTGTGAAACCGGCCCCAAGAGTTGTATGTTCCCTTGGTCTGACTATAAAAATGTATAAATGCATATTTTGATATTTGATCATTTTATGCAACATTTTCTTATTAAAATATATTTTTTGTTAAAGGGATAGTTTACTCAAAAAATAAAAATTCTGTCATGAATTATTCAACCTCAAGTTGTTTCAATATCAAAGAAAGATATTTGGAAGAATGTTAGCAACTGAGATGTCTGGGGCACCATTGACATTGATTCTTCAAAATCTTTTCTTTTGTGTTCTTTCTACTGTGGTAGTCAATGGTGCCCCATAAATCTTGGTTGCTAACATTCTTCCAAATATCTTTCTTCGTGTTCAACAGAACAAAGAAATGTATACAGGGTTGGAACAACTTGAGGATGAGTAAATGATGACAGAATTTTCATTTTTGTGTGAACTGTCCCTTTAAAAAGCTACCATGTTCAAAATCACAAAGTTGTTTATATTTTAGATTTATATTAGAATTTGTTTTAGGATTTTTAATAATTTAGGAGTTTTGTTTTATATTTAATAATGTCAAGTGTCAGTATTGCTAAGTGTCATGTCTTGCAGGTATCCATTGCGGAAGATACATAACCTCCCATGGTTTGGCTCTCAACTGCAACACAGACATGAGTTGGTTTGACAACATTGTGCCATGTGGGCTTGTGGGTAAAGGCGTGACATCACTGAGTCGAGAGCTGGAGCGGGATGTTTCAACCGAAGAAGCCATTTCAAAACTACTGGAAGCCTTTATTGAACAGTTCAATTGCTCTTTAATTTATAACAATAGCTTCGTGTAAATGTTTTTTATTATTAAAAATCTGGTTCCTTATGCTTAAATGTGTAGACAATAAACAGTTTTTATTGTATGTTCTTAGACCTCCAACTGAATACAGTAGGTGTGCTGAGCTGTTCTCTGTTCAAGTGGTTGTTGGAGTTGTAAAAACGGGTTTAATTACATAATACATAATCACCAGACATCAAAATGTGTTATTTCAAAGATAAATTATATGTAGATTGTCTGCATGTGTGTTGGTTCTCTGAGATTTATGACTCTCATGAACCTCTGATAACATCACCGAGAGCCATTCTCATAAAAATGAGCTGCCTCCAGCAAGATGAGATGTCTCCCCTGTATCAAATCTCCGTTACCATTTTTCTCTCCTTTCCTTTGTCTAAAAACAGTGCCAAAATGTAGATGCTGTAATATTTTTTTTGGAACAGCTCCTAGTAAAGGCATTTTTGTAAACATGATTTATTTTCTGTCAGGCTTGTGGAAACGACAGCCCTGTGGTGGTGGAACACCGGTGATTTATAGATGTTTTTTCTCTTCTGATCATCGCTATATGGCACTGAGTGAACAGGCAGCAAAAGGACACACACTGGATTCAATTACAAGTCCTGTCCTCTACGAAGGATATGTGTCCTTGGGACCAAAATCTTGTGAACACGTTTATTATTGATAAAATGTCACATTTGAAGCTGATACACATATATATATCAGAAATTAAATAAGCATTTTTTTACGTTTTAATTTGTTTCTGGATTTGCTTGGTACTCCAAGGTTTGTTTTTATACACTATAAAAAATTTAGATGTTTTAAGCTATGGTTGGGTCAAATATGGATGAACCCAGCTGTTGGGTTTAGATTGACCTATTATGGGATTTTTTTCTCATGCTTGGGTCAAATATGGAAATCTATAGGTTACAGAAACCCAGTGGTTAGATTTGTCCATATTTGACCCAAGCATAATTTTTTTAGAGAGGTAAAAGTTTGTCCTTGACAACAAATATATATACAAAATATAATATATATATTATATGAAACAGCCCAGGCTGCCAGGAGGCATTAAAAGAATACTTAAAGTAAAATCAGTTTCAAAGGACAGTTCATAGTGACCATGGGCCCGTTTCAGAAAGGAGGTTTAGTGAAAACTGAGTATATATACCCCGAAATGATCATGCTTTGAGGGAAACTCTGGGTTTTCCGTTTCAGAATGTGAGGTATGTAAAACCAGAGAAAGCGGGGTAACTCAAGCCCATTTCTAAAAGAGAGGTCATTTATAATCAGAGTCAGTAGCCATAGTAACTTACTCTGTGAACCTAAACTGGTCGGGAGCAGGTTTTCTTTGGTAAACCCAGAGTTTATTTCCATCTCCTCCCCATTTTATAGCAGAAGTGGTTTACCTCATTCATTCATTAATACAGTCATTCATGGCACACATTTTGATCACACAGAGACCGTCTCTCTAGTGACTAAAATTTCATATGTGTTTTTATAGAGGATCCTGTATGTGAAGAGACTGCATTAATTCATGGATGTTCTTTGATTTCAGGAGTGGAATTTAGGACCCGAGTGAAATTTTGTCATTTCCCTGTACCATTTTCTTTAGAGTGGATTAGATATATAACATCCATCCTTACATCAGCCAATATGCGTGTATTATATCATTTACATTTGATTTTACATTAACTCATTTGGCAGACGATTTTATCCGAAGCGTTGCATTATACAATACATTTTTTTTTTCTGTGCAATCCCTGGGATCAAACCCATAACCTTGGCATTGCTAGTGCCATGCCCTAACCAATAAGCCACAGGGATTTAGAGCATACTCTTTCCCTTACATGTTCTCACAAAAGGTAGTTTTCTTTGGAGGATAAGAAATGACTTAATAAAGTGTATAAACAAAGTGCATGAATAAAGAAATAAATAATAAATGCAGACATAAAGGCAGAGATGAAGTGCTAAAGGTAATAATCAATTGATTAAGATGTGGAACAATTCCTACCAAATCTATTCCGAGCAGGGTTCGAACCGCAGATTAGTCTAACTTTGACATGAAAGTCTGACACCATAACAAGTGTCCTATACAGCATGACATCTCACACTCATCCCTCATCACACTCATCAGTTTCTCATTATTTCTAATTTATTTCTGTTGTTTCATTCATTTGATAATTCATTTACAGATGAACTTGTTTGTTTGTAGGTACGTTTATCTATTCATAGGTCATTTTCAGCACATTAGTAAATCCACTTCATGCAGAGCAGAAAGTGTGGCTCGCTCTCAAGCGCTTTCTGCCGCCATGTTGCTTTTTTTGGTGCCGTTGCCATGGTTAATATTGGAGCTCAATTGATCATGGCTTGTCGTAGTTGTGGTGCAAGCGCTTAACTCAAGGTACGTCTACCCAGAGTTGATAGAACTAACTCAAATCAGCTGTTCTGAAACCAAAAACTCAAAGTTTCACATCTCGGTCTAAATCAACCCAGAGTTCACATTTTAACTCGATGTTGGTTGAACCTCCTTATTGAAACGGGCCCCAGGTCTGTCAAGCTCAAACACTTAAAACAAATGTTTTAAATACAAAAATAACAGCTGTGCCACGTGTCATGAAGGATGTGAATCATCATTGGTTGTTGACATCAAATGTGATTTGTCATAGATTTAAGTTGAAAGCTGTTACTGAAGGAAATTATTTTAGTAAAGAATGAACACGGACTAAAATCCGTATGGGCTATTTGATGCTGGTTTGGTTGTCTTTTGTGGAGCTGGACAGACATCACCATGAACGGTTGTTGTATGGAAAAGGACTGCATGTCACAAAACAACATTTGTAGCATTTGTGTTTGGAATAACATGACACTCTTAAAAATAAAGGCTCTTAAAGGTTTACAGCAATGCCATAGAAGAACCCTTTTTGGTTCTTCAAAGAACTATCATATTAGGAACATTTTCTTAAAAAATGTCTTTGTTCTGTTGAACACAAAATGAGATATTTTGAAGAATGTAGGAAAACAGTTCTTGGGCACTTTTGACCATCATTGTCATTTTTCCTATTATGGTCCAAATATCTTTCTCGGAGTTCATCAAAACAAAAAAATGTATATACCGATATACAGAATTTCTTTTAGGGGGGCTGAAATGGCCCGTTAAAATGACAATTTCTGTCTGTGAATTTGTGACATAAAAAGGTTATGTTAAAGGTTTAT
This sequence comes from Triplophysa siluroides, assembly GCA_006030095.1. Lineage (NCBI taxonomy): Eukaryota > Metazoa > Chordata > Actinopteri > Cypriniformes > Nemacheilidae > Triplophysa > Triplophysa siluroides. Next base: position 124,043 of record VCII01000090.1, read on the forward strand.
GGAACGATATAGACAAAAATAGTTCTTAATTGTGTGACACTATGCCATAAGTTGTAGGGTGAGAAGATCATAGAATTTTCCTTTTTGGTTGAGACGTTCCTTTAAATGAAATGTATTTACAGTGTTTAACCAGCAGATGGCAGTATTTTAGTGTGTATCTTTACCAAATACCTGATTTAAAGAAAAAAGTTCCCAACACACCCATGGGATTTATAATAGCATAATATGGAAACAGAACATTTTTTAGGGATTGTTTTTGTGAACAGGTATATGTCTATGTAACTGACTTTTTACTGGCCACATACAAAATTGTGTAAAGTGCACTCTTGTTCTGAGATAACCAGAATTAATACATTTATTTACGCATGTGGCAGACGCTTTTATCCAAAGCAACTTACATTACATTATACCATATATGTTTCTAAGCATGTGCAATACCTGGGATTGAACACATGAACTTGGCATTGCTAACGCTGTGCTCTAACCACTGAGCAACAGGAAAGGGATAGTTCTCATAAAAATCATAATTTAGCCTCATGTTATTCTAAACCTGTAGAAGAAGATATTTTGAAGAATGTTAATAACCAAGCATCATTGGCCCCCATTGACTTCCATTGTGTGAACATAAACATTTCTCAGAGACATTTCTGAAAATATATTTTGTGTTCAAGAAAGAGTTATATCTATGTTTTGAACCACATGAAGGTTGAGAGCTTTTTTGGTGAACTATCACTTTAAACAATAGTCATGATGAATGTGTACAGTCGTGGCCAAAAGTTTTGAGAATACATAAATATTCGTTTTCAAAAAGTTTGCTGCTAAACTGCATTTAGATCTTTGTTTCAGTTGTTTCTGTGATGTACTGAAATATAATTACAAGCACTTCATACGTTTCAAAGGCTTTTATCGACAATTACATGACATTTATGCAAAGAGTCAGTATTTGCAGTGTTGGCCCTTCTTTTTCAGGACCTCTGCAATTCGACTGGGCATGCTCTCAATCAACTTCTGGGCCAAATCCTGACTGATAGCAACCCATTCTTTCATAATAACTTCTTGGTTTGTCAGAATTAGTGGGTTTTTGTTTGTCCCCGCCTCTTGAGGATTGACCACAAGTTCTCAATGGGATTAAGATCTGGGGAGTTTCCAGGCCATGGACCCAAAATTTCAACATTCTGGTCCCCGAGCCACTTAGTTATCACTTTTGCCTTATGGCACGGTGCTCCATCGTGCTGGAAAATGCATTGTTCTTCACCAAACTGTTGTTGGATTGTTGAAGAAGTTGCTGTGGAGGGTGTTTTGGTACCATTCTTTCATGGCTGTGTTTTTTGGCAGAATTGTGAGTGAGCCCACTCCCTTGGATGAGAGCAACCCCACACATGAATGGTGTTAGGATGCTTTACTTGGACACAGGACTGATGGTAGCGCTCACCTTTTCTCTCCCGGACAAGCCTTTTTCCAGATGCCCCAAACAATTGGAAAGGGGCTTCATCGGAGAATATGACTTGCCCCGTCCTCAGCAGTCCATTCACTATACTTTCTGCAGAAGATCAATCTGTCCCTGATGTTTTTTTGGTGAGAAGTGGCTTCTTTGCTGCCCTTCTTGACACCAGGCCATCTTCCAAAAGTCTTCGCCTCACTGTGCGTGCAGATGCGCTCACACCTGCCTGCTGCCATTCCTGAGCAAGCTCTGCACTGGTGGCACTCCGATCCCGCAGCTGAATCCTCTTTAGGAGACGATCCTGGCGCTTGCTGGACTTTCTTGGACGCCCTGAAGCCTTCTTTACAAGAATTGAACCTCTTTCCTTGAAGTTCTTGATGAACCTATAAATTGTTGATTTAGGTGCAATCTTAGTAGCCACAATATCCTTGCCTGTGAAGCCATTTTTATGCAACGCAATGATGGCTGCACGCGTTTCTTTGCAGGTCACCATGGTTAACAATGGAAGAACAATGATTTCAAGCATCACCTCCTTTTAACATGTCAAGTCTTCTAACCTGATAAGTGCTCAACATTCTCACCTGAGTTAACAAGATGATTACTGAAATGATCTCAGCAGGTCCTTTAATGACAGCAATGAAATGCAGTGGAAAGGTTTTTTTTGGGATTAAGTTAATTTTCATGGCAAAGAAGGACTATGCAATTCATCTGATCACTCTTCATAACATTCTGGAGTATATGCAAATTGCTATTATAAAAACTTAAGTAGCAACTTTTCCAATTTCCAATATTTATGTAATTCTCAAAACTTTTGGGCACGACTGTATTTACAGGCATGGTGAGCAGAAAGGTGCATGGTGAAAAGAAAGAGAGTATATTTCATCAATTATTCGTTCCCCTCAATGCCTTCTTTTTTCCATTTATAGATTGCGTGTATTGAACATTAATTTCTTATTCATATGCCATTATGTAACTGAAGTGTCATTCGATCGAAGCAGCACATTAATCATCCCCCCAGGATCATGTCTATAAAAACAGAGAACAAGCAGATGTAACCACCACCTACCATCCATTGATTTGCTCCGTCACAACAGGATTGAGAGAAATAGCCTCAAAGCATAAAGTCATCATCATGAAACAATATACATTCGCAATATGCATCCCAACCATAATATACAGAGATTATCGTTGTCATATACAACATCGGTCATACGTTTTTTTATCAAGAAACAAGCACTTAATACAACCCTATCGCAACCTGTCCTCTGAATTTTTGAACCACCCTGTTGAGGGTTTTAACACAGTGTCAGCTTTAAAGCAGTAATAAACAAGCAAACTGCTGTCCTTTGCATTGCGCTATATGGTCACATTGTCCCTTCTGCTCAAAAGCTCTCACTGACAACCAATTTTACAGCAGCGGTATAATGAATAAAGGAAAGTAGCAGCTATGGTAGGACATCCTTATCTCCCTGAGAGAGTGTTAAAAGAATAATACATTTGCTGCTACAGCTACAGTTCTCTCAAGCAGCCGTGAACCATCTGGACAACATTTATTAATGACTTGATGTAATTAAGAAACGTTTTGACATTTTTTTATTATGTATTTTTAATGAAGATTGGTTTGTCAAGATATGCCCTGTTGAACATCAGCATATGCTTGTTAGGGATGTTTTGAAGCATGACAGCTGGTTTGAGCTGGTCCTGGGCTGGTCCAAAGCAAGTGTAGCTCCTGCTCAGGACCAGCTCATAATCAGCTTAAAACCAGCTCAGGACCAGTTTGAACCAGCATGTGCTGGTTTTATTTCAACAGGGTGGTGTGATTGCAAAGCTTTTTATTAACAGAATTGCGTTTTTAGTCAGATGTGGGGTATTCCTACCCCATAAATCCTCTCCATTACCTGATGCATGTAAAATGGAGTTGAACGGAAGTAGAAAAACGTTTAGCTTCTGGCAACCAAGAGCATGAAATATGCTAATATGTGTTCTGCAGGAGCATTATTGTCGATATGCATTATTTAGCATGGTTTACACATTTCAACATTTGCCAAAGAGTCTTTATACTGCGATACTGCACTTTATTTGCTCTTTCTCTCTGGGTTTAGGGTGACGTAATTCACCTGCAGATCACCTGAATCAGTTGTAAATTCCACATAAAGCTTTTCTAAGTTGAATGCAATGCAGCATAAGCTGTCATGCAGGTTCTTCTCGCTGTTATAATGACGGAAGCTGTGAGCCATATCAGTGATGCATGTGTGAAAACTGTCCTTAAGTCAGCCACGATGATTGACAGGTGGATGTGATAAAGATGCAGCTGCCTGGCGCTTCAGGCATAAGCCGCAGTGTGGAAACACTCTGTTATCCTCGTGCCACTCTGAGATCTAGAGCAGCAGGGGTTCAGATGATGCCCAGAGGGAGGAACGGAATGAAGAAACTGAAAAGTGCAGCATGTCATCGATCTTTAGAGAACAATGGATATAAACCCCAGATAGGCCACTTACGGTCAGAGTCCGCACAATGAGATTTATAGTAAAGCGGATCGGTCCGGGAACAGCATTCTTATAGTTTACCCTGTAAACTGACCCTAAAATAGATGGGAAATGATTGGTTGATGAAATAACCTCCCAGCCATAAAGACTTATTTAGCCCAAAATGAAACGTTTTGTAATCGTATATTTATCCTCGTGTCATTCTTTCCTGGAACGCAATAAGGATTTATTGTGCTGGTCTTATCCATAAGACAATAGGTAATAGTAAATATTTGCTGTCAATCTCTTGAAAGTGAGTTCTGGTAAACTGAGGTCATTTTTGACAGTCATCACAAGAATGTCAAAAACTGTCCAAGTTTCCTGAATTCTCAAGCGGATCTCACAGGAATTCTAGTAATTATTTTACATCTAATCTAATACATCTAATACATCCTCAGATAATTGTGTGAATCGTATAAAAACCTACAATTACTTGAAAAAAACTCCACCACTTACATCACTGGCGCAAAAGCCAATGTACGTATAAAATGTATGAATGAGATTGTCAAATTCATACGAATTAGCCAAAACTAGCCAGTTTGTAAGATAGTTGTGTTGGAATCCATCCATCCATCCATCCATTTTCTTCCGCTTATCCGGGGCCGGGTCGCGGGGGCAGCAGTCTAAGCAGGGATGCCCAGACTTCCCTCTCCCTAGACACTTCCTCCAGCTCTTCCGGGGGGACACCGAGGCGTTCCCAGGCCAGCCGGGAGACATAGTCCCTCCAGCGTGTCCTAGGTCTTCCCCGGGGTCTCCTCCCCGGTGGGACATGCCCGGAACACCTTCCCGGGAAGGCGTCCAGGGGGCATCCGGAAAAAGATGCCCGAGCCACCTCAGCTGGCCCCTCTCGATGTGGAGGAGCAGCGGATCTACTCTGAGCTCCTCCCGAGTGACCGAGCTTCTCACCCTATCTCTAAGGGATCGCCCAGCCACCCTGCGGAGGAAGCTCATTTCGACCGCCTGTATCCGGGATCTTGTCCTTTCGGTCATGACCCACAACTCATGACCATAGGTGAGAGTAGGAACGTAGATTGACCGGTAAATCGAGAGCTTCGCCTTGCGGCTCAGCTCCTTCTTCACCACGACAGACCGGTACAGCGACCGCATTACTGCAGAAGCTGCAACGATCCGTCTGTCAATCTCCCGTTCCATCCTTCCCTCACTCGTGAACAAGACCCCCAGATACTTGAACTCCTCCACTTGAGGCAGGAACTCTCCACCTACCTGAAGTGGGCAAGCCACCCTTTTCCGACTGAGAACCATGGCCTCAGATTTGGAGGTGCTGATTCTCATCCCAGCCGCTTCACACTCGGCTGCAAACCGTCCCAGTGCATGCTGAAGGTCCTGGTCTGATGGGGCCAGCATGACGACATCATCCGCAAAGAGCAGAGATGAAATCGTGTGGTCCCCAAACCCGACACCCTCCGGCCCCTGGCTGCGCCTAGAAATTCTGTCCATAAAAATTATGAACAGAACCGGCGACAAAGGGCAGCCCTGCCGGAGTCCAACATGCACCGGAAACAAGTCTGACTTACTGCCGGCAATGCGAACCAAGCTCCTGCTCCGGTCGTACAGGGACCGGATAGCCCTTAGCAAAGGGTCCCGAATCCCATACTCCCGGAGCACCCTCCACAAGATGCCGCGAGGGACACAGTCGAATGCCTTCTCCAAATCCACAAAACACATGTGGATTGGATGGGCAAACTTCCATGAACCCTCCAGCACCCTGGAGAGGGTATAGAGCTGGTCCAGCGTTCCACGACCGGGACGAAAACCACACTGTTCCTCCTGAATCCGAGGTTCTACCATCGGCCGGATTCTCCTCTCCAGTACCCTGGCATAGACTTTCCCGGGGAGGCTGTTGTGTTGGAATTCTATATTATATTACGTCTTTAGAAGGTATACAAGAGTTTTGTGTGACCAACAACCCAACATTTCAAGGCACAATTTGTCATTTTTGCCACTCAAGGTACCATTTAACAACAAAGACATAGCTTGATGACACTTGTGAAGGGCCTGGAATGATGGAAGTTGTTGTCTTTACCTCCACTGCCAATGGAAATAAATCTGACGAGGCCTAAAAATTATGTTTATGGATGATTGCATAAAATTAATTATTTATAAATGTTATGTTATAATGTAGACCAGCACAGTGGTTTGATAGAAAGGACCAGTCATTCTTTTTGATGCCAGACAATATTTTGAGGACATTTCAGGCAAATCCAGTAACACACGCTATTTGGCACCTGAGGTAAGCAATCATTATAAATGGCTTAAATGTAACCCTAACCTCCTTTCTCCAAAGATATTACTTTGATTCCAATGTGGTTAGGCATACATTTAGGATTTAGGATTATTTGAAAAAAAAAAGATTTAAAATATAAATAAAGAAAATAATGTATTTTCCCTGTAAAATTATAAGATATAAGGATATATACATTAAATGGTTTTCCCCATTTTCTTGTAAATGTGTTGTCTTTTTGTACAGTTTTTGACTGTATTTCACCAATAAACTGTAAAAAAAAAGAAATCTTGTAAAAAAAAACATCTGGGGCGCCAGAAATAAATTGTAAAATAAAAATGTTTCCCTGTAAAATTACATTACAAAATCCACTTAATGACATTTACTTTAACCTGTAAAAAAATAACTGAAAAAGGTTTTACAGTGTACTTCACACAGACACAGAGGAGTAAAGACCAGCTCTGATAACGCATCGATGCATGTGGCGTACTGTTAGAACAGGCCACGCGCTACTATTTTGAGCTGATCTGTTGGTGGCTTTTTTTTGACAGCTGAAGTAAGAGGATAATCAGGAATTGAGGACAAATGTGAAAGTTTAAAGTGGTTTGAAAATGGGCTTTACAGGGTGTGCATTGAGAGAATTATTATTGGATTGGAGAGCAGGATCTTGCTCCTTGAAATAGTCTACACATATGAAAGTGTTTGTGCACGCACACACTCCATTAGCTACAGTGCTTTGATCGATCTCTGCTCCTCAAGACTAAGACTCCTTGGTGTCTGAGTACAATGTTATTGTAGTGAATTATCGACATTGTAAGCCATTCATTCCGTTATGTTTCATGATGAATGAAACATGCTGCCTTTATTGCCGATTACAACCTCATTTACATTATGGTTTGCTTAGGAAATTAAGTGTAAAAAAAAAGCCCCAAAGCAATTTAGGAACGTGTTTGCAGACAAACAGTACACTTAAGGAAGGAACAAGCCTTTGATGAATGTCTGCAACACAATCTCAATTAAAGGTGAATGTATTAAAGGTAAGTTAAAGGTAAATTTGTTGTTTGTCTTTTGTAGAATAAGGGAACACTTAATGTTTTTTATACTGAGCTGCCCAACCTTTAGTGTACTAGTATGTACAATTGAGGAAGGCAGGAGTTCCTTCTCCTGAAAGAACTGAAGCACCCTGGACACTACATAAAGAACAAATTGTCAAAACCATCAATGTTCTCCTAGGAAATAATGTTTGAGAAATGTGTGTGGGAACAATCATTATATATATACACACAAGCTGAAAACCCTTTTTCCAATAGCAGGATTTAACTGCTATGAAATGCTGAAAATTCAAAACATGTCTGTGGTTTTTGTGATATAGTAGCAGCAGATCATAGTGTTCATAGTAATAATGAGTTTTGTGGTTTTGCGAGTCCATTGGTTGAAGAATTGTGGTTAAATACTTTGTTTGTTCATTGCTGGCTTTAACGCAAGGCTTGAAGCGAGTATATTTTGTTACGCCCCTATTATTTAAGACATTTATTAAAATATGATTTTTCTCAGAGTAAATCTTTCACAGAAACTATTTTCAATAAAAATGTGGTTTTATGTTTTATTGAAAGTTACTGCACACGAGGAGAGAAAACTGTCAAAACCTGTATGACTGCTGTGGAACACAAAATAAGATATTTTAAGAAATATGTGTTTAGACAATGTCAATGAAGGTTAATGTTGTTAAGTTATCAACATTCTTCAAAATATCTTCTTTTGTGTTCTGCAAGAGAAAGAAAGTCATGCAGCTTTGGAATGACATGAGGGTGAATAAATCAATGAATTTTCCTTTTTTGATGAACTATCCCTTTACGATAACATGTGACGAGAATTCAAATACATCAGTTATGCAACCAGGTTATATTGCCTGTTGGTTTGGCATGACTTGACAGCGCTTTCCAGCATCTTGCGTTTTCAGGTGGACTGAGATTTTTTTAAAAGGAGGAAAACAGAGCCTTAAACAGTGTCAAAGTTCCCACCGTTGGAGATTTTCTATTTTTGATTTTCTTTCGAGAGCAGTGAGCAGGAAGTCTTTCTTTCTACATTTTTCTGCAGTCTGTAGAGGCGTCCCGCCGGTCTGACACGCACCCAACTGAAATGCAGGATGTTTTCTTGGCTTTAATCCATTTCTTCAGGTGAACCCGAGCACCAGAACCCTTTCCTGCCACGCAGCGATGTTATTTTGAATGTCAGTACAAAGGCAGCCAACCATGGGATTGAGGGTTCTGGTCGGTCTGGATCCTGTAATTGGACTGGTGCATACAGACCCATCACTGATGGTCAGGGTCGAACAGCCTGTCAATCAAAGCGGTCGGCCGGCTGCGTTAGTATTCAAGCACAGTGCTCATGGGTGGAAAGGAGAAAAGGGGGACCGGACTTTGAATGGAATGGCAGAATGGTGGGTGCCTGTGAAATGAAGGTCTAAATAAGACTGAATGGAGGATGACAGATTCTGATGAGAAACAACTCTCCAAAATTGTACCTGACTTTTTTGGTGGCCGGATGTGTGAGGGTTTCATTGGTTGAATCTGCAGGATGAATGCCTCGTCCGTTTACAGAAAAAGTCAGGGATTTGAGTCTGAATCTGACTTCTTGTTTATGAAGAGGATCTGCTGGATGACTAAACAGTAATATCTGAATGAATGTTTTAGATGAATGTGAAATCGCCACCATGATTACCAATCAACAACAATGCTAAAGTAGGTCATATTGATAAGAAGAACCCAAGCTCAATGATGTCTTGAATAAAACCTGTTGGTTGGTCAAACTGAAGATGTGACTCTTCCGTAAGCGTTCAAAAGTCCAGAGAACATCTTTAACTTGCTTTGTATTTGCCTTTACACAGATATTTTTTTACACATTAACTGTCAATATACATCATTTAATACATTATATTGAAAATATATAGAATAATACATTGTTAATATACATTATTTCAATATATCAAATAACATTCACTATATTCACACTGGTAAAAACACATTTGCTGATTCTATGTATATAGAGACTTGATTACTGTAAATAGGAAATGCAGGAATAAGAGGAGTTAAAGTAAATACATTCAGTCTGACTGGATATGAAATGGGTTGCTGTAAGTGTTCGAAAAGCGTGACACTCGGTGACGCACAATACAGTCTCCCTCTTTCAGCCGACGGTTTTTCATTTTCCATCTCTTAAACGCTAAATGGAAGGTCGAACATACTCAACTGTGCTTTAGTGTCAGGCATCTTTCTCAGCATCCTTTTTTATATTGTCCAGGCAGATGGGATCTTCTTTGTTCTCTAAGACACCAGTAAAGATCCTGATAATGCTCATTTTAAAGCCTCATGTTCTTCCACCCACCACACTCAACCTGTGAGCATGTTTAATCATTTCGTGCAAACAGGCTTATTTATAACCTTTCAGGTGGACCTGAATTTACAACCATTTTTTTTCTGACTCCTCAAGAAACACAGACTCTTAAATCTAAAAACTCACAGATATATCCAAAATATTCTCCAATATTAATCTGATGTTGTCTCTTATCACCGGCCTATGACTAGCAATAGCAAGAAGCCAATCATGATTCATAGCTGTGATTTATAATAAAGAGATATGTTAACATGCTGTGCGTAATAACCAATTTTGAGGGTGTTTGAAAAAGTATTTTTTTAAATACGGTTATGTTATCTGTGATGCGTCTTACACATTTCCTATTGCACACAATATTTAAACACATTGTTATGTGGTATGTATTATGTATTATGTGTATTTATGCAGTGTGAGTCTATTTTCAGATAGAAGTGATGTGTGTATCCAAAGAGTCTGGTGTTTTCTTCACCCGTCCATTAGTTGTTATGGACACCAGCAGAATAAAATCAAGCCATGAACAGAACGACTCTCATGCCAGTGTCGTGTCAGCGGCAGAGAAGTGATGCATTTCCCTCATCGGTCTAATTAAACTAAGTGCCAGTGCTTTGAATATGGCTGTCTAGTGACATTGTTATGAAGGTCTTTGCTTCTGGTGGGTTTTGATAGAGTGGATTCCTGTAAAGAGGTACGTAAGCCAGACAAGGGAGTATAACAGAGGACGTTGTGCACCTGGGAGACCTGCATTTCAATGACATCATGACCTCTTTCTATGAAAAGAATTCCAGACTGCAATTGCTCTGTTGAGTCGTAATGGGGACGAACAGTAGGCTACAATGCACTTATACTATACAAAAAGTACTAGAATGACACACTGTAGAAATGTAAATGAAACGAGTAAAGGAGGCATTTTTACAAACTTTTTATTCAAATTAATATTGCTTAAATTAGGCATGTCTCAATATACAGGTATAAGAATAATCGTGAAATTAATGTTGATGAATATTGATATCAGGTTAATTGTAAGTAATTTAGCTCCAGTATCTGTTTAACACTCTAACATAGAGATTTGTTTTCCAAAAAGAAAACAATAACAAGATATACAACTTTTTAATAGAATCGCAAAATTGCAAATGAGCTAATTCTATCTTCATACATCGCGGGTCCCCTTGCATGGAATTGCCATGTACTGTCAGCCGTCGTACTGTCAGCAGTCGTACTGTTTCGAACGGGAGGGGTTGTCATGATACTGCCTCTCTTTGTCCTGATTTTCAGGTCTTGTGGCAGGATCATGACATAACCATGTGTTGTATGTGGAAAAAGGGCATGGCATTGTTTTGATTTCATAATGCCATGCTCTCGCTCCGGTGTCGCGTCCTCTAGCCCCGCCTCTTGTTATCCGTTAGCTCCCCATTAGTGTTTCATCTGTCTCACCTGTCCTTCCAGTTCCCATCAATGTTAAGTCTTGTCATCTGCCCGTCACCGTAGTGTTCCCCTATATATTGTCCCAATGCCCATTGTTCCCAATCGGTTCATTGTTTGTTAACACCATTGTTACACCCGTTCGTGTCTCCCGCTTAAGACTGTGTTCCTGTTTGGACTTATTCGTGTTTTTGTTTTATTATTAAGAATCCCTGTTTTTGCCCCATTGTGGGTTTTGTTTTGTGTTTTTGTTTAAATAAAGTGTTTATCCAAAGCAACTTACAAAGAGTTTAGGGAGAAATAAGCGATATGTCATACAAGAGCAATAATACAATAGGTGCCAATACAAAGAATGAGAATGAGCGAGAAAGCGATTTACTGCCCTTATGGGAAGGCAATACAAGATGCCACTGGTCTGCTGAATGCAGGGATCTTGATGGGGTGTAGGAGGGTGTTAAAAACACAATGGGCAAGGAAACACCACCAAAAAACGTAATAAAACTCTATCCTTTTAAAATTTACGACAGCCACAAAGGTATATCAACTCATTATATTTACAACAATAAAGCCTTTTTCATTTCAATAAAGCCTTTTTCATCTTTATTATTTTAGCATTATTCATATATATATATTTATTCTACAGCACCTTATATTTACTGAAGAACTGATTAGTGTGTTGGTGTTCAGTGTGGCTGCCGGTGCGTGCAACCATTTAAGTCATCGAAAAAGAACATGGTGGCCTCCTTAGGTTAAAATGAGTATTACAGTCAGTTTTTTTTTTTAATTAAAATATTTGATGACTTTCTAACGACAAATGCTAGTAGCGTAAGGCTATTACAACGTATTAAGCCAAATATCTCCCTATACCCTGGGTTCCCTTTAACAGATATTACTTTTTAAAGATCACAATGAACAGCTTGTTGGAACTACAACCAACTTTTTCCTGCGTTAGTGGCATCGTGAATCCCAAAATTCACATTGACTCTGCCCCCTGGAACACGGATAGGGTAATGGGCGGAACATCTCAACACACACTCTAGCCGGTAAACCAATCACAAGAGACTGGCTCATCTTGACCAATCAGAGTATTTTGGAAAGAGGGACTTCATAGAACAGGAACTCAACAGCCTGTTTTCAGAGAATCCAGATGACTGTGTAAAACACGGCTGAAATATGTCAAATATAAATCATTTTTGAAAATCAAAACATGAACACTTATTGTTTAGCACATCGTAAACACAAGACACTGAAGAATAAGCAAAACAGATAAATGAACATGGGTTATGAAATCAAATGTAAATGAAACTGACATTTCCTCAAAATCTCACAATTTAAAAACAAATAGTGTAGTGTCTAAGTACCTTGTTTAATGAATTTGTCAATCATTACATACTGCATAAATAAAAACAAGATTTGTCATTAATGTAGCGAGACAGTAGACATACACACCAAAACCAATCTCTACTAACCCTCCCATACACTGCATATTTCCTTTCTTAAAGTAAAAACAGCACTACACTTCATAAACAAGTTTCTTCATATTGATAGATAAACTTTCCCTAAAGTACTGTTTGTCAGGCTAGGGTGGCTTTTCTTCGTTCTGTTGACTCTCGTGTCTGCATCTAATCCATTTCATTTTCATGCCTGGTTAAGATTGTATGAGCTTTCCTCAGATAATGGCCAACAACCCACCCCCACTCTTAGGCACCCTCGGCCAAACCTTTGCTTGTCATTAAAGGATAAAGCAAATGGCAGCTATTGAAGTGGAAATGTGGAGTCAACGTGCAGGAGCGATGAAGATGTAACTCATAATATAATTTCATATAACACATCGGTAACACTTCAATATAGGGGGAAATTCTACCTATTAACTAGTTGTAATTAGCATGCCTATTATTTGCATATTGGCTCTTAGTTAGTACTTATAAAGCACATATTGTACATGACCATACTCTACATCCCTGATCCTACCCAATCCCTAAACCTAATCACTACTTTACTAACTATTAATAAACAACAAATTAAGAGTTTATTGGGGAAAAAGTTGATGGTTTGTTAATAGCGAGAAATACCCCCTATACTGAAGTGTGACCAACACATCTCCTTCAATTTCAAGGCAATGCTCTTTCGATTGAGGCCCAAGTCGCATGCAGACAGACGAGAGACAAATGTTAGACAAATGAAATGGCATTACCGACGTGACAAGAAGTGGGGAGAGCTAATGCAATTTCTCCTTTTATTGTTCCGCGGAGAGCTGCACCATGGGAAATCATAACACCTGCCGTCTGCCGTGCCTGTGGCGAGTTCAATCATTTAAATGATTTCGTTGTTCCATAGTTTACAACCATGATGAAAAATATGGGGTTTCGCTCCTTTGACATCATGCAAAAGTCTTTTTCTTTCTATAACTAAGAACCTCTTTTTCTAAGAGAATAAATGACACTGGACATCAGAAATATACGCAATCCTGTTGATGAATAAATAACGCTTGCGGCCTTATTTTGGAAAAGGACTTGCCAGGTTAGGAAAATAATACAAATTAAATGAACAGACCAGCTGGACTCGGCTCCAGAGAGCTGAGATGCAAAGGACGTTTGCACTTTTCACAGAGATTAAAATTCTGACATTCTGTCAAGTACAACAGTAGACCTTGGTTTTTAATTCAGAAGAGTATGAACACACGTGTCTAAGTTAACAACGCTAAATTTTGCACCGATGGAGATTGAAGATGATAACACACCCACATTACCTAGGCTAACCCATGTGGCCAGCAGGGGAACCAAAGCAGGCTGTCAAACCTGTCACAGCTTCTCTATGAGGCTGCTGTCGTCTGTGGATATCATCCAAGTGCTTCCTGTTTACAGCAATACCAGAATGCACTTTAACAAATTCTAGTTACTGTAGAGTTTTTGTCAGTAATTGTGTTCAACTATGATGTTACATAAGCTACCTTATACAGATATTCCTGAAACTATTTGTTGCTGACTGCTGAAGCATTTACACACAGGCATAAAGAATGTTATCAACACAGCAGTTGTGTAACTGAGGTTCTGCATGTATTTATAGATCTGTTTAGACCAGGCTAAGCATATATTGATCGGTTCAAGTCAAATAGTATAAAGATCTGTGAGTTCTCCTCAAGCCTCAGTTTTTCCAGATGATAAACTCATTCCTTAACAAAGCATATGTTAGCCTGGAGCAAGAAACTGTTATGTGAACAAAAAGAAGCAAGAAAGTTATACTGTATCCCCACCCATGTCAGCATTTACCAGGGATGCAGTTTCTCGCTACAGAGAAACAGTTTAAACAGTTTCTAAACTGTGGATGTTGCTGTATAATTGAAGAATGACCCCATCCTCACCTGCTGCCGATACAGCTTCTGTTTGACATCTCTCTAGGAGCGCTCTCTCTCCTTGTCTTCATTCATTATTTTGCTAGTAATTATGGGGAACAAGAGCACTCAAGAGCGTAGAGGTCAAAGTGTATATCAACCTTTAGCTCCAACCTACTATTTGTCTCAGCAATCTGTTTAAGGGACAGTTTATCCAAAATTAAAAAAATAAAAGTCATAATTAATTAACCCTCATGGCATCCAAAACCTGTATATGACTCGGAAGAATATATTTTCATAAATGTCTCAATGGTTTTGTGTCCATATATTACAAGTCAATGTGGTGCGATGTTGTTTGTTGACCAATGTTCTTCAAATCATCTGTATTCATACAGATTTTGAATGACATGAGGGAGAATAAATGATTAAATAATTGTACATTGGTCGTGTTACAATGCATCATGGGATTGAATGAGATAGCTTAATACTGTTCACTATGAATTCGGACAGCATTAAAGATGGCTGTCCCCCTAAAAGTGGCCAGTTCTAAAACTGGGTTTACATTCTAATTGTTTATAAAATCATCATAGTTTTAGTTGTATAGCATTTAAATTATAATTACAGCTTGTCCGAAGACAAAAGTCAATCATTTTAGTGTCCATTTTAGTCAATCCATAAGTAGGTCTGTAGAGAACAGCGATCACATTATCCAGCTCTGTTTAGATTAATTTAGTTAGTCACCGTCTAATGCTCATTCAGCCATCTATTGAGTCAAACTGAATTATTATTAAATATTAAGTGTCTTTTAAACCTAAACAATCTTGTTGACCATCAGTCTTTCAGCCAAAAATGCAATGTCATTTGATGTCTATTTTGACTACCCTAGCATTATGAAATAACAAAGCACAAGAAGAAGTACAAATTAAGCTGGACTATAATTTATTCAGACTTCAGCATGGGATTTTGGGCTATACTTCAAAAATGTATCAGCATTGATTCTACCATTAGCAATTTTTGCCTTGTGTCTAAAACAGATTATTACAAATAAGAAAAGATTATTATGATTTACACATTCCGTTCCTCTTTTCAGTACGATTTGCAGCCCTCTGGTCCCACAAGCAATTATCATTATAGGAATATTAGCGCACAAGCACATCTAAGGAATAAAGGATTATATGACAGTGAGTAAGAACGGTGCATTTGGTTGGGGGACAGGCCGATGGAAAGAACTTGGCTCTTTGGACCTGGCTGCCTGTCAGAAATCCTGATGAATTATGTAAGACCTGAGCTGTCCGAGGTCTGCCTGAGAGATAGCTGCCCTCAGTGGACCTGACAGCCAAGATCTAACAAAAAGCCAAACATCGGTCTACCTTTACTCGGATGTTCCACCAAAAGCAGGGAAGTTTTGCAATTCTTTGAGACGGGCAAGGGCAAGAGAAACTAGGGAGGGAAATAGACATTAGGAGTAAAAACAGAGAGAACTGGTGACCAAAAAGAATGTCAAGAGATCACACTGATAGACTCAAGAGAAAATACAAGAACCATGCACATAACAGAACGATGCAGATACAGTCCTCAAATGATGCTACATTAGCTCTAAAAAATGAAAGGGATGGGTCACCTTAAAATGAAAATTCTGTCATGTTTGCTATGGCTTATTCAGCTTTGTCACCCTGAGCCTGAGCTCTTTCTGAAGGTGTACATTTAAAGTCTACACCTACAATTGTTGTGGTTTCATTTTACCTAAAGGGGTCAAATGGCACGGCTAAAACGAATATTAGCGTTTGTTTTAGATGTAATGTAATGTGTATACACGATTTTAGGTTGAAAAACTCAGTATTTTTCACATACAGTGCATGTTTGTATCTCCTCTTTGCTCCGTCCTCTGAAACGCGCAGATTTTTAAAAAGCTCATCTGAAAAGTGAGGTGTGCTGTGATTGGCAGTTAACCAGTGCGTAGTGCCTGGTCGAATACTGCAAGCGTGTGATGGAAATGTAACGCCTCTTACCATATTCAGAACATTCCTTATATCAATTCGAGCCCGAATCTGATCTGGAAAAGGAAGATGATCCAGCCAATACATCAACTTTGCCAGCGCGACTTTTGTTTGTTTTGGAAAGAAACAAGTTCGCATTACAGCAGGGAATGGTAACATAATAAATAAGGCGAGCGCTTTGGCCCTACTTGATCGTCCAGTGTTACAACACGTCTCGTCTCAACAAAGACAATTAACCCCATTATAAACATGACATTTGTTGCCTCTAGTTGAAACATTATTACTGATTATTAGGACTTATGTTGTCTTTTTGCACGTCGCGAGCGTGTCTGCATTTGCAAGACGATTTTTAACCAAAACTTTCGTGCATAGCGGGTCTTGATCTCTCCCAGGTTCCTGAAGCAATCGTCTGTGAAATGTGCTGCACAAACTTGAACATCCGGATTGTGTTGTAAATAAAATGTAAACATTTGTTTTCAGTTGTCTCATCTTTTGACAACGAAACACACAGCGTGTCCGCGACATGGCTGCGGCGGTGACAAATCCGATACAATGAGATTTACAAGTACGCCCACCTTACTTTCGTTTAGATTTGGGCGGTCTTAGTCAAGTCATGTTACGAAGTGACGTACATTCGCCGGGGTGTGGTTACACAAGGCGTTTCAGGCAGGTCTGGCTGAGCATTCGCTTTTAGATAAAATGCATCTTTTGTTCCGACACTTTCATTTTTGCAATTTTACGTGTCTGATACATGCATGGGCAACTTACAACACGCCAAAGACACAGAAAAACACATATTCGTGCCGTATGAGGCGTGTAAGATTATTGCATAAAAATATCCAAAAACCCTTCTCATTTTGTCGCCTGACGATAGCGTCCTGTCTGCTTTTTCCGAGAGCAATTTGAAAGCAGTGTTGCAAAACTTTCATGTGCTGATCGATCACTAGAGAAATAATGTAACGAGAAAGGCTGAACGAGAGCCGTGAGACAAGGAGGCTGGGCCGGTGGCGTGAGTGATAATGTGTATCAGCTGTCCCATATATCTCACGGAGGAGATCGGGAGCATAAGTGGACGAGCGACAGGACTGCCGACTAGAGAGGACTGGTCCCGGACATATGTTTAGTGATTTATTGTGTTTGTGTGGGGGGCAGTGGTCCGTGAGGAGCTGCCGCCATTTTATTTTAATTTGTTTGTTTATTCTGAATTAAGTCTGTTTGAATGTTCGCCGGTTCCCGCCTCCTTCCTTCCTTTTATTGAACCTCATTACAAATACATTTTATGATTCTTAATAACACCAAATTAGCTGTTCATGGTTCCGAAAAGGTAGTGTGGTTTATATAATGTTATTTAGCTGGTTTTGGTTTCCTAGTTTGGTTGCACAAGTGGCATTCTAGAAATGCTGATATTTTATAAAACAGAATTATATATTATTTATTACTGGATAGATAGATCTTACAATCTTACAGGATTATAGTCACGTTAGCGCAGACTCTCTTAATGTGTTTGGCTAAGCGTTTAGGCTATGAGTGATTTTTCGGAGTCGCTCAGCAAGCAGCACAAGAACACGACTCAGGACCTCATCCGTCAACTAGAAGCCGCTGCTCCATTACAATGTTTAATTAAGGTCATTAATCCTGCTTATTTTTCATGAATTTCTCATTCCGTCACAAACCCAACGTAACCTCGCTGAGGGGCAGACACCCCAGTTAATTACAGTGAGCACTGTTTCATTATATAAAAATGAAGTTTTGGCCTTCAGATGGGCTCCTTGCGGTTCACTGTTGATGCTAATTGTTATCACCGTAGCAAAAGAGAGTTGCATTAGGTCAAGATAACTCCCGAGGCGGCTTTGTGGAGGCTTTGTGTAACCAGGCGGTTGCACACGTCACCGCAGGGTTGCTCAGCCTGGCGACTCTGAATAAAAATGTGAAAGCTTTCCTAATTATTGACAAAAGTCCGCTTGCTAGCCTGTGGCCTCTTGATAAGTCGTTGAGGCATTTACGGGGTTTAGTTGAGTATCCTGTGGATAAACCTTGGAGACCAAGAATGAATAAATGATGGATATTTTCATTGTTTCGGTGTCGGATTGTTCCTTTGTAAAGTCTTTGGCATGAATATGACTTCATTTGGCCATTTTACATTGGTTCTGAAATTTCATATTCATATCAAATGTCTGTCAGCCGTTAATCTATTCAAGGTCAGATAAGAAGATCTGTCAGTCTCTAATTGTTCATGGTCTGTGGAATAAAGCTACTGAAGATAACAGAGTATCTGTTTCCTGTGGCGACATTAATACACATTAGAAAAGTATTCTGGTAGTTAACTTTTCGTAATTGACACGTCATTAGGTCTCCTCTTAAAACAACAATAATGTGGCGCTGTGACACGTGGCATTTCAGAAATAAAATGGCATGGTTTCATTAATCTAAGCTTCAGGAATGTTTTGTTATTCCTCCCCACTTCATTTTTTTCTACCATCTCTACTGTGATGTCACACCCGTTGGGAAATTTGAAGGATCTAAAGGTATTTTTCATGTCCTTGTCTCATAAATTGCTGGATAAAGTGAATCCACTTACCGTGAGTGAAATCCAACTCAAAATGACTGCAATTTTTTTCTTAAGCCTCTTCATACTTCTACAATAATTTTATTTTAAAACAACTTACCTCAGCGAGTAGTAATCCATGGATAATGCTCTCACTGCGTGAGTGATCTCACCAGCTGAACAATGTGACCTTGAATTTCTCAGCCTTGAGTTTTCATAAGCTCTGGCCATTCTATACACTGCACTTTGTATTCACTGCATGCTTTCACTGTACTGAAAGGAGATTCGGTGGATAAAACGGGTCATACTGTAGCTCGCCTACCAGCATCTATGTCTGGATAAGAGCAGAGAGGGATTTAACAAAGTGTTCTCCATTACATCATTATACTGAGAGGAAAAGAAGCTAGAATCTGAAAAAATCACATAACTGCCAAAATACCGGAGCTGTATTCAGCTACATAAAGGTTAGCATTGCGAAAACTAGTTCATAACTGTCCTGTCAGTCCTGTTTCACATCGCACACATAGACAGAAGCATGAATAGTGTTACCTTATACTAAATGTGACCCTGACAACAAAACCATTGTTATTACCGTCTTATGGGTCAGTTTTTTTAAATTAAGATTTGCTTTAACGCTCTCTATTGGCTTATCGCTGTAATGATGTTGTGGAGAGTAGATGAACCGAAAGCGGAAATTCTAAGCTTTTCATAGATCCAGACTTGAGTGTGTAATTCCCAAAGAACGAGCAGCGGCGAGTGAAGTTTGTGTTTCCGACCATTTTTGTTTGCGATTTTGCTCCATCCACATATATCCAGTTTTGATATATTTAAAGTAGGAAATTTACAAAATATATTCATGGTGTATTTCAAATGTATTTTTGGCTTTTGCCACAAATGTACCTGTACTTATGACGGGTTTTGTGATCCAGGGTCAGAAATATAGGTCTAAAATCTTGAACCTGTCAGCTTGACCCCCTACCAACCCTGTCGCATTGATTACTAAAACTGTCCAATCTTCACTTGTGTCTGGTTCTTTACCCTCATCTCTTAAATCTGCTATTATTACCAGGGACTGATCCTTCTAACCTTGATCATTTCTATCCAATCTCAAATCTACCATTTGTCTCTAAGATCGTGGAAAAGTGTATTGCAATTCAAGTTCATGAACACCTTTCCAATACTAATTTATTTATTATTGGCCAGTTCTTGAATATCGTAGTCAATACGGATGTTTCTCTTAAACAAACACATCGATTTGCTTTAGAAGACCTTTTTTAAGACCACGGAGCACTGTCGAGCCGTTCTTTGATCGATGGATGCACTTTTTGGAGCTTAAAAAAATTGCCCCCCATTCTCTCCCATTCTACCGCTTGGAAGTAAAAGAATACGTGGTATTATAACTCCGACTGCATTTTTCACTTTGAATGCTTTGTAGGTGAGTAAAACATGGGGAAATATTTATTCAGGCCCGAAGTATTCACTAGTTGAAAGCATCAGGACAGTCGGTACTCCTTCAGTTAGGGGATGTGCCGAGGCCGAGTTTTTTTTTAGATGTAGGAAGTTCAGCTGAGATTTTCCCATTCAGGAGCATGTTATTATAGTTTCTGCAAAGCTTCATACCCATGTAAATTTACAAATTGGCACAAAAATACAACAATTACTTGCTTTTCCTCGAATATGACTGAACGAGAGACATTCTGAAGGATCTTATATAGGACAAGATCTACACTCTGAGCTTTACTGTTTTGTATCCCTCCCTCCACCCACCATAGTACTCATGAAAGCAATTTCATGACAAAATTCTTGATGTCAAAAGTCATGCAGGTATTTGTGACGCTTGTTCACTTGCGCTTTTCCTCTCTGTCACTCTTTCCCGCAAGTCATCTCTCTTTGTGTCTTCAGTATAACTTTTCCAAAAAAAAAAATGTGTTTCTTGGACATCCCATGTTTTTTTCTTGTCTATTGTCTGTTGAACTGTATTTTAAAAGCCATATCATCTTGCGGTTGAGCCAATGCAGCAAAATAACATCAAACCACAGCCGTGTTGATACACAGCCGTAAAGCAGTTTTGCTCTTGTGATTGCTTCAGGAAGAAACGCGAACCCCACCTTGAGAAACTCCAGATGCTATTTTCAAGAACCGAACATGACCCTCTGCTTTCCTTCAGGCACATAGCAGTATAATCATGTAAGAAGCTGTTACAACTGCATAAGGTCTACACCTGGAATGACAAATCTTGTTCATGGAGGATGACTGTCATGCACAGTTAATATCCCACCTTAATAAACCCACATTAGTCAAGGTCTTCAGAATTACTTGGAGAAAATAGGTGTGTTTGCTTCGCTAAGCGTTTTGGCTGTTTGTTTGGCAGGCTGAAAACACAAACTTATGAAAACGGGTCTCAAAGCTGTCGTCCCCTTCAAATGGAAAAGCAACTTTGTGAAAACGGTGACGTCATGTGCATGTGAATTCAGTCATGCGAGTTTACCCGAATCAATAGTGGTTACGTATGGTCAAAGTTCATTTATAGAAGCCGTGCCACTGCATTTTTGCAATGATATTTACGTCATGGCAAGTCAACAGTCCTTTCTACTTGAATGGGGGAAGGCCGATATTTTTTAAATCTCTGGCAAAAATCACAATTAAAAAGCATATTTCCTATCAAAAATTAAACCTGACATTAACTGTACCATAATTTTTGTTTAGTAAGATTAAATTGCGCTTAAAATCTCCTTTTTCGAGATCGCTTCATCTACTGTGCATGCGCAAGTGGCAGAATCGTCAGTCAATATTAATTGACCATATTGGCCGTTGCATTTCCCCTAATTCATTGAAATGGCAGTGGCGCATCTTGTTAATATTAATATCTTTGGTCCGGTACTGTGTGCTTGTGCCACGCAAGATACTTATTCACTTGTTTCCAGCAAAAAGTAGATTTACTGCCACTAAGACCAGCGGAGAAACATAATTCACATTCGCCAGACTCTGAACACACACTGATGTCAGAGAATTTGTCTCCCAACATATTTTGTAACCGGATGATGGATGCTTGGTATAACACATTTGCTGCTTTCTACATTTAGGTCACACTTCCAATATAAAAGTTAATTAGTTCAACTATGACAGGGGCTGTAACGTCTGCATTGTCCTTCAGTAGCAGTGGATGGGGGGGATTTCTTAGCAGCCAGAGGCGTGATGAATAAAGATAGCTCAACACTACACAGAAGAGCCTCACAAATACTTTAGAGTGGACTGGTCAGAGCACTTTTGCCTTCTGATCTAGTTGTTTGGTAATGCAATCTCCTCAGTCATTGTGCTTTTCAAGGGGTGTTTGTACACCAGCGTTAAGGATGTAAGTCATGTTGACAAATGTCTTTGTGTTATGTTTCGATATATTATGGAACATCTGTTTGATGAAGACTTTTCTTTCATCAGTACCTCACTTTTACTTTACATGTGTCTTTACAGATTAGTTCAAACTAATCAAAATATTTTTGCTGTCCACTGGAACGGCATTGCGAGTACGCATGTGACGCAGCTCACTAGGTTCTTGAGCAGAGGTTGGATACATCCTTGTCTGTATGAGAAAGAATCTATATTTTCCAAGGAAACATTAATTGGGCCCTCGATGTCCTCGCAGTTTACACAAAATTTTAATTCCAGCAAGTTCTCGCATATGCTTTCAGAGGTGACAAAAGCTGTGTGAATTCTGGCAAGATTTTCATTAGCTAATGCTTATTTGAGCGAGCGTTTGCCATTGCTAGGCGACAGCATGTAAACGGAAGCCTGTGGTCTGACACCAAAAAATGCGTTAACACTATCAAATGTTCACATCTGAGGAAAAAAAGAATTGATAAATCAGTTTTGAATTAACTGTTAACTGTGCAGAACTGAGCATTGATCCGTGAAAACATTACACATGGACCAGTCACTTTCCCAAGTCTTTTCACCGTCTGTCACCTGTAGAGTCCATTTCCCACAATCCTCCACGGCCTATCGCCTGCACCCAGTCAACCATCTTGCACACCTTCAAGCAATCACATCACCATTTAATCTCAGCATTTAATCTCTCCAAACACTCAGGCCATGTCAACATGAACTTTTTTATACGGTTAGGCAGTTCATCCACACGCAAACGCAGTTTCAGGCCACTAAAACACAACATTTTTTAAAACTCCTGACAGGGAGAAGATTTTCAGAAACTCTCATTGTAGCATTGTCGAGTAGCCAGCGAACCAGAAATAAACTTTCTTTCAGGCTTTTGATTGGCCAACATCGCTTTAAAGTTGAAGTTATATAGGGACCCGTTTGTTTGGTGTGCTTTACTGTGTGTTTTTGCGTTTTTATGTGGAAAGAGATTTTTTGAAAACCAAGGAAGAGAAACTTCTTGTGTATGGACTATACCTCGTTGCATGGTCTGTTTTTTTTTGGAAGGACTTTGTTTTGTGTCTGGTCTTGGCTTCCCAAGTGCAACTAGGCGGCCATGTTTCCAACGCCTATGGGCAGTTAGTTACATCGAAGCCACTGTCCTATCTACCTGAATGGGACTAGGCAGATATATATATTTTTAAATATCTAACAAAAATCATAATTAAATAGCATATTTCCTATCAATAATTAAACATGACATGAACTGTATCATAACTTTGATTTGCTAAGCTTACATTGTGCTAAAAATCCAATTTTTTGAGGTTGCTTCATCTACTGTGCACACAGGCTGGCAAGCGCCTCAAGAGAGCCCCGGAGAATCGTCAGTGAATATTGATTGAAAATATTTATTGACGATTGGCTTGTTTCACTGGAAGGCGGGACTTCCTTCGTTCGAACGGCCATGCATATGATGTGAGCTCCGCTGCTTTACTCCTAGTGGTAGTCGCTCCCGAAAGTCACTCATCATTTATCAACGACTTGTGGTAATTTACTCACTATCCTCTGTAGTCTGTGTTCTGTTTCAGCAATGATTAAAATTATAAAAAGTTATGAAGAATTTTACAATGTGCTTGCGTAGCTGCACAGCTCTATGCATCCTGAAAGGGGATCGCTGTGAACAGCATCTCAAAAGAAGATGTGTGCATTCTGATGAGTGGTAAAAGTTTGTGTGTGAATTTTGGTCGGTTTTGAAATGTCATCATTTGAAAGTGACCATACTGTGAAAATAACATTGTAAAACAATTTAATTCTGGTTTCGGATCAACAGGTCTAAAGATGCCCTTAGTTCTAAGAAGGTATAATTTACAACTTTGTATCAAATGCATTGACATGCCGACACTATTCTTGGTGGTTCTTCCAGGAACTCGTAAGATTCTTGAAAAATCTAAATTCAGTTCTGAAGTTCTAAAGTCACCTTTCCACAACACTGGGACCTCAAAGTGCTTTACAGGTTATTGAAGGAACTAAAATTCAAAAAAATGGTTCTTCTAAGATCTGAAAACATGCACACTAAATAATGTTGGTTTAAAAATAACCCAACAAGTAACCCAACTATGGATTTATATACCACACTAACAACTTTTAAACCCAATGAATTGAGTAATGTTTTCTACCCAGTCAGTTGGGTAAAAATGACCTAGTGTTGCCCAGTGTGGCGATGTGGAGAACCCCAAACGGTTCCTCAAAAAACCCTCAATTTTTACAGTGTACTGTGTTTTGCTGCTACAGAGGAATGGAACAGCTGCTCTCTTTACAGTGCAACACATATGCTATAAAGGATGAGAAAGGAAGATGCGTTTATGATCGAGTACAAAGTCAAAATTGTAATTACAACCTTTCACACCTTATTTATAAGTAGGCATCGACTATCAAACACATGATAGCCTTTGAGATTTAGCTCAATTATTTGTCAACACTGTCCTCATAAATAATAGTGAGTGTTGTTTGTAGGTAAGGATTGATGATTAAACATCGACTTTCAGACAGCAAGATCTTAATATTTACAACAACAATATCTCTGCAAACATGATTTCAGGGAACAACGTGACATATGGAATAAGCAAAAAATCTGTAAATAATATAGATGAACAAATCTGCAAGACAAAAATGTTCCAAAATGTTTTTAGATATAAGTTAAACAGCTTGGCACCTTTTTACTTAGCTGAGCTTTTGAGACCATATAAAACAGCGAGATGTCTGAGATCTTCTTTTAAAGAATTGCTAGTAGTTAGTACTAGATATAAAACTAAAGGGATAGAGCATTTCCAGTGAGGGCTCCTAAACGATGGAATAGTTTGCCTGAGGATATCAGAGCATCGGATTGTGTGTCTGTTTTTAAAAGTCGACTGAAAACATACATGTATAAATGTGCTTTTAAGATTGTGTGATGTCTTTTGCTTAGCTCTTCTGGAATGTATGTATCTGTATGTTATGTAAGCACATGTAGCTTGAAAATGCTATATAAAAAAGAAAAAATACAAAACGGTTTGTATTCTCCATATTTTGCTCTGCAAAGATCATTTCTAGATTATACTGTGAACTATTTACTGTAGTGTCATGCAGAGTACAAGGCTAAAATGGCTCTTTCTTACAGGTTATAACACAAAGACGCTGTGTTCTAACCAGGCGTGAAGCGAAAGAGATTAATACTACTCTTCCATGTATATCAGACTTTTTGCCCTTTTCAGCATCAGCTGTGGGCCACAGGATATTTTGAGGATTGTTTGGTTTCTATTTCTGCACCAGATAGCCCCGCCCATTATGACATCTCATTAGTTCAGAATCCTGCTGGACAGATCCCTTAGTGTACACTAAACATCAACAGTCACGTCATGCACAATTAAAACAAAAATTGCTTGTTGCATCACAGCACTTATGACATAATATGTCATAAGTGTGTGATGGTATTCCTCTGCCAATGTACAAAACATTAACTGTTCTCATGCTGAAAGGTATTTAAACGGTGAAAAAAAGATAAAATATGTTTTAGACATGCATTGTTGTCAACTAACTTTACTTGGTGGATTGTTGGTGTTTATTGGAACAGAGCGGTTCATACAGGTCATGGCAGACATGGTACAGGACAGCAGTGAGGTGTGGGGTCTCACTCCTGTCAGACTAGATTTGGCTGTTGTCCATAAGCACCGTTTATTAGATTTGCTGGCATTGTAACGGACTGTGTATTTTCCCCACTGTATGAACAGAAGCAGCCAGATTTTAGCATCAGTGGTGCTGGGTCACGCTGGAATATTGTGTGCAAAAGTTTACATCACTTCAAGGTTTCTAAAAGCAAAAAGCCTCATTAAAACTTAGTCAACCCTAACTTTCAACTCTGTTTAACACGTTATTGTAATGCAGTTAATAGACCCTGCTCTTGCAGTCTGATAAACAATAAATTCCATAAATATTAGTAACATTACTGGCTTCTGAACAATGCCATTATGCTGCAGAGGGACCGCGAGTATATTTGCAAAACAGTGTAACTGGCACCTCGCTGGCAACAGATCTGTTCATTTGGTTTGAAGTTGGTAAATACCTTTGAGTTAGAAAAGAAAATAAAGCCACGTTGAATGCATTGCCACTGTGAATTATGACAGTTTGCCTCATAGCATTTGGATTATGCCATTGCACACACCATATGTTACTGCTCCATTATTATACATATTGTTTAAGCTCAGAGCCATAATCAAACCTCTCGGGTGAAAAATGTATTGAGAATTCCATGTCTAATAAACATAATCATGATTTTTATGGCTGAAAGAATGATAATATCGGTTTTCCACCCCACCAGGACCTGCCAAACAGATGAAATCCCAAAAGCATAACACAGATGAGGTTATTCCATTGTAAACAAAATGATAAAAGTCATTTTTGTTTTGATTATTATATATGTATAATAACTTATAACAAGCATAGTTTTCTTTACAAATCATCCTAAATATAAATAAAATAAAATCTGTAATTTTAGTTAAGTAATGTATCTGAATTTTACAGAAAGTGTTTTTCTGTGTTATTTCCGTCTTCTAAAGAGGGTTTTTGCTCTGTGAGATCACTCTATCACACTGTCTGTCACCATGGTTACACTGTGAGATTTCCACCAATCCGCTTGTTAAGTATATGAGGTCATTGTTTCTGGTTTTAAACGCTCTATCAGATGCCATAGGAAAAAAACAAAAAATGCTGATATACACTGATGGTTTGCTGTAATACTATTAAAAAACACAATAGTAACCTTAATCTTCATAAAGAAATCCCAAGTGTCCAGATTTACAATTGATTAAAATACTGATTTTCAGAGATTCCGTAAGATTGTAGCGTACACGGTGGGTTTATTAAAGTTTGACGTAAATGTGTGTTATGAATAAAGAGTGCTCATGACCAGCTGTACATTCCTTATGTCATGACTTAAAGGTACAGTTTGTAACAATTTTGCAGTAAAATATCCAAAAATCACTAGGCCAGTGTTATACAATATATTTTTTTTAGTTGGCTACTTACGATATCACAAATGTTTCCAGCTACTTGTAAATCGTGAGAAAATCGCTATTTTAAACAGTGACACGGGCCTGGCCGTCACCTGTCAATGGCGTCATATCTGCATTACCCTTTGTCACCGCCTTTACTGACGTAGAAACATGATTAAAGCGGCCCTAACACACAGGGTTTCTGCCAATCTCATATTAATCTTGAGTACCTATAGAGAGTAGTGTTGTATAGTTCGTAAGAGTATTTAGTTTGATCACATTTATAAAAGATAGATACAGCTGTACGTTTTTTTCCGAAATCATACGGCGCGTGCGGGGGGGAGGGGTAGGCTGAACTAAAGCACATTGCCAACAAAACACAGACATCAGTTTCACTCACCGCATGCGGTTCATGTCCGGCATCTTTTAGCGCTGGACGCCTCCATATATCAGTTTCAAACGATCTCCAAATCCAGCGTTATATCCACAGTTTATATAACATTCATCACCCAAATGTAGTGAACAAACAAACACCAGAACTTAGCGAACGTATGCTCTCACTCTCTCCTGCACACAAGTGGAAGTGACGGCTGCGCATGCTCCTTCTCCTGCTCTCCTTGCTGCCGAGTGCTTTTCCGGGAGAATTGTCCAATAAGGGACTAAGAGAAATTGTTACGAAACCTTCACGATTGCTGGGGGAGTGTATCGAGCACAGAAATACTACGTAATACACCCAACTCGTTTTTTGACT
The DNA here is from genome assembly GCA_006030095.1 of Triplophysa siluroides. NCBI lineage: Eukaryota > Metazoa > Chordata > Actinopteri > Cypriniformes > Nemacheilidae > Triplophysa > Triplophysa siluroides. The sequence continues at coordinate 152,080 of VCII01000090.1, forward strand.
AATTGACCATGTTAGTCATGAGAAGACAGCACGTTTAACATTGTGAAGAAGTCAGAATGCATGACACATCGTTGCAGGCCCGCTTTAACAGGATTTCTCATTCCTGTCTGATTGATCGCCATCAGCGGTGGCGTTGAAGACAACAGATCTCATCATTACACGCTCCTTCATAGCGACATCAAGCTATGCAATTGTTGTTGTTTTGAATGTGCGCCCTCTAGCGACAGACTTTACAAACCGTGGCTTTAAAAAACGGATTAGTAATGATGGCACTGAGCACTGAACTATATACAGCCAACATCAAGATCATCATCATTAAAATAACACAAGAGGTGTAGAAGTCTGTTTTATCGATATGTCCCCGAATGGCTCAATAAACACAATTACCTTTAATAATGTTCAAATTTCCATTGGTTTTCTGTAGGAACCAATACATTTGGAGTAACTACTTTGGAGTAAAGTGTACATAGTCAGCGGCCAGTGTAAATATTTGGGAGGGACAGAATCATTTGAAATTATTTTTTAGTGAAGTTATTGTTGTGTGCTTGTACCGCATACAGAAGTCACTTTTACCTCCATGAACTGGCATTAGTTGGCATGGTGATATTGAAGGATCATTTCGGCATCTCAGGGCTGTGAACAAGAAAAACAGATGCCAACAGTGCATGGGTTTTTGCTATTTTTGAACAAACTAAAGATAATGGCTAAACATTCATTACTGTCCAACAACTGTTATTAAACCTTTGTTGCCATGCATTGTCTATGCCTGTCAAGCTGCTGATGCTCTCTGATCTTGAGTCAGCTGTCTCAGCTCCATAGGCACCATTTGTGTACATCATTTGAATAATGATGACTATTTAAAAAATAATTGTGAACTTTCTTTTTTTAATTTATTTTATATATACAATGGCATAAGAGCCCCAGACAGGAAAATAAAGTCAAGTTTGCATATAGGTTTAATGAACATTCTACATCAACCTGAATTGATAAATTGTATTGAACCTGGAATATTCCCTCACTAAACAACATTTGTGTGCAGCGAACTTGCCCCCGCATGAGGAGTAAAATGTGTATTTAGCCTCATCCGCCATTTCAATTTAGCTGGGCTTTGGTAAACATTTTTTTGCATCACATTGTCCTTATCTCCCTCCACCATACTAAATCCTTTCGTGTTGTTGGGATTGTGTGATGTTACCTTCATTGTCCAACTGATTCACTGTCCAAAAGAGTCGTTCGTAATCCTGGTCCTTGGGACCAGCAGAAGTGCACATTTTTAATGTCTCCTTTATACAATATGACACACCAAGTTAAATTTATGGATCTCTCTGCAAAACTTCGATTTAAATCATTGTGTTAAATTAGGGAGACATCACACATGCAAAATGTACTGTGGGTCCCCAGGATTATTAATGTACTTCCTTTTCCTTTCTTTTTTTAATAAAAATGTCCATCCATGTAAACATACAACACATAGGTCCTAAATGTTTTCCTTTTAAACATTTGTTAATTTTTAAAGACTAAAATGATTGGTAAATTCCTTATGAATCCCCTACCTACTTATTATTATTTTGAGTAAATTTATGGACAGTCCTGATTTAGATCTCTTCCATCCATCTGCTCATCCATCTGTTTACCCAAACATGCTTTCAGACAACTGGACGGTCCATCAGCTGAGAATTGTTAGGATATGAATTTCTTGCCTGTTGACAGGACATGTAGTTACGTACCCAGGGAGCAGCCGTCACGGTTATCTTGTGCTGTGATTTCTCCGGTGTGAGGCTCACACTTAGCTCCTGTAGTCCTCTTGCCTGCTGACATACATCAGTCACGCATCTGTTCATAGTGCCGCTGTATGGTGGCAGTCAGTCATGCCTAATTAAGAAATCAATGAATTCAATGGATTTTCTGCCATATTGAACATCGGAGCAATGACAAATCAAATGGCACATTTAAAGGTGAATATGATTACACATAAGATACACAATATTTTCAATCACTTTTGTGAAATATTGTTTTATCAGGTGGTTTCAACTTGACTGTTGACATAATGCATCATGATTTGAAACTTTCATGGTCCTCTAGTTGCATTTTTACATAATAATAATGCATAATATATGCATTAAATAATAATAATGCATAATATAAATGCATAATATAAGACACAAAAATATCATTGAGATTATACCAACTCTTCACACTTGATCTGAAAATGTAATCATTGCAGGTTGAAAGAAAGTATTGAGTTCTTCTTTAACACATGGCCAGTGGCCTCTGATTTTGTATCGAATGCATTGAATTCAATAGGCTTGAAGAAATCAATTGGGGTCCTGGTCAAGCACACATAGGGCAATAATGACACCAACATAGTTATGTTCTTATTCACTCATTGCCCATTATCATTGCTAACATATATTAAAAAAGACATATGTAGTGCTCAATACCAGATTATAGACGGTTTCATATTAAGAACATAAACAAACATTAATCTACAAAATTTTGAATTTAGACTCCGATACCAAGCTCAACCGCTAGTTCTATCAGGACCACTGTCGTCAAATATTTAACAATAGCATATTTAAGATTGGCGGAATGAAATTGCTCTGGGCAAACTCTCCGGCCATCCATGCAGCCTTGCATGGACATAGCGGAAGCGCAGAAATACATATCCCCCGCCTGGGGAACCAGAACAGATCATGATGCATAACAGGATCAAATTTAATGATCCGACAGATACAGGCAGAAATGGAGGAGATGGGGATGGAGGTGGGTTTTGAGTGCGGCACGGTTGAGCAAATAGGACGCAGTCTAGTGTGTGTTGTATGACTATTGGTTAACGTTGATTAGCTGCACCTGATGTGATCGGCTGATGCAAGCTAGACTCACGGGACCTTCCAGAACTCACGCTACTCTTGATATGTCAATGTACCTTACAGTTTGTTTAAATGCGACAAAACCACAGGACCCATTCAACAAATTGTTTATTTCATAAATTGAACATACAACAAAATATTGTTTATTGCTATTTTTGCTATTTTTGCTCGTAACTTTTGAAATGTCTACGGATTCCTCGGGTCATGTGGGATCGTATGATTATGATTCTGTCATGATTGGATGAACGGCCTGTCCGTCATTTTGAATTTTGTCATACATCATACTATCTTTTGAATTGTATGATATGTCCGCACAAAATTTGGTACGCGCCATTCATTACAGTCCCGGAAGAACACGTGAACTTTCAAGACAGCACAGCATAGTTATGGTGCTTTGAATATAAATGTTTGTAACTCTCGTCTGAAATTCGTCTGACAGTCCTCCTGGTCCGTGTTGATTCAATTGATGCCTCTTTTGTCGTTTTCTAGCATTCAGTTTATAACTTATTGTAAAGAATTTTTGTTGTTTTTCGCTGCTCATTTGACAAATGTGTCCTATTGTTTTCCAAGGTCCGCTCGTATGATCTTTGGTTTGAGCTGCACAGAAATTTTAAAATACATTTATGGGAATTTTTCGAGAAATACCTCTTCCAAGTTGATTGTGCCTCTGACATGGTATCTTTCTCATATTGAACTATCTTGACTATATGTAACGTTTTGTGCAGTTGATTCCAGTTATGCTATCTGTTTCTCAAATACATCGTTTTTCTGTTATTTCTGCTATACGCTCTCATTTCAGCCCCTTTGGGGATTGGCCCTTGCAATGTTTGAGGCTGTCAAAGCTCCTCGGGATCCTGGGTCAAGCACGTCAACTGAGTGGCACAACCAGATAAACCACAAGTTTCTAGGCCAAGAAGTTGTGGGTTTGAATCTTGTGTATTTGTCTACACATTGTCACTTCTGACATCTGTTTCTTCTGTACACTGTATTTCTGTTACTTAGGGGGGCTTGTCCCTGTATCGCAGCTTGCAGCTATATGTATATTTCTGAACAAGCCACCAAACTTGATTGCAGTTATGATTCTTTTCAAACGTTTTGGTTTGAGGCAAACAGCTGTGTTTGTTTGAGCACCCTGTGCACTCTCACACATAAACACCGGTCCATTCAATGGTGTGAGTTTGGGGGCTGAACTGAATCTGTTTATCTGCACAACACTCTTTTTTCTTTATATATACATAATGAATACATTTCGGAGAGAAAAATCATACTCCAATACATTTGACTGTAGTTTAATATATAAACAAAATGATTCTAGTCCAGCATTCTAGATGGATAGGAAAATAAAACCTCAAAAACATAAAGAAGATATCTGTCAACTATAAGCAAACACTGTTGTTTCTTATGACCTCTAGTTTTGTCTGAAAACATGCTGGGAGTGTTGGGGTGCTCACAGGGAGAGGACGATTGATTGCTTTTTTTCTACCTATATATCTTATCTTTTTTTTTATTATTATTAATGATTGTTTCTTTTCTAATAACATGTGTTTTTTTGTGTGAGTGTTTCAAAACTTTTGAGGCGGCATCGGGATGGATTCTATCCCTGTGGGGATGGCGTCGCTTCGCCATGGAATTAAGTGCGTCACTGTTGAGGATGTGCTGCTAGCAATCGGTGAAAAAGTTGGATATGAAAACATTATTTCAGCATCCAGGATGAACAAGGCAGTAGTGTTTTTTGTAAAGGAGGAAGATATAGTTAATCGGTTGATAAGAGATGGAATTGTGGTAAGTGGCGATTTTCTTATCATTTCACCGCTGGTTACTCCAACCACTAGAGTTACAATATCTATTGTAACTCCTTTCATTCAGAATGATGAAATTGAGAAAGCTCTAACGCGATACGGTAAATTGGCCATTGAGATTAAGATGATTCCCATGGGATACGCGAGCACTGGGAGCATGAAATGTTTTAATGTGGGGACATTGGGCATAAAAGGCAAGCATGTCCACATAAGGCCCAACTTAGTGAAATGGATGTTGTTAGGCCTAGTAGGGGAGATCGGGGATGGTTGTAAAAAAAATTACATTTCTGTCTGCATCTTGGAGTTTTTTTAAGCCAGTGCATTCAAAATGCAAATCAAACTACTTTAAAGTGTCTGCTATTAAATGACATAGCTGTTATCTTTGCAGCACAAACAGAAAATTATGGTTTGTTTCAAACACAAGTAGTGAAATGTTAAAATTCACCCCATATTTTAGGTTAGTTGTAACATACCGCAGGGTAAGATGTAACATTAGAATATTCACCAGGGTGATATGTAACAAAAGGTAATAAGGATTATGACAAAAAATGGATATTAAAGTTTTTTATTCAACACTGACTTTTCAGTATAACTATGTGTGTGTGTGTGTGTGTTACAAAGCTAAATAAAACTTGCGAATGTACATTTGCTTCAACAATTGAACACTATTTGTGTGTGTGCGTTACATTAACATCATCCTCATAAAACTGAATAGCTAAAGTTCTTGTGTGTGTGTCTGTAAGTTTGTTACTCTGTCACAGTAATAATTATAATAAAATTAAACACGAACACTTGAACATTGGTTGTGTGTAAACATGTTTGTTAATGGCAGCCACAGTATTATCCACAATAACGTTGTTATATAATAACATAATAACAACAGTGGTGACAGATGTATAGCAATCCTGGAATGCAGGCTTCATGGGTTTTCTTGGACAGCCTAGTTTGTTGTTGGTTTGTGCAAGTTGACTTTTGTTTGTTTAGACCTTTCTTGGGCAAGCTTATTTTCCGTTTCACTTTGTCATACCTTGTTCTCTGCTCTTCTTCCAGGGCCATCTTGACAGGCGTATCGGTGAGTATTGCTGTCTGTCTTCTCTTCCTTCCTTTTGAATGAATTATCCTTGGTAAAGCTTTTGGTAATGGTCCCAGGTCACCTGGGCTAAAGTTCAGAATTTCTTCAGCACAGCTTAATGAGTTGATAGCCTGGTCACTACCTAAAAGAGTGGCCTGGTTGGCATCCTGAGGTGTGGACTGGGTAGTTGAAGGAAGAGTCAGTTAGAACATTTCAGGAGTAGACTTGTGGGCAGCTGGAGGAGTGGTCGGATGGGTAGCTGGAGGTGTGGACTGATGAGTGGCTGAAGGAGCAGTGATCTGTGACTTGTGAAGGTGCAAAGTAACTTTCATAAAATATGTCTGGGTTGTACGCCCCACTGCTTTGGAATCCAGCTTGAAAATTCTTTGGTGTAGCTGCAGATGGAAGTGCTGTCTTCACAAGACCTGGTATATCATATATTGTCATGTTCTTTCCTGGATTCATTCTCATCCAGCAATCACTTGCACTGTTCACCATCTTCTTGAGTGGGCCATATACACTTCTGTCAAGGGGTTGGAGTTTATGACTACAGTGTGGGGGTAAAGTTAGCATCACAATTCCATTGATCATGCAGAAGTAAATGGCTGAAATTGACAAGTGTGAGCTATGGTTATCTAGGAGAAGTAACAACTTCTTCTCAGGGCTAACTTTGGTGTGGTTAGCGAAATGCTTCAGAAATTTTTGACAAAGTCCTCGTCCTGCATCCATCCTGATTTATTTCCACTTCCAATGCTTCCTATCGGCCCATCTCGTACAAAGTGGTCTGTTTAACGAATGCGTGGGAGCATTTGGAGGAATCGTGTTGCCAATGGCATTGACTGCAAATGTGAGACTAACCAGCTGACCCCTTTCGCCTGATGTCATTGCCCCAAACTGTTTGGAGCCACGTTATGCAAGCACACTGACTGGAGTTTGGACAGTTGTAATGCCAGTTTCATCGACATTCCAAATGTCATTGGCAGTAAAAGCTGTGCCGCTTCATTACTTTGTCAAGTTTTCTGAAAAACATTGCCACATTGTGTTTATTAAAACTGGTGGCCCGTGCTAAGCTTGTGGCCTCAGGGCTCCTAATGGACAGAGTTGGGTTTCTTTTCATGTAAGATGAAAACCAGTCTGCTCCTGCCTTTTTTTATTCATCCCATGTCTTTGGATGTTTGCACCCATGTTTTACAGCAAGCTGATAAACAAGCTCTCTCACCTGTAATTTAAATCACATTAAAATGTTTATATTTCCCACATCTACCCATCTGTATGTTTTACATTGGCACCACTTTAAACTGATAATCTCTCTTATTCAATTCAACTTTTTATCCTGGTTACCTCACGTGCACACAATCCATAAAATGCATCAGCTGCCCTGACCAGATATTCTGCAAGTTCTTTCTCTTGTTCCTCATTGAAGACCTTCTTTCCACTGTGGTAGCCTTCTCTAGGAAGTTCACTTGATCTCTTATCTTCTAACTTCTTCCTCTTTTTACAGAATCTATACAAGGTTACATGGAAAATGCCATGCATTTTGCCACAGATCGAATGGATTTTCCCAGTTGTTTCACATCTTCTGATGCTCTTTTAAAAATCTCAAGAGACACACCTCGGTCTGTCTGTCTCTTCCAAGACCTAGGCATACTGAAATTAAAACAAATTTGCTTGGGGTTGGTTGTAATATTTTTCAACTAACTGCTAAAACCTTAGCACGAACAACTTGCATGAAAGAAATCTACACAGATAAACAATTAACATAATTTAACTTTGATTAGTTTAACTACACATCAGGCATTTCCATCACAAAAATAAGATGAGTCAAAAAACTTACTTTCGCACTTCAAATGTAGTTTTTCCCCTCTTACATCGGCTGTGTCTGCCACACGGCTCTACTTTCTTGCATGTGGAATAAGGACTAAACTGAGCATGTGTGAAGTGAATCAGGTGATTTGTATCTAGTTCCTGATTGGAGAGATTGGAAGTGTTACAACTAACCCATGTTACAACCATCCCCAGTCTCCCCTACTTCCAATATTATCCGACTCCTATAATGGGGCCACAATTCCAAGGACCTGCACTTCTAGGACCGCACTTCAAGGGTCCTATTTTTTTGGGACGGCGCCACCTACCGAATCGGAGTTCGGAGACCCGGAGTCCCAAGCACCCTAGTTTTTGAGGACCTAAAAAAGTGCACAAGACAGTATTTCCACCCAATTCTAACTACTTAAGAGTTTTTTTAAAGGTTTATTACACTTTATTATTTAAAAACTAAACCTTATTGCTAACAGCTTAATGTTGGGTAATTATTGTGACTAGCATAATATAACAACACATCAAGTAAAATGAACAGTAAATCATGGTATAACCTTTTCAGTCACTAGATTAACCACATTTCAAGTACAGAGTGAAGACTCATGATTGATTTAAGATAATAAAAATAACAAACTAACAGTTGAACACAATTTTTTTTACATGAACAACATTCATGCACCGCTTCATTAATGACCAAATTCACCAACTTCATTGATGATGTTTTCATTGACTCTAAAGAGAGAGAACAGCCTAGAGAGGGAGAGAGAGAAGTGAATGCAATAATGAACTCTCTAACTTTAAATTTCATATTTAAAAGATCTTAGTGACCACTAAGGCCGAAGCCTAGTAACGTTACTTGACAAATTTATTTATTCATCTTTTGTCATACTATTGCATTCACTGAGCTCTGTCCTTAAAATCACTTCATATGGACTACACCAGTGGTTCTCAACTCTGGCCCACGAGATCCATTTTCCTGCCGTGTTTAGCCCGTGTTTAATTTAATGTGATATGCCAAACAATCTGCGCATCCCAACATTAAGTTGAACGCGTCTGTTCCTGAAGTCTTTGATTAGCCTCTTTGGGTGTTTTTTCAGAGTTGGGCTAAACTTGGCAGGAAAATGGATCTCGCAGGCCAGAGTTGAGAACCACTGGACTACACTGTAACTTACATGACAAATTCTAGCATGTGGTGTTTTAACAGTCAATTATTATGTGTAGCGAGTTAGGCTGGACGGGAACCGTGGGGCGAGTTAAGCTGTGCGTGCACCGGTCCCGCATCTCCCACGAAGGAGTTCAAGGAGCATAAAATGACGAATCGACAGGACTACTGACGGGAGAGGACGGGGCCCGGACACATGTTAAGTTTATATTTATGTTTGTGTTGCCGGCAGTCGACCGTGAGGTGGCTGCCGGCCTTTTACCTTCAATGTTATTGTTTATTTAATTTTGATTAAAACTTCATTGATTGTTCGCCGGTTCCCGCCTCCTTCCTCCCCTACTTTGAAAGAATCGTGTTACATCATGATGTCAAATATAACAATCAATATTATAAAAATAATGTCAAAATGAAGAGACGTGACAATAAAACCATTAAGATACATTTAAATTACTTAAAATGGAAAAACAATGAGTATAATTAACAAGGTTTCACAACGAAGTGCTACATATTCATCCCATTGTAACTAAATCAACATAAGCTTGCAAGTCGTGCTATGGTTTGGTTAAACAAATATAATTAAAACTCGTTTTACACCATAAGAAGCTTATATTGTGGCTATATAGTGCATTCAAGACTATTTAGCAACTCACGATCAACTCACTTCGGCTACATTAAGTTTCCAATTACATTTTTCACAATTGTTTTTAATGTTGAACGAAAAAAATATGATTCACATTTGATACTCACACTCTTATTGTCGTCCATACTTCAGAAAACCACGCAGATGCATTCGATGCACTCGTCACTTCCGTTGTAGCTAAAAACCTAGGTTCCTAGAAATGCATCCCCAAAAATGCAGTCCCGAAAGTGCAGCCTCCGGGTTTGCAGGCAAATACTACTCAGTACTTCTGCTAATGGGGGGAGTAGTGAGTCAGTTTTTGAGGCCGTGCAGCCTCAAGCTGTATCACAGAATAATAATGGCGATGGATTGATCAATGGTCAGACTGAGGATGTCATGAATTTCACAGAGGAGACAGAGACTCAATTGCGGGAAAGGTACATTTATTGAATGTCAACAAATAGATTGTAATGAATCCTCCATGCACCACCGTCCAGCGAAACCACGGGAGTCCGCGGGGAGAGGTCTCAACCCAACGACACTCACGGGAGAGAAACTTTTCAACTCAACCATAGGCGCCAACCCGTTGGCTAAGGCTGTTATAGCCCCACTGGCTCCGTTAATGAAAGCTCAGTGTCCCCGGTCCCGTATGGCATGTCAATATAACACAAAACACCATTTTATTACGTGGTCACTTGGCAGCCCATATTGCATCCTCCCGTTTAACACAGTCAGTGGCTGCTTCTCTCAGTGACAGTGGCAAATTCTTTGACTACCATCTGATGGGCCTGTCCTCTGATCCCCACTTTCTTAAGCAGCCTTGTAGTGGAATTGGAAACAAAGCCACTGCGGCCCACTTCCACCGGGAACACTTTCGCTGTCCATCCCCGATCTTCAGCCTCCGCTCCATTTCAAATGCTTTCGTTAATGGCCTCTTCCCAAGGTACAGTCAACTCAACTATGAGGACTCATGTGGCACTGATCCAAAGGCATTAGCAAGATCTAGAAAAAACACATGCAGGTCTTTTTTCTCCTTTTTTGCCATTTGCAACTGGTGCCAGATGATGTTAGCATGTTCCAAACATCCAGAGAAACCCCCTATGCCTGCCTTCTGCACTGAAGTGTCAATTAAGTTGTTTCTCTTCAGAAATCCTGAAGTCTTTTGGCCACAGCACTTAATAAAAATCTTACCTTCCACATTCAATAGGCTAATTTGGCGAAACAGGTCAATAGTTGAGGAGGTTTTCTCCTTGGGGAGCAGTATGCCTCCCGACCTTCTCCAGACCTTTGGTATCACCTGCCTTTTCCATGCAACAGCCATTAATCTCCAAAAGTACCCCAATACCCCAGGGGCTTTCTTGTGGAGCCTGTATGGTATACCGTTGGGTCCAGGAGCTAAAGCTGATCTTGCCCGTTTTACTGCACACTAAACTTTGCTCCATTTAGGGGCTTTGTGTCCATTTAGCCCCTTCTTCTTATGTTGCTTTCTCGAGCTCTCTGCTCTTCGCAACGAGGCCAGGCAACTTTTAATATCGCCTTGTAGTGCCTCTAGGCACTTCACGTCCTTCGTTATAACTGAATATAACAGCAGAGATATTATTTTCTCAATTTAAAACGACCTCACGCGCCTCGTCACAGCCAGCACTTACAGATCAGGAAACCAGCCTGCAAAGACAATGCTGTAATGCCGATAGCCCTTATTCAACATTAGAAAGGTTAGACCCTATCTCACTGAGCATGCGGCACAACTCCTTGTCCAGGCCCTGGTAATCTCAAGGTTGGACTACTGCAACGCTCTCCTTGCTGGTCTCCCTGCAAAGACTATCAATCCACTCCAGCTGGTTCAGAATGCAGCAGCACGCCTCGTCTTCCAACAGCCCAAAAGGGCTCATGTGACACCCCTTTTCATCTCTCTCCACTGGCTACCGGTTGAAGCCTGTATCAGATTCAAGTCACTAATGCTTGCCTACAGAACTATCACTGGATCTGCACCGGCATACTTACACACCCTTCTACACTCCTACACCCCATCAAGAACCCTATGTTCAGAAAAACCAGCGGTGTCTTGTATTGCCTTCGTATAAAGGCAGTAAATCACTTTCCCGCTCATTCTTCTTCTTCACAACTCCTTCCTGGTGGAGCATTCTTCCTAACTCGTTCTGGTAAACCACATCTCTCACAACATTCAAAAAACAAATTAAAACCCCATCTCTTCTGTGAATACTTTACAGACAAATGAAAAAAACAGGTAGTGGTCTAGCTTTTGTTGAAACTAGTAACTTTGTATCAGCACCTATTGTATTATTGCTCCTGTATGACATATCGCTTATTGCCAATAAAAATGAACGCAAACTTAAAAAAAAAAAAAAATGAACTCAATTGCAAAAATGTGACAATACTTTCATATAAACTGCAATTTTCTTAACAATTTTCAAAGTTTCATTTTTGCAAATAATAGTTTTGAATTAGCTGATAGATTTTTCATTTGCGCTTTCCGAGTTTTCGTTTACGCTTCTCAAGTTTTCGTTCGCCTTTCTGGCACAAATCTCACGTGTGGGCGGGATTTATGGCCACTTTACACTCATTGGTTAGTGAGATTTGGATTGACAGCTCCCTTACAAGGAAGTCGATACTGAAGACAGTGCAGTGCGACGAATTTTAGAGAACGATCTTTATGCTGTTATCTTTATTGTTTGTACTTAAAACTACTTTTTTTATTTAGTTAGTATATTAGTAATTGGTATTTGAAGTTGGTAAGTCATGCGCGGTGTGGATCCAAGCGTCTTCCTCATCATCGTCCTCCGCACCCTCAAGTAAATAAATGTAATTCAGATAATAAAGAAAATCACTGAAGTTGTATTCCTGTACAGTAGCAATTCTGTCTTTACTTAGCTCGTTCATTGTGTGCTTTATATTTTTTGTCTGGTATTATTTTATGGACTATTAAGATTATTTTCTTAAAAAGGAACGAACAACTTGCATTATATAACGATAAATAATAAAGACACGTTACAGATTATTGGGTTTTGCTAAATGAAAACATTGTTGCATAGTTACTGTACAGAGATTAAAACTTGTATTATGTCAGTTACATAAATTAACCTGAGGGGGGCTTGTGTCCAGCTGAGGAGGAGGATGACAATGTCGCGCTGGCATACAGTCTCCTTTTAAATAACTAAGTCTACGTATAAGTAAATTACTGTATCTTTCTTTTTAAACTCATGGTGAATGTACAGTATTATACTCTTTTCAAATTTCACTGAAAGTACACAACAGAAAACAGTGCCAATACATTCAAATGGCATTTATGTTTTTAAAACGCTACAACAAAACAATTTCATAAGGTGACACAATTAGAGGCCTTTAGAATGTGTTATTAATTTAGTCTGCCACTTGCAAACAACTATTTCATTATGTATTTACACACCTACATAAAACAGGTTAAAGAAAAGCAGAATAGAGACTTCTTACAATATAAACAAACATTTAAAGATAGAAACAATGCATAAAATGCCACCACGATTATAAATTATAAATATGAACTGAAAGCATAACACTTTATTATATATCTCCAAAAAACTCACTGGGCATCTCATTTTCCCAATATCATTGTAATTATAAACTATAGACTGCTGTCTTGACGGCCTCTAAACCCATGTACAGTTGCATGTGAATATGGCTGGCTAGCTGTATTTACTCAATGTTGGCTTGCTGTTACGCCGTGATAGAGCCTGGAAACGTGTCCCACTTTTAAGTGCGTGAACGTTGGCAACCCTGCTAATATACTTATAAAAAAAGAAAGTAATTTAAGTACAAATACTAAAACAAAACAAAACAATACAATACAGAAAACCGCAAGCAGATTGCTCTCTAATACGCTGCACTGTCTTCAGTATCGACTTCCTGGTCAGGGAGCTGTCAATCCAAATCTCACTAACCAATGAGAGTAAAGTGGCCATAAATCCGAACGAAAACTTGAGAAGCGTAAACGAAAACTCGGAAAGCTCAAATGAAAAATCTAGCAGCGAATTCAAAACTATTATTTGCAAAAACGAAACTTAGAAAATTGTTAAGAAAATTGCAGTTTATTTGAAAATATTGTCACTTTTTTGCAATTGAGTTTGTTGTTTTCATTTTCAAAGTTTTTTTTTCTTTCTCATTGTACTCTTTTTTTTTTTTTTTGCTTTCATTTTTATTGGCACAAAAGGAATCCCATAATAAAAGCGTCTGCTAAATGACTGAATGTAAATGTAAAACTGATCTTCTTTTAGGATTGAAATTGTGAGAATGCTTGTAACCTAACAGTTCTTGGTCAACATTGACCACCATAGTAGGAAAATTGCTTTATAATCGCCTTTGTTCTGTTTGTTCTGAAAGAAGATATTTTAAAGAATGTAGGAAAACTGTAGGGAAGCTTCTGGGGCACTTTGACTACCATTGTCAATTTTCCTACTGTGGTAGTCAATGGTGGCCAAGAACTGTTTGGTTACAAGAATTCTTCTAAATATATTTCTCTGTGTTCACATTTTATTTTCATTTTTGGTGAACTGTCCCTTTAAGTCCTTAATTGGAGAAATTAAACCTTTTTATTGTGGTAGGTGATGCCATAAACCAAGGGTTCTCAATCTCATCTCATCTTTTTGCATGTAATGCAAAAATATTGCTTAAAATAAAATACAGATTTTTATTACTATTAACACAAATATTTGATTGACACAGGGATATCAAGCATCCTATCCATTTGGCATGTAAGTAGTTTCTAGTAGGTGACAAATCAATTGACATCAAAATAGCTTAGTTTGAACGATCAGGGCTTGAAAAAAAACAGCCATTTGACCCATTTTTGAGTTGCAACCAATGATCAATAATTAAAAACTGGATTGCTGATGACATTGTAACAGTGATTCTAATGTGCTGCCATATGTTCACACATGCAGTACTATTGACTGTTGTGTCACTACGGCAGCTTCAAATGTGAAATGGCATTGGCTCTGGTGATTGACTGATCGTATTTCTCTCGTAATAAAAATCAAGAGTGCTAAATCTCAAAAACCCTGTTACATCATGAATGGTGTCATGATCTGTTCTGTGCTCCCCTGATACTTTGGACTTTTATGTTATTACCTGTTGCCTGCCATGTTTGTAGTCCTTTGTAGTTTTTCTTGTTAATTGGTTTTCCCAGGTGTTTCTTGTTTCCTTTGTTACCCCAGTGTATTAAAACCCTTTGTCTGTTGTCGGTCTTTGTTTTTACGTTTTGTTCTGTCATTTGATTACCTTGGTTTGTTTTAGCTTCGATACAATTTGTTCTGTCATTGGATTGGATTGGATTGGATTGGATTGGATTGGCTTGCCTTGCCTTGCCTTGCCTTGCCTTGCCTTGCCTTGCCTTGCCTTGCCTTGCCTTATAATATTCACTTTAAATGTCATACTGCGTGTGGATCTGCTTCCTGCCTAGTTACTCCAAATGGATGATAATTATGAGATATACTGTAAGATGCTTCCTAAACAAAAAGACGATGATCAGTCAAGAGAGCTATCATATTGTGTTTAAACCAAATAAAATGAGTTTTGTTTTCATTCAACACTCATGCGGTCTGTTTTAACTGTAGTTCTTTTAGACAAGCTAACCTGACGCTGCCAGATTAGTATTTCATCAGCCATTCAGTCACACGTAGAGATCAGTGGTTGCGACCCACGAGCTGCATTTCTCTATTTTAAACTACTTTTTCAAACAGCTTCAAGAAATGACATTTGGATTTTAAAAGACTCATCGGGAAGCAACAGGGGGTTAAGTGTGGAACTCTATGGTTCAGTTAAGCTCACAAGCTCCCTAAAGATGCTTAATTAGTCTCATGATATCTGTTGACATATAACTTCAGAAAAAGTTGAACTGTCAGAGTTTGGTTCGGAAAACTGTGAACGTTACCAAGTGCAACTTAAAATTATCACTTTCTTACTGTGCTTTATGAATATGTTGTTTACCAACACAACTTCAGACAGCTCTCTTACACACACAAACACATCATTAACACAAACACATCATTGACACATTTTGAAGCCAATTTTTCAAGGAACATTTAAGCAGAAAATGCATTAAAATAAAAACTCCGCAGTTGAAAGATACTGATTGGTGTCTCTCCAACTTTCCAAAACTCTCGGAAGAGTTGCTTTCAATCAACTCTATACTTTAATCTTACAGAACAACCTTTTCATAAGAGCTTCAAAGGAGGACACTTCACAGTGACTGCCATGCTCTCTATTGCTATTATACTACAGCCGATAAGAGCTTACTCAAAATCATCCGTCCTTTTCTTACTGGACCTGTCTGCAGCCTTTATTAATGTAGTGTAAACCACCTTGAAGTCCTCTGATGGTTGAAAAATCCTGATCTGCAGGGTCTGATGAAAAGTGTGCATTTTTATCAAACATTTAAAAGTGAAAATAAAATGGAGCCACTGTTATAGTTTGCCAGACATGTGATTATAAAATAATAGTGAAATACTTTTTCATGGGTTTTTCCTGTCTTCAAAACAAATTGTTTTATCCGTCAGCAATGCCAATCTTCTGCAACTCATTGAAACATGCTGTGACAAAAGAAATCCATAGTATGTTCTATTCAATTTTACAATAGTAATTCACTTTTTGAGTCATTGCTCCAGCAAGGTGAATCATTATATTGAGTTTTTCTAAGGGTGAAAAGGAGTGAAACAATACAATTAAAGAAAAACTGTTCAAAGGTCAGACAGTATCTTTGCCAAAAGGTCAAGCATGTTTACCAAATAAATACCAAATACAGGATATAAGGATATATAATGCATTGTTTTCCCCACTTTTCTTGTAAATGTGCTCTAATTTTCTGTAATTTTATAGGTTTTGATAAGAAAATCCACAGCTTTTTGTAACATGACACATCTAAAGCAATGGTTGCTTATTTCCATCGACAAACACATTGATCTTCAGGGGAGACATTTTACTTTTTGATGACACATTTGCCTTGCGGTGGTTCACTGAATATGTAATATATAGTGAGTGGTACCCACATACTATTTGGATGGTCCACCCACTCTCACTCACTTGTTCTCGAATGCTTCTCGTCTTCAGAGAGACCATGGTCCTATCTGGAGATCTACGTGCAAGGTAAATATAAGGGATGAAGAAACGGTTAGCTACAGGTTAACACACTAACTCCTACATCTGAACATTTAGCGTATAACCATGACTGCTAAGGTCACGGTAGACGTACTCACAGATGAGCAGCAGGAGGTCAAGGGCATGTTTCTCCTCCCACACACATACACTACATTTATAAAATATAAAGAGATGAAGACATTATTTATGCATTTGACAGATGCTTTTATCCAAGGCGACTCACAGTGCATTAAGGTGTACATTTTATCAGCATGTGTGGTCCCGGGGAATCAAACCCATGACCTTTGCACTGCGAATGAAATGATTAACCAACTGACCTATAAGAACAGTTATATCTAGGAGCAAGATATGTGACGACTTAGTTTTTAAGATTAAGCAGGCAGTAAGACATTTCTAAGGTCTATTTACCAATAATTTTTATTGAATTAATCTGTTAAACTTCTTTCTTGCTGCTATGCCTTATCACATGAATGAGAAAACACAACATGTTTCAAACTGATATTATGTTGCTTAGACAACTAAATAAATTAATTGACAACATACTAAAATGCAAATAAAGAGTGTTTAGCTAACACTAACACTCACAAAAGCAAAACACACAAATGTAATTATTTACATATTGTGTGTTATTGTTCAAAAAAAGACTCATTACACTGATTACAAGATATTAAGGTTAAAGGAATAGTTCTTACCAAAAACTATCTGTAATCATTTACTCACCATCAAGTTGTTCCAAGTCTGTATATATTTTGTTGTTCTGCTGAACACAAAGACATTTAGAAGAGTGTTTGTAACCAGACAGTTCTGGGTCACCATTGATATCCATAGTATGGAAAAAATCTACTATAATCAATGGTACACTAGAATGATTTAGTTTCCCACATTCTTCAAAATATCTTCTTTTGTGTTCAAATTAACAAAATAATTATACACAGTTTTAAAACAATTTAAGTAAATAATAATAATAATGACATCATTTTTATTTTGGGGTAAACTATACCTTTAATGCTTGAAACTACCATTTATCCAAGTGCAGACAGTATATTTTATTTATCTATTCATTTTATTCAAGATTGTTATACTGTATCTCTCCTGTTCTCTGTAACTGTTCTGTTCAGTGTCATGGGCTTTATATTGAAATATCTTTGTAGTCCACCTCAATTGTCTTTGTAGTCTTTTCATATAACTCTGCTCTACTTGTTAAAACACAAGTAAAGTCATATCAAGTTTTTCGGTGCGTTCCAATTTGCGTCCTTACTATAAGTGGCAAATCATAGTATGCTGAAATGAGAGGGCGGAGTTTAGTGCCACTTTACTGCATTTATAAATGTAGGCATACGGAAAATATTACATTCAAAGTAATTGATATATAAACACGTGAATGCAAAGAAGAGATTTATTTTGATGATCGTGATATTTAACATGCGTAGGCAATAACGGCCTCTACTGTTTTGCGTTAGTATGCCCCAGTGTGTGCTATTTTGCTATGTGCTAAAATGTATATACATTTCACTATAGTGCATGAATTGGGACGCAGCATTTATTGTTTTTGTAAATAAAACTGCAGATTGGTTTATTCAAACTTGCCTTGTTTGAGCAAACAATTAGAATTATTGTATGGCAGGCAACACCTTTGTTTTGTGGGTTTTTGAAAGCAGTTATGTTCATTGGGGTAGCGGTGCATAGTCAAATATCATTTTGGTGTTATTTTAAGACAGAAGGCTGTTAATACACTTTCCCCCAGTTAAACTTTGATAATTTGATTTTCAAATAAACACATTTCACCTAATGGGGGATTGTCATGAGTGAATTATACAACTACACTACTACTACTACTAATAAAAGAAAACCACTCTTATGAGTGTAGCAGTAAAACATATTCTGTCTTTGTTTATAATTCCACCCAGAAAGGTTCAAAAGTTCAAGTTCTTTTGGATAACTTAACGTTTTATTGTTTTTTTTAGATGAATATTGTTTACATTTATCTCTGAATGGCCTGTTTAAAATCTACCCACGCCTTATCACACAGAAACAAATGATTGACTGGGATTGACCACTCACTCTGAGCCCTCTGTAAATCTTGTAAATGTGTCTGGATGGGTAGACAACATAAAAAGATCAAACTGAACAAATGTACCAACAGTAAAACATGTTACTGAACATTTAGCTGGCTTCTGCTTTTAAAACCAATACTCAGGTGGTAAGGATAGGAAAAGCTTCTTCACTTTTTATAGGAGTCGCCATGGAAACCAGATATAAAAGGAGTGGTGACAAGCGCTGGGGTGCTGTGCCATGCAAGTGTTGAAGACAGGTGTGACAGTTTCAACTCATTTAATAGAGTCTACCCAATCATTCATAAGGGTCTGAAATCTCTGTATTATTCTATATACAGTAACTATACTTAAAGTCCCGGTGAAAAAAAAATGACAATGTCTATTTTTCATGAAATATTGCAGCGTTTATTGTAAATAGTTTATCAATGTGGGTCCTTTTCCTTTTAAAATTTGTGTGCCCCTTGTGTGAAATTTGTTTAGTTAAAATCTGAAAATGTACTTCCTTCCTGTAATGACTATTCATCTAAAATGAGTTATGTTAGACTGCTTGGGCGGAGCATCTGTTAACTCCTGCCCTTCGACTGTCACTCTGACACTTTGTTCGAGTCATAAGTAGGGTGCCATGCTTTACAGTCATTTCACCATGGTTAAAGGTGTTGAAGATATTTTTGGCTAAAATATAGACGAATAATGTATATAATTGTTTACCATTATAAAGTCATTTTAAAAGTTTCTTATCTGGGAGGCCAAATGTTGGTTGACACAAAGGAACCAATATGTGGGCCAGGGGAGTAAAACACATCTGTTTTACATTATATTGGGGGTCTCATATAACTCAGGTTGACACTGTGTGTGTATGTGTGTGTGTTAAGCACACTATATAAGGGGTTCTTCTAAGACAAGAGAGAGAGTGACATTGCAATCCTACTCCATTATTAAAGTGGCTTTTGTATCAAAACTCGAGACTCAAGAATAATTCTTCATAACACGCAAAGAAAATTCACAACAAAGGAACATAAGGTACTCCATTATATCATGCAACTTTAGTGCTGTAATGAAAAGGGGGGTTCTATAGTGTGTATTGTCCAGTAGCGAACCCTCAGGGCCCTGATGACCTAAACTATTGTAAAAAAAATTATAATATTATTTTCAATAAAGTCGGCCTATTTTCCCTATTAGATATGCATATTTGACTTCCTGGATCGATGCGGACTCTATCCACTTGAGATTTCCAAGTCTCATGAGAGTAATTCATGATCACGGAGCAGTTGCAGTTCTGCGATGTCTTACGCTGTCTGCGCAGACTCACAGTCGTAGCTCAGTAATGATGCTCTTCTTTAAACCACAGACTACGCTGACAAGCCAACATTGAAGTGTTTACATACACAATAAAATGCTGATAATTATCATACAATCAAAAAATGTCTTTATGATGTCAGTTTCTGATAGAATTTATAAGAATAATATTATCATGTTGCATCAATTTAGACTGATACCCCAGACCAAACTAAAAATATACCATTCCCATGTCTAAAATATATAATTTACAGTCACTACTATACATTACACATCATATATTTCTTAAATCACTGTTTGGTAGTCATCATAAACTTTACAAAAATAAAATAATCTCACCTTAATATTCACCGCTAATAAACAAACCCTTCCAGTGCTAGCCCACACTTTTAAAGTAGCAAAAATGACGGACTTGCCAACATTGCATCTCACTGACTTGGCTTCCAGCATGTTGTATTGCATTTTGAATTTAGAATAGCATTTTGGAGGTTTGTACTGCTTGGTTTACACAACATGCCTACACAATATATTTTATTGTGACAAACAGCGATGTTAACACTGAAAAGAACAGAACAGAATTAAGTGAATATTTTGTTTTTGCACATTCTTTTGCTGATGTATGAATTACTCCAACATGCGTTGTCTTACGTACCCAAAAGACCCACCTGTAAAAGTTACAAATCATTTTTCAGTCATATCAAGTCTAGTACAAACTATCAAATCAAAGTCCAGTAATGCTAATGAGAAGACCACGAGAAGCTGTTGCACGCCAACAGAAAAGCATTGCTGTTCCATGTATAAAATTAAATCTATTAAGGGTGGGAAATGTTGACATTCTTAAGGCCAATGCCCAGTGAAACCCATGAAATCTTGTTAAGTAGCCCGGGTCGGGAATGGTTGCATTTGTCAATGTGTCTAAAGATAAACAAACATTCGAACAGTTGACTTTAGAAAATTGAATCGACTGCGTTTACAAAAGCAGAAAGTGTGTGAATTAGTGCTGAACATTCAGGTATTCAAGTAAACATGAATTATACATAAAGGTTGATGAAATAATCAAAGCCGGAGCTATAGTTTAACCCCACAGTTTATTTTACACCTTTACAGACAAAGACAATTTAATATTGAGCATATTAACCACCTATTACACAAACGTGCAATAATACAAGAGTTGGATATAAACTTCATACTTGCAACATAATGAATTAAAGACCACATTGATAAGTTAAATTACGGGAAAGTACATTTTTATTCTAGAGAGCATTTTTTAATCTGTCTTATTTATTTATTTTAATTTGGGTACATCTGTGTGTAAAAATGTTAAATGCGTTCATTTTTAGTCGCTTTGGATATTTTTTTATTTTATATTCAGTTTTGGAATTTTACAGGGAAAAAAAAAACAGTATAATTTATTTGCTTTAACATTAATTTACCAACTTGTAGATGTAAACTAGCAGATAGATGACATTAAAGCCAACAGAAATGAACTTCCCACTGTGATTTCATGGTGTCTTTAAAGTATTATATCATAACACTTGTTTTATGAAATCAGGATCACCGGCTGTTAGCAGGTCTAAATGATTTATTTCCTTTTATGCTGATCCAAATCCCAGAATTTGCATCTCAAACGCACCAATGACCATAAAAACAGGCTTCTGTACAGAGCTTGTTTGCTTGATGAATGCATTAATAGGATCATAAATCACTGAGTAATCCCAAACACATTAATAACTGGACTGGTAGACTATTTCATCTCTGACTGAGCTTCTGTTTTATTGCAGTCATCTGGTTAAATAGAACTTTAATGGCAAATGCCAAACTTCAGAGGATGACTATACATTTCACTTTTGGCTAATTGAGATGCATTTAATGATTGATTCCAGTGCAGTTTCCTTGTTTTCCTTAAGAAGATTTCAAGATTTTGGGCCTCAACTGTCTAGCACCTTGCAAAACTGCACCTTCACAACTAAGAAAATTATGTCATTGAAGCAAAGACGAATCCTTTAAAAACTGAATAATGCTCCTAGTGGTAACTTGGCAAACAAGAAGCAGTTTTGACAATGAAACATGCTTGCAGAATAGCCCAACCCTGTTTTTTTCCCAACATACTCAGTAAAGTGTGCTGGGATGTGTGCCAGAAACATGCATTTTCTTTCTCGCTGAAGGCTCTGTATCCAACGTCTGGGAAAGAACATGAACCTCTTCCTCCCTCTGCTTTTTAGGGCAATGATCAAAAGTGTTCCAGTGTACTAGAACACCCTGTCTTAGAATTTGTACACTGAAGTCTTTTAGCTGGTACTTGGTGTCACTGAAAGGGCTTTGCAATAGTCGTTATATCTTATCTTTATTATAAACTCAGCCAGACATGCGGCTTGGATCTGAAAGCATGCTATCCTGACTATCGGATGCATCTATTTAGAATGCATCCATCTCTGCCCAAAGTGACCTGTCGAGGACGACATCAACAGCAAAGTAAACAGGAGAATTAGAGACACATGGGTTAGATTATCCCACTTGCTTTTCTTGATTGCAGATTAGAAAATTGTATTTGATAACAGAAATGTTGGGCACTGATTTTAAGCTTTTTAAAGGAACAGTTCACACAAAAAATAAAATGTCTATATTTTACTCACCCTCAAGCCGCTGTGTATATGAATATCTTCTTTTAGCAGATCACAATCAGAGTTGAATAGTGAATAATATATTGGTTCTTCTTAGCTTGGGAATGCCAATGTATAGTGAAGCTACAAAAAGCGCCCCTATCCATCATAAATGAAATTCATACAACTCCGGGGTGAGAAAAACGCTTAATATTTGAGTAAATTTAGTCACGTTTATAGGTAAATAAGATTATCACTGTGAAAAATATTATCTCTGTTCTCACTCAAAATGGCCGCACATAGGCTCAACATATCTCAAGTTTTGAATCTCTTTGTTTGTCGCATGTCTTGTGACCTTGTGTTCCGCTAAAAGAAGACAGTCATACACCTTGGATGAGGTTGAGCAAAATATAGGCTAATTTAAATTTTTTGGGGTAAATTATTCTTTAAACCCCTATTGGTGGTAAGCAGTCCCAGTTATTCTGAATGGGCTTCACAATTACCATTAGCTATTAGCTAGCAAAGTAAACTGACAACTGAAAGTAAACTTATCAAATAAATAAAGCAAAGCTTTACTTTTACACATGTAACCAAACTACAGTGATTCAAGGAGTTTCCTCTTGTGACATTTTCTCTTATCCGAATGATGTGGAGAATATATCATCAACATTTTCATCTCATTACCTGAACCATCATCCAAGGGTGCAATTAAAATGAATAACCATATCCATCTTATTAACTGATACAGTGACACGAGATATACGTAGACTAAGACACAAAGGCAAATTCACAACACAATGGCAGTACTTTTGTGTACAGTATTTCACCCCCACAAAACACACACTTCAGTTGCTAAATTCAGTAAAATTTTGCTTTTTAAATAAACTCATGTCTTCTATGTAAATTAAGATAATAACAGATTGCATGTTATTTACAAAACTTAATGCTGGCAGAAAGTTCAAGTATGTTTATTTACATAGCACATTTAAAAACGTCCCAGGCCCTCCAAAGTGCTGTTCATGTGCAATAATACACAAGAAACAAATCAAATATTATCATTATAGACTAAAAGCAAGAGAGAATAAATAAGTTTTAAAATGGGATTTGAATTCAATCAAAGAAGAAGCCGATCTAATATAAAACAGGCTCTTATTCCATAGTGTATAGGACCAGCCACTTCAAGATTACCTCTAGATTCCAGCCGAGTTCTGGTTATCAAAAGGAGAAGCTGAGATTCAGATCTGAGGCTTCTAGCGGGAGAGTATAAATGTACAGGTCGGACAGATAAGCATGGGCTAGATCATTAAGTGACTTAAAGACTAATGGTAAAATTGTGTAGCCAATTCTAAAATGTATAGGGAGCCAGTGAAGGGATCTCAGTATAGGGGTGGCATGATCGAACTTCCTCTTTCCCATCAGAAATCTACCTGCGGCATTTTTAACAATCTGTAAGTGTGTAATTTGGGACTTCAAGGCATCATTGTTATTACACATTTTAGTAATATGATCTTGCTATGTCATTCAGTTACCAAATTAACTGAATCATAACCTATAATTCAAACCTAATTGTTAGAGATTAACCACAACTGTTGTGAGATGATGTGTTTGATCTGTGTTAATAACAAAGGATCGAGACCACAATATCCGTTTTTAAATATAATACCTGATGCGTGGGGTGCAGATTATTGATATTAAATAGCATGCTATGTTTCAGGAAACAGTGGAGAAGAAAAGAACGGAAATCATTTTCTCTCTGACCCCACCATCCCATTATACATGAATTCAACATCTCCACAGTAAATGCTACTCAAGTTTAAGGCACAGAGATTATTACTGGCTATATTTAAAACCCCTTTTGTACTGATGCTATTAGGTCAGGCATTCACTGTTATTTTCTCTCTCGCCGGTGATTTTAAAGCCTGGCCATTTCTGGTGACCATGGCAACTGGCTTGTTGTGTGCCCTCGGCTCAATGCAGATGTTATTTTTTGATCGAATGTAACGGCTGCATTTACGGTGAGGAAACCAAAGTCCTCTCGTTGCGGAATAGGAGAGCATACTTAGTGAATATGTGAGATCGAAAATAGAAAAGTAATGGAAAACTCATGAAGAATTCATGCATGATTAAACACATTTCTTAATTTTTTAGCTACGTTCACAAAGCAATATTTTGGGATTGACAACTAAATTTTGTAACACAGTTCTGTATATCTGACAGAACAAAACAAACCCAAAGCGTTTTCTGTCTCTAACACAGTAATGCCTTAGCAATATGATGTAGTTATCATTTTCTTACTTGGGATTATCTCTTATGTAAATCATCACTCAAGTATGGAAAAGTCACTGCAACACTGGTTCATGCGCGTGGCGCGCCTCTGTGTGTGCGTGCACGTGTCCCTGCGTGCGTGTTTGTTTGGCACTTGGCGGGTCCAGAACAAATTGTTTATTTAATAGAATTATTATACAGTAAAATAATAATACAAATTAATATTGACATAAATTAAATAAAATGTAAATAGTTATATTATCACACACTAGCCAAACAAAAAACAGAAGTTAACTGGGTGTCAGGAGCGGTCTACATACCCCAGTGTTTGTTTTATGTGTTGTCCAATGTTGATTGTATTTGTGTTGTGTTAGATTGGGTTATGGCACCCTATTTCTTAAGATGGCTGGATTTTAACATCCTTTACCTAAGTAGTTGGACATGATTTTGGAACAACATTAGGTTAGTTGTAGGGTTGGCCTAAGGTTAGAAGCATTCTTATTCATTTCCCTTTCATTTCAGTGGGAAATTAAAATTGCTGGTAGGGCTCCTGAAAGATTTGGTCGATCTAAACTTGCAGCTGTGTGTTTGTTTGGCAGTAATGTTGTTCTTGGACGAAGTAGGGATATTGATCTTAATGAATCAAAGGTGTTCCATTTGCATGTGGCATTTTGGAGCTCAGGTGTATTTTTCAACAGTCTTCATTTCTAAACGCAGTACATAATCCATTTAAGATGAGGGTACATTGCTTTGATGTAGTTCGCAGCATAAAGAGGACTTTCAGGCTGCCCACCTTAATGCCCAAATTATTTAGCAGTGACAGCAAGACCTTCCTTTGGCAGCCTCATGTGGGTGCAGCCTTGTCAATACTAGGGCCATTATTGCTCATCTGCAAGGTGTGGATGAAGCTGAGGGTGGCATTAATGCGCTCAGTATTGTTGGCCACTCTATCAATCAGTTTGGGGACATCTGAAAGCTTGGGTAATTTGCCTGTGTCCAATTGAGAGTAATTGGATTAAACTCCAGGCCAAATTGTAGATCAATAAATGGGAGATATAAAGCATTCTGTTTGGCGGGGCTCGACAGAATACCAGCAAGTGAGATCGCATTTATCTTCAGCTGCCGTGACACCGTAGTTATTTAGCTCCGCCCTTTAATAATCGCTGCCGACGCCCCATCACAACAATAGCCAAACAACTGGAACGCCGTGCTGTGATGGAGAGCTGATGGCAGTGTGGGAACGCTGCACCTGCTGCCTACCACCTTCCATCACTTTAGCCATTAATTCCTATCTCAGCGCTGTGGTAAACAGGGACTGCTTTGATGTGTAGGACATGTGCAGTATCTTTTCACCACATAGCCTGTGATCAGGCCCACCGCTGGGAATTTAACCTTGTTTCTGGAAACCCCTTGTGCATGGACCTTACCAACTCCTTTTGAGTCAACCATGAAGAGTATCACATTTATCTATTTATTTTATTACTTATTATAAGAATATTGCCCTTCACTAGACACTTTGTAATGAACACTACTTCCTATTTAACTTAATACGTTGGTAAAAAATGTAAGACCCTCTGAGACATTTCTGAATATTATTAAATGATGTTGACATACTATTTTTAACCTTATGTCTATGAATCACACGTGTGGCATACTGTTAATTCAATTCAATTCAAGTTTATGTATAGCGCTTTTCACAACGTGCCTTGTTCCAAAGCAGCTTTACAGGAGCAAATAAGAAAAACAGAAACACAGCACAGTGCAAGGTGTTTAAAGAACGAGCAAGATCATTTTAATAAATAATATCTAATATATAAATAATTAAATAAATAAATACCGTTAATTATTAGAGACAATCAACTTATCCATCAGTTTTTGATAAAACAGGACTTACATTTACAGTAAATATACTTGTAATAAAAGGTGTAAGAAGTCAAAATAAACTGAAATGAAAAAAAAAAAAAAAGTCGACCAACTGTCAAAAGTCACTTAAACAAATTCTGTACCCAGATACAACCCTATCAACCACTGTTTCCTTATTTCAGTACAAGTGGAACCCATCTCTTTATGCAAGGCCAGTAATAAATAGAATTATATATATGAATCATTTACAAAACAAACTGACATTGAATCTAAAATGTTGTGGGTAGGTAGAGGTTTGAGGGTACAGCTATTGACCTTAAAGACAGGAAAGAGAAACAATGCAAGAGTATTACTTACAAGCCCAAGCCCAGTGTTCGCTTCAAGTCTATTTACAGGTAGACTTGATTTCAAAGTCCACCAGGCACAGATATTGAAGTCGAGTGTTAAATAATTGACTATTTTTCTTCTGCAAAAATGACCTGAGGATTACTCAGATACTTGCATTGTTGAAAGTGAAAAGTTTTTAGTTCAGGCTAAAACTGGACTAGTCTCAGTCTGAGACAAGCTTCCCACGGACCGCCCACAGTCGTTGTCTGATTCATATTGATTTTCTGATTCATATTATACACAAAACTGAAAACCACTGGGTCTGGAAAGCAATAGTCTGATTGACTGACGTTAGTGCACTTTCTGATGTTTGTCCGTCAAAATTTGTGATATTAATTGAGAATGTAGACCGGGCGAGAGACCGGTGGTAATTGTGAATAGCAAACCACGGGTCTCGAATCACGTAGGAGATCGGGAGCACATAAGAGATCTCACTTTGTATTTGTTACGTTTGTATTTGTATTTGTATTTGTTTGTATTTGTATTTGTATTTGTTTGTTTGTTTTGTTCGGCGGTCGTCCGTGAGGGGCCGCCGGCTGTTATATTACTTTATTAAATGTTTAAAATGTCTTCCGGTTCCCGACTCCTTTCTTCCTTTTAACGAACTTTGCTACAGAAGTAATCTTTGGATTTGCCCAGATTACAGTTTTAAAGTCGCCATGAAACGGAGGTGGGGGTCTTTCCAAATTGTCCAAATTGTGTTTTTCCAAATATCTGAGTGTAACCGCTTCTGGGTTAAGAATGAAATGTAAGGCGGGACTTGATTTCATTCTTTGGGAGACTTAAAGCAGAGAGAAATAGACAAATTAGAAAATAGTTGAATTTAGCAGATGCTGTACATTGCGGCACACAGCAGTGTTCATTTGTCCATTTCTCTCTGTTTTAAGTCTCCCCATCGGAAACTGCCTTGGGTTCTTCCTGTGCATGCTTATGGCCCATTGATTGGATGGTACGAGGCCTGGCCATTGGACAGTCAGTGTGGTCCCGTCCTCAGTCCGAGACACAGAGACATATGTCATGCAGAGAAGAGATTTTGTTTTCACAAGAAGGCGAAATTTCTGACTTTGATGAAAGAATATAAGAGCACATAAATTAAAACAAGACATGCACAGAGTAATCACTTTTTCAATACAGAACATATTAATGGTCATTCAAACAGACTTAACACACGCAGTTTCTGCCAATCTTATATTTATCTTGAGTAGGCCTAACTATGGAGTAATATTGCATACTCTCTATCTTCAAACAATCTTTAGTTTGATCACATTTATAAAAGACATATACAGCTGTACGAGCGCAGAAATATATGTTATACGTCCAACTCGTTTTTTGACAAGTTGACCATGTCAAGCATGAGAAGCCAGCACGTTTAACATCGTAAAGAAGTCCGAATGCATGAAACACTGTTGAACCACCCCTTTAAATTTCCGATAACACTAACATTTAGTAAAATTAAACATCGCCTGGAAAACTCTGTTGTAATATCACAATTACAGTTTTGAGGAAGTAACTGTTGTATAAAAGATGCTTTCAACACAGCGTGAAGCAGGTCAGACTTCACATTGAGAAAAGTGCCATTTAGCTGTCGACTTTAGTTTTGCATAGACAGTAACCTCTGGATCACAGGCATTCGGTGAAAGACAATTCGTTTCAGCATGTTATTTTCCGAGTTTCCATTTTGTGTCAGCACAAAAGCTGATTTTGACCAGAAAATAGGCCATTAAGGTTAGGTCACAGTTGAGTCGGTAATCAAATTGTATTTATGAAATACAATTCAGATGGGAAACAAATAGGCAGTCATGACGAAAAGCACTGATGCCAGACTATAATCTCACAGCCTTTGGAGTTTCTCCATGCAAATCAAAATAAGAAAATCAATCATTTTAGGTAAGAATTTATACACTAACCTATAGACTAAAATGATTAAAGTAGAAATAAATGTATTAGTGCTCTCCTCCATACAATGAAGGTTCTTAGGGCTGTCATGCTAAAAAAACATAAAACAATAAAGGCACCATAAAAATGATCTTTATTTAAAATCTTCTGAAGCCATATGATGAAAAAGAAATACTGGACAATTCTGGTCAGTATTCACTTTCACGGTATGAAAAAGAGCAGCTTTGAAAGTCAGATATTATCAACTCACCTTGTGTTTCACAGAGAAAACAGCTTTTAAAGCAAGTGAAGATGAATTTTCATTTTATAGTGAATCATTTTTTTTCTTTCAAGAATTAGATTTTCTTCACAGAAAGAGGCTATCATCTTATTTCAGAGACGGAGAGAGAATAAACCGAAAGAGACAAAATCGACACAAGTGGGAGTTTTACAGAGCCAGTGTTATACAAGATCAATATCCCCGTCATGAGGCCTTACCTTTATCCTTTCAAAATATGGAGGCCATTTGGTCTTTAATGTTACTCAGTCACTGCTTTTTTGCTTGGTTGCCTCCGTTAAATAAAGCAAGAAAAGGGAGGAAAGATGCTGTGGGCCTGGGTGACTTTAGCAGTCTGCACTGGCATCTTTACGGGTTGGCACGTATTTTATATGAGACAGTGTGCTGATTCGGCCAATCCGTATGCTTCTACCAGTGTTGGGGTATTTTATTGACACTCACAGGGTGAACACCTCCCAATAGGAACCAGGGCCACATTTAGCCTTGCTTAGCCAGTTTTTTAAGAAATTACATATGCTAAAATGCTTTGTAGGGGACCCAAAGGCAGTTGAAACAGTCTGTGACATCAAAGTCGTAAGAGCGATTCGTGGTTATTCCAATACTTCCATTTAGGGTTCGAGGTACTGGAACCCAGGGCTTTACTCACAACATTGTTTCTTAGGACATTTCAGGGTTAGCTTAAATCATAAAGCGCAGACAGAATTAAAACATTTCAATGTCTGAAAAACCTTCTCCAGTGATGAAGAGGCTGATATTAGCATTTCAGCATGGCACCTTGAGATAATTTGATTGGTGTAATATAGCAGGCTGAAGAATCAATGTCATTCGTCAAAACCACCACACTGTAAACACATCCACCATTCTCTTGTCTAATGCAATGGTCTGCCAGGGAGGTCAAAGGTATTCATATGTTTTGATTTTTTTGATGAATTGTGAATCATGAACTGAATTTGCCACTGAATTTTGCCACTGAATTGCTTAAGAAACGGATATCATGAAAGCTGTCATTCACATGCATATTTTCTTTGAAATCTTGGATGAATTCCAATTAATTCATGTCTCACCGGTGAGAACGTGTTACAGTACAAAGTAAATAACGTTGCTACAATAATGAAAACAGCTAACGTAAACAACAGCTTTAAAACGGGATTAGATGCAGCACAGTTCCTGTTAGACGCTGGGTAAAGATGTAATACATAAAGATCCACAAACTACATAAGCGACATAATCAAAACCCATCAAAATCGAATCATAACATGTTCCTGCCTGTCCAGAAGTTACTGTGGCATCATCTATGAAACCATTGACTCCCGTAGTTGTTCCCAGCGTGGAAAAGCAACACCGATTATAATCATACGTGTCAACACTCCCGTTTTGGCCAGGATATTCCCATTTTTCTCACCAATCTCCTGTTGATACCGGAAAACAAAAATCGGCAACAGACCAAGCGGTATGATGTATGGTGACCGAGGGAACATGGTAAGCAGTGGGATGCAAAATACGTTGACTGAAAATGTACCAATGATTGGACAAACATTTTTTTGGTCCTACGCCTATCACAGACGATATATATTTATGAAAATACTCATGTATTACTTTACTTATTGATTGCTATCAGGGTGTTTAGAGACTTCCTACCGGCATGACAAAAAACTTTTCTGGACAGGATTGCCTACTCAGCCTTTAAATGTCATTAAGAAGTAATGTCCTCTGTTGATCTGTTCTGTTTGCCCTTAACAGAAGGGTTATCCATTAGCATGGATGGGCAGGGAGTTTTTACCAGAACAGAAACATACCGCCAACATAAACTGTGTGCTAATTGTCAATCATTTTTGACGGTAGTGAACCTGACAAAACAAAATGTTTAGAGTACATGCAACAATAATTTGCTGTGGATAAAACCATCACATGTAACTTCACAAATGTATTGCTATGCTAAACTGACTTGTGCCTACTTCACACAATCTTTACAATGAACAATGAAGAACAATGAAGAAATCCAATTTGTATGAATGGACACAAAAAAAAAATTCAAACAAAAAGCCCAAAGTTAAACCCTGTGTCAAAAGCTGCCATCCATTTAATCCTCTGTTGAGCTTCTGGAATCAGATCACCCCTCAGACTTGCTACCCAGCAGTCAAACGTTAGCAGGAGTTGTGTATCCTTTATCACCGCCATCTCAGGAACCTTCAATCCAATGTAGCTGTCTGAGACTGTCTGCTTCACTTCTGCCTCAAAGTGTCACCCATTCCAACATGCTGTTTTTTCATGCTGCTATGGTCTGCCAGCAGGAGAGCGTTCGTCTCGAACTCAGTATCTGATTTCTTCCCGACGGCTAGTCAAAGAATATTATCTCCCCATGTCTCCGGGGAGATGTCACATTGTCTATTGATGGTGGTGGTTATTAGAGGAGGATGATGGAAGGGTGGGATAGAGTAAATTAAGTTTTAAAGTGGCCCATGAGCTGCAGGCTCTGTGTGACCAAAAAAACACGGTCAGTTAGAAGAATGGAGCAGAGTCAGAGCACAACGCTAAAACAAAACTGAATTTGCGATGTGGATTTAATTGGGTTTAATCCCGTTGATTCAAAGGTTCTCCACATGCTATCTTTGTGCAAGCCTAGCACGAGTTGGAGCATCTTTGTCTACGTCTTTAAACTCCTTATCTCCTTTTTGTTTTCTTGTCTTTGCCTGTGGTTAAGTAGAAGCTTCCTTTAGGATTTAGAAGTAAATCAAAAAGATCTGTTTAGAAATTGTGTCACATGACTTTTTTTTTATCCTAAACATTTTGATTTGAAGGCAAACTGTATGTGTGAGTGTTTAAAATGAGTTACTGTATGGGGAAAACATAGTACTGTTTACGGTATGCAAACATAAAAGGTTCCCATAGTCACATTTCTGTTATTCCATTGACTCGGAACTTTTGAACTGTACTGTACTTAAAAATGAAGGTGCTTCAAAAAGTCCCCAAAGAACCATCAAAGGTGTGTGTTGGAGATATCCAACCTATTACCATGTGCATGTTCCAGGCGACAGGGATTGTGTAATTTTGGGGGTTTGTGATGTCATTAACCAGGAAATAAACGTGTTGGTGTCCCAACGAGACATAGCAAATTGATGCTCAAACAGCTACATGACACACAAACTAAAATTATTCTATGAGACCACCCCTTTAAAGGGTGTTATGGAGCCATACTGCCAACAAATTGTCATTGTGTAGCACCTTTTTTTTTATTGACATCAATTAAAAAGATGCAGACCTGTTCCACCAATATCCCAGGGTTTCTAAAATAATACGAGTCAAAGGGCTGGCCCAAGCTTTTTAATTTATTTATTTCAGTTTATTATATTTTGTTTTATTTAAATTAAGGTTACGCTGTTTTTGAAAAAGGGATGTGGTTCATTCTTGTTTTAAATTAAAATTTAATTGTATATGGGCAACATGCTAAGTCTCATTTAATTTTGCTGCATTGCAATTACAAATGTGTATAATTAAATTGCTAAATTATTTTTCTCCGTCTTTGACTTTTGGATTTTAGAGTGATACGGACATGTTCTTTGGACACTTTTTTATATTGTGATGTTGAGCCAGCTTTAGTCTTCTGTAAGGGGAATAAGATTGCATGGTGTGCTCCAGTGAAGCAACCCGACTAGGAATCCTCTTTCTCTTGAGGATAGGTGAAGGTCTAATAGTCCTAATCCTCCCTTAATCCAACGCTTAACATGTTCTTCAGTGTCTCGACCCACATACAAATACCATTTAAGTACAATTTTGAGCATTACCAAACACTGTTATTCCAGAGGTTTATTTAAGGTTAAAAGAATAGTAAACCCAAAAAACAAAAATTCTGTCATCATTTGCTCACCCTCGGGTTGTTCCAAATCTTCTTTGTTCTGATAAACACAGAGAAAGATTTTTGAAGAATGTCTTTAATCAAACAGTTCTATTGACTACCATAGTAGTAATTACAGATACAAATGTAGTCAAACGTACCCCAGAAGAACAGTTTGCTTTCATATAAATATCTTATTTTGTGTTCAACAGAACAAATAAATGTTAAAAGCAATTCCAACTATGGTAGTCAATGGTGACCAAGAACTACTACGTTACAAGAATTCTTCCAAATATCTTTCTTTGTGTTCATCTCAACAAAGTAAGGTGATTGGGTGAGTAAATGAAGATTTTTTGGGTGAACTGTCCCTTTAAGTGTGTAATGTGTAAAAACTTCTAATAGTAAATAGACAACTTTGCAGAAATTTACACTTCATCAGATAAGCTGTCCGGTCACGGGGTGTAAACATTGAAACACACATGTGTCATTGTGAAAGGAAGGTAAATAAAATACATATTCTATATGTTACAGTTTTTCTCGATTGCTTAAACACATTTCTTGAATTTATGGAACAGGTAAAATAGGCTACAAATGCACATTTGTAAACTTGACAATCACAAATTCGAGTGTGTAAATGTACAGTTTTACTGGATACAGAATAGTGAAATTTCTCTCATATAAAGTGCGTACTGTAATTATACTGTATGTTTACAGTAAGTAGTATAAAGTCCAGTAGATGATTCTAGGATGCAGAATTACCAGTGCTCCTATTGATATTATCCTGAGATTTTGATTGGTGTGTCATCAGTTTTGCTATTGAATGTTTACTGATGGATAAATGTGTGCTATTTGAGTTTACATCTTGACACTTGAGTTCATCATATTGTGTGTTTGTGTTTTCTGAATGAGAACATGGTTAAACCATTGCATATTGAGGCTGTTTGTGGGGGGTAGGACAAGTTGGTGTATTGTTCTGAGAATGTGTTTATAGTTGTCAGAAAATGGTGAATTGTTTCATGAATTGTGTGTTGGCAATCGAGAAAAACGGTAACAGTATAATGATATGAGCAACACTCTGTTGCACAAAAACTAAAACAAGAGACTGTTACAGACAGACGTTGTGTGTTGCATTTTCCTGGTTCTTAGCATTACATTTCCAAAACAAAGGAGTTAAACAGAAGACATGTTGGAATCGACAATAGTGGATGAATAAAGTTTTCTAATGTGATGCTTAATGCTGTAATGCAGGGTTGTTTTCAGTTATTTAATAAATGTAATGATTTGATCTGATAACTTTTATTTACTGGATCAAGTCAGTATTTGGTGTGATCATTGTTTGCTTTTGTTCTTCACACTGTACACGTGCACACAGTGTTTTAGGGAAGCTTTATAGATGTTTTTCCAGAAAACCTTGGACATTTTGCCACAGTTCTTATCGATTTGAGCTGTCTGAGTTTTCCTTTGTCTTCATGTTACAGTATATGCTAAACTGACTCAAACTGAAGCCAGATCACAATATGTCTGCTGTAGAACTCTTTCATACAATAGTCTGGATGGTTTAATTGTCCGGATGGTTTCGAAATCTGTATTGACATTTTATACTGATATACTTATGCAAAAAGATAACATAATCTAAGCTAACTTTATACTATGCATCTTAATTCAATTTATACAGTATCTAAAAAATATCATTAAATCATAAATGCAAAAATGAGAACAAAAATCTAAATGAAACATCAAGATCATTTATTCTGATCCGTCGGTTTTATAAGTACACAAACAGGCCTTTGGCAAAAAGTCAAAAGTAGAGAAGAGTCTGCTGCCAAGAAAGTAGTATCATTACATTTAATACCCTTCGTGGACTGTTGGCAGTGTTCCTGTAGCTTAACTGGTAGAGCATGGTGCTAACAATGCCAAGGTCATGGGTCTAGTTCCGTGAAACGTGCGCTACAAGTTGCTTTAGATAAAACAACTTTCTAAATGTGCAGAAAGCAGGTGCAAAAATAGGCAGGGTTTTCTTCTTGAATTAGAGTTGAAAAAATGTTTTTGTGTAACCTTGTTAATGCTTGGCACGTTCACCAGCAAAATAATTTGCTAGATAAAAAGCAAAGCAGTAAATGATGTCTTGCTCTTTGAAGATCACAATACTTTATGCAAGTTACCTACCTTTAGGTTGTCCTCAACATTTGGTTGTTGGGGTTAACTGCCAGTAAGATGTTGACATATTGTTGTGGTGTCTGAAGAAGTGGGTATACTCACCTCGCCAGCAAAGGATTAATACACTGGTGCTATAGTATGGCCGGGTTTCCACCACCCTGTTTTTTGAAGTTTTGTATCAGAAATTAGTTATGGCCACAGAAGAGGTGCAGATCCTGCAATCAAACCTGACCTACAGACTATATGAAGAGGGCAGGACGCAGGATTTTAGAAGTACAGAGGTCTAAAAATGTTGACTTCCTTGATCTACATATGTGCATTTTAGGACTTTTTGAGATAAATTAGATAACAATAGCTACAACAATGTCTGTCTTTTCATGATTCTAAGTATCAGTAAAAAAAGTAAACACATGGTCAATATTTTTATACAAAAATTATCAGATTGGTATCTGTCACGATTCTGTCCATGTTTTCCCTGTTAGTTCTGACTTTTAGTTTGTTTCCTTTGAGTTCCTGTTTCCTGTCCGGTTTTGTAGTCTTTTGTAGTTCTTTTGTTCATTGGTTCTTGTTAATTGTTTCTCCCGGGTGTGTCTAGTTATCTTGTTTAGTTCTCAGTGTATTTAAACCCCAGTGTTTCCTTTGTCTAGTGTGAGTCGTTGTATGTTTGATATTGGTCTGTGGATTATTAAAAACCCTTGTTCTTTTATTAGGTTGTACTTTGTATTTTTATTAAATATATATTAACTGCATGTGGATCTGCTGCTTCGCCTGCCTTTCGTTACAGAACGACTCACCACAACATGGATCCAGCAGTAGGACGGTACCTGGTTTATCATGCTCT
The DNA here is from genome assembly GCA_006030095.1 of Triplophysa siluroides. Classification (NCBI taxonomy): domain Eukaryota; kingdom Metazoa; phylum Chordata; class Actinopteri; order Cypriniformes; family Nemacheilidae; genus Triplophysa; species Triplophysa siluroides. The sequence continues at coordinate 188,034 of VCII01000090.1, forward strand.
GCCAGAGCTCCTGCTCCCTTGAGGATCACATCCAGGACCTGTTGGACCTTGCACATCAGACACACTTCCAAGATAATCCCTCATTGTTTTTTACCAGTGTAATCTGAATGATCATCTACAAACTCTGTTTATCAGTTTTGTGAACTTTGTTGAGCAGGTCCTGGCGCTTAGAGGATCTGCCTTTACAGTTGGCGAGGTGGTGGAGGAGGCAGCTTTCCCAGAATGTTTTTGGGAGGGAGGCAGCAGGCTTTAGGGTCAGCTGACCACGGAGCCAGACCGGCTATGGAAACCTGCTCCCACCACATTAATGGTGGCCAATCCGGGCATCACGGCCAACACACCTGAGCCTCCTGTCAAGATGGCCGCCTGTCCATAGTCCGCTCAAGATTGTCGCCAGCCCAGAGCCCGTTCACAGAAGCTCCAGCTCTCATGGTTGCCACGCCAGTGGTCCCAAGTCCAGAGGTCCCGGAGGTGTCTGTTCCAGAGGTTCTGCCCTTGGAATCTGGTCTGACGATGGTGGCTTCTGCTGTGTGTCTGGGCTGTGCGCTGTTCGTCCACACCAGAGGCTTTTTCTGAACCTGCTGAGCTTCCTGCCTGCGTCAAGATGGCCGTTTCTGAGCTCCCTGCCTCATCCAAGATGGATGCAATTGATTTCCCTACCTCGTCCAAGTTGTCCACCACTGGCTTTCCGGACCTGCCTGCCCCTCCCTTGCCGCCTGGTCCAGGACCACCTCTGCTCCATGGTCCTAGTCCTGTTCCCCTCCCAGGCCCTGGCCCTCTGTCCTGGCCACTGATCTCCCTCTCTCAACCACCCACCTGAACCAGTCTCTTAGGAGCGTCTGGAATCCGCTTCTAGGGAGGGGGTTTTGTCACAATTCTGTCTTTTTTCCCTGTTAGTTTGGACTTTTAGTTTGTTTCTTTTGAGTTCCTGTTTTCTAGTTCTTTCATTTGTTCTTGTTAACTGTTTTTTACAGGTGTGTTTAGTTCTCGGTGTATTTAAACCCCAGTGTTTCCTTTGTCTAGTGTGTTTGGTATTGTTACCAGTGTTTTGCTCGCCTTCTTGGGATTATTATTCCTTGTTTCTTTTGTTCTTTTATTTCGTACTTTCTCTTTATTAAATGATCTTTACTGCACTTGGATCCACTGCCTCGCCTGCCTTTTTGTTACAGAATGCAATCTGTTTCATAAAAGAGCATTTGGGTTTGAAATGACAAAGGTAAAGCGTGATAAGAGAATTTCTTTTAAATTTGAGTATAGCCATCAAATGACAAAAGTTGCAGATATTTTAATTGAAAATAGGTCTTACTGTAAAATAATATAGAAACCGGGTTAAACAATTTATTTGATAGTGATGCATTTTAAATATTTGCAATAGCTGTTTCACGCTTTAGCATGAACTATTGACAGTATGGTCATGTTTGACTCTTCAAACTGACATTACATGACACATGTAAAGGATGTACTTACAGCATTTACATGACTGGATATTACATTCGGTTACCACGTGGCCACAGGCAACACGGCCGTGCAAACTCCCGAGATCAGTTGAAAGAGGTAGAAATCGACACATACAGCATTTTGCATGTCAATAGCCCCTAACATTTCTTTAAAACAGTTGTCAAACATTTAGCTACTTACATCGAGCTATTTAACAATTAAAACTGACCTTGAGCTGGGCTTTTGTCAAAAGCAACTCCTGCCTTTTCATTTGATTGGCCACCTCAATTAGATTGAGCACTTGTTGAATGCTGAGGTAGATCAGATCTGTTATCAGAGGCGTTTTCTATAATATTGGCAGCAGTTCATTCAGTTTGCCCTGTTATTCACAACTTTTATTACACACCATAGAAAAATTTGCAAGGGTATATGCCATATACCCACGCATACCCTGGACAATACAACTGGGTCTACGCATTGCCGACTGATAAAGTAGTGGGTATACACAGTATACCTGCTTATAGCCTCGATTACACCACTGCTTAAAGGTATAGTTTGTTTGTTCTTAAATGTACTTTTCAAAATGATTATATTCATTGGTCTGATTTTATTCAGTGTTTGCTTGAAAGAGTCTTTCTGAATCCTCTGATTTGTATTCTCACAGCCAGCAGGCAAAAGTTGATGTGATTACATGGATGGAAAAAGAAAGCACAACAGCGTCTTAATGGACTTTGCATTCGGTGGTCTCGACGGCGCTGAACTTTACGAAGGACATGCATTTGCACAGGGATCCAACCTACATCAGTGAATATAAAATATTCACACTCACACATAAACTCTAAGATCTTTTTACAGCTAAAGCCAGATTTTACTAAAGAGGTTTGTGTTCACAGTAAAACTATTATCCATACGATTTGTGTTGGTGCTATGTTTCACATTTCAGGTGTCATGTGATAGCTTTGCGTGACCTAACATAGCTGATAACAGCTTTGACAGACTAAAGACAAAATCATTGATAGGTTGCTAAATCTCTTCTCTCAAAGTCGGCTGTCATCTTTAAAAGTGTTGGGAGCATGAGAGTCAAATAAACTTGAGAATCAAACCAATGAATAAATAGTTTTTAAGTCAGTTCTTTCCACATTTCATTTTCGTTTCAAAAGCAGTGTTCAGTGTCACTAGTGTTGTGGGAACTGTCTTAATGCTGTCAGCAGCGGAGGATTGTGGATATCAAAGCACCATGACGACGGCACAAAATATCGATTGTTGTTTGGATGCAGTCCACATTATATTAAGCGCCTCCCACAGATGTGCCACGCACAGACTTGCACACGACAGGGTTCTGAACGTAAAGCTTGAAAATCAGTGGTTACATTTTCACAAGCCCCTACATTTCTCTGTCCAATTCTCTGTAAATTGTTCATTGCGGTTGTTTTATCAAATTGGGTGAAAAATTTTAGGGTTTACATAATTGATGGAGAAGAATTGAAAGAGCATAATTATCTTGGCGAGCTCTCTCCATAAGTTCTGTGAAAATGTTCTATACATGAAATACATTTTCTGTACAGTAATAATGACTTTGCATATAAGCTACACAAAATAAATAACAAGTGCTCACATAGAACATTCCAGACAAAACATGTTTCTCTATTTTTGCATTTAAAAATGCTTGTTATTTTTCATCAAAGCATGTTGCAATTTTGGGAAGTTCAAAGACTCATCTTGTGCTTTCATCTGTATTCAAACAGAACTCCCCAATATTAGTTATGAATTTCAATATAGTTCTCATTTGATTCTGCAGGGAGGCCTTGTCATTTGAGACCATAAAAAATGGCTGAAACGTGTTGATTATACACTCTTACGCTTCTTTTGATCACCTGGTTGTGTGGAAAAAGTTTTTGACATGGCTTATTATGAATCATATTCCATGATTTGTTTTTATTTAGAGTGAAAATTTTAATGTAACAGCTTAACCCCTTTAACACATTTTAAAGAAGTTTCATCAGACGCGTGCGCTGGCCTGAAGTTTATTTCCAATCTGTGTTTGGTGATTAAATAACAATTTATTTTCTATTTAATTTATAATATTATTAATTTGTGGTAATATTTTATTGTATATCATTTTCATCGTAATAAATTAATTTAAAACTACTGAACCGTTGTTGATTCTTTGTGGAGGTCTACCGGAAGTTAAGTTAGGGCCACATGATGTTTGAAACCCTCTAAGGATGTGTTTAAAGAGATTGTGTCAATTTACCATTATGACATAGTCACTATGTATGCAGACTTAAAGGGATAGTTCAACCGAAAATAAAAAATGTATTTTTCATTTAACCACCCTCATGTTGTTCAAAGTTTGTATATGAAAAGAATATATTTAGAGAAATGTCTCAATCAGTTTTGTGTCCATCCAATGAAAGTCAATGGGGTTCAATGTTGTTTGGTTACAAACATTCTTCAAAATATTTTCTTTTGTGTTCTTTAAAGTGATAGTTCACCCTAAAAATTACAATTCTTTCATCATTTACTCATCCTCTTGTTATTACAAACATTTTAGACTTTCTTTCTTCCGCAGAACACAAAAGAAGGTATTTTGAAGAAAGGCCGTGTCCACTTCTATTGTTTAAACACACAACCAATGCAAGTGAATGGGGACCAGTTAACAACATTCTTCAAAATACCTTATTTTGTGTTTTGTGGAACAGAGAAAGTCATAGAGGTTTAAAATGAAAAGAGGAGTAAACGATGACAGGATCACTTTAAGACCATATAATAGTGTCACGTATACTGTAAGAGTCGATTCTTAGTGCATAACAACCTAAATGTAGGTCTGTTCCTCATACAAAGCAGCAGCAGTTAAATGGACTTGGACGACTTAATTAATATAGCACAAAAGAACTTGTATAACGTTTATAATGGTTTAATAGTGTCAATTGGGAATAATAGATTGCTTTCTTAGAAACACTGAATAGCTATTTTAGGCTTCCAATGAGCTATACTTGTGGTGTTTTTATAATAAGGAAAAAAACATTACTGAAAATAATGAAGTAGGTTGTGTTCGTACATTTCAACGCAGGGAGAGCTGTTGATTAGAACGACAGGATGAGAGGTTTGTGAGGAGGTGCTTGAAGCTCAGCAGCCGTCGGGCCCACTGTTAGTCATCACGCTGATGGGGCTCTTGTATGTGCGGACTAACATGAGAGAAAATTCTGGCTCCCACTTCCCATTAGTCACCAGCAGCCTCCTCTTCACCTTATACAAGTACTCCAGCACCAACTCACAAACACTTTCGTAAACATAAAACACAAACAAACCTGTTAACGTTGTCTCAAACACAAACAAACCTCTCACAAAATCACATTTCACTCCTACACAATTTTACCTGGTGATACGATCACAAGTGGATGTTGGTAAATATAGACGTAAATGGGGTCCAAAATATTTGGTGAACCTTTTCACTTGTCAAGTCTTGGACATGCACCTTATATAATTATAAGTCAATCTTAAAACAAACCTAATAGCATTTTGCTATTGTTAAAGAAACATTTTGTCTGCCTAGCTAGCTGTAGCTCTAGTGAACTGTGTATGCTTGAACTGGACTAGTAGCTGTTTGTTAACAAATTACTATTGAACTTCTGCACTGATTTTAAGCCCTAGTGTGCAGCCCTCCTTGTGGGAAGAACGATGAGGTAAAGACCTGCGACTCTACCTGCGTGTCTCCACCGAGCAAAGACACCGACAGGGCACGCCATGTTAAGCTTTGATTTAATTTTTACTTACTTTCCTACTGTCTATTGTTTTGTTTTGTCTTGCTACTAACATGCGTTACTGGTACATTCAGATTGTCCACCGTAGATGCACTCACAAACGTACACAGCGGAGACAGCACCATCTTCGGTCACTCTGCACTAGCCCTCCACAGTCTGCTTGTCTGGCTGTAGTGCTCTGTCAACAAGGCAGACTTCATCCCAGCCTTCCCCAGTCAGTCTAATATCAATGGTCTGGCACTGACTGAAACATGGATCTGTAAAGAGAACACTGCTACTCCATCAGCCCTCTCCAACAACTTCAACTTAACTCACACTCCCTTCTTTCTCTCCCCTCTCGGAGACTGATGTCTCCAAAATTCTCCTTTCCTCCCGGCCTACTAGATGTCCCCTAGACCCGATCCCTTCCCACCTCCTACAGGCTATTTCCCCATCTCTACTGCCTCAACTCGCACACATCATAAACAACTCCATCACTACTGGTACCTCATTTAAACAAGCCCTGGTAACATCATTACTCAAGAAACCAACACTCGACCCCTCAGTGATCAGCAACTACTGACCAATCTCACTCCTGCCTTTCCTTTCCAAGGCCCTCGAAAGGGTAGTATTTAACCATCTCTCACAGCACGACCTTCTGGACAGTCAGCAATCTGGCTTCAAGAAAGGACATTCTACGGAGACTGCTCTCATGTCTGTCTTTGAAAACCTACGGCAGGCAAGGGCTAAATCCTTGTCATCTGTCCTTATTCTGTTTGATCGCTGCATTTGACACTGTGAACCATCGGATCCTGCTGTCTACTCTCTCCAAACTGGGAATCTCTGGAACTGCACTCAACTGGTTTGACTCTTGTCTCACAGGCAGATCCTTTAAGGTATCCTGGAAAGGGGAAACATCCAGATCTCACCAGCTAACAACTGGAGTTCCTCAGGGATCAGTTCTTGCTCCTCTACTCTTTTCTATATATACCACCTCCCTTGGTCCAATTATTAAGGCACATGGGTTCACATACCATTTTTATGCAGATGACACACAACTTTTTTTTCTCTTTTCAAAAAGATGACCCAACCATCTCTGCCCGTGTCTCTGCCTGCCTTCTGGACATCTCTTCTTGGATAAAAGAGCATCACCTACAACTCAACCTCTCCAAGACAGAACTCCTAGTTATATCGGCCAAGCCACCAATTGAACACCACCTTACTATTCAGCTCGGATCCTCAACTATAAAACCCACCAAGTCTGCGAGGAACCTGGGGGTGATGTTCGACGACCGGCTGAAATTCACCTCCCACATAGCAGCAACCTCTCGAACTTGCAGGTATGTGCTCTACAACATCAGGGAAATCAGGCCATTTCTATCGGAACATGCTTCTTAGCTGCTTGTCCAAGCTGTGGTCATATCAAGACTGGACTACTGCAATTCTCTACTGGCCAGCCTTCCAACCAATGCAGTCAAGCCCCTGCAAATGATCCAGAATGCAGCAGCACTAGTTTTCAATCAGCCTAAAAGAACCCATGTACCAACCCTCCTGATTTCACTTCACTGGCTGCCAGTTTCCACCCAAATCAAGTTTAAATCTCTGACAATGGCTTTCAGAACGATAACGGCAAATTCACCCATCTACCTTAACTCAATGCTCCAGGTCTGTCTTTATCCCCTCCCGTCATCTTCGGTCTGAAAATGAGCGACGCCTGGTTGTTCCATCACAGCGAGGCACCAAATCGCTTGCAAAAACCTTTACTTATTCGGTTCCCCTTTGGTGAAATGAACTACCAGCCTCCATCCGCACTGCATTATCCTTCACAAGTTTAAAAAAACAGCTCAAAACATACCTGTTCCGCATTTATTTGACTAACCAATAACTAGGGTTTGGAATCGAAATTTGATTCCAATTCTGGAATCGGATTCATAAGAAAGCAATCAGATCCTTTTAAAAATAAATACATTTCAATTCCACTCAACTATTCCGGACTGCACGGTCACATAATTTTCACGTCATCTGTCAAGACCTGAATCACCTGACCTGACATAGCCATCAGCGAGGACCTTCCGCTCGAATACTAAAAGTCAGTTCACACGATGGACCGTGGGAAGGCGCACTAAGATGTGGCTGCATTTTGCGAAATCATAAAAAGACAAAGCTAAGTGTAATTATTGTGACAAACAATTATGTTGCAAGACGGGTGTCACCAGCAATATGGCAAAGCATCTGCGGTTGGTTCATCGTATAGAATTACAAGAATGCACCGGTGTAGGAAAGTCTGACAGGGTAGGACAAATCGACAGAACAACAGCACATGATGCTACACGTGAGACCCACTTCTCCCTCGCTTTGAAACGAAGGCTCACACAGGACACTTTTTTGTGTGTTCAGCTGTAACTGTCATGAATTACACAGAAGAACCCAATTGCAGGCAGCGACACGGGAATCAAGGGGTAAACAAAGGGATTTATTGAACAAAACAAAAGCCCACGATGGGGTAAAACAACATATAAGAACTGGGGGAGGAGGACTAAACTAACAAGGATTTAAACAGCACTAGACTAACAACAATGGACTAACCTGTAACTAAAACTTACTTCGACTCGGTCTCTTGGAATATCTCAAAGACTCATATAGAACACAGGACAAGGCACAAGATACAAAACGAACTCGCACAGGACAATGAAACATGATGACTATTTAACAAACACAGGACAATTAACAAGGACCAGGTGTAGGGGATGAAACACTGATGGGAAATTAACGAGGTAACGAGATGGCGGGAAACGAAGACGCGGACCGGAGAGAGAGTATAGAAGGCCGCTAGGTAAACTATCTCTCCCTCCACACAAAACCTAAGGCTATGCCATGACTCTGCTGCAAGACCAAGAATAAACATGACATGATAGTGGAATCATGACATGTAACTAATGCCACAAAATACATATTTTTTAACTTGCTTAACTTTTATTTCTTTTTCACCGCTTTGGAATCGAAACTAAGAATCGTTAGGAATTGGAATCGATAAGCAGTATCGAATTTGGAATCGGAACCGATAAATTTGAAACGATGCCCAACCTTACCAATAACTCTGTATGTCTGCCTGTCTATCAAAAAAAAACAATTGTTCATTCTCTCCTTTGCTTACTCCAGCTTTAATCCTCCTAGTAGCATGGCCTTGGAAACTAGCAGTATTGTTTAGCGTGTGGACAAAATGGTTATATGCTCTCCTACTTGTAAGTTGCTTTGGATAAAAGCGTCTGCCAAATTAATAAATGTAATGCTTGGAAAGAAAAAGATTTTGCGGAGCATCACAAACCATGTGAAGCATGCACGTCATCTAAAAAGAAAAAAAAATATCAATGTGAAGTGAAAAGAAAAAATCTGATCAGAAGTGTTCATAGGAAAGGTTTAAGTTGGAAACACAAAATTTCTTAAAGTGAAGGAGAATATGTACCTCCAATAAACTTTATATTATCTTTGCATTATACTTTGCATTATACTGTGTTAGTATCATATACTGTACATTATATGAGCAGAAAATATTAATTATAATCTTATTTATCCCACCCCCCTTTGCTTACAGTGCAACATCTCAATGTCTCCTGCCAAATCTGGAATCGAAACTCATTTGAACATGCAGCGGTGAATAACATAATGGTTGAATCACATTTTCGCTTATAAAACCATTAATATTAGCTGTCAAAAGGTAATTGGTATTACACAAGAGCATAACTATACTGTATGAGTGTGTTCATTAGAAATGAGGCCCAGAACGAATGAGAGTTCATAAATGAATTATTTTGTGATTCTAGCAATCACATATGACCTGCATGTGAATATTCACTGTCTTGCATTGAAGCTCTGGCATTGGGTTATGGCTTAATTCCCCTCCAGGTAATGACTCACCATCGGTTAGCTGTATTGTGGATGTGTGGGACAAGAGAACAGACTTGATATAAGATGTGGAAGGAAACAAGTCATTGGAGGAAACTAGCAGAGGCGGTCCTGAACAAGAAAACTGAAGTCTTCGATCTCTCTGGAAACAAAAGTTATCTGACATGCAGTAAAACATAACTATTCCTCATTGCTCGAATGTAAAAGCGCTGCTTTAGAGAACAAGTATACCAGTCATGTGAGAATATAATGTCAAATTCAGTGGCCTTTGTGGATTTCATTAGTCAGACCATCAATACTTTAGTGTATTCTCTCTCTCTCTGTCTCTCTCTATATGTATATATATATATGTTGCCAGGTTACAAATAAAACAAATTGACACTAATGCACGGTTATAAGGTTTTGATTTATTTGCGTTGCATTACCTCAATGCAATACTTGAAGTTCGTTATATGACTCCTTCAAGAGATCTATATAAAATTGTATGTTTTATAAAAACAAAACATAAAACATTTTCCAGTTTCAACAGAATACAACTAAAGATATTACTTTATTACTCTCAAATAAAGCTTTCAGCCGATTCTCACAACTGAAAGACTCACTGAAACTCAAATACAGTGTCAACTTTTCATAACGGTTAAATTTGCACGGAGGTCAGGACACACTTTAGGGTGAAATACCACACTTCAGAGTCAAACAAACACGGTAATGGCACCCTACACATAAGCACAAACCTCAAATCAGTATTTTCCTCATGTTAACAAACACTCTGTTTGTAATACTCTGTCACTTTTTGAAATAAACCAAACCGCCATTCTCGAGTCTTCTTCTTTAGAGTTTATTGCGGTTGGCAAACCAATTTAAGGCGCATTACCGCCACTAACTGGGCTGGAGTTTAGATCACGGATTTTGGCAATCATCCACTTTAAATTCTGAAAGGAAATATTTATAACATTATATCTGATTTATATGTATATTGTAATGTAATGTAATTGTAATGTAGGCCTACAGAAAACGTCTTGAATAACGACTAAAATGCAGTGGATTTGTAATCACTTGACCAAACAGGGCGCTTTGCAAATATAATTTGTCATTTAACTAGCTTGGATGAATACAAAAATGATTTTGTATTTCAAAAAATGATTTCCTGCTTTTTACAATGGGTGTTGCGTGACGTGTAAAGTACGTCAGTGGACATCTATTCACAACATTTTCAAAACTAATTGGGGCGCTCAAATGAATCATTGCAGTATTATTTAGGGTGTAAGCACAATTGCTTTTGCATATTTCATAAGAATTTTACAGACGGTCATGATGGACTTAAAATGCACGTGTAAAGGACGTCACTAGAGAACGTCCTCTCAACCGATTCAATATTTATAAAATTGCACGTAGCTATAGTCAAAGTAACAATTGTACATGCAACCCCAGAGAACTGTTGACATGTACACATGTATCTGAATGCATTTTTAGGAAATGTTCTGCGTCACATATTTTTACTTATTTATGTCGTCCTACCGCGACTATTTTTGGTCAGGGACACGACGTTGTCATCGGCCCAATGTTTGCTGGGTTAAGAGCATTTTCTAGGAGTGATTTTGCGAATGTTCTTCATCATTTCATATGCGTTTCCCAACAATGCACTTAACATGACAGCACGTAGCTGTGCTTTAAGTGCTGCTTACGAGTCGATATTCGTTTGTCAGGTGCTGATAGGTCACCTTATACAATTGCTCGTTTTTGTAGCACGCGCTTGTTTTCTAAACGTTAAGGGTAATTAATTTCACCCGATGTGCATAGGGTTGGTAAATATTGTTTAATGTTGTTTAACATCTTTTTTTGCAACGTGTAATACGTTTTCTATGTGTAGATAGGACTTATCTACTGTAATTGTGCAATGTATTTACCAAATTCTAGGGAAAATAAAAAAGTTAAAAAAGTAAACAGATGCTGTATGTGTTTGTTGAAATACATTTTATAAAACTCGGGTGTGGAGGTGGCATTTTCAAGTTAAGTTTTCATTAGGGCCTATGTATTATCTAGATTTGTAGCTCCAAACTATTTTTTTTTGTTGTACACATACATTACCGGCACTTTATTAATAGTAAGCACAACGTGTGGTCATTATGAATATGAACCTTTCAATTAGAGAACGATAAAGGGAAGAGCTAATCAATCCAATTTCTCAGCAAATCAGGCATTCCGTTTTTTCAAGTATTGCCTACTGCTGTTGTTGGAACATATGATAGGCAGTGTGTGATATATAAGGTTTGTTACAGCTTGCAAAACTTTAATCACATGGTTCCTCTAAATAATTAGAAGTCCTGTTTGAGAACAGTGTACGTTTAAGCTCAAATGTGAGTATGGGTTGACTGTTATTATTTGGTGTGATGTATTTGTAATTGCTGAGGCTAATGTTAGCTATTTTACGGTCCGTTGTAGAAAGGACTCTTTTCTCTAGAGGACATATGGATATTTGCTTTTTTGATGAGAATCCTTATTGAACCTTAACGCTGTTGGTCACGAAGTTCATTATATGAACCCAAAACCCAAGGATCACAGAGCTGTGTATGACTTCGGTGTGCCGAGACTATAGCATGCGGCTATCATGAACGTAGCATTGACGCTAGGGATATACGGATGATTATCTGCACCTCTCACTCAAGGGATTATAACATTTGCATCGCTCTCAAATAACCTCTTGGAACTTTATTCATCTCATCGCCATCATCACATCATATCATCTAACTCTGGACACTTAGCATAAGTTTCCTTTGTTATGGACTGTCTTTATAATGCAAAGATTGCTAGGGTGTTTATAATGTTTATTTCTATATGTATATGTATATGTACTGGGTAAGAAAACGACACAAAATAGATTATTTGTTTGATGAAGTGGGTTTATTCAGTATTCGTCAAATTTCTGTTTAACCCCCTCAGAGTAATGTCTTAACTAAAAGGTGTTGCAATGTTTTCATTAATTTATTTTATTTTATTATTCACTTCTATACGTTTTATTGGTTCCTTACTTTCCTGTTGTTTAACCTCGTTGGGAGTTGTTTTGTCTCTTATGCTGATATGAGTATCCAATGGTCTCCATCTCGAGGTTCATAATAACATAATGAGACATTGCTTTGATACTGTAATCTTGCATGGTTAAAAACACGAAGTTTGACAGAGCTTGACTGAGCATTAAAGCACAACTGAGATTAATCAATAAATAATTTTTCAGTTTATTTAACATCACTTCGCTGCTGTTCTTCCCTTCAGCTCTGTATCTCCCTGGTGATTGGGTTTAAGTATTGACTCACAACGGAGTTGATATTTTCAGGTTTAATAAGTTCCTGACGGAGAGAGATCTAGTGAAACTGGACTAAAATTTTAGATAGGATCTTCAAGCCATATCCCAGAGTTGGATCAATTATATGGCGTAGTCGGCAGGATGGAATGACAGCTGAACAACCGGACTTGTGACAGACATGAGGTACGAAGGGAAACCCTGCAGGTCTTCTCCTCATCGTGCTGCTGCAACTGGGGTGCGCCTACAGCAGTGTGAGTTGGTTGTTTGTCATCTCCATCCAAATAATCTAAAGAATCAAAAGTTAAACGGTACCGTGGTTTAAGTTAGGGGATTGATTCTAAATTGTTCATTATGGGTATGGCAATGTCAGGGAAAAAAGCTAAAGACGACAAGATGTCTGAAACTAAGGGTGATGCAGAGATTCAAATACACGAAATACCTGGGGAATTGTCAGATAAATTATCGGAATGTTTTGACAATAAACTAACAGAAGCAGAAATAGTTCAGAAAGGTGGCATTTGGGAGCCTAATGACATCAGGACAGTATGGAAAAAAATTGAGAGAATGAGGAAAAGACATTCAAGGCAGGTTCCCTGGACTCTTCTTACGTTGTCTAAATGCAGGAAATGGGAAATTAAAATAGACAAAGATAACCATAACAAGGAGAAAGATGTTATGGAAAGCAAGGTGAGGGGATTACAAAATAGGTGTGATGATTTAAAATCCAAGGTTGAAAACTGTAACAAAGAGAAGGAAGTTATGACTGTAGAAATAACAACTCTACAGAACAGGTTCAAGGAGTCCCATTAAAGGGAGGACCTTTCTTATCAGTTTGGTTTGATGAGTTACTACCTGTAACTGCGTGTAACAGGAAAGAGGGTTTAGCTACTCCCTCAGACTCTAATTTCAATGTTGATGATTTGATAAAAACTGCAAGTGATGTAGCTCGAGCAGAGAGCCAAGACTCAAAGTCAGTGCAGTCTTTGAAACCAGATTCTGAAAATGGGTCCAGAAATACTATGCCAAAGGATGTTTGCATGCGTTGTGGCAAAAGGGGACACTGGGCAACAAATTGGTATGTAAAAATATAGCACAAGCAGATGGGAGAGAGAGTTGGGCAGAGTTTTCCTCCTCCTCCCCCTCCTTCCATTGTTTCTAATGTCATAGATCCAGTCTATCAGTTTGCTCAGCTTCCAAGTGAGACACAACAAAGTCTGTTGGGTGCTGTCCAACAACCAGCTACAGAGGTACGGGGAAACTAGATCACCACTGTCTCAGGGCCTTGGAGGCAGTGGTTATCCATAAGTCAGATGGCTTATATGTGAGGGCTCACATTCTTAACACACAAACAGACGTAGATTTCCTAATTGATACTGGTGAAGAGTTAACTGTGATTCCATCAGGTTATCTTTCAAACGTTTTGATAACAACAGAAACCATTCATGTCACAGGTGCAACAGGGAAGGGAACATTTTTTACAAAAACAATAACCTTTTTGTTTGGGGCCCAAGAGATCAATGCTGCAGTTTGGGTGGGTGAAGTCACTCAACCATTATTGGGGTAGATGTTTTAATGACTCTAAATTCAGACTTCAGAATTCAAGGAGGGCAAAGTAACCTGGAGATTAAGAACATTGGTCAAATCTGATTTATGATCCCATGCGATTTGGACAGATATAAAACAGATTGTGGGTTACTTGTTATGTAACCTGTTACATTTACAGGGACAGCAGACAGTAAAGATACCTGATGGTTCATGGAGACTCACAATTGACTACAGGGTAGCAAATCAGTACATTGATAAGATCACTCCTCTCGTAGCTGACCCAACCACAATTTTCAGATTGATTAAACCAGAACACAAATGGTTTTCAGTGATCGACATGGCTAATGGATTTTGGTCCGTGCCACTGGCTAAAGATGGGCAATCATGGTTTGCTTTTACAGTTCAGGGTCAATAATACTTGTTTATTCGCCTTCCTCAAGGTCTGCATAACAGCCCGACTCTTTATCATCAGGCTCTAAACAGACACTTGAAAGACTTTGAGTCAACATCAGTTGTAACCCAGATTATTGATAATGCGCTGATCTGTTCAGAGAATGAAGCTGAACACGAGAGAGATGTCAGACGGCTGCTTGATTTGAGGTCACAGAGCGAATCTGAAAAAGGCTCAGCTATGTCAGAGTGAGATAATCTATCTAGGGCAGAGTTTGTCTCAGATTGAGAGGAAAATTACACAGAACAACTGCGACAGTGAAAAGACATCCAGTTACCAAAACAATCAGAGAGTTAAGATCTTTCCTGTGTCTCTGTAACTACAGTCGTAGTTGGATTGAAAACTATGCAGAGAAAACACAATCTCTAAACAATTTGTTGGGGATTCCCAGATCACATGATTTAGTTGACTAGCATCCTGATACTCAGTTATGTTTTGAGAATTTGAAACAGACTTTGTGTGTAGCTCCAACTTTGGGAATACCAGATCACAGAAAATCATTCACATTGCATGTTCCTGAACAAAAAGGTTACATGACCTCTGTGTTAACTCATGGGGAGATCAGAATAAACCTATGGGGTATTAATCTCAACAATTTGACACAGTAGAACTGGGGTGGGGGCCTTGCTTGCTAGCAGTTGATCTGGCTTTGCATTGTGTGACTCCTTTTGTGCTTGATCAGAAATTAACCATTTGTTGTCCACATTCTGTACATGCTTTGTTGTCTCTAGGTAGAGCTGCACGTGTGACACTTCCAAGATGAATCAAATGGTCCACAGCACTAGAGTTGAAAAAGCTACACCATCAAACACAGACACATTGCTTTCACCATCTGAAGCAACTCCAGACGGCCATGACTGTGCAGAGATTGTACAAAATTTAAGCGTAGACGAACACTTAGACAATTTACCAATTAAAAATCCTGATCTGATTTTGTACACTGATGGGTCATCTTTATAGGACAATGGGGAACGCAAGGCAGGTTGGGCAGTGACCACTGTTTCTGAAATTTTGGCTTCTGGAGCCCTGTCACCAGGAACCTCAGCTCAGCAAGCTGAATTGATTGCCCTTACAAAAGCATGTGAATTGGTAACTGACAAAACAGTAAATATTTACTGCGATTCACTCTGTGTTTGGTGTGGTTCATGATTTTAGAGCAGGGTGGCAGCAAAGAGGTTTCTTCACCTCTGCAGGTACGCCTATAAAGAATGGTAGAGTGGTGGAAAATCTTTTAAAGGCTCTGCAGCTTCCGCAAAAGGTTGTGGTATAAAGGGTGAATGCTCATACAAAGGGTGATTCTGTTGAAAAGGAAATTCTCTTGCTAACCAGACAGCCAAGGTTGCCGCCGCAAGAACGGTAGACATTCCTTCTGCTCAAGCATGTCAACTGCAGGTCATTGAACATCACGCACAGCTCAAAGACATGGCAGAGATGCAAAATCAGTGCTCCCGAGAAGAAAAATGGGAATGGATGGAAAATGGTTGTAAATTGTCAGATGGCAGCATTTGGATTACTAGAAGCTTGCAAGCAGGTGTGGTTTAGAGCTGGTTTGAGCTAAACTGTGCAGAGCTGCGGCCCTCCAGGAACTGAGTTTGAAACCCTGGTCTATGTCAAGAAGCTGCAACATTCAGGCTTAGAACCAAGATGGGATGGTCCTTTTGTAGTCTTACTGGCTACACGTTCTGCAGTGAAATTATTAGGAAAGACTAAATGGACACACATTAGTCACTGTAAATTAGCTTTAGCTCATACTCCCAAAATCGAAATGAGGCAGGCGAATCACTGTAGCATAGAGTCGTGAGAAGAACCTTGTCTTTTATTGACTTGGGGGCCACCCTCATGATGAACATAGGGGGAGGACTATGGGAAATTAGCTTACACCAAACTACAGCTTAGTCGTACGGTCTCTGCTTGATTTTTGCAAGGGAGTCAAAATAGTTAAAATAGGGTCAACGCTTCAACACCGTTTGATGACATCATTTGTTTCCTTGAATGTGGAACTCCTCTGTTTCCTTTCTCTCTCCTTCTTGTTTTTACAGATTAATGTCGGCAGCTCACGCAGTTTGCAGAGAGATTCAGCCATATCATACAGAGGACACTCCGTGGCGACAACCACCTGCAGACCGGATAAGAGGGGCGTCACTCTTTATTTTAACCGCGAGGTCAGTACTCTGAGACACCACGTTATCAAGAGTTGGTGAACTCTGGTTATGTGTCTGCATTTCAAGAACAAAGGCAATTACACAGACAGAGTTAGACACTCTGAACACTCTGAGATTGATGTCAAATGTTTTTCAGTATATTTAACATCACTTTGTGACACAAGGTCGAGAGACCAACAGAAAGGGAACGTCTTGGTTACGGATGTAACCTCAGTTCCCTGATGGAGGGAACGAGACGTTGTGTCCTTCTTGCCACAACGCCTGCCGCCCGCTGCAGGCGTACATCGAAAACGTAAGGTCGCACAAGTTCAAATCTCTGTTATTTCATTGCATTAATGTTTACAAACAACTGAAACACGTATTGAAACGTTGCGATATATAATAATTTTATTAAAACTTCCAACCTACCTTCCATCCTTGTCCGATGAGAAAAACCAGATGGCCGCTGATCAGAACAATTTACAGCCAGGATAAGACTATGATAAGAACAACGTAATGATCTGAACCACGATTCGTTCAAAGAAATTTTTTGACGTCCAAGTTTTTTTTTATATTACAGTGATGTAGCTCGGACAAATGTTGCACTTTTGTTCTGGTTAATCTGAGCGTTATTGAGCGTTAAACTGTTCATTAATTCTCTTTTTCCTGTTTCTACTGTATATGTCTTTATCTATAGTTTCACTTAACACTAGGGGGTAAAGAGATATAACTAAAAAGAAGGCTTTATTTTTAGTTACAAAGCATCTTAAAAATTATTTTGTTTTCTTTCAAGAATCACATTCAGTAGTGGAGGATATACAACTCTGGAGGTCACAATGGATTCATGATATATGGTAAGCTCATGGTACTGAAAGGTAACTACTTTAAAAAACAATTTTTCAGGTTAGGTACTGGAGGCTTCTTGTAACAATACCAACAGACTGAAGGACGATGCCACACAGGGAAACTGAAGTAGACTGATGAATGTTTACTGCAGGGATCGGGTGAACAGCAGACAGGTTAGGGTTAATTTCCTGCAGAAATATAATCTGATTGATATTTGGAAAGAGATTACCCCACTCAAATTGCTTACACCTGGAGTAACAAAAGTGGTACAGTGTATGAGGCAGTCTCGGATAGATTTTTGGTTGGTACCTGGGAGTTTACTGAAAGACAATGTTTCAGTTAATATTCTTTCCTTAAAAGACCATTAGGCCATTAACATAAATATTCGGCTTTCCAAAGTTGATCTACCATTTGGTAATGTTTTTTGGAAAATTAATATTTCTCACCTAAAGCATGAGGTAGATAAAACTTTGTCAAATTATTTTCCATCACTGGGATTTGGCTCAAAAAGAAGGCTCGTTTGGCAGATATTGGGAGCTCATGAAATATGAAATTGGTAAATATTTAAGGTCCTGTGGTAGTTTTCTTTCCAAATTAAATAGGATTTCAGAGGAACAGATTGTATCTGAAATCACCTCTCTCTCCATGATCTCTCCTGATAGGCTCTTACCAGAGGACAGATTACATTTGCTTGATTTACTCAAATTCGATTAAATTTATATTGGTAAAGCGCAAGGATCTTTTGTGAGATCACGTGCCAAGTGGCTTGAAAAAGTTGAACAAAACACTTCATAGTTCTTGAACCTTGAAAGGCAGTGAACCTTGAACCTTAAATGCAACACTATTCACCAACTAAATATGAATGGTCTCATCACTGATGAACCTCACGCTATTTCCAATATATGTTATAAGTTTTATGCAGGACTTTATAAATCCAGCTACTGTGCTTATTCTGCTCACCTCTTTTAACACTCTCTAAAATATATACATTTAATTAGTGATTTTGATTAAGACCGCTGTGATCAAGATGTAACTTAGAAGAAGTAGTTGATGCCATAAAATTGTTTAAAACCCATTAACTGTCACTGTCCCGTATACGGGACACCCAAATGTGCTTAAATATTGTGCATGTATTTTCTAATCGAATCATGACAAACTATATATCATTGGAAAGGTCTAAGACTCAAGAATACAGATTTGTTTGGTGTTTTTTTCAAATAATTTATATAGGAAGAGTAATTGTTTCTTTTTTATAAAGAGTGTGCTGAGATTTTTTCACTTGTCATCATCCCATATTCGGGACACCCACGTTTGCTTCCATATTTTTGTGAAAATTCTGATTTAATCAAGACAAACTATATCATTGAAAAGGTCTGAGACTCTAAAATAAATTTTTCAACAGAGTTTTATAACAGAGTTTTATAAAATAAAGTATGTAGGAAGTGTATTTGATTAATAAATGACACGAGTTTGTTTCATAAATAATAATAAACAAAAAAGCATCTCAATGTCTGTTGTGGTCAAATTTCAGATCAAGTGTTAAAACCAATGGAAGCCTATAGGCCCCCTAGTGGATTTTGGTAGTAGGGCGGCTAAAAAACTCGCAAAATTTGGTGTATCATGACCAAACTTGATACAACCTTGGGTCTTTGATTTATGAAATTGTGGAGCTAATCCGTAATTATTATTTTTTTGAATGAAAACAAAAAAAATGTTCTTTCGTTTTTTACAATAAACATAACAAAATACCTTTAAAAAATCTTTTTTTTTAGCAATAATCTGCTAATTGTCTTCTTTCAAACGAGACCAACCGTAAATATGTATTCCAAAGATTTCATGAGTTACAGCCATTTTAGTTCCAACAGTGCATTTTAATGTGTAGGCTCAAAAAGGGCTCCAACAGTTAAGGGGTTTTAAGTACAACATATCCCTGGGTAGCGACGGTATTGCAGCTGAATTGTATAGACAATTCTCTGACATCAAAGCCCCTGTCCTTTTAAAAGTTTAAACAATAATGAACTTCCTGCTAGCTTGTATCAAGGTGTAATCTCTCTAATTCCTAAACAAAACAAAGATTTACTTCTTGCGCCCAATAAATTTACTAAATTGTGACTATCAAATTTTGACTCACATCTTTTCAAAAATAATGAAAAAAGTCTTCAGTTCTATAATTGATGAGGAAAAATCTGGATTTATTAATAATAGACATATATCCAATAATATACGCTTACACTGCAAAAAATGACTTTCTTACTTAGTCTTTTTTTCTTGTTTTCCAGTAAAAATGTCTAAACATTCTTGAATCAAGAAGCATTTTCTTGATGAGCAAACTGAGTTTGCCAAGTAAAAACCATGTAAAAAATATGAAATTCCAGTGAATTTGTGCTTAAAACAAGCAAAAAAATCTGCCAATGGGGAACAAGAAAAAATGGAAAACAAGAAAAAATTACTAAATAAGAAAGTCATTTTTTGCAGTGTAGTTTTAGATATCTTGGATTACTCTAATTTGATCAGTGATGACAGCTTTCTTTTTTTTACTTTTATTAAACTTTCGACACTTTAGAGAATGAATTCATTTTTCAATGTCTCCAAAAATTGGGTTTTAGTCAACTGTTTTGTAATGCCAAAAAACGTTATACTGGAACAGTAATAGTTTTGTCATGATAAAACATGGTACAACTCAACGCTTTAAATTTTTAAAGGGGGTAATATGCCCCCTGTCTCCATACCTTTTCCTCCTAGCTGCGCAGCTTCTTTGTACTCAAATAAAAGAAAGAAGTTTAAAACGATTAAAGATTGCTCAGAGAGAGGTGATCATCAACCAGCTTGCTAGAGATGCTACACAAATTCCTTTATAATAGATATATTTTCCAAAGCTTCTGGTTTGCACTTGAGTATTTGCAAATGCAAGCTATTAACCATTAAAGACTGCAGTATTCATTTTGTTCATGATATTCCTGTAAAAGATATATTTTTTTTTATTAAGTAGGTGTCTTCGTTGTAGAAGAACAAGAACATAGATGTAAATTTAATTTCTAACCCCTTATTGATAAGACAAAAAAAATCTAACCAGTGGCTATAAAGGTACATCTCATTGGGAGGTAGGGCACTTCTTTCAAAGGCAGAAGGCCTTTCTAGATTGATTTATGTTGCATAATCAGTTCATCTAGAGTCAAAGATAGGGCAAAATATTCAGCAGATGCTCTTTAATTTTTTTTATGGAAAAATTCAGTTAATTATATTAAAAAGTCTGTGGTATTGAATACATATGAAAAAGGTTGTTTGAACTTCTTGGATTTAGAACTTTAAATAATTATTTTAAGATGAATTTGTTGAGACGATTTAGAAAGAAAACATTCTCTTTATGGAATTTTCCTCACCAACTACATGTTTTCTCAGCTTGGAGGTCTTGATTTTCTTCTGATGTGTAACTATAAAATTGATATATTAACAGTAGCTTTATCTGCTTTTCTTCTTGCTTGGTCTTTGTTGTACAAGCACTATTTTTTTACCTCACAAATGTTTATTTTGGAATAATCATAATATTTTATATGAGAATAAGTAACTTTTTTTCTTTTTCAATTGGTTTAATAAAAAAAACATTATTTTGGTCAGTCAACGATTCTCAAATTGAATTCTCAAGCGATTTTGTTGTCTTATAAAGAATTTCTTGATCATTTTGGTTTTCCAATTTCCCCAAGAGAGTTTTCAATAGTCATGGGCTCCATCCCTTCATGTGTTGTTGCTTTATTTAAAAATGTTCATTCAGTGTCCCCTGTCTCATTCATTTGCTTGTTATTCCTGTTGCTAAATTATGCTTTGTTTCACCTATTGTAAAAACAATTGACTGATCCGATCAGTATCTCAACAGGATATTGTTAATATTCCTTATGTATTATCATACTGGAATAATGCAGTGAATGAAATTTGCTGGAAGAAGGTTTGGATGCTTCCTCATAATTTCCTTCTAACCAACAAAGTAAGAGAGGTGTCCTATAAAATAATTCACAAGTGTTATCCCGCCAACCTTTATATGAATTTTGAACAAATTTGTGATGAAACTGTTGTACACCTGTTCTGGTTTTGTCTATACTAAAAAGCTATGGCAAGCATGTACACTGTATTGGAATGAGGTAGTATTTGGTTTTATAGAGAATGATGGATCCAAAAATATATATATTTTTGTAATGAGATTAATCCTGTTGCTAGCCAAATTCCATATACAGTACATAAATCAAAATATTCTAACTCCAGACCCTTACTTTCAATTTCTCAATTTCATGAAAGAACTCAGTTTCATTTAGAAATAAATAAAGAAATCTTATTAATTTCATCTTCCATAAACAAAAACGCTTTATTGTCACTTCCTTTCCTTATTTTAATGGTTTATAATTCTCATAATAAAAATGAACCGAATGTTACGGTATGCCCTCCCCCTCACTTTTTATGTTCTTTTTTCTCTTTTTGTAATTAACTCCACGTAATTGATATTCATTTATTGTTAACGCTTTTGTCAATTAAGTACTAGACAGTATTTTGTATAAGCCTTAGACAACAGTTTATTGTAAACATTTTGTTTTTGTATTGTTCTACGAGCATTAATAAAACAATTTTAAAAAAAGAGAACGTAGGTCCCTAAAGGGAAATTTTACGTTGGCTGAAAGTGAGAAATTTGAGTAATCAAGAATTGAATTAGTTCAATAGTAAGAGTAATTGAAAAAGTGTACAATTCTACGTTACATTTCAGTTAAGCAAAAGACTAAGTAAAATAGACTTTTACATTATATAGTATATATATATTTTTAGATTACAAATATTTTTAGATTTCCAAAAAACACCCATGTTCCCTTTTTACAGTGTTCTTTGTCCCAGGCCAAATTTTGTGCATTCTGGAATGCTGGCATGTGGACCCTTAAATGCAGGTATAGTGTTATGTTGAATCATTCTTCAGAAAACACTTCGAATTCTTTGAATAGTATGACAGTATATCCAACAATATGCACATTTTTTTAGCATGCTCTGGCCTAGAAATGTGCAATACATTTGGAAAACAGCACCATAGGGGTTAAAAAGATTATTGCTTGTGCCGGCCCATCTCTTCAGATTATTGCTTTCCAGTCTATATAACCTTTAGAACTGTTTGTGCACACAAATGTGAAGAGTTGTGGATAAATACACCCACAGTTTAATGAAGTAAATCCTCCACTCTGCTGTGAAATGACTGCATGTGTGGGATGCAAACACATTTGAACATATACAGTGTTATTAAACAGAAGGCTCGGGTCCCTGTTAGGGGTGTTTCTTCTATTGACACTTTTATGTCCCATGGGTTTATTCTTATTTCAACTAACACATTGTTTTTCTTTGTTACATAAGGGTCACATAAAAAAACTGTTTTCAAAACTTTTCACCATGGCATAACTTTCTTTTGCTAGTTTTCAAAGACATTCTCTGTCAAATTGATGGGATACGTATATAGTTATGTCTTCTACATAAACACTGTATTATTATTTGACAAATTATATAAACCTGAGAATTTAAGATATCCACATCTTTAATCCCAATATTAAATCTAATCTTTGAGAAAACTGTGCCTATAAAACAAGAGCATAAGCAAGATATAAACAGCCCAATAGACCAACAAGGAAACAATGACAAAACGTGTTATTGACACATAAGGAGCCTCATTTATGAAATGAGCATACGACTGAAAACTGGGCGTATGGTCGTTTCCAGGCAAGACTTGGCATTTATCAATATGGACGTGAGCGGTTGCAACGATCAAATCTTACAACAGGTCTCAGTTCGTGTACGCAAGTTTTGAGAAAGGGTGAAGGTCTTTGTGCACTTTACCCTTTTGATAACTGAAAAGGAATAATGGAATTTTTTTCGTTTAGTATAACAAATGTAAAAATAGATTCCTATGCGAGTTCTTATTTTTATTAAATTAATAAAGTATTTTACTTTCTAGCCTAATTATATGATAATTTACTTGTTTGAAATTACAAGGTTAACGGGTGCTTTGGTGCAGGGGCGCAGATGGGATTTTTTAACTGGGGGGGACCAAGATGTCAGCAAATGATTTCAACTGAGTTAGTTATTTTGGATACTTTGGGCTTTAACTAGTGCTCAAGTAGTTACTTTGCACCCTTTGGGCTAATGGTTTGCACTTAAAGCCATTGGAGGATTCTGTTTAGAAATTGTGGATGAACAACAATGTACAAAGGCCTACCCGATCAACACTAGCAATGCATGATCAAACGATTCTTTTTCTAGTATGTCAATCAACCACCAAAACGTCATGCCTTCTACAAAATATGTTTTATTTAAACGTTTGCTTATCTCAGCAAACAAATTATATCATTATGAACAGAAAAACAAAGATCCTACGTTGAAAAGAGGTCTTTTGGACTTGCCTTTTTGTTTGCAGGGTTAGAATTTTCCTCTAGTGCAGCCAAACATAAATAATAATAATAAAATAATATTCAACAACAACTTCAACAACCTGCATCACTGTCATCAGGAATTGCCTGCAGCCAGGAGGACAATGTTAACATGTTAAATCTTATCATTTCAGTTGACCCTCTACACCCCAAAAGAATTTCACAAAAAATTCTAATACAACATATTCCAGAGAATTCAGACTAAAAAATGGTTGATCATTATTTCACAAGTCTAAGAATAACTCAAAAACTATTAAAGTGTTAATTACAAGTTTGTTGAAATTTGTAGACTAGAAATAGCTTTTTCAACTAAACTAAACATCCATGTTTTCCATAGCCTGTAATTTAAGAGCGGGCATAAACATGATTTTGCAAACATGAACTATCAGGTGTGCAGATCTATATCCTCCGTATAACAAAAACATGATTTATAGCTATAAGGGGATGTCAAAAAGGCTATAGGCTTTATTTTTGGCAAGCATTAACCTTATACCACACACATTTACTTAAGATAATTATTTTTTATTTTATAGTCACTTACACATCAGTAAATTGACCTCAGTCAACTTATACAGTTCATTGGGTTAGATGATAATGTTATGCTAGGACACTTATTTAGTCGTCCATGTCCAGATAAAACCTTATTTCCAGACAATTTTATTTTGATTTATCCAACCATTTGTTTTGTGCTAATTCGCTATTTGCCTCTATCCATTCACCTAATCGCATAATCATTCTCTCCACGTTTTACTGTGTTTGCTTAGTGCAAAAGACTAGCTATACAAAATAAATAACAAAACTAATCTACCACATGATCTGGGAAAATCAACAGGTATACGAAACTTACAATTGTTTTTTGAAAAAACGAGGCTATTGTTTTTTGTTTCTTCATTGTTTTATGTGCTTCAAAATCACCAGCTCAGAAGACGATGGCATATGATCACTATGGTTACTACAGGCACAACTGAGGCAGCTAGGGTCATAGGGGGCAGGGTCAGGAGTGGTAGCAGGCTATCAGCAAACAGCGAGCAGAGAGAAAGTGAACGTCGGTGGAAGACATTACAAAGTAATGGTGACCGGTAGATTATTATTGTGCGTCAGCCCCGACCCGATTCTGAACCAGTGACGGTAAAATAATTAAGGAGCGGCGCTACTTAGGCTAATGTAAATAGCGGAAACCCGGATTGATTCTCAGATTTAACGTTACCAATGTTTGTCGTAGGGAGAGTGAGGGGTACGAATCGGAATCTGAGTGGGTCATGTCCCACCCGCCCCCAGTGCCATCTGCGCCCCTGCTTTGGTGTAAGAAAAATGTTCATGAGCTTTTAGTAGCTACTTCTAAGATAATATACCCCAATTAAAATGCACAATTAAAAGTAAAACATTTAAAAACCTACAATAATCAATTACAATGGGTACGTTTACCTATTTGCAAGATGATAGCTCTTTGTTTGACAAATATGGATTTTAATGAAAACAGAAAACACTCATGCTTTGGTTTTTTATTTGTGCTATCTGCAATGTTCGATGGGGTGGAAGATGCTCACTGTGTCACAGCTCGAGGTTGCCTGGCTTTGTGTGGCAGGTTCCAGGCCGGTTTGTGTGGCTGAAGAATGCTGATCCTGCCTATGACATATCTAAAAATAAAAAATAAATGTAGCAAACATAAAACTGTGTGCTTGATTGAAGCAGCCTGAAATGCAAGGTTAGCAGCATTTTAAACCTTTATCCTGCTCAGAAACATACATCTGTTTCCTCTGCTACAGACCATTTTCTCTTCACCTAAATGAAGGGAACTGTATAAAAGCATTAACATATAGACATTTTTCCAAAATTGCGCTGTAATGTATATCTACCTTAGTTTTTACGATAACACATTAATGTTACTTAAAGTTTTTCAAGACTAAAGTCAGATTCATTTTGTTGATATTTAAATGCATTATACAACCAAAGTAATTTAAAGCAACAACAATAGTTTCAGTATAAAAATGATAGTGAAACACTAATAATAAATAAAATATTTGCGTTCATATTTACAATACATAAATATCCAATTAAAAATACAAACCTCAGCTGGAGTTCGGTTTGATACACCAATATTGTTGACAACATCGATCTCTTTTCAAACAGTTTTTTCACTTCCTATGATTCCGCTTTTCAAGGTTAACCTTTAATTTCTAAATCGGAAAAATTCCTCTTTTTGGCCGGATTACGTTTCCCCATGTCACAGAATCTACGGGCGAGGCGTCTACACACAATATGTAAATTACGACCGATTTCACCCGCCACATTTATCAAGGTACGATTATTTGTACGATGAGATTGGCAGCATACGAATGTTTGATGAATCACAGGTGAACCCTGTCGTAAAACGATGTTAGATTGATTCTACGTTAGATTGATAAATGAGGCCCAATGTGTTGTAAAACATGAGAGATAATCTTAATCATTGTTGCCGCTAATTAGCATGTTCACCATCACGTCATCAATTAAAAACAGAGGTAAACTACAATAACTCAACATAAAACCATGACAACATACAACACACAAACTAATATGATTATTTGCCAAATAAACAGAGAACAGAAACACAGAATCTTAACCAAAACACAAAGACATACAACATTGCCCTCGTCATAGAGGTGAGGATGGAACACCATGGCACAATTACACTGAGGCAACAAACAAAACTACAAAAAATACAGACAAGACTACATAAGGAAGTGATGCAATTACAAAATAAAAGTAATTTCACGCACAAGATAGAAACATCACAGAGATCTTTTTAACTTTACATTATTTAAATGTTATTTATATTTTAGACTAGACATGAATGAAAAAAATTGAAAGTAAATGTAAAAATGTGCTTAAAGTGGTCATATCACACGGCTAAAACAAACATTATCATTTGTTTTAGATGTAATGCAATGTGTATACACGATTTAAGGTTAAAAAATACTTTATTTTCCACATACCGTGCATGTTTGTATCTCCTCTTTTGCCCCGCGTCTCTGAAATGTGCAGATATTTTACAAAATTCATGGCTCTGAAAAGCGAGGTGTGCTATGATTGCCCAGTTAATCAGTGCGTAGTGATTGGTCAAATACTGCAAGCGTGTGACGGAAATGTAACGCCTCTTACCATATTTGGAACATCAGGTTCCAAAGCAATTGTACTGACAGGTATGCCCACCTTACTTGCGTATACATATACATTTTACTTCATTTGACATGGAAAGTCATTTCAGGGCGGAAGTGCATTTTCAGATTTTATTTGAAGATTATGAGGGTACATGAATTTTAAAAAGAAAATGTTCCACGTTAATAAGCTATTTACTACAAACGGTGCAATATTTCATGAAAAAATAAGAATTGTTATTTTTAGTTTCACTGTGACTTCAACTTTCCAAACGTCTGCTCATTTGTGTGTAGGTATGGTGTGCTGTGTAAATGAAGTTGTGCAGACATAAATTAGCATTTTAGACCCTGTCAAAACATCAATATTGTGTGTTTCAAAATGTATGTGTTAGAAACACTGATGAATTCTAACCAGCTCTAATTCAATGTTGAATGAAAAGGATGCAAAGTGGAAAGTCTGCTTTTCCATATGTCCCATTGGGGAACCCTGATATATGTGTACTTGCTAACTTACATTTTCTTTCTTTCTATAATTGCTTTATTTCTGCAAACAAAAACAGAAAAAAAGTTAAGGAATCGGTGTGGAATATAAATTAGCAAGTTAGTCATTAAGTTGCAAATATTTCAATTTTGGAACAGTAATGCCATGACATTATTTGAAGTATACTGGAATACCATGTATGTACTGTAGTTTATAAACATGACATTTATTGAGTACTGTGGTGAAGTATTGTTGCAATAATATTAATATTTCATGATATATATTATCATATTTCAAAACCCCGCGGTTTTATTGAAAATGGAAGGATGAATATGTATAACTGCCATTACGAGGCTCTGTGAATATTTTATCCTCTCGTCTGGTGAAAAGCTATCCAGCTCAATACACATACAATCCATTACCTGAACTCTTTTAGTAATTCTGCTGCCTTCTCAGCCCTGGGAGACTGCATTAAGAGATTTAGCAGGTACTGAATTTGTTTATGAAAATCTGTCAAGAGCCAGGTGGATGTGACTCAGAATTAAGGGCTTAGAAACTCAATGCGTGACAGAGTGTATGCATACTAAGAGTGCATATTGATTTTGGATGCCCGTCATCCTCATTCTCTCTGCATTTGCCTTCAAGGAGTGGAAACTATGTCCAGACCGCAACAGAGAGAACGGTCCATTGTTGGGATGGTTGAGGTCTTTCACTATCCTCCTGGCCTTGGTCAAGCACCGTCTAGTGTAGATGTGCAGGTCAGGAAGCTCAGTGCAGATGGAACGCTCAGCTGATGGTACCACCCTCTGGAGAGCTCGTCTGTCTTGCTGGGTGCTGTTCCTGAACCAGGCTGTGATGCTTCCTGTCAGGATGCTCTCAACGGAAACTGTCTACTCTCTCCACTGGGGTCCCTTTGATCATGACTCTCCCATCCCATCCTCTCCTGCTTTGTACTGAAATCCACTATCATCCCCTTTGTCTTGCTAACGTTCAGGGGGAGATTGTTTTCCTGGCACCATGTCTCCAGGTTTTTGATCTCCTCAAGGTAGGCCGTCTCGTCATTGTTGGAGATCAGGCCCACAACAACCGTGTCGTCAGCATCTTGACAATGGTGGTTGAGTTGGAAGTGGCTACACAGTCATGTATGTACAGTGAGTACAGCAGGGGGATCAGAACACAACCTGGGGTGTGGATGAGGGTAGGTGAGAGGACAATTCAATTCAATTTATTTAAATTGAGCTTTTCACAACGTGCATTGTTCCAAAGCAGCTTCACAGGAGCAAATAAGAAAAACAGAAAACACAGAAAGGTAAAACACAGTACAGTGCAGGGTGTTCATAGATCAAGCAAGATCATTCTTATAAAGAAATAGATGCAGTCTCCCGGTGAGCAAGCCAACACTGCCCTGCTGTGGCGAGGAACCCAAACTCTAATGATTGATTAATGGAGAAACCAGGCTCAGCCGGGAGGGCCAGAGATCTCCTCTGACGTGTCATAGCTGCACTCAGTGACCCCGACCAAAAGCCACCATGCAAACATCCATGAAGAAGAGGGAGAGCCCACCACCCGCGACCCAGGAAGTCCCTCTCGCCAAAACCGTGAAGGTCCAACCCGGTCCCACTCCGCGATCGACACCAGTAAACAGAGGAACAACCAGGGAAAAAGTATTTGTCTTTGTCTTAGACCGTCTTTGCTCTTGGTTGGGGATTGAATTGTCTGAGCTGGGATGGTCAGATGGTCGCCTTTCTCTTGGGTGGTGATGGAATTGTCTGAGATGGAGCTGGGATGGTCAGTCGGTACGCGGGCTCTCGCGGGATGGCACAGGATTTTCAGATGTATCTGGCGTAATCTCTAGTTTCCATCCATCCATTTTCTACCGCTTGTCCGAACTACCTCGGGTCACGGGGAGCCTGCGCCTATCTCAGGAGTCATCGGGCATCAAGGCAGGATACACCCTGGATGGAGTGCCAACCCATCGCAGGGCACACACACTCACTCATTCACTCACGCACTCACACCCTACGGACAATTTTTCCAGAGATGCCAATCAACCTACCATGCATGTCTTTGGACCAGGGGAGGAAACCGGAGTACCCGGAGGAAACCCCCGAGGCACGGGGAGAACATGCAAACTCCACACACACAAGTCGGAAGCGGGAATCGAACCCCCAACCCTGGAGGTGTGAGGCGAACGTGCTAACCACTAAGCCACCGTGCCCCCCTAATCTCTAGTTTTTAAGTGAAAATGCATTAAGTGAAAGCTTGTCTATAAAGATGTGTTTTTAATCTAGATTTAAATTGTGTGTCTGACCCCCCGAATAGTATCGGGAAGGCTATTCCAGAGTTTAGGTGCTACGTATGAGAAAGCTCTGCCCCCTTTGGTGGATTTAGTTATTCTAGGTGTTATCAAAAGTCCAGAGTTTTGAGATCTTAGAGAGCGTGATGGGTTGTAGTGTGATAGAAGCTCTGTTATGAAGGCAGGGGCTAAACCCTTTAAGGCTTAATAAAATATTAAAATAACTTTAAAGTCAATACGATACATAATGGGTAACCAGTGAAGGGATGATAACACTGGAGTTATGTGGTTAGAACTCTGACTGCTGCAGTCTGAACTAACTGTAGTTTGTTTATTGATGATGCAGGACAACCACTAAGTAGAACATTACAGTAGTCAAGTCTTGAGGTCACAAATGCATGAATACGTTTTTCTGCGTCAGCAACACACAAAATATTTCGTAATTTGGCAACATTTCTAAGGTGGAAGAAGGCTGCTTTTGTGACATTTGAGATGTGATTTTTAAATTACAGGTTGCTGTCTAATATAACACCTAGGTCTTTAACTGTATTTGTTGGAGTAAAAGTGCAGCCTTCAATTTGCAGGTTATAATCCGAGATATTCTCTTTACATGTTTTTGGTGTGATAAGTAATATTTCATTTTTGCTAGAGTCTAAAAGAAAGAAATTACTAGTCATCCAGATGTGTTTGCCCACCCTACTGCTTGCTGTCTGTCTGTCAGGAAGTTGGAGATCCAGCAACTAAGCGATGGGCTGAGTCCTCTACTGCTATATAACAAAAGGCCAATCGTTTTTTCTTTAGGTGCACTAGACTGTCCGTCTTGCGTCTTCCTTATGGCTTCATAGAACTGTGTTGGCAAAGTAACAAGTTATATGTTCTTCTCAATATCTAGCAGTTTGGATCACATTCCAGGTATAAAATTAAAGTCATGATCTAATGGGAGCTGTAATGGGAGCTGTAATTGTAAAACATGTAAAAGCAGATAAATTCAGTGTTATGACCTCTATCACCAATTTTAATGGACGCAGGCGTATTCCTCTGTTGCCAACTGACAGAAGCAATATCGCACTCCTTTCGCAAATTAGTGGTATTCTGGCAGGATAATTGTTTCTTTAGGACTCTGAGCACATGTTTGTCAGTGGATTGATGCAGCATAAATCATCCATAAAACGCTAGTCTGAAACTGTGTATCAATGTGAAACCTGTCTTTGCAGCCCAGAAACACATTTCATTAGAGTGCAATATGAGAGGGAAAAAATGTCGGACACATTTGTTCAATGTTTTGCTAGAAACACAGTTGCATTTTAAATTCACAGTTTAAGGGCTTAAATGAAATATTTGAACTCTGTTGAACTTCTTGTCTGTCCTTTTTTTTACTCATAGCATAATATTTCTATGAAATTTTAATAATTTATCAATTTATTAAAATGCAATATCCTCAGCTTCCTCCCTCTATTAGGAGAAATATGAGCAGTGGAGGAGTTATTTCTAACGTGAATCTAGAAAAAGCGTGTTGGGGTAGAGTTTGAATTTTTTTATTTTTTTTTATGCACTGGAAGCTTTTATGATGGCAGTTAAGTGCTACAATAAATAAAAGGTTTCTTAGATTCTGTGATTAACAATAATACAGTTGTATTGATCTAAAGATCATAATATTAGAATATTATAAATAATAATATTAGTAATATAAATCTTTAGTATCTTGTGGCACGTTTGTGCTTCAAGCGACCCAAGTGCCAATTTCGACTAGTGGTCCTTTCCCAATCTCGCCCCTTTATCTCTCCCAATTAACTTACTTTCCTCTCTCCCACTGTACTAAATAAAGGCAAAAGAATATAGATTTTTTTTAAATATTAGTCAAATTTGGACGCCAACAAAAAATTACTGCCACACAAAAAATGCGTTATTTGCTGTTTTTAGCATATGTGTGCGTGCAGTTTTTGTCCTTGTACACATTAAATAATGGCTATTATTTTCTATGTCCATTCTTAAAAAAGTAAACTAACTAAGTTTACTGTGTTTTTGCCAAATGAGTTGTGATGCTCTCATGTTTGCTTTCACTGTTCCTCACTAAGTTGCTTTAGATACAAGTTACTAAATTACTGTAATTATAATAATCAAAAATGCAAAAAGATTTCAATGAGGGTTATGTTTAGGAGTGTGGTTGGGGGTAGGGGAAAGAAAATATCATTATTTCAGTATAAAAACAATGTCTATGACAAGTCCCCACAAATATACCAAGACCAGTGTGGTTGCATGTGTATGTGTGTGTGCATGTTTGTTGTAGTAGTAATTGTGTCTGTTCTTGGATACGCAAGAAGTTTATAGAGGTAACAAAAGGAAATACAAGGTGAAAACCTATCAGCACAAAACAACGGCGCTTCATCTGGCACCAGAATCTTCAATTTTGTTTCATTCAACAGTAGCCTCAGAATGGTACATTGCAACAAACAAGAAAGTTAACAAGCTGTTCTGTTAGTCACCTCCCCAACCCTCAGAGAAAGCTCATTATTTTACTTCTTGTAACCGCAGCAGCTCACCGCAGACTCAGGTTTCTTCCATCTGCTCTTTTATTCATTTACTTGCTGTTTTTCTTTTAAGCCTGTATAATTGCACAAAAGCTTCATAATGCGATTACAGTTCAAGGGATTAAACTGCTTTGAAGTTGGATCATTGGATGGAGATGTCTGAGTTTAGGGATATAAATGAATTTGTTAAGCGGCATCCTGTATGTCATCCTGTATATTTGCTGCCCCATTTGGGGATATGAAAGTTGTTTGTAATTTAATCTTGATACCCAAAATGTTTTATGGGGATAAGCACAGGTCTGTAGCAAAAAGTATTCAGTTTACTTTAACTGCTATTTTATCTTCTTTGAAAACTTGGTGAAAAGCCTTTTTGTGGCCGTATGAGCTGGTTGTGGCTCAGAAGTCATCCTGGGCCTGCTAATACTTGCATTGGAATAATTCCCAATTGTTTCTTTAAGGGACCAAATTTATCTTGTTAGACTAGGGAGACAAATCTTCAGAGTTTCCGTTTTTCACATTAAATTGCTCCAAAAGCCATCAGTACACTCTTGTGTGTTGACATTTGCACAGAGCTCAAGAGGAGAGATAATAAAAAGTGTGGTGGGGGCCAGACGGACTCCTCCGGCCTCTGGCAGACAAGAGTCTTTTGACTTCAGTCAACACTGTGGAGCGTTTGGTACTTCAGCTGTGAACATTATGAAACATGATTTTCTCTACATGAGATGAACCTTCCTAACACTTAAGCATAATTCTACACCGTGTGTGAGACTCATTAAATAAAATCGTTTCAAATTGTTAAGAGTTTCTTCATGGTTAGAAATAAACATAGCTCGGGGGGAAATTTTGAATTTATAGGGACAGGCAAATTATTTAAAATATGTCTTTACTAAGGTGCATTACTAATGTACCTTTTTTATAATGATTAGATTTTTTTAAATAATGGTCAAAGATAAAGGAATACCCATCATTGATGTAATGACACACTGTTTGTGCACTACATTAATTATACTTGTATAATACAAGAGTTATTATAATTATTGATATAAGAATATTTGTGATGACTCTATCTTATGTTTCCCTTGTCTTGTGTGAACGTTGGTTATTTCCTCACTCTAAATAAATCTGTAAAGAAAAGGGCACAATATACTGTATTAATATTCAGAATTTTCCGAATTCATTTTTTACAGTGGTTTTACATTTGTCACTGCATTAAATTGAATTTTAGCATTATCAGAAATGTGCGTAAAATAAAGAAAAATGTACTGGTCATTTTCTGCCAGTACTTTATCCATTTTTTACGGGATTATTTTAAAGCGCTGTCTTGTGCCCTGTTTTGTAGTTTTTCATGTTGATTTGTCTACCCAGGTGTGCCTTTTTAGCTCCTCTCCTTACCTTGTTGTATTAATTGCCCTTATGTTTCCCTTGAGG
Organism: Triplophysa siluroides; assembly: GCA_006030095.1. Taxonomy (NCBI): domain Eukaryota; kingdom Metazoa; phylum Chordata; class Actinopteri; order Cypriniformes; family Nemacheilidae; genus Triplophysa; species Triplophysa siluroides. Next base: position 221,714 of record VCII01000090.1, read on the forward strand.
TTTCTCGGTTGTTGTTTTGCTGTAGCGTGCTCCTGTCCTAAATCTCCTAGTTTTCTTTGGATTACCTGTGTTTGTTCATGTTAATAAATCGTGCTTGCATGTGGATTCTTTATTTTCTTAAAGAATATACAGAGAAGATTTGTTTAGTTGCATTCCTTGAATACAGCGCACTTAAACTGTAGTTAAAACTTCAGATTTCCTAAATTAAATACACTCAACATTATTAAGCTCTGATTATAATTGAACTTAAGTTTGTGGCCCATCTGTCTCTTGTACCTTTTGGCTCTGAAAAGATGAAACCATTCTGCATTCCATACCATTTTATCAACCATTCTCAGTGGAAAAAAAAGGTCAATAATGCTGTGTCCCAATGTGCATACTCTCTGTATTTGAAATTAGAAAATGTGCATTCCAAATCATATTATGTGGAAAGAGAACCCCAAGTAGATATTCTGGTATTTCCATAAAAGGTTTGAAGTGGAGTAATTCATAACTATTTACTAGGTATCTAGTTCGTATGAATTTATACGTCGTGAATCGAACACAAACATACGATAACTAAAAGAACAATACTGAAGCCCAACCCCTAAACCTAATGTCATTGGCGCAAAATGAACAGAAATGTATGAGTGAAATTGTACGAATTCATATGAATTAGCCAAAACTAGCCACCTCATAAAATAGTTATGTTTTGCTGTGGATTGTAATCGTTGGATACATACAAACACTAACGGGTGCTCTCAAATGTCAAACAGTACATATTTTTAGGCTAATTGGGGAATATTCCAAGAAATGATACAATTACATAATTATGTACCAACAGCATATGCTGGTTTGGAATGTTTTGATGCTGGTTTGCTGGTTTGTGCTGGTTTAAACTGGTTATGTGCTGGTATGCTGGTCATGTGCTGGTTTAAGATGGTCATCGTGTGCTGGTCCTTAGCTGGTTTGAGCTGGTCAAACCAGCATCCAAACATACCTAACCCAGCATATGCTGTTTTTTTCAACAAGGAAGTCACAGCAAGAGAATGTAAAAAGGTCTTTCTCAACAGCATCATACCTCTTCAAGATAAGTGCCCCCTGTTGTTAACACCCTTAAACAACAACGCTTTTAACAGTGTCCACATGTTAATTCATTTGCAAAACATTTGTTTTTATTTTCTATGTTCTGAGACCATTAAACTACTTATAATTAGAGTCGGGAAGCAGGTGTGCGTTGGTCAATTGGCCAGGATGCTATTTTTGTTGGCACGGTTTCTGCTGACATTTGGTTCACAAACAGCTTGTGAATGCTAATATTAGACCACCACCAGTAACGCAGTGTTTTCTAAACACATATTTTAGATTCAAAAGTATACTGGGACTTACCGTATAAAATAATTTTTCATATGTAAGATGAAATGCATGCATTTGAGCTGATTATTTTCATTCTCGTTGTCATTCGCTTTTGTTGCCAACGCAAGTCACTAGCAGGCACTCATAGCTCTGGATTATCATCACTACTGCTAAAATGTTGTATCATTTCCATCTTGACATTGAATTAGTTTCGTGCTGCTGGGAATGAACATCACGGAGGGGAAATTTACATAAACTATATCATGCATGATACATCATAAAGATTGGTGAGAATCCGACAACAGGCTTACAGTAGGTGATCACTCGGCCACATTAAAGTGTCATGTAACATTCGATCTCAAGCTACATTTTCCATGTATCATTTTAATATCATCCCTGTGCATGCCACGTATCTTGTGTAAAATCAGGACTCATGGCAATTGCATAATGCAAAGATTACCATCTCCAACGTGAGCAAGTTTAGCTACATTACCTGACAAATTTCCTAAAATGAAAAAAAAGTGCCTAATTCTATCTATTTATAGATTACACAGCTCAAAAATGTTTTAGCATCCTTTTGAAAATCCATACTGTACATTGGTTGAGCAGTTTTAGTATTTTAATGACTTCTTGAAAGATTGTACGATACCAGTAAGCACTTCCAAGATGTCATCTGCTCCTCCTGACTTCCCACTCAGATTTACAGAAGAGTTAAGAACAACACTTTAGTGGTCATTTAACCTCTCTTTATAGCAGTGAAGGAATAACACAGTGTTTTGATAATGCTTCTAATCAGTTTTGCATTATTGGCAGACTTAATACATGTTCTCTACTTATAGCAATACATAGAAATGCTGCAATCTTTTTTTAGGTCAGGTCATCAGTTTCATCATTTTGAACTTGCCAGAGGTCCATCTGCGCCAGCCGGTGCCGTAGATATTATTAACACCACCGCACTGAGCAGTGATCTTAGGTAAAGTTTGAAAAAGACTCCTTGGTGTTTAGCTGTGAGCAACGTCTGTTGTACCGCATATCTCTGCTTAAATTCTTAAACTCAAGATAAGCGTGTGACAGACACCATACGGAGAGGCACAAAAATAAATAAGACTTTGTTTCATGAAGTCATATGGTGTGGATATAAGGTTAACTTGGTGGGTGAGTGTGTGCGCTGCAAGTGGGAAGATATCGTCTTGCTTTACTGCCTCCAGCAAGTTATTTTGACTCCACTAAAGTAAGATGGAGGATAATGTAATATCTTCAGGCTCAAGAGTGAATCCATTTTTAGAAAGCATCCCTGCTGTGTATACTAAAAAGTATTTTGTTTGCAACCTTATGAGAATGTCTGTTAAAATAAGCCAAGTTTGTTCAGTTTAGATCTCTTACATAAAGAAGTTTATTCTTGTCTTATAGCACACTTCTGGTAAACTAAAAATAAGAACGTTTAATCTACTTTTTATGTTCTTTTGAAGAAATCTTAAAATTATACTTACCTTACAGAAATTATGACAGAAAGTATATTTGCTAGAAGGCTACTTGTACTCAATAATACTATGAATTAATTATATTTAATATTTGTCAATAGTAGTTAACTCTGCATATTCTTCTAAGCTACAAGTATTGAACTAATACATTATAGCCTACGTTCACTTGTTATGAAGTTGCCTTTCAAGTTGAATAACGTAGTTTAGAAGCCAAAACCTAATAGCTATTCACTAAATGTAAATATATAAGTTAATTTAACTTAATTTTAAAAAGTGTAAAAAAATTTGGTAACTCAATTTATGTAACTCTATTGATTTAAGCTGCAACAATTAATTTTATTGAGTAGCTTAAACTCAAAAGGAATCGTTCAGTTTACTTAATTTGTATCAAATAATTATTCAAATAACATGTTGGCAATGTGTATCTTAATGAGTGGATATGTTGAAGGTCCTGGAAAATTCTTCAGTGGATCTCACCAAGGGAGTCAAAAATCAGTACTGTCAGTACCCTTCCAGGTTCTGAATCACTTTTAGGCTGTATTATCATAAACATCATCATCCATCAGGCCTACCACTGTGGTGTTATGAAGTTAGATCCATGCACAGGTGAGAAGAGGGTTCAGCATGTTGCCCTGTGGTATGCCGCTGATCATTGTGATGGTAGAGAAGGTATGATTATGCAGCTGATAAAGAGGGAAAGAAAAAAGTCCAATTGCATAGTGAAATGCCCAAGCAAAGATGAGGGAATTTGGGGTTCAGCTTGAATGGGATAACTGTGTTGAAGGAGTTGCTGTTGTCTCAGTGGGTCAAGGCAGAATGGAGAGATGGGGATATGTAAAATAAGAAAGGAAGTCCCTATTTTCGGTGGAAGAAGCCTATCCTCTAGAAATAGATGGCAATTACGAAAGCAATGTGGTGTGCTTGGGGACAAGGTTAAAAATGCCCGTAATCACCCTCTCAAACTGCTCTGCCCTGAGTACATGGCTTGGAATAACATCAGGACCTAAAACTTTGTGAATATTTAGTCTGCTCATAGTAAAGCCAATACATCACTAGTAGAAAATGTGAGTGTAGGCTATCAGACCGAAGCTTGGCTTTAATCGTTTAGGGATGTCGTTGGGTGGTTTGTGCAGACTATGTATGTTTTTGACTTTTTTAATGCCAAATAAAAGGATAAAAGCTTTCATCATGTTGACATATGGGATATGACATTTTGCTAAGTCATGTTAGCGTGTGGCTAAGTTATAATCGTCGGTAACTTTATAAAACCACAAAATCGTCTGATTGTATCAATAACTAGCTTTGTCGATCAGTTTTAGTTGTACTTATGTAAGATTTTTCTTTTTTTTGCCCACTACTATCTTTAATATTGACTGAGTAAGGCCATGTTAAAAATGTAAATTAATATCGAAGAAGTCAGCTTACCTTATTTTTTTAAAACGTTACAATGTTGTGTCAATATAATGATAAGTTTCAGTTTTTTTATTTATAAAAAATGTGAGAACTTTATACTGAAACATTCACTGAACCCATGCTAGATGTTATGAAGTAGTTATTAGAGAAAGCAACGTAAATCATAGCTGTGAATAATCTCAAAGCTGTATGACTTTGGAAGACTTATAGTAAGCCTTATGCACTACCTTCATAAAACTGTCTTGGTGATACATTTAATTTATTTTCATTATATATTTTTTGTCCTGTCTTGGGATTTATTGCAGTCATTCCTTCACATTTTACGTTTTGTTTTCCATGTAAATAAAAACAGTATTATTTTTTTTCTGAATTCATAAATCCAGAGGATTATAGAGGGCTGAGTGATGCATCGAAAAAGCTCTGTTTAATGATCATAAAACTGCAGTTTTCAGTGTGCAAAACTTATGATCAGCTGTGATTATATATTCCCTATGCATTTCATTTGTTCTTATGCCAGGGCACAGAGTGTTGTTTTCCATTTCATCTTGGTAAGACATGATGTGTTTTTGATTACAGCTGAGAAACAACTTATATAGCTTAATAACGCTTGTGTTTAGCTGAACGAACCTTCATGAAGTACTCTCATGAATGCATGGTTGTTGATATGATATGTGATGCATTTCCTGGAACAACAATTTATTCATTTGGTTGTCAGTTCATTATCAAAAGAGTCTATTCTCCAAGTGTCTTGCTAATCTAGCCTAAAAAAGTATAATACTACGATACATTTCAATAAACCATTTTGTTTGTGGTTGGGTGAAATATGCAATATAGTCCAATGAATGTTTTTTTACTGAAGGTAAACAGTACACAAAGGTTTTATGTATGCCCATAATCTATTAAATCCAAAGAATTTCAAAATAAAAAAAATGCAAAGAATATGATTATTTTGTATGCATTTTTGTATTACTTCTTTCCTCAAGAACTCCTACAAGACATGTGTATTATCTATTAAGGCTGTATCCTGTGTGTGGCCCCCAGATGCTGGGATAGTTTCCACTGCAACCTGCAGAGGATAAAGGATTTCTGCCCCGATTTGCTGTCTGGCTGAGTTGGCATTTGTTGCAGGAAGTCTGCGTCGGCCTGCAGATTTTGGGCAGTCGGAGCTTTTTCAGATTTCAGAGAAAATCGGTATTGTATTTGATGTATACAGGCTGCAATCTTTGGGACACCAAGACTATATCAGATTCAGTGGCGGCTGCTGATCTTTTAAAGAGGGGAAGCTCATTTTCGGCCTAAATCATAAAAATTGTCCATTTATTTATATGTAAATTCTGCCCTACGTTCCTTTTCAAGAAAAAGCTCTGTAACCCTGTCGTACCAACTAGGCGTCTTTTCCAGTGACTTGACCAGTGTCCTCTCAATGGCCAGCAGAGCTAGGCTGCTTAAACGGCCTTGGCCCATTGTGTTACGGGTGTAGGACTTGAGCCGCTTTAAACAGGAGAAGCTCCTTTCTACACCTGCAGATGTAGCTCCAATTGTTGCCACTAATGAGAACAGTTTGTAAAGCTGAGGCATTGCACTGTCCAACTCCATGTCTTTAAGGAACACCAAGTAATCACACAGCTTTCCCCTGTTACTCTGCAAGTCCTGATCTGAATACAGGACTTGAAGTTCAGACCTCAGTCTCCCTGAATCAAAGTGATGGCCATAACTTTTCAGGACACTTTGGAAGGCCTCCTCTGGAAATGCTTGTCTCATGTCATCAAATTTCCCTGGATTGACTAATTCTAAGAAAAGCATACTTTCCAAATTTGAAAAACGTCGAGGAATCTGCTCCAAGATGTTATCAAGGATGGCCATGTACAGATTTCTGTAGCGCTCTTGGGGATCCTGCAATTGGGTCTGATGTGAGATCTGCTGCTTTGGCATAAACAGCTTGGAAAGCCCCCTCTGACCTCTTCTCTTTGACAATGCAAGAAGAGACTCAATTCTTTTCTTGCAGTAAAGAACATCCATCGCTCTCTGCTGGACAATATCAAAGACCACATCAGTCTCAGAGAAGATTTGTTCATATGTGTACAACATGAACACAAACTCAAAATCCTCCAGTTTCCTCACGAAGCCTTTGGCACAATCCAGTGTATCATCATCCATTGTCGTATCTGCAATGATGTTATCAAATGTCTGCAGGAGGCCATCATAATTGTTTGCCACAGTGCTCACTATCCGTGATGTGAAATTCCATCGAGTAGGAGCGTTTCTGGGCAACCTTGAGCAGCCTGCAGACTCCAGAAAAGACGTCCTCTTTGTGGATTTTGAGAAAAATGTGGCAAACCCAGAGAGTGATGCAAAAAAATTCTGCACTCAGGAAGCATTTGGCCCCCTGTGACAGCACCAGATTCAGTCTGTGTGCATAGCAATGCACAAACATTGCACTGGGGGCTATGCTTTCACTTTGGCCTGCAGACCATTGAGAGCTGAAGCCATGACAGCAGCCCCATCATAGGTCTGTGCCACAAGCTTATCCTTAAAATTGTAGCCCTGCATGTTCTTATTTAAAACATCAAAAACGGACTGAGCATCTCGCCCCCCAGAAACATCAAAAAATCCAATGAAGCGCTCCTGAATTTTACCTGCACTATCCACATAGCGAACAATGACAGAGAGTTGGGCACGGCAGGATATATCAGTGGTTTCATCCACCTGCCATCCAAAAAAGGGAGCATCCTGAATTTCATCTCTGATCTGATCAGAAATGGTGGCTGCAAGAGCAGAGATCAAGTCATTTTGAATAGTGTGTGACATACCAGAAAACACAGTTGAGGACTCGAATTGTGTGGACAGGACAGAGTCATATTTAGCTAATGTTTCTGTGAACTCTCTGTAATTCCCCTTGTTGGATGATTCACTACTCTCATCATGTCCCCTAAATGACAGCTCCTGCCGGCCAAGCAAGGATGTCACATCAATAAGGCGGTTTAGGAAGGCCCTGTTTTGTTTAACAGTTTCATCATGTTTAGCCACTTGAATGCGAGCACCTTCATTGATTGCATGCTCAACCCTGATCCTGCCCATGCAACTTAATCTTGCACATGCACTCACATGTTCATTGCTATTTTCATGCCTTTTATATGCCCTGTCAAAGTTTGACAGATCTCCAAACCCCAATTTTGACCAAACAACACATCCATGAGATGGTTTCATCAAGAGACATGGCCAGCAGTACATTTTCTTTTTCACAGCACTTCCAGTCAGCCAGCTAACTTTGTCATACCAGGAGAGCTGAAAAGACCTGTTACTTTTCCCTATCTTTTGCACTAAATCAATCTTAGGTGTTGATCTGCCCTGCTGTTTAATTCTAAGTTTCTCCTCGTAAGGAAGACTTTCTAATGGCTTTGCCAAAATCAGGTCGACAATATTAGCACTGTCTGCCATCGTGTGCAGTTTGCTAGCTGGCTAGTTCAGACTATATGAATTAATGAACAAACGATCTAATATATATATATATATTTAACTCAACGGGAGGAAATGTGGGAATTATGTTAAACTGAAACAATGAATGTGGTGTGAAATTGTGTGAAATATACGATGAAGGTTGCAGCAGTTTGTCTTTCGACTACACATGCAAAATCCGCGATGGGACTGAGTTGGGAATGGAGACACAGAGTGATACGCGTCATAATCTGAAGACCACGCCCACACCAACCGTCTCTTTGCATTGCGAGAAGCTGCCGCCTCCTTGTCATTTATGATTTATAACAAAAAAAAAAAAAAAAAAATGTCTAAAAGCTGATATGTGACAATGTGTATAGCAAACAAGCTAAAAAAAAAAACAAGAAATAAGTTTTTATAAGCTGTCGACCCCAAAAAACAAGCGTTTTAGGACATAAAAGTGGATTAAAAAGAGATGACAGACCCTCCAATCATCACGCAGACGCTCGGAGTCCGGGCCAGCCCACTCCTCCATTCATCCCAGAGACGCTGAGCGTCCGTGGGCGGGACATAATCGCAGCATTATCCAATGACCGTCTTGTTTCTAAGCACTGAAAAAAACTGTTTAAAGCAGCCCCATTGAAGTCAATGGACGCTGGGCTTCAACAGAGTAATGCACTGTACGCTACGGGAATGAATGAGAAGGAAATCGAGTCAGCCGACCTAAGTAGCTGATTCTGAACGAAATTGTTTTCGTTCGAGATGAACGTGTTTAACGCATTTTTAGTCAATAAAATGTTAACATAATAGTACATATATTTGACCATTCATTTTTTGACAATTATAGGCGAAGCTGAGCTTCCCTTGCAGTCTTAAAGAAATCGCGACTGATCAGATTTTTCTAATGTTATGCACCCCTCTGTGGTTCTGGTTCGTCAAGCTATTCCATCATCTCAGAAATGAAAGAACATACTCACACAAAATTAAGTAAAAGACTAAATCAACCTCAGTTCTTCTGATATAGTAAATTGTGCAACTTCATTTAGATCTCGATGGATATTATACTATACTCACGGAGATGGTTTTTAGTTTAAAACATTTTGAAAGGCCAAGACTGTGTCATGTTTACAAAACATTTAACAAGTTAAAATATTGCCGCATAGATAAACATATTCATAGCCTTCTTAACCATTTCAGACTGAAAGATGCAATAAAAAATACTCATTCACTGTACTGGAGAAGAACATGGATTTCCAGAATTCGATCACGCAGCATAATAACGCATAATAAACTGATATCGAAGTAATCATGCAGACCAATACAACATCATAACAACACAGTGCAGGGCAGATGATGATAACACAAAGCAGATACATCAATGTGAGCTTATCTGGAAAGAGTTAGGGGCTGATAATATTATAATAAAAAAACTCACACAAGCCTAATGTTTCCCCCATCCTACCCAACATATAACCAATATGTCTCTTCTATTCCACCACTAATTTCCCTGCAGCACAAAATACTTTTAATTGCATTTTTCTCGGTCCTTGGCAGCCAAAATGACTCACTTTGAAAATTAATGAAACAGTAAGAAAGCTTATTACACATTACTTTATGTATTCCGTTTCTTTGTGAATGCAAAACAGGCTGACCATATATGTAATCTGCTTTGAAAGACTGAAGTATGTACTTGACTCCAGAAGGTCAAATACTGAAACTAAGGAGCTTCAATAGCTGTAGAAATAGCTTTTAAGGGATAGTCCACCCAAAAATCATTTAATCACCTTCATCTCATTCCAAACCTGTAAGATCTGTTTCTTCTGAAGAACACAAAATAAGATATTTAAGGATGTTGGTAACCAAACGACACTGCCCCCATTGACTTCAATTGTACGGACACAAAACCACTGAGACGTTTCTCAAAATATCACATACAGGTTTTGAACCACGAGGATGAATAAATGACAGAATTTGTTTACTTTAACTAAAGTAAGCCAACAAAGGCTGTAAGTCAAAAACTATGGCTGTTAATTATAGAAATCAACAAATACAATCATAGCTGTTATATACTGTTGGTATATAAAAAGCAATACACATTTTTAATAATACTTTTTTACAATGCTTCTTTTCTGTCCCCTCGTGTTAGATGCATCCACCACAGGATCACAGCAGTTTTGAATTTTTTGACATAGCCCGTGTTAGTTTCTGACCCTGTTGTACTTTATATAAAACCTCACCTCCAGTATAGTACATTTCCTTGCTCAATCCTCTATAAATATTCCAGAAGCTACAAAGTTGCTCTTGAGAAAACTAGGCAGCAGCTCTGACAGTAAATGTTTCAACCCACAATTCCGATCTCACAAGTAGATTAGGTTATTTCTATCACCACAGCCCCCATGCCTTCAAGTCAGCAAGGTCTTTTTTATTGTCATGTGAAAAATCAAACTCGCACAATAACGCTAATTTCAGGTGTTATTTATAGAAACCATCATCTCCATCCCTTTCCTTTTCCTCGTGGCGGCCCACTGCAGAGAAGATTATATTTTAATTAGGCTGGATGCGAAACAGCGAGGAGAGCTATTGACTCGAGCTGAAAAGTGCAGAGCCAGGAACATGAAATCCTCGTTAAAGACGTCCTCCGTGTATTGAGGAACGTCTTAGCAATTCGACAAGGCTCTTTTGAAAGGGAAGAAAAAACTAGTGCATGCGCTCAAGTAGAATCATATGAACATATCCATACGTAGTACGTACTCTATACACACAGCATTTCCTGCTAAAAAAAATGAACAAATGTTTATAAAAACATATAAAAAACATAACCCACTTTTCTAGTTTATAAGAGGTAAAAATGCTATAATATATTGAGTTCGGTGTCTTCAGGAAGTGGTGTATGACTGTCTATACCGCTTAAAATGTGTGTTCGTTTATATAACGTGTGAACTTTGAACACGGTCCCCTACCCACCATTGTTGCAATATTTAATTTGCAATATTTGCTCTTACATCTATGCATTTGGCAGGTGCTTTGCACAAGCGTCTGATAGAGAATATAAGGTATACATTTATGAGTTATAATCTTTGTGCTGCCAAGGTGAGGCTTTTCCAGTTGAGCTACCTGGGTTTTCGATACCATTGTAGAAAGGTTTTTCTACCATTATCTGCTGCCAACAGCCCATGGTCATATGGGCTAAAGAGGATATGTTGGTCTGCAGTCGGCTCCTGTTTAAAGGTCCTCTCTGTGGAAGTTATTTGCATCTAGTGGTGAGGTTGTGAATTGCAACCAACAGCTCACTCCACCCCACCTTTTCGAAGCACTGCAGTGGCTGTGCAGGACTAAGATGTCATCACATTTTCGTGTCTTTGCTGAATGAGATAACATATCTTGTCTATTTAGGGCTACTTTAGAATTCCATGTAAGGGGACCCGCGATAGAAATAGCTCATTTTAAGATAATGAAAACATAATGATTCTTTATGTAAGGTCTTTATACACCTCTGTACACATAGTTATGTTCATTATATTGCATTTCTGTCAATAGATACTCCTTCATCTTCCACATTGCACCTTGAACTGTAATTTAAAAATCCTTATCAAGTTTCTTTATAAAAGTCTTTGTAATGGCACTTGACCTGTGCTCACAACGTTTTGACATCTGTTTGTAAAATAAGAAATGACAAACTGGTGATGGGTATGAAAAGAATGAAATCCAAGTAAGCGTTACTGCCTTTAAATTGAAGCATTTAAGCCTGACCTTCAGCTAGAAGTGTCATTGTCAGTCTGCTGTGAAGTATTTGTGTGTGAGCTAAGTCTTCGGCATTCAGGCTTTCATTTCAGGTAGAGAATTTCCAGGGACATTTTCAGCACAGAAGCTGAAATGTTCTCAGTGAGACGTTACTTCAAAGGCCAAACGGGAATATTTCTGAATGAGGGTTTTTGGTAGAGATGCTGGTAGATTTGTCTGAACAGAAATATATATCCACACTGTAAAAAAATCCTATAATTACCTGTAAAATTATAGGATATAAGGATGTATATGAAATTGTTTTCTGCATTTTTCTTGTAAATTTGTTGACTGTATTTCAAAAATAAACTGAAAGAAATGTTGTTAACTTGTAAGTTTTCTTGCAGCTGGGGCGCCAGAAATAAACAGTGAGATAACGGCTTTTCACTGTAACATACATTTTCCCTGTTTTTCTTGTCTTTTTCTGTACATTTTGTTGACTGTATTTAAAAAAAATACATTAAAAACAAAAATAAAAATGGCAAAATTCTGTTTGTACAAAATAACAGAAAATTTCTGTAGAATGACATGCTTTTTACAGTGCATGCTGGTCTATGTTGGTTTAAATCAGGTTTGGTTTTAATCTCAGAGGTTACAAGTTTTGACACTCTGCAGGAAGTCAAGTTACAGATGACTTGCTGTATATAATGTTGTCTCTGCTCATTTTGGGGGGTAGGAGAAAGACAAATCGTGCACTTCAGCTTTAAACCAGCATCCCACCAGCACCCCATGCCAGACACTAGCATCCATAACATATCATATGCTGGTGAACAGCTACGCTTGGTATTATCAGTAATGAGAGGAGCGGCCAAGTCTCGTTCAATTTTATATGGCCCATTAAGCTAGATTTAGTGGAACAATGTTTTGAATAAATTCACCATTGAGAAGTCACGGCTGTGACAAGATCTCTGGTGGGAACAAATGTGTTCCTGAAGGTTCCTGAAGGCCAATTCATCAGCCCACAGTGATTAGATGATACATGCTCTCCACCAATCATCAGAAGCTTGAAGAAAATGAAGAAAAGGCACTTGACATGGTTGATCTCATTGTTCCAGTTGAGTTCTGTCCCGGACAAGATGCTTAACATTCACTTATTATTACTGAGTGTATCCAAGGGTAACATTGGCTTTTTGACCTTGTATTTTGTTTCACTTTAGTAAAGGCACAATAGAATTACAAAGCATCTGATTCGGTTAACTTGTGATAAGCTGTTGGTCTGCTCTTCAGTCATTAGTACACTAGGAGCTGGCCTAGTAAGGATCATTGCATGAAATCACATCAAGACCGCATCTATTGTTTATGATGTTTGAAATAAACAAAGCCATGGATTTAAGCAAAGTCAACAATTTATTGCCTTAATTCATTGTGTGATAAAGACCGGCTGACAGGCTGTACATTATCCTGCTCATTACAATGCTTCTTACTAAATAAATGGATGGACATGAAATATTGATTTGTGTGTAAATGATTTTATCATGGGAGAAGACAAGTGTGATAGGACATGAAACTAGCACGGTATACAAGCCTGGAAATAACAACTGTGGGCGAATTACACAATGATGTTTTCATATACGGTATTGTAAATAAAATTGTAAAAAAATGTACAACCTACACTGTAGTTAGATGTGCTTATTTTCTTGCAGTAAATAAGTAAATCCTTTAGTTGTTTTTACAGTGTATGTGCAAGGGGGCATCGTATTAGGTGGTAAGGTGCTGGTGTTTTGCTCTTCAATCTCATTAAGGGAAGCACCATAGAAATACTGCTGGACATACCAGTGGGCCCATGACAGAAATGCTGAAAGTCACTTATATGGGAATCCTTCACAGAAGTCTCCATACAACTTTGTTTATTCCAGTATATCTTTAGTTACATTTAGTGCTGGTAAAATGAGAAATGTGTGGCCTTTTCAAAATCCAAAATCCCTTTTAAATAATTCATGAATCCATGAAAGCCTTTGGGGCCAATGTCAGCATGTCCACAGCTGTTCACCAGCACATCATAACAAAGTCCTGTCAAGGTGCTTAGAGATTAAAGAGATTTGCTGAACATCATTATTGTTTGCTCTGCATTTGCTGTTATCTGCTACAATGACTGGATCTGCATCAAACGTCAGGCACAGGAATATCAACACATGTAAGAGTAGTCATGAGCTATGGTCTCATTTTCTCTCTGCACATCTGTCCTAATGGCTTTAACTTATTGACTTCCACTTGCCCACAGCGTTAACAGAATCTGTTGGAAAGGCATTTGACTAAACATATAATTCACCATCTCAAACTGCTTGTAGAACAGATTGGACAGATTTTTCACAGAAGGGTGCTTGCAAATGGAAAATCCAATTCTTACCCCAAATATTATGTCTTGTAGCCTACCTGTCCATGTTGTGAGCGACGCACCTTCACTTCAAAAGCCGTGAGCAGTGCCTCTGACACCACTGATCTAAGCGGAGATTTGTGCAATTATGCCTTTGAGATTACCTGACCGATTGATCTGTTTTACCACAGCACGTGTAAAAGGAACTTCATCTTGAACCCGAGAATAGTCCTGAATTACGATTAGAGGTACACCGGATCGATGTGCCTGGTTTTAGAAAAGCACTCTCTGGCATTTCTCTTCCATTCAAAAGAAATGACAATGCTAGAGCTCAGAGGTAAATAGTTGGTATTCAGCAAGAGGCTTACGCACATTAATCTTCTGGTTGAACGTGGATAAAAGAAAGAAATCATAGTGTAGAATTAATCGAGCTCAAAGCTAAAGGAGCTTCAGATTTTAGCTAATTAAATTTTGAATGAAAGCACTGGAAGCTATGCCGGTCCCCGTGACCTTATTCTTCACAAACATGATGCTGGGTAAACAGACCTTGCTTTGCCTTTGAGACTGATAACCTTCCCTTGTTTTTCTTTGGAGGACTGCAGTGTCCTTATATTTTAAAGTCCTGGATATTCTGCTTTAACTGAGTAAACCAAGGCATGAGCCGCAGGCAGTGCACTGGCCCAAATGTGTTATGTCCTGAAAAACAAGTATTTGGGTTATAGTGAACAGAGTGGAAGAACGTTGAGTTTTCACAATGCCTTTAAGGCCTGGTCCACACACACACGGGCATTTTGATTAACTGAGTTTTTCCTTCATCGTTTAAAAAAAAATGCGTCCCCACGAAAACGCAAAAACACGATATAAAGTGCTGTCAAAAGCAAACCAACAGGTGGCGATATAACCATAAAGCCTTGTTGGCCAATCAGGAGCCTGGAATCTGACATCAACTAAGGAGATAGCGGCACGCATTCCATACCTCATACGTCTTATCTACACGGCAACACTGAAACCGGAGTTTCTAAAAATCTTCACCCTGGCCGGAGTTTTCAAAAAGTTCGGTTTCAGTGACCGAGTACTGCATTTGCGTGTGGACGAACGGCCAAACCGCGGTTTTGAAAATATCCATGTTTGTGTGGGCAGGGCCTAAAAATGCACCAAATGTATTCTTTGAGTTCATTATTATTTATCTGAATTCCTCTCTCTGTTACACCATTTATCTTCATGCATATCTACTTAACATGAAATAACAAGAAACAATAACGATAATTCAATATTTTCATACTTTATTATAATTCACGCTAGGAAAGTTATTTTAAATATTTGAAGCATGGTGCGAGAACTCTGATATCGCGTTTCACTTCTCGCGTGCGTTTGGTTGTCAAACGTTTTTTTGCAGACCAGACAGTTTTTTAAATAGTCTATTTTAAAGTCATTCAGTGTGTAATCTCCTGTCGCCGATCCATCGTTCAATGTGAACACTGCAGCGGCTGAATGCTACCCCAGATATGCAGTGTAAAAAGAACAGTGATGCAACGACTTTGAAAATCAGGCAATATGAACTCGGCATTATGTGGAAAAAAAACTTCTAATGGCGCAGCAGTCCTTGCAAATAGTTGTACTGAAAACGCAGATAAAACAACAAAAAATATGAAAAGATGTCAACTTCAAAGACATGACTCTGAAAACAAAGTGAAATGTACACTTCTGCCTCTGCATTTCTAGTTTATTTCTACTACAATATGTGCCTTACATAAAAGTGTGTATTTGACATTTCTATGTGCATTATGCATCCAAAGGAGAGTGAATGGACTGTGGGTGGTCAGTGGGCGTGCTGTCTGATGCTTAAACTAGGTTTAGCTGGTGTAGGTGTAGACACTTGCATGACGGCAATAGTGGACAAGTGCGTGAAAATCTGTTTTCTGCTTAACAACTGTTAAAAATGTGAAAACTATACAGATGAATGCACATTAGCTCTGTTATTTCTCCTGAAAACACATTAAATGTCATATTGCCAAAGCCGTGAACTTTCGCCACTCTTACATAGCGGGTCAGGGCATATTAGATCAGTCTATTGCACGCGCCAAGGTGAGTAATTCCTGCAGAGGGGGCCGAGAGGACATGTTCAGACATCTGAAAGATTAGTCTTGTAAAGGCACTTTAAAAGTATTCCATGCACTGCAGTTTGCATGGGGAATAAAATGAGCAGATTAGTGGTGGTAAGCCGTGTGGAATGATCTGTAAAAGTCTTATGAATAACAAATCGGCGCATTACACGTCTGTGTGTCTATCATTTCATGTATGCCATCAGAAATGTGATATTTATTTATTATTATTTAGAGAAATCCAACAAATGGTTAAACTTCCCAATTCATGACAGTTTTTCTTGGGGGCTTGTGTTTCAAAAAGTGCATTAGGAATCCTGTGGACTGCTGTAGAGGCCCTGCTGCATTCCTCACGGCATTCTAATAACATTCGCTCTATGCAATTTATGAACCGCCATAGAGAAAATCCCCTCGGTGCACTAGCTAAGTGAGGAGTCATGCAGAGACTCTCATAAGCAGCTGGAACTGAAGCCTCTTACATACTGTTTCTGTTCTTGGTGTAAAGCCTCTATACTTGGTTATAGAGGTCTAGAGGTTTCTTCTTAACTGCAGTACAGGCAAAGAAGCTCTCAAAGGACTGTGATGGCATCAACACATGATGACATTATTCCTTTTGCAGTGTGAGTAGAAGTACTCATGTGAAACAACAGTATACTTGTCTATACTCTAGACAACAAGATGCACATGAGCATCATTTTCAGGCCCAGATTAACAGTTTGGAATTTATATTATTAAAAATGCATAAAAAAACTTGCATGCATGTTTCATTGGTGTGTTTGGTGTATAAACTGAAGAACAGTTTTGAGAAGTATTTAAGGCTCTAGACCCACCAAAATGACTGCTAGTCAAGAGACAATCAACAAAATATTGATAACTGATAATGTCATGCATGTTTGTATTTCGTTTAATAAAACTACTGTATCCAAAAAAACTGTAATTGTACAAATTTCACATATGCTGTATAAAAAAACTGTTATTTTACAGTATGTTACTGTTACAGATATTTTTTTCACATATTTTTTAAATACTGTAAGAAAAACATCAAATTACAGAAAAAGAATAAAACATGAAAAACATGAAAACAACATTTTAATAACATTATAAGTATTTATACGGTTATTTAGCTGTTTTTTACTGGTGCCCAAACTGCTGGAAAATTACAGTTATTACTGCATTTTGTTTACAGTCTATGCTGTAGTTTTTGTCTTATAAATACCTTGAAACTTCAAATGTGCCATAAATGTCATATTTTGATTATTTAATCTAACCTGGCAATAAAAGTAAAAGTTGTCCGAAGGACCTTTAATTGACATTAATGTTATTTGCTGTTGTGTTTCTGTCGTTTCAGATAAATGAATGCACGGTGAGTTGCTTTGAATAAAACCACCTGCCAAATGCATAAATGCACAATTTATAAGTACCTTGTCCAACCAAAGGGGAGAGGTGCCCGGTCTGGCCCTGCTCCAAGTGTTTGTGTGAGTAGGTGCTTCTAAACCTGACAAATTGGGTTCTCTCTAAAACATGAAACCTGGTGTCCTACGTTAGGAAATATATTTGTGGCAAAAGCCAAAAACACATTGTATGGGTCAAAATTATGGATTTTTCTTTTATGCCAAAAATCATAAGGATATTAAGTAAAGATCATGTTCCATCAATTTATTTTTTCAAATGTCCTACTATAAATATATCAAAACTTTATTTTAGTGAGTGGAGGCAGCAAAACATTTTTTTGTCTAGGAGTTTTACACAATATTTTTGAACAGGACATTATGATAAAATATGGATTTGAACTTGTGTCACCCGCAGTGGGCTCTATAATGGCTAGGCCAATTTTTCATTTCATCACTTGAAACTGGGCTGGGTGCTGTGATCACAGGCAGTGTCAGTTCTGGAACATTGTCCTGTCCTTGTTGTCCTTATTTTCTTTAAGCTATTATTTTCTTAAGTATGACCTACTTCAGTGTCAAGTCAAACTCATAGACTCATAGTTATTTTTTCCAGCAGCACTTTGGGATTTCTTGTGTCTTACCAGCAAACACACAACGTTTTCACAATGTAGCTAACCATTTCCACGGAGTAACAACGTGGTCAAAAGGTTGATGTTTCTAAGTTCTGTGTTGAAGCTGTGACAATGTTATCTTTTAACCTGCCTTCGGTTGTGTGTGTATTGTATGGACATCCAGCAAACAACTTATAGCCCAGCGTTTAGGTTTGTCCCTTTTTAACCCAACTATGCTTTAAAAACAACACAGCATTTTTAGAGGGTTCCTTGCAATAAGGGAAACATTTTGTACTATGTTTTTAATACATTTTGTCCACACCGGACGTGGCGCGGTGCGGCGCGACAATCCCATTAGAACAAGCCCCTTTGCGCGGCGCAGCCTTTTGCTGTCTAGTAACCATGGTGATAGAAACAACCATGACTATGCCAATGATATCAAATCAACATGATGCATCAAAATTAAAGAAGTGAAATTATGGATTAAAAAATTATGTTAATAACATAATATATTTTCAAATATGTCTTTTTTCAGCAAAAATATTTCAACATACTTAAAGCATAATACATGTTTTTGAGTTGTTAAAGAGTTGTTAAAGATATGTTTTGTTAAAGGTATTTATTTGTCTTTATATTTTTTATTATAAGATTATCATCACAACATATTGCAATATCTCCAATTATGACTTTGCTGGAATGATTATGTGAGATGGTAAAAATGTCCCTGCATACAATTGCATGTAAATGTATCTTATTTTGAGGAAGCACACATCGAAAGACAAAAATATTACTTGAGTAAATTGTTGTTTGCAGAAAACCAGAGCAGCACAAGACAAATGTGAAGACCGGTTTTAACACATTCGTTTTTAGATATATGCAAAACGTATCTCGCTCTCCCTCCTGCAGGCTGTGAGCCTGTGATGTAATGTTTTGCAATGTGGCAGAGCTGTAATTACACTAAATGCCAGTGTTCTGTCACAGTAAACAGTGGCAGCGTGGCACCCTGCTCATTCTCCTTCAACACTGGGCTGTAATCACCGCTCTACATTGACTGCAGTGCTATCCTCACAGTCATAGGTCTGTGTCATTCTTACCGTCTCATTGCACATGATGATTGCTGAACAGTGACATGTTAAGACTTTTGTCTAAAGTTGTGTGTGTGTACAAGAAAGAATAGAGAAAAGAAGATAATAATAGAAAATAAGTAAATATGTTTGTAGTGCATGCGTCATGTTAATATGGTGATGTCAGTGTGGCTTATGTGGTTGAGAATGTTCTAGTTGGTTCCCATATAGTCTTCTCATCTGATCAGTCAGCTGACCAAGGAAGCTGTCGTGTTTACATCTGTGAAAATGAACTTTCATCAAGATCGACTGAACGCTGAATTCATGAAAGTATGCAAGGTTCAAAGCGTAAACTCCTAAATGTTGTTGTAAACATTTGAGACATGTGGGAATGCACACCGGCCTGTTACTGTGTGGACATTTCCACGCCCCTGGACATGACGTGAAGCTGGTTGACCTTAAAAGACCCCAATATAATTTCATTTTGTCCACACTGGATGCGGCGCAACACAACACAACACAAGAAGCCCATTAAGAACACTGCATTTGTTGTGTCGCGTCGCGCCGCTCGCATCTGATGTAGACAGGGTGTAAGTTTTGCAGTTTAACTCTTTTCTTGACATTGACTAGATTTCCCATTCTTTATGGCATCGCCATTCAATGAGTTTTTCCAGCTTTCCATGTTTTCACATTATGCGGCAGGGGGCGCTGTTACTCATCTTCTGAAAGAGTTCAGCATTTACAGATCCTATGACAATGAATATTTACAATTTGATACTGAATTTTGAATCTAATGTGGATAAAGTCTTTGACGAAACATAATTTTGAGTCACTGTGAGTTGATTTTCTGTTTCTTTTAAAGGTAACAGACATAGCGGTATAGCATTGCTCTTAGCGCTTCATTAAGTTACATTGGCTCCCTATAGTCGATTGCATAATCCGTGGTTAGAGCATGAAGTTAGCAACGCCACGGTCATGGGTTCGATCCCAGGGTATTGCACATACTCAGAAATGAATGCATAGTATAGTATATGTAAGTCCCTTTGGATAAAAGCTTCTGCCAAATGCGTTAATGTAAATGTAAATTTGCTCTCTACACCTTTCCTTTTTTGGAAGCATCATAGTGGCTGACACAGAGCTAAGATGTCAGCGTTTTTACGCTTCTTTGTCGAAGGAAATAATGTTTTTACAAAAAACGCTCTGTAGAGCAGTTTGTCCATTTAGGGCTACTGTAGTTGAATTCTAACATGGTGAATTCCATGTAAGGGGACCCGCGGTGCCTTGATGCCCGATGACTCCTGAGATAGGCGCAGGCTCCCCGTGACCCGAGGTAGTTCGGACAAGCAGTAGAAAATGGATGGATGGATGGGACCCGCGGTGTATTTACATCAAATTCAAGACTCTGGCCTACAAGACCAGCACTGGTTCCGCACCCCCCTATCTTCATTTGCTAATGCAGACTTCTGTACCCGTCAGATACCTACGCTAAAATGTTAGTTATTTCTTGTGGTGACATCCCAAAAAGGTAAAACATCCTTCTCATGCACCTTCACTGGATCTGATCCACATTTGTGGAATGATCTGGCCGCTGCTACAAGATCAGCAGATTCTGTAGCCATCTTTAAGAATCGGCTGAAAACACATCTCTTCCGTCATCATCTGACCGATCAGTTCTGATTTCTATTTCTTGTCTACTCTTTCTATATATATAAAAAACCATAGCTCTGTATACTTTGGTGGGCCATATGGGACCAGTTGTATTGCACTTATGCTCTTTTGTGGTCGTTATGTTGTTCCAATTGCTTCCATTGTTTACCTCATTTGTAAGTCGCTCATGGATAAAAACGTCTGCTAAATGACTTGTAAAAATAAAGCTTCATTATGAAAAGTCCTTATACACTTCTGAACTCATACTTATGGATATTATATTGCATGTCTGTCAGTAGATCCTCCACATATTGGACCTTTAAGTGTTTGTTACATTAAAAAAGTTCGCATTTTAAAATCCGATCTCAGCATGGACGACACAATTAAGGTACACCTAATGTAGGTCAGTCTTCCTAGCTCAATGACACGCCAATTTTCTATGAATCTCATCTAATTAGGACAAAGGAAGATCTATTTTTTCCTCAATCTATGCTTCACCAATTTAACAGCTAAAACAAAGTTTTGTTAGGTTACATTTTCCCCAAGGCTTGCTAGAGGTGGGAAACACAAAGTGATTTCTGAAGCTATTATTAATCCAGAGTTCACACCAAAACCATTAGCAATCTCATTCCATTAACATAAATCTAATTTTATTACATCAGTGTGTGAAGAAAAAGCATATTTACCTAAACGTATTTATTGCTTGAAGGGTATTATCAGACTTTGGTCAGATAATACTTTAAAACTGTCTTGAGCCGCCCTTTTATTCACTCATAACTCAAGGTTGATTTCATGGATTGTTTAGCCTGTTTTATATTGTATTTAAAACAGTCTTGATGCTGGAAAGCTTCTGACATATATCACGGTTATACGTACAAGGTCTTATGTGTTTCTGGTCAAAAGCTGGCCACAGGAAGAGATTGTGTGATCAGCAAGCCAGAGTTTGTTTTGTTTTAAAGTGTTTATGGCTGTTTTAAATTCAATTTTATATGCAAAAAAATCTTACAAATTCCAGTCAGATTTCTGATAAACATAACGTGGTATTGATTGACATCAAGGTTGTACAATGTCATTGCCAGTACAGAAGTAGAAAGCTCTTTTGTAAAGTCCCTGTTGAGCGTGACTTTGAATAAACATTGGTTGGCCGATGTATTTTTTATAAACCTGATAATATCTGAGAGCGTGTCAGACTCTATTGACGATCGCATTATTCCTACGTCCAAATCTTTCTCCTCATCGGGGGAGATTAATGGTCATTTTATACGCGATAAGTTACCAGAAATGAGAAATGTGTCCCATCTTTATGTCAAATCACATCACTATTCATCATAGCAGACGTTTTGCACAATAGACAAAGATATTGTGGTATTTTATACGTCAGATGTAAGCTTTTGTGTTTGGTGCAAGTCATCACTGCCATTCACTTGACAAAGATGAATTTGTTTGGCTCTTCAGGGCTGGAAAGAGTCATTTCTAGTCTGAAATTCATTCACATTTGCATAGAATCATTAGGATCTGGGTGACATGCTGAAAACTAGTGAAGACTGTGGCTTAGGGGTTGGCACATACAACTTTAGTACTGTAGATTTATAGTGCTTTTGTCCTTTCTGGAGCTCAAACATCGGTCCCTATTTACTTGTATTGTAAGGAAAAGAGATGTTCAGCCAAACTCTCTGTTTGTGCTTCAATTTTGTACAACACGGCAGTTATTTAAAAATGTCAGAATTTACATTTTATAACTAATGCTTCTGTACAACAAACACTGTGGATGTGCAGTATGTGTGTATTGTGTTGAGTTAGTGTTTAGCTTGGGCAGAGAGGTGACTGCGCTCTTCCACGTCCTCGCCCGCCGCGCCACCTCTGATTTATGCTTCTCCCCCCTCCACCCCTCTCTGCACCGCTACACGCGCAGCATGCACAATGAACTCTCCGTCCTGTAAATCTAAGGCGCATCCACTTACCTCACAGATCTACGGCCGACCCGCAGCCCTCTCCGCCCGGATCCTTTATTACGGCCCGCGAGCAACCTCGACAACCCTCTCCTCTGCCGTTCATTTATTTAGGCCTCTAGCTTTTCATCGCCTCTGTATCTCCCTCTTCCTGTCGCCTAACAACTGTTGTTTAGCCCTCTGCTGTCACTTTTGGCCTCGCTCCACGGTGTGTGCTCTCCGGTGATTAAAGCCTTCCTCAGAGACAGCGTGAGCTGGACCAGAGCAAACTGTGGGTGGGTGGCTGGGTGGAGATGAATCTTTGAAGGTCCTCACCACCTGCTGGATGCTGGAGAGACTTCTCATCTGACGTAACCTTGATCAGAGCAGGAGCAGGACGTCACCACGGGGTGTCCAAATAAACAGTTTGTATACTGAGTTAGCTGTTAAAGGGGGGATTTAACGCTGTTTCGTGCATTCTGAGTTCTTTACTATGTTAAACATGCTGTCTTCTCGTGCTTAACATGGTCAACTTGTCAAAAAATGAGTTGGACGTATTACGTAGTATTTCTGTGCTCGATATACTTCCCTCAAGGTTCGTATATGTTACGGTAAGTTTTTTTCGCATATGAAAAACTGTACGTAACAACTTTTATTGGGCAATTCTCCCGGAAAAGCACGCCCACGGCAAGGCGAAAGAAATAGCCCGTCCACGCGTTAACCGACAAGCGATGGGAAGACACGCTTCCCATCAAGATTCGTAGCATTCAGCTGGCTGACAGTACAGTAAATGAATGGGAAAGATTCATTTTGAGTGACAGTAAAACTGACGAATACCAAAACATATAATTTTTTTTGCTAACTTTCCTCTATCTGGGGGGTTCTTCACCAATAGTTTCGTAAAGCAGAAGACTCACACAAAGTTGGTTTGCCACCCGCCAAAAAACTGCAAAAGAAGAAGAAATGCGGAAAACGTCATTCAAAACAGCATGTCGATGAACTTTGCTATAAAGTCTCGGAAAAAAAAGAGAGAAACGCTGATATAACAACAGGAGGAAGACTTTGTTATCAAGTAATTTGATCATCAAATTGTACGTTATTTATGATTTATAAGTCCGCCGTGCCTCAGTTCATTCTGGTTGCTGATGTGCATATTGTTGCTTAACTTTATTTGAGACGAGTGATTTTGACTGTGGTCAGTCTTAAATTAGACATATTGTGCATATTTGCTGTTGTTCTGCATAACAGTGACATCTGACTACGGTCAGCTCCATACGTTTAGTTCACTGTAACGTAACCAGTTTAATATTAAGATGTATTATAGTCGTAGTTTATTCGCCGGTGAATCTCTGTTTACTGTGTGCGAGTGTAGGTATTCTTTGCTGAGAGCGCTCTCATGAGGTGTCGTTTTTTTAAACTAGCATTGTGTACGTTAGTCTGTGTTGGTTTTATGATCAGACTGGGAGGCAGTGTCTGTCACGTGTCATTATTCCGTTGAAGATCAGATACACGCAACACGCCGATCATTATTCACATGAGTAATAATGATTTGTGTTTGTATTGCGTGTTATTTTGGTGATAACTGTGGCTGTGTTCGGCTTGTTGCGTTTCAAGTCTGGAGTAGCATTGTAAATGTATCATATCTTCTATAATCACCTTACTGTACTGTGGCAAGTGTGTGTTGGGGGGTGAAGCGCATGCGCAGAGGGCCAAGGATCAAACGTCACGGTTCACAGCTCTAAATGGACAAACTGCTATACAGAGAGCTTGTTTCTTAAATATGTGATCTCCTTTGGCAGTGTCAGCCACCACAGTGCCTCGAAAGGGAGGGGGAGGGATGGAATAAATATGCAACACAGTCTCACGCGAATTTGTGAAATTGTCACGAACCATAATCTATTCATTTGTGTTCATTAACACAAATTTCCCCCTTTTTTTGTGTCAGTCAGCACAAATTTTTTTTGACTGTCACCCAGCACACCTTTCCATCCAAAGTACTTTAATACGCGATATCTTTCATATGTATAAATATATATTGCCGCGATCTGATGGGAATTCATACCTTTTTTTACAAGGTGGCTCATTCGTGTGAATTCCTATTTCCTACGAACTTATTGGTATGTTTTGTTATGATATGACTTTTCCTCTGTGACGTTAGGTTTAGGGGCGGGGTTAGAGTAGCCATTTATCATTGCTTTGCCACCTCGTGAAACTAGCATTTTTAGCTAAATTAGCCTTTGCGGCTGTGAATTTAAGGTTTGGGTTGAGGTAAAGTGTTGGTTTGCCAACTCCTAAAGTATTTGCAAATTCTTTTGATAAAGGTTAGAAATATATAAAGCTACATACACACGCGGTCTGTGTATTGAAAAATCGTCTTGCTGGTGACACAAAAAAAAGTTGTGCTGAGGGACACGAAAATTTTGAAATTCGTGTTGATGAACACAAATGCATAGATTACAGTTCATGACAATTTCACGAATTCCCGTGAGACTGGGTTTATATATATATATATTTTATTCAAAGCTGTTCTGTGTTTAGGAGCGTTGCTTGGTATATCCTCATGAATTCGCATCGAAGACAGAGAGTTCTAGTTGAAGGTCTTGAGGAGATTTTAAGGTATTATGCTGTTATGTAAACTCATCATGAGTTGCCCTTCACATATTCACGAAAGCAGCCAGCTGGATACAGAGAGGAAAGTAAATCTAAATCATTCATCATGCTGCTGCATTCAGCCTCATTTAACTGGAAAGCAACTTCAGATCAAAAAAAGTGAATGAAAGAAAAACATGCATCTGACATCCATACTCGTAAGATCAGTAGAAATTTACACTTGTCAGATCCGAATGAGCCCGTCGAAACATCTGAGCTCAGTCAATCTCACCAAAACCTGCCGAAATCTCGGAGAACATCTCGCTTCCGTCAAGTGGGAGCTGAAGAGATTTGCTCGGTGTAATTTTGTGGGACTGTTAAAGGAAAACGCAGTGGCTTGATGGATAAAGCTCTTGTTTTGTCTGACCGTTTGCAAATTACTATTGATTGACATATGGAGGAATTGGGGGGAGAAAATGGGATCAGGAAAATTACACAAGTTGGATGGAGACCAGACTCCCTAAGATCTAACCCAAGATCATTTGAACAATGTATTAATATACGGCTACTCAGAGCATATCTGAAACTGAAATCCAATCCAAGGCTTCAAGTTTTGAGACCCAAACCAAGACACAGAGCAATAAGACCCTGATCAAAACGGCAGCTCTGCTGTGTCGTCCCTCTGTTGGTTTCCACAGGAGTGAGTAGAAGGTGAGGGCTGCCAGGTTTGTTGGTACGATGTGCAGTCAGTGATGATACTCCAAGCGGCCAAGCTGGTGTGATAAAATCTCTTCTTCCAGCTCACACTGCGTACTGATTTTAAACGGCTGTACCACTAGGTCATGGCACCGCTGAGGAATAAAATGTACTCCATCGGTCTGTGAAGATCTTAAGATGAAGAGGACTGCAGAAAGCCAATTCACAACAGATCCAATGTGGCTTAACAACAGCTCACATTGAGTTTGATCATGAATTTTCATTCATCTCTTAAAGAAGAAATATTTTGTGATTTTTATGGTCCTACTTGACTTGTGTAGTGTCCAACAACACCATACATACAAGGTGTAAAAACATTTTCTAACAATAGGCAGTTATTATAACCTCACTTCTTGACTGACTCTCAAATGAACTGTTCGGCGATTCATCTGTCTAATCCCCTCCTTTCTGTCAGCCTTCTCTGATCTGATTGGTCTGATGGTCTAGTCTGCTGTGATTGGTCTACAGTGTCGCAGTGTCGCAAATGGAACATAGGCGGTATTCACAGAGTGATGCAAATCTGACGCAGAACTGAAATTAGAAAGACAGACGACTCCTTCGCATGATTTTATTTTCCCCAAGCCAATAACTTTGTTATTTGTTCACTTTCGGTTTTACAACTTGGCAGACTGCTTACACTCACACACAGCAACATTACGCACTGCATGAAATGTCAGTTTAAGGACATTGTAATAGTTCATCTTTAAAAAAGTTAAAAATAGTGAAGATTCTAAAGATGCTTTGTTTCACTGTCAGAGGTCTTGTTTCTTAGCTTTTGTTGCTAGACTTAATTAACACGTGTATGTATTTTTATTGGAACAATAGGCAAAGCCCAGGAAAATCTCACTTCACAAGCGTGAACTTTGAACTGTGGATTTCCTGTCACAACCTGCCAAAGGTATGACTTGTATATGTAAAACGAACACAGTATTGATAATCATGGGTTTACCTTCACGGTTATTGTAAAAACTGGTATATGACACCCTGCAGGTGGTGATTTTACAATATCTGCTTTACAAAATACTTTTTCTTTCTTCGTAACCCCATTTCCCAGAGATTGAAACAACTGTGATTATGTGACCAAGAGTGGATTTGTGCTAAAAACAGGGGTCAGTCTGTTCCTATCATCTGTCTCTTCAGTCTTCCCAATGGCTTAGCACAGCGATGCCTGTTCTACGTCCCAAAATAACTTCTCGCCTTATCTCTGTGGCCGACGGCTGGGTAGTTTGTGGCTGTGTGCCTGTTTGTCGTGCAAATACACCGGATTTTTGCTATCTTTCTTGAGATAATAAGCGTTTAATTAACTGCTCTGAGCCGTGTGCGCGTGCACGCGCTTCATAACTCCTGGGGCTATGAAGATCACGCTGATATGAAAGGAACGAGGGCTTATTAGCAAAAGATCCTTTTTGACAGACAATGTCATTTACTTTTTAACCTCTGGTCTGATTTCTAACGAAAGACATAAAATTTGCCTGTGCACGGACAGCGGGTCCTAAAGAATTTAAAACTGGCTGTTTTTTAATGAGGTTGGGTTTAGCACGCTTGGAAATCTCGCAGACAGCAAGAGGTCCCGCCGAATGACCCCGTCTGCTGCATGCGCCGTGGTTAAACGCTCAACACTCATTTTCCTCATTAACTCTCTCAAACCGTGGCCAGCCACCGCAGCACCGCATCTGTCATTCGATGGAGAACCACAATAGAAGGAGATAAGAACAGAGCCAGGCTGAGAATTGATCATGCGCATTACGTTGTATCTTTCTTAACTCAACAAAGAGAATGTGTTTGTGTTGTAATATGAGGAAGTCAATCTAAAAAAGGTTATAGCTTTTCTAAAAGATAGAAATTGATTTCCAATTGAAACAATGTTCCCAAGAAAATGGGTTTGATTGCTACATTACAATTAGAGAAAAGAAAACGATGAGAAGTCACCTGCAACATTTCTTAACAAAACAGCAGGGAAATAAGATGGCAACTATTAATATGTCTAAAACTTTATTAATATGTTTAAAAACTAAATTAAATTATTAATAATTTTTTTTATGATCCCATGTGGAAAAATGTGTGCATTAGGACACAAGCAGTACACAAAGCAGACTACACAATAAATACAAAACAAAGGAAAATATATATACAGTATACTGTATATGCATACATGTACATTTAGATGTGATATGTATTCATATGGTACTGATGTGATATATTTGGGTTGCACTTTTTAGGTGCAAAAGTGTACTTTTTGAAAGGGTACAATCCCTTTTTTTCTGAGAGTGCATAAATCCAGCGCAAACACACTCCTCCGTGTAGGTAAAAGAGTTTCAGTTCAAAGAGAAAATGCCAAGCAAAGCTGAATCCCCTCTGTGCATTCCCTGTTTAATCCTGTCATAATCAGGACTTATTTCCACAACACTGCCGTACTGTTATGACACTGGAAGTGAAGGTTAATGGGTATCCTAGGCATTACACTGCATCTCTGTGTATTTATAGTTAAAATGGCACAATCGAATGAGAAATGTTATGTTGAAATATGGTTACATGAGAACCTTTGAGACATGACCTGACAAGTGCAAGGGACATTGCTATGGACGTCACTTTTGCTTGAAGCAATGATCAATCCTCATGTGTGAGTATGGGTAAGAAATTGTCCTACAAGAAAATAGTTTAAATATTTTATTGAAAATGTAACATTGCATTGTATATTTACATTTACATTTACATTTACATTTAGACATTTAGACATTTAGCAGACGCTTTTATCCAAATCGACTTACAAAGAGTTTAGGAGCAATAAGCGCTATGTCATACAGGAGCCATAATACATTAAGTGCCAATACAAAGTACAGGTTTCAAAAAAAGCCAGACCACTACCTGTTGAGAGAAAGGGTTAGTTTTTTTTTGTAATTGTAATATATAATAAAAAAAATATTATATTGTAAAAATGGAATCGAGGGAAAACATCATTCACTCTAATGGACTGTACCCACCATGAGACCAAATGATGTGCGTGTTTGCTGAATGGAGGTTTGTGATGTTTTTTCTCCAGAGATCTCCGGCTACTAATTAGCGCTGAGTATGGACACTCCAGACACATCAATGCACAATCTCTCTGTGGAAGTTTGGATAAACATTGTTGTGTGAGGTGTGATTGGTCTTCAACTTATCTCTTGTGTGCTCTCGTTCTCGTTGAGCACTTCATTATCCTCATCCCAGCATGTGTCTTTAGCTTCACAACATCGTAACAGCAGCTACCGATGCAAGTTTGAGGATGCAAGCATGTTCTCCAGCCGCCAAATGAAGAGAGTTTGTGTTGTGCTGCGCCTTTCAACTATTACATTTCTGCCAATTACACAAGAGCTGCTGAAGAATCTCTCAAGCTAATGACAACATCTGTACGAAAGACCAGACTGAAACAGTCTGCAATTTCATTACTGTTGCTAAGATATGAAAAACGTATTTCAATATGACATGTCTGACATTCAAGGTGAGTTGTTTTGTTCCGTGCCATTTATGTTGTTGTTTTCTATTGCTTTTTTGCTTTTTATTTGGCTTTTGTGGTTTTTTTACCTTTTGTGGTTTTTTTACCTTTTGTGATTTGGCATTTGTTTTATTTAAGTTTGTTTTTGCTTTGGTTTCATCCAAAGCCATGTCTACATATTAGGACGGTTATTAAAATATCCCAGAAGAAAACATACTATAGTGTTCACTGCAAAAAACCACCAGTGAGGTTTACTTAAATTTGCATTAGTATAAAGTGTAAAGTTACGTTTTTCAAAGTAAATAAAAAAAAAAAACTGTGCGCAAAAACGTCTCGGTTACGACTGTAACCTCCGTTCCCTGATGGTGGGAACGAGACGTTGTGTTGAGACAGACTGGGGTTTGATCTTGAGAACCTATCATCTCCGAGAGGAATTTCTAATTCGCCATGTTCTCGCAGACAGAACATGCCGGATCAACGAAACCTGCTTCAGCATGCTTGACCCCCAAACATGTGATGCAGGTGTCATGGCCGTCTGACTCAGGGATGAGTCTTTCAAAACAAGGATACAGCTGCGAGACATGCTCACAGCCATAGGAATTTGCTCTTTTAGATAACAAAAAAAAAGAAAGAAGGCAAATTCCTCTCGGAGATGATAGGTTCTCAAGATCAAACCCCAGTCTGTCTCTCAACACAACGTCGAGAGACCGACTGAAGGGGAACTTGATACAAAAATGTAAATGTAAAACTTACTCAAATTCTATAGTTTTTACACTGTATTTAGATTAGATTAGATTCAACTTTATTGTCATTACACATATACAAGTACAGTGTAACGAAATGTAGTTTAGGTCTAACCAGAAGTGCAATTAGCAAGTGCAGGATATACAGTTTGAATAAATACAGAATACAATATTAGGAAAATACTTTACAATGGGCATGTACTATGAAAATATGACAGTCGGTATGTACTAGAACAATATAAACAGAAGGCTATATACTGTGAACATTAATGTACAGGTGGTTATGAACAGATAACAATATAGACTATACAATAGTGTCATGGCGGACAAAGGGAGACTCAAGTGCGGGGCAAAAACAATGGTTTATTGACAGGAAAATAACTCCACCACAGTCTGGTAAATGACACACCACAGATGACCCCCTGCGGGCCACGGGGAAGAATCTGTAGAGAACTGGGTCCGGGGAAGCAACTCGACCCGGAACTCGCACGGCGAGAGAATCTGTAGGGAACTGGGTCCGGGGAAGAATTCCGACCCGGAGCTCGCCAGGCGAGAGAATCTGTAGTACTTGTAAACCAGGGGGAACCAGGAGCAATGGTGGAGCTTGGTGAAGCAGGAGATCGCAGTCCGGAACGCCAGCAGGATCTGTGGTAAGTGCAGCGGGAGAGGTTACAAGGCAGGGCAGCGGAAAACGGAGAAGAGGGGAAGAAGCTGCTAAGCTAAAGCTAAGGCGTGACAAGGCTAGGGCTAAGACTAAATAACAAGGGCAAAAGCTAAGGCTAAGGCTAAGGCAAAAGCTAAGGCAAAGGCTAAGGCAAAGGCAAGAACGTCTAGAACGTAGACTGTCTAAGCTGGCAAAAACATGCAACGGTCAGACAAGGAACGAGGGAAGACAGAGGGGTTATAAGGGTAATTCTAAGGGGAGGTAATAGAAGACAGGTGAGCGTGATAATTACAAATGAGTCACCGGTGAGGGAAAAGCCCTGACAGGGAAAACACGAGGGCGTGGTAAAGGACGTAGACACCGAGCGCGTGCTAGCCGCTAAACACGGATCGCACGTGCTCGACAAAACAAACATACACCTCCCAAGCCAGACAACACAAAGACGCGAACGGGATCATGACAGTACCCCCCCCCCACCAGCGCCCCTAGGCGCTTAGGGAGGGGGCTCACCTCGTCTCCGGTGAAAGTCCACGACCAAAGATCGATCCAGCACGTCACGAGAAGGAACCCAAGACCTCTCTTCTGCGCCATAGCCCTTCCAGTCCACTAGATATTGAAATCCCCTGCCGCGGCGGCGGACGTCAAGAAGCTTCCTGACCGTGTAAGCCAGAGGTCCGTCCACGAGGCGCGGTGGGTCGAGAACTGGCGGGGTTGAGAGGAGATGTGACCACTGGTTTAACCCTGGATACGTGGAACACGGGATGAACTCGACCAAGAGAAGGGGAAAGCTTGAGCCGTACGGCCACCGGATTAACCACCTTGGCGATACGGAATGGACCAATGAACCTGGGAGCCAGCTTGCGAGAGGGAACCCGGAGAGGTAGGTCCTTGGTGGAAAGCCATACCCGTTGACCGCACACATAGGTAGGAGGAGAGGACCGGTGACGGTCGGCTGCGGCCTTGGTCCTCAGGGAGGTTCGGGCCAGAACCTCTCTGGCTCTCGTCCAGGTGCGGTGGCAACGTTGGACGAAAGCCAGAGCCGAGGGAACCGCCGCATCGAGTTCCTGGGTGGGAAACAAAGGGGGTGGGTAACCAAGAGACACTCAAATGGCGACATACCTGAGGAGGAGACGGGGAGGGAGTTGTGGGCATATTCCACCCAAGAGAGCTGTTGGCTCCAGGAGCTGGGGTTGTTGGATGTCAGACAGCGGAGTCTCCGTCCGAGATCCTGGTTGGCTCGCTCGCACTGCCCATTGGTCTGAGGGTGAAAGCCTGAAGACAAACTCGCTGAGGCCCCGATTTGTCTACAGAATTCCTTCCAAAAACGGGACGTGAACTGAGGACCCCTATCGGACACGACGTCGACCGGAAAACCATGAATGCGGAAGACGTGGTCCACCATCAGTTGAGACATCTCCCGGGAGGAAGGGAGCTTGGGAAGAGGAATAAAATGGGCCGCCTTGGAGAATCGGTCCACCACCGTGAGGATCACAGTGTTTCCTCTGGAGGGGGGGGGAAGGCCCGTAACAAAGTCCAAAGCGATGTGTGACCAGGGGCGGGAGGGAATGGGGCGAAGACCAGCGGGTGGCCGGCGGGACGTCTTGTTCTGAGCGCACACCGGGCAAGCCAACACAAACTGTCTGACATCGGTGGAAACTGACGGCCACCAAAACCGCTGGCGTACTGACGCCACGGTTCCCTGAACTCCTGGATGGCCGACCAACTTGGATGAATGACACCACTGGAGGACTTCAGAACGTGCTGAGGGCGGAACGAACAGTCTATCCGCTGGACACCCCTCTGGCACTTGTACCCCACGACCGGCCCTCTCCACGTCTCTCGATGTCCCAGGTGAGAGCCCCAACCACCATCTTTCTGGGAAGAATGGCATAGGTAGAGGGCTCCCCCCAGGGGACTCGAAGAGACGAGAGAGAGC
This sequence comes from Triplophysa siluroides, assembly GCA_006030095.1. Taxonomy (NCBI): domain Eukaryota; kingdom Metazoa; phylum Chordata; class Actinopteri; order Cypriniformes; family Nemacheilidae; genus Triplophysa; species Triplophysa siluroides. The sequence goes on from VCII01000090.1 coordinate 254,372, forward strand.
ATCCGGTTTGACGTTCTTTGAACCGGCCGGTACGATAGGGTAAAGTTGAATCTGCCAAAGAGAGTGCCCAACGGGCCTGACGCGAATTCAACCTCTTGGCTGAACGGACATACTCCAAGTTCTTATGGTCCGTCCAGACCAAGAAAGGTTGTGACGACCCCTCCAACCAGTGGCGCCACTCACCCAAAGCAAGACGAACCGCCAGCAGCTCTCTGTTGCCGATATCGTAGTTTCGTTCGGCAGGGCTGAGGCGGTGTGTGAGTAGAAAGCACAAGGGTGCACCTTCTCATCATGACTGGAACGCTGAGACAAAACTGCGCCTACCCCGACGTCGGAAGCATCAACCTCGACAATAAATTGCCGTTCGGGATCTGGAAAACAGAGCACAGGTGCAGAGACAAATCTGGACTTGAGTTTATCAAAGGCTACCTGTGCATGAATATTCCAAGCGAACGGGATCTTGGTGGAGGTCAATGCTGTGAGCGGAGTGGCCACCTGGCCAAATCCTCGGATGAACCGCCTGTAAAAATTGGCGAACCCCAGGAACCGCTGCAAGGCCTTACGAGAGTCAGGGGTGGGCCATTCGGCAACAGCTTTGATCTTGGAACTGTCAGGTTCAATGCCTCGGGGAGAGATTACATGGCCAAGGAACGAAACCGTATCGGAGTGGAAGTCGCACTTCTCCGCCTTGACGAACAGTTGATTCTCAAGAAGACGCTGGAGAACCTCTCTAACGTGTCGGTTATGTTCCTGAGAGAGGGGGAAAAGATAAGAATATCATCCAGGTAAACAAAGACAAAACGATTAATCATGTCTCCCAACACATCATTAATGAGGCTCTGGAAGACGGCAGGAGCATTGGTCAGCCAAACGGGAGTACCAAATACTCGTAATGTCCAGAGGGTGTATGAATGCCGTCTTCCACTCGTCCCCCCTCGCGGATACGAACATGATGATAGGCGTTGCGTAGGTCTAGTTTAGTAAGACCCGGGCTCCCTGTAAAAGTTCGAAGGCAGACGACATTAACGGTAAGGGGTATTTATTCTTGACCGTGATCTCGTTCAAACCTCGATAATCAATACAAGGGCGCAGAGAGCCGTCCTTCTTTGCACGAAGAAGAAACCCGCACCGGCCGGCGAGGAGGAATGACGAATGAGTCCAGCATTAAGTGACTCGCGGATGTACTTGTCCATAGCCTCTCTTTGGACTGGAAAGGGAATAAAGGCGACCCTTAGGCGGAGAAGTGCCTGGAAGGAGATCTATGGCGCAGTCGTAAAGACGGTGAGGTGGAAGAGAGGTAGCTCGTGACTTGCTGAAGACGGATCCCAAGTGATATTCCTCCGGGACCCCGGCCAAATCAGCAGTGTCCACCTGAAACACGGGAGACACAGAAACAGGAGAAGGAGCAGGACCAAGACAAGATACATGACAAAAAGGGCTCCACGCAAGAATAGAACTGTTAACCCAATCAATGTGAGGATTATGCTGTGACAACCAAGGATGCCCTAATATGAGAGGGTTATTGGGGGAATCGAGGATGTACAGCATAATTCTCTCACAATGATTCCCAGAAAGAAAAAGGCTTACGTGAGGGGTAACGTAGTGATAGTGGTGAATGTCCTCCCGCTAGCGTCCAGACCGAGATGGGTCGATGGAGAGGTGAGATGGGAATCCTCCATCTTCGAGCCGTGGAGGCATCGAGGAAATTTCCCTCAGCCCCCGAGTCGATAAGGGCAAGTCCGGAATGCGTGGCTTGTCCGAAAGAAAGGCGGAAAGACATCTGTGTGCGGGAAGTAGGAGGGATCTGGAGATGGCGCCCACCCGGACTCTCCGCTCTACGAGTGGGCGTCGGCTTTTAACGGACATACCGCCACCGTGTGATCCGCTCTCCCGCAATAGTAACACAGGCCACGAAGAACTCGCTCTTGCTTCTGGCTCGGAGTTAGACGTGAACGTCCGAGCTGCATAGGTTCTGCTGGGGGGTTGTGGGAAGGACTGGAAGAGGAAGCGTCCCGGCTGGCATCTCGGTTGGTGTCTCTGTTGTTGTCCCGGTGCCGCCAGGAGGGAGGTGGAGAACGTCGGCGCCGGCGTGCGTTGACACGACTCTCAATGCGCAGACAGACGTTAATAAGGTCCTCCAGGTCCCGGGGGGGTTCCAACGCGGCTATCTCATCCGCGATGCTAGGACTAAGTCCATCCAGGAAGCGAGAGCGAAGAGCCCCTGTATTCCAATTGCAGGCGGCTGCTAACGTCTTGAAGCGAATCGAGTAGTCCGTGATAGTGCCCCTGCCTTGCATGACCCGAGAGAGCTGTGCTGCAGGCCTCGTCACCCTGTGCTGACCTATCGAAAAGGCTGGCCATCTCCTCCCGGAAACTACGAAAAGAACGACAACAGGGGTCCTGAGCTTCCCAGACTGCGACTCCCCACTCACGAGCTCGTCCAGTCAACAAAGTCAAGATGAACGCCACTCTAGTCTCCTCAGTAGAGTATCGGCGCGGTTTAAAGGGCAAAAACTAAAGCACACTGCGAGAGGAACGCCCTACAGGCATTGGGATCCCCATCATAGAGGGGAGGGCTGTTGGCGTGAGGTTCCGGTTCGCCATGGTTCCCGCGGGAAAAAGAGGAAGATTCCCCAGCTTGAGCTGCACCCAGAGATGCTCGTTGACCTGGAGCCTAAATGCCTCTAGTTGACCCCGAAGACTATCTCCTGGGCGGCGGCGGTGAGGCGGGCCGCCTGCTGTCCAAGCATGATGCCCTGTTGCTGGAGGGCGGTCCTGAGAGGATCCGGCCCCGCTGAGTCGTGTTGCTGGTCTGACCGTTCTGTCATGGCGGACAAAGGGAGACTCAAGTGCGGGGCAAAAACAATGGTTTATTGACAGGAAAATAACTCCACCACAGTCTGGTAAATGACACACCACAGATGACCCCCTGCGGGCCACGGGGAAGAATCTGTAGAGAACTGGGTCCGGGGAAGCAACTCGACCCGGAACTCGCACGGCGAGAGGTAGGGAACTGGGTCCGGGGAGAATTCCGACCCGGAGCTCGCCAGGCGAGAGAATCTGTAGTACTTGTAAACCAGGGGGAACCAGGAGCAATGGCTTGGTGAAGCAGGAGATCGCAGTCCGGAACGCCAGCAGCTGTGGTAAGTGCAGCGCAGGGCAGCGGAAAACGGAGAAGAGGGGAAGAAGCTGCTAAGCTAAAGCTAAGGTGACAAGGCTAGGGCTAAGACTAAATAATAAGGCTAAAAAGGCTAAGGCTAAGGCTAAGGCTAAGGCTAAGGCTAAGGCTAAGGCTAAGGCTAAGGCTAAGGCTAAGGCTAAGGCTAAGGCTAAGGCTAAGGCTAAGGCTAAGGCTAAGGCTAAGGGCAAAGGCAAAGGCAAAGGCAAAGGCAAAGGCATAAGGCTAGGCTAAGGCTAAAGGCTAAGGCAAAGGGGCAAAGGCAAAGGCAAAGGCAAAGGCAAAGGCAAAGGCAAAGGCAAAGGCAAAGGCAAAGGCAAAGGCAAAGGCTAAGGCTAAGGCTAAGGCTAAGGCTAAGGCTAAGGCAAGAACGTCTAGAACGTAGACTGTCTAAGCTGCAAAAACATGCAACGGTCAGACAAGGAACGAGGGAAGACAGAGGGGTTATAAGGGTAATTCTAAGGGGAGGTAATAGAAGACAGGTGAGCGTGATAATTACAAATGAGTCACCGGTGAGGGAAAAGCCCTGACAGGGAAAACACGAGGGCGTGGTAAAGGACGTAGACACCGAGCGCGTGCTAGCCGCTAAACACGGATCGCACGTGCTCGACAAAACAAACATACACCTCCCAAGCCAGACAACACAAAGACGCGAACGGGATCATGACACAATAGTGCAAGTGACTTGAGTGTGCATTAGTTACAGAGATTAGCTATTAAAGTTACAGTGCAGTAGATGAGTTGATGCGGTTATTAAAGGTACGGTGCAGTACATGAGTTAATGCAGTTATTGAAGTTATAGTGCAATACATGAGTAGATGCAGTTATACAGTTACAGTGCAGGGCTGCTAATGCTGCTAATGGGCTGGGCTGCTAATGCATACATTTCACTAATGTATATGTCTTTGAACCCTTCCATACTAAAAATGTAGTTATTTTTATTTTTAGTTATTTACTAAATCATTATAGTTATTAATTTGTATATACGCAGGAGTAATTAAAGAAACACAAACATAAACATAAACATAAACATAAACATAAACATAAATATAAACAAATAATATAATATAAATATAATATAAATATAAATATAAATATAAATATAAATATAAATACAAACATGTCCGGGCCCGGTCCTCTCTCATCGACGGTCCGGTCGCTCGTTTCTTTTATATGCTCCCAATCTCCTATGTGATTCGAGCCCGGTGTGCGCACAGCTGGCGCTTATTCACAATTACTCACCGGTCTCGAACCACGGTCTCACCCGCCAACTCCACTACAGCAGGATACTACAGAAATAGTGTATATTATCAAAGTATAATAATTACTATAATATCACTACTGTCTTTCGGAAACCTCGTATATATTTCATGTTTTATTTTTTGCCATAAAGAATTTTATTTGTCACCCTTCATGTTCGTCATCGGCTTTCGTTATATTTTATCTAACCAATAAGAAATATTTAAAAGTGCTTGTCAATTTTGTCAACACGGTATTTAGGATTTATGATGATTTTTCGTAGCTATTTTACTGGGCTGCTAATGCATACATATTTGTACGTTTTGAATTATGCAAAAGCGTACAATTTCTAAAAAAAGAAAAACTGAAGCCACACCCCTAAACTTAATGTCACTGGCATGAATACACATGAGATTACAAATGACCTAAAATTAGCCACATCTTAAAATGTTGCCGTAAAATTGTGTTGGTTTTTTCCATTTTCTGAAAAACAGTGAATATAGACATGATGCACTAAATTACACTACAATAATTTCACCAGTAAATTGCATTCTAAAATGTATTTCCATGTCTTATTTCTAATATAATACTCTAGCAATTTCCTAAACGATGTTAGAGGGGTAATTTTTGAATCATGCCTTTTTTTGTCTATTTCACTGTTTCAATTATAATCTTATAAACTTATAAACGATGCTTTCAAGATGCATCCTTGAGAAATATTGCTTTCCAATCTATAATGCCGTGCCTAACTTACGAATACAAAACCCAATTTCAATGTCTAGTTATTTTCTCGCTGATTCTGCCCAAAGTCATGCTCCAGTGATTTCAGAATCTCATTGCTGTTTTACAAAATGTCCTATTCTGTTTTCAGCGCAGCTCCTGTGCCGTCCGCCTTGTTCACAGGTTAGAAACAAGGGCATTGTTCTCTGATGTATTCTGTTCTCCATATTTTTGCCATCCTGGGTAATTTGAAGCCTTCATGAATACAGAGATTGTGATTGGGAAGGTCATGAGAGGTGATGGAATGATTGGTTCATTTGCTAAAACGTGTCCTCGGATGTATGTGACTGACAGATGAACATTATAATATTGAGGGTTTCTTTCTGTCTCATTCTCATTCTTGTTTTTCCTCTCATTAGTTGGCTTCTTGTACCTCAGGTTTGTCATGATGATAAAGTCAAAGGAAATTGTGTTCAACCGAAGAGTCATCGAGCAAAAATAGCTCCTCTTTTCAAAAAGTAAGTGGATGGTGAACTTGACTGTCAAATTCAGAAGGTCAACCATCAAAACAGTCTATATGAGTTGTTCACTACATTTCAAGTCTTCTGAAGCCATATGATAAATGTATTATTTTTTGTTGAATAATATCAGTGTGGTTTTAATGGTACCATTTTGTCTTTTTCTAGAATTTAACAGTAATGTTATAAGTATATCAGCATTATGTATATTTGCAAAAGAAAATTGTGAACTTTTAAATCATATTTTACAGTAGCAAGAGCATTCAAAAGGCTCACAAGGAAGATTACAATTGTATGATCTGGAATGAAAATGCTTTCATTTTACACCTCTAAACATGGCAGTGTGGTCCCAGTCGTGGGTCATGGTTTTCATTAGCAGTCCTGCCGCATCCATCATTAGCCAATTCTCCCTCCAGTACTAATGGGCTGTCTGTGCCATTAGCAAGCATCCAAACAGCTGTAACCTGGCTAACTCGATTCAGCCATTGAGGCCTTCCTCTAGGAAAACCTCTTGGGACCCTCTCCACTGCCCCCCCCCCAGCTGGCTGTACGTTCACCTGCATCTGCCACTGTTTGAGAAGAGGGGGAAAACAATACAAAAACATGCAAGGCCGTTCACACTAGGACTATAACTATTGATAATTAGACTATAACTATATTACAGTCCTTAACAATGGACAACAACAATAATCGATAATTAACATTTTGTTAATTCTAAGCTTACTCACTGCAGTGTTGCAACCTTCGAAACTAAACATAGATGGATTTGCATTTTCAATGGCCAACGTCTTCAAAATCTGGCTGCAAAGGCTGAATGCTCTTTTTCTGAAGGCTGAAGGTGCGCTCGTGGTGGGGATGTGAATCATATATCTTGCCAGATCGCTTAGATGACACAAACATATAAGCAGAGAAAGAATTCCAACAATATCCCTCTTTGTATCTGAATCTTCATATGATTATTGCGGTGTGAACTCCGCTAATCTCTTAAATTGATCAGGATCTTTTAAAAACTTTATAGTTTTAAAACTATATCTTTATAGGTGTCACTATCGTCCATAGTGAACTTATTAAAGAGTTACATGGGCTGGCAGTTTTGAGGTTTTGGCTTTATGGTAACTACCCAAAACACCATAGCAACGGCTTAACAAAATGTCTCAGAACAGAACAACAACACCATGGCAACCACCCACAATACAGTAGCACTGTGACACAAATGTTTTGTATGGCCAGGCACATATGAATGGACCCAAGCTATTGGAAGCAAAATATGATTAAGGGTTTTTATGGGTTTGCCCGTCAAAACCACTCAACACCCTAGCAAGACTGATTTTTCATGTGTACTGCCGAAACGTAAACTATATTTTTGAAATGAGGTAAAAAATGTCAAATTACAGAAAAAAACTGCATATTCAACAGAAAAACGTAATTTTACGTGACCAAACGGTTATTTTACAGTATTTTACCGAGACCACAGCTGCCAGAAAATTGCAGTTTTTTACAGGATTTTTTTTAAGTGAACACATCAAAAACAACAAAAACTCATGGCAATTCATAACTGTTTTGCAATGTGCGTGTAATTTTAGTACATTTTTGAATGATTCACAAACAAATTTATAGGAAATAATGTCAAATAGTGACGTTTTCCTGTGAGATCGGGTTTGCAAAAACTACTAAACATCTCTTTAGAAGTTGTGGTCAATTTTTAGGGGTATCAACCTAGCTCGACCTGATTTTGCCAGATGGGAGATCTAGGTCAACATTTCTGTAGAAAAACCCAACCCAAATGCAGTAGTAATAAATTACTGTGACTATGTCTCTCCCTCAAGTCCTGTGATCTAATCCTGCATTCAGGCAATCCAATTTCTCTCCTGCGGTGGGCATCGGTGCTCAGAGGTAATACAGTTCTCTGAAATCCCTGGCAACACGCAAGGTCTGAAAAGCATTTGCAGACACACCGGAAAACAAAGGAATTGGGTAGTCACCGACTCATAATGGGGCAGAAAGGAGCACCTGGAGATCTGACAGGACCCTTTTGTATCGGTTTACTGGTAGAACATGACTCTGATTCAATTGATCTGTCAGACTGAAATATTAAGGGCACAATATTTCCATTTGAGAGTCCAAAGTGCCCCCGAACTGTTTGCTTTCCTACATTCTTCAAAATGTCTTCTTTTGTTCCGAAATGATAAATAACTTTTTCCTACAATGTTAGTCAATGGGTGGAAAAATATGTCTGGTTATAAGCATTCTTCCAAATATCTTTCCCTGTGTTCATCAGAACAAACAAATATATACATATTTTGAATAACTCGAATTTTCATTTTTGGGTGAAGTGTCCCTTTAAAAAGCATGTTGTCTCAACATCACAATTAATAATTACACCGTAAAATGGAACCTAAACTGTAAAAAACAACCTGTAAAAAAATACTCCAGCAGATGTGATTCAAGAAAATTCCTTAAATTATGATTTTTTTTAAGTTTGAAGTTTAAAGTTACAGTTTTTACAATGTAATTTGGTTAATGACTTGTTTCAACCGAGCTGCGGTACAGTATGGTTCAGAACGGAACGGTACAGTACGGTTTGCAATTATGTGCGTTTCCTTGTTGTGAAGTTGTGAAGGGTGCCGAAATAGCGAACAAAAATTGCGACCCTTTCATTAGCCTGCCTAGGACATTAGTCTGGTACCAAATGGGTGGAGCTATCCTAGCTGCAGAACTTTGATTGGTTGACAAAAAAATCGTCACAGGACCAATTTTCTTAATGACGAAGATTACAACTTTCCGACAAATACAGTACCACACAACTTGCTGGCAGTGGAAAGGATTTGCCGTGCCAAACCATACATTACTGAACCGTATCGAAATATGCCACTCGGTGGAAACAAGCCATAAGTAAGCACAAAATAAAAAATTGTACTCACATTTTGCTTCAGAAGTTTTTTATGATGGATAATATGTTCACTTTTTGGAGCTTAGAAAATGAGGCAAAATTCAATGGCTTTACAAACCTAAAAACAAGACTTTTACAACGTATTCCATTAGACATTTGTAATCTTCTAACACTCTTCATATGAAACAAACTCTTTATATCAGTGGTTCTCAAACTGGGAGCCGGGCCCCAAGATGGATCCAGGGGGGCCACACATTTTATGCAATCAAGCTTGAGAAAAATAAGACCACCAACTAAAATAATTTATGTTCCAGTATTGTATAGCGAAATATGTTTTTGGTTTAATTGAAATTGTACGTTTAAGATTATGAGTTTTAGCGATGCACAGTACAAAGAGGGGGCCTTACAATGAAAAAGTTTGGGAACCACTGCTTTATATAACACCTAAAAAATTCCGACCACATAAAGATGCCTTCCCTATTTCCCAGCTAGAAAACAATGAAACCGCTATTGCAAGTATGGCTAAATCTAATCTGTGAAATCTTGTTGTTTAATTGGTTGTGTTTTGCATCAAATTAGGATCACGCTGCCACACATTAGCACTCATATGGTGGGAACATCTTGATGGGTCATCCTCCACTGCACCGCATGAGATGTGACACCACATGTGTCTGCCATTAGAGAGACGTCTGATGGAGGAAAAAGAGCAGTCAAGTAATGGAATCCAGAGACTAATGTGATGTGTTATTTGCCGGAAAACATTTCCACAAAATGAACCACTCACTCAACATTCATGCACACCCACAATGTAAATGTGGGTAAAAAAAAAAAGAGAAAAAATATGCAAAAGTATTATGACTTTTTTACACCTACAGACCTGCACCTCAGTCTGGATCACCCACACTGGCCACACTTTACAGAAATGACTGTTACACAACATGAGCTCATGTAATGCTCTGATAATGAGTGTTGGATCCGTACCGTATGTTATTTTCTTACTGTCAAGCATTAACGCCCAAACACATCCTGGCTGGGATGATCATTTATGATGTAATACTGAAACAAAATGTGTAAGGGAAGTCTGTGACACGTGTCAATTTTATTTATAAACTGTGATTGCACCATTTTCGTTCTGGAAAAGTAATTTGAAGCACAATGAAAAAAATCATTGGCTGCAGCTTTGTTTCGAGAGACAGAAGAAAGTAAGAGGAGAATCATTATGGTACACAACGAGTCTTTCCAACACTGTGTATTGACTTGAAATGTAATTTAGAGAGCTAAACAGAGAAGAAAAACTTTTGGAACTTTTTCTGATATCAGTCAGTCAGTTTGCCTTGAAGAAACGCAAACTGTAAGTCAGAAAGCATATTCCATTCCATTTTCTACCGCTTGTCCAAACTACCTCGGGTCACGGGGAGCCTGCGCCTATCTCAGGAGTCATCGGGCATCAAGGCAGGATACACCCTGGATGGAGTGCCAACCCATCGCAGGGCACACACACTCACTCACTCATTCACTCACGCACTCACACCCTACGGACAATCAGAAAGCATATTGCGTTGTTTAATTTCTTCTCGTGTGATTTATGAAATTCTCGAATCGTGTATTTATCCATGTGGTAAAGAAGTGTGTCTGAGGGGGGTTTGCTTCCAAGCTGCCAATTACGCATTAATTATGCATGGCTGAAAACTATATAAAAGAATAATTGCTGATTGTGTGTTCATAAAATTAACTTGCCTATAATTAAAACCAATCACCCACAAAAGCCTCTCCACAAAAGTGAACCAAAGGGTTTATTTATAAATCATGCATGCAGACCTAATTCATCAGGGAGAAATGAAGATGACATGGAGCATAACAGTCAAATCCTCACTCTTGATCATTTGAACTAAATGATTCCTGAATTGTATTTGCTTATGCAATGTATATTTAATGTACTCGATGTTTAAAATGTTCTGTTTGCAGCACTTAACCTAAGCAGAGAATCACAACATGTCATCGGTTCTGCATGTAAATTTGAGATCATGGCAACATGATCAGGTCACGTTTTTACTCCAGAATTTTTTCTTGTCATTAGATCTTCAAAATTGCCACATTATTTCTAATTAGACCCCGCATATATCGAATTGTGCAATGTTGTTCTTTTCAGTGTCTCCTCCATTTGGGATTTTCTGAGGTCATGCCGTATCAATGCTCTATTCATTGGCAACAATAAAAGCAAACGTTGTCCCAAACCTCTGGTAGACCTCTGCAAGAATAAAAAGCTGTTTTTTACTTTTAATTTAATACACTTAATATGCAATCAAATATGAATAGAAATGTATTATAAATAAAATAGTTTATTACTATTTCGAGCCCCTAGCCAGACCAATAAACCAAAACTGACCGGAAATTCAGGGCAGGCGTGTGCGCCCCATGAAACCGTCTGTTGGTCAATACAATATTCCATTGTGTTGATCTTCACATGAAACAAATTCGTAAGTCAGAATTCACCAAACTTGAATTTTAGACGTGCCAAAAAGCAGTTTTTCTTCCAATGAACTTGTATTTGGTTATGAATGGAACCCAACTGAAGAAAGTCTATCACAGCATAATACAATGTTTGTTTTTTAAATCAGAATAAAGGGTAGGCAAGTTTAAAAAAATGAATCATGATGTATAGACAGTAGAGAAGATAAAATGTGTTATCAAACGAATGTCACAATCCACTGTGTTATGAAGGTCTTCCACTATAATTGGAATTTTGCTGTTTAAATGAAGTATTGTATTGTACTGTATTGTCATTCTATGAGGCAAATATATAATATATTTAGATTTTGGGCTGAATTATGAGCAGGGCATGTTCTTGACAGGTTTCTTACGAACTGTGTATCCTCAGCACATTGTTAAGTTATATCATGTTTTAATGAACGCTGCATTGACTCAGTATTTCGAGCTGTTCCCTGGTGTGTAATTCACATGCTGAAAGCACACACACACCACACACACAGAGACTTCTTTTTGATATCTCGCTCTGTCTCCACCTGACTCCTACCGTCTTGTGAAATGTTTGGGGTGGAGCATCTCTTTAATTCACCTTCATTATTGAGTCTCTGAAGAGCTGTGGTAAATATCATTTTTAATTTCTTAAAATTAAATTATCTTACACCTTAAATCACCACCGCTGACAACTACAAGAAGCATAAAATGATTTAGACATCTGTTGTCATTTCATTTCTGTGGCAGAATTTTGTGTTGGTGTCTTTTTATTTTAGAGACCAGGGAACAAAACAAAGACTGCTAATTTGGTCTGTTTCTATGGAAATAAGGAGCTCTTCCATGACAGCAGGAGTAGGTTGTTACAATAAAGACGTCTAGTTTTGAGGCCAGACAGTTCAGAATAACACACCAATGTGGATAGATCATTTAAGTGTTGGAAAAAAACGTAATGTTCATTAAAATCAGCCATTGTATGGTTGTGATACTTTGTTACCAAACCAATTAAACTTTACAACCGAACTATGAAATTATGTTCAAATATTTGTTAACAAAATAAATGCCATTGATCATTATATTACATTTACATTTATGCATTTGGCAGAAGCTTTTATCCAAAGCGACTAACATTGCATTATCCTATACATTTTTGTTTACAAGTAATGTTTACAGCAGTTGCATTCTGCAAGCTTAGCGCTGTAAAAAACTGTAATGTTACAGAATTTTACTGTTTGCCTTTTTAACCGATTTTTCACATATTTTTGTAAAAAAAAAACATTAAATTACAGAAAAATACTTCACCGGACAGGGAGGCGATTGCAGAACTGACAAGGGTTTGCACGATGACCTGCCAGCCGAGGGAAACGACTGCAGAAATAGAACCAGGATTTGGAGATACTGGTCACGGGCGCTCGACCTGATTTTTCCAAGTGGTTGATGTCCTCAGGACCACATTGTAGTGGAGTAGGCGGGGCGAGACCGTGGTTCGAATCACGTAGGAGATCGGGAGCACATAAGAGAAAGAGCGACCGGACCGTCACTGAGAGAGGACCGGGCCCGGACACATGTTAAGTTGATTTATGTTTATGTTTGTGTTGCCGGCGGTCGTCCGCGAGGGGCTGCCGGCTGTTTACTTACTTTGTTATTATTTTATTAAATGTTTAAATGTCTGCCGGTTCCCGCCTCCTTCCTTCCTTTTAATGAACCTTGCTACACACATATTTTGTTGACCTAAGGACAACATTTTACAAAATAAAACCTAAACCCACACCAAACCCTAACCATAACGAACCCCTAAAATGAAAGAGTGAAATGATAAGTGAAAAACAATGGTCTAGAAGTACCTAATCCTGGTTGGAAGATTACATTTAAAATAAACTGAAAACTTATTTCTGAAATCTGATTGGTTGATTGAAATACATGATGTTGTCCTAAGGATATCAACCACTTGGAAAAAACAGGAGAGCCGGTCACGGCCAGGGCAGGAGGCAGTGAAAATAACAGGCAAATCTTTAAAACATGAACATAAAGCTGGCTAGGAGGCCCAACACAAGATTTAAAACACGATCAGAGAGCTGCTACACTACAAGCAAAAAAACAGTATGAACTATTTATTAATTTTTTTAACTAAAAAAGGATTCTGCCTTTTTTTCTGAAATTGCCTGGTTTTCCTGATAACGATGTATTTTAGCTATTAGGAGTGCTCTCTATGTGCAAGATTACAAAGACTCGCTGCAATTCCACGTGTGTTTCCTTAGATTGCATGTAGCATGGACCCTCGAGAACGCATTCTAAGTGCTACTTAAGAGTCGCTGTCCATTTGCAAGTGCTGAAATATAACCTTATATGGAATCGTATCCTGAACGTTTCACCTTATAATCGTCATCTGATGTGGATTAGCAATCGAGACACATCTATATAAAGCACCTACCGACAGGCTGAGGCACTGACAAAATGGCTGAACCAAAAAAAAGAAAAGATACCTTTCAAAAAGACGAAATAAATGGTCTTCTAGAGGAGGTGGAGCAGAATAAAGACGTTATTTTCACCAGATTTAAAGGGCACACTACAAATAAAGAGAAACAAAACATCTGGGAGGACATTGCTTCCAAATTAACAGCAACCAGGGGGGTTAAAAGATCAGGCAAGAAGTGGAAGGATTTTGCAAGTCTAGCAAAAAGGAAGAGGGCACTGCAAAGGACTGCAATTAAAAAAACATGTGGTGGTATTGACATCCATGAAGGAGAAGGGTTAACTTAACCTGAGCCTCAGCCAGGTCCTTCATATTCAAAGGAACTATCAGTTTCACCTGCGATCTCCCAGCACCTACCATCTCCTACTCCTCCAAACAACCCTCCCAGGCCTCGGCCTCTATCTTCAGTTGTCCAGACTGGTTCGGGCAGCGCGGACATCAGAGAATGCCTTAAAGAAACCACGGAGAGGGACAACAATTTTCAACACCAGCTCATTCAGCTCAAGAAGGCTAAGCTGGCCTTTGAAGAGAGGAGACTTGCTCTAGAGGAGATTCAATTAACAAGGCCCTCCATTTCTGTGCCAATTCTCTTGCCAGAAGAGTCAGGTAATATGATTATTGTTCAACGGGGATTCATTAAGTTTCTGTCTTTTCTTGTGCAATGTGAAATGTTTTCTATACGTAGTTATGACTCATCCCACTTTACAATGTCTTTTTCAGGTCCTGGGAAACTAAATAACCCAAATTAATAAAACTATATTGTTACAATGTTTTTGATGTCCATGTGTTTGTTGAACCACACAAGGCCTATGGCCCTGTGAAATACCATACATTTCTTATGAGGTCTTCCAAGTGTTTCTGAAGTGAATTGCTAATGATTGATAATTATGTTTCAATATTATTGATATGTTATTTATATACTGTAGGCTATATTAAGGGTGACAGTAGCACAAATCTAGCCTATACATTTTTACAAGTACAGACAAAAAAAGTTTATTGTAGTAGTTTTACCAGCACTGTTCTATGTGTACACATTAAGAAGCACAACTTTTGGTCATTCCAAAGATAAAGGAAGATTGAATCAATACAAATTCTAAGCATGCCACGCCTTCACTTTCTTCAAGGCAGGGCATAATGTGGTTACTGAATTGATGATAGGCAGTGGGATATGTGTACATTATCACAGCCTTATAACCTTCACATGGTTTCTTCAAGTAAGTTAGGATGTTATATAGAGTTTACACCTCACTAGACTTGCAAAGCAAATCATGGCCGGACAACAGCGTGTTCTTGAGTTGAGGGTCAGAGAAAGACCAAGACAGAGACGACCATGAAGTTGATTGGTTGCATTAAATGCCTTTATCGGAAGGAATCAAAACCCCTTGGATATCCTTGATGATATGGCTATAATCAGGAGATACCGCTTGCCAAGAGGACAAATAACCCAACTGCTGAATAGCTTTTGGCCCTCAACTGATGCATGCCACCAGGAGAAATGTTGCCTTGTCCCCTGACATCCAACTCTTAGTAGCCTTGAGATTTTATGCAACAGGCAGTTTTCCCCAGGTACTTGGAGATGGGTTTGGACTAAGTAAGGCATCAGTTTCAAGAGCAGTTCAAGCGGTCAACTCAGCATGACTTCCACTTGCTCTGGAACACATTAAATTCCCAGCATCAAGACAGGACTTCAAAGAAATATAAGAGTATTATTAAACACATCATCACATTCCACAGGTCACTGTGTCACTGGTACCTTGATCCCGGCCCCT
The DNA here is from genome assembly GCA_006030095.1 of Triplophysa siluroides. NCBI lineage: Eukaryota > Metazoa > Chordata > Actinopteri > Cypriniformes > Nemacheilidae > Triplophysa > Triplophysa siluroides. The sequence continues at coordinate 269,634 of VCII01000090.1, forward strand.
ACACCATCTGTGGATGGTCATATATATGCCGCAAAAGTTATGCAGCTGTCAACTGCCAGGTGATGTTTGACCATAAGGGTTTGATCAAAGACATTGTGGCAAGGTGGCCCGGAAGCACACACGACTGCTTCATGTTCACCTATTCATCTGCGGGTCAGGAAGCACAAAACTCACAGGGACAGTGGAGGCTGCTTGGGGACAGTGGTTACCCACTGAGGCCATATCTCTTCACCCCAGTGGCTAATCCTATGAATAACAGGGACACAGATTTCAACGAAGCACACCGTGTTGCACGTAGTATTGTGGAACGCACAATAGAAAGGTGAAAGCCGCGCTTTCGGGCTATTCACCAGTCAAGCGGGGGTCTTCTGTTTGCTCCACAAAAGTCCTGTGAATTATTAATAGTAACAGCTATGTTGTACAGCTATGCCCTTACTTAACAGGGAGGAAGATGAAGAGGTGGTGGACGAGGAGGATGAAGATGGCATGGGACCACACGATGGCCAACCAAGAAATGCCCAATACATGGCTTGTTTTCGTGCAAAACAAATTTAGTTTATCCCTATTTTTTCCAGTCTTTGAAGCATATTTCCTACATTACTTCTTCTATTCAATTCAAGTTTTCAATTCAAGTTTATTTATATAGCGCTTTTCACAATGTGCATTGTTCCAAAGCAGCTTTACAGAAGCAAAATAAGAAAACACAGAGGTAAGACACAGCACAGTGCATAGTGTTTATAGAACAAGCAAGATCATTCTAATAGATAATATCTAATAAATTAATAAATAGATAAATAGATGCAGTCTCCCGGTGAGCAAGCCAACACTGCCCTGCTGTGGCGAGGAACCAAAACTCCCTTATTGATTGATGGAGAAAAAAACCTCGGGAGAAACCAGGCTCAGCCGGGAGGGCCAGATCCCCTCTGACGTGTCATAGCTGCTCTCAGTGACCCCGACCAAGTCACCGAGCAACATCCCCGAGGAAGGGGGGGAGAGCCCACCGCCCGCAACCCAGGCAATCCCACTCGCCGAAACCATGCACGTCCAGCCCGGTCCCACTCCGCGATCGACACCAGAAAAACAGAGGAACAACCAGAGAAAATAGTAATGGCATATTGGAACATTATTCCTCTGCTGTCTGACATCGACCACAAAGCAAGACCATCCAGACCCACACAGCCCCAACAAATAGAATCCCCCCAACCACAACCAACGAGCCCCCCACCCCCTACGAACATCAGCCCAGCAACCCCCAATCAGGGCCACTGAACTCAGCTATAACTTCAAACTGCTGACATGTGATGTAGTTTAGCATTTAATACCAAGCATTGTAACTTTTAGCATTAATGTGACAAGTATTCCATCTTTGCTCTCGGTTGGGGATAGAATGGTCTGAGCTGGGATGGTCGCCTTTCTCTTGGGTGGAAATGGAGTTGCCTTAGATGGAGCTGGGATGGTCAGTCAGTCCGCAGCTGGCGTAGTCTCTAAGTCGGGATGGGCATATGATGTCCATCTGGGCCTGGCAGAGCTTTCCCTACCTCGAGATGGGCATCCCGAGGCGAAGGCAGAAAGAAAATAATTAGCGTAGCTGCTGTTCATTTACTATGCATTTGTGAAAGCTTGGGTGAAAAGATGTGTCTTTAATCTAGATTTAAATTGGGAGAGTGTGTCTGACCCTCGAATAGTATCGGGAAGGCTATTCCAGAGTTTAGGTGCTACGTATGAGAAAGCTCGACCCCCTTTTGTAGATTTAGTTATTCTAGGTGTCTTTGAATAACTAATAACTGTCGTTATTCATCTTTGTTCAGTCATTTAATTTAAATAAAAAAACGAGTAATAAATTGCACAATAAATTATCATCAAAACCTTATATTATGATGACATTGCACTTGAATAAAGTTAAAGGTGTAATACGCCGATTGTCCTACAGGTGACCTCATAAGATAGAGGTCTTCTTACAATACACTTAGGGCTTTACGATTACTCCAGAGCACACGTAGATCTACGATGGTTTCAAGTGCTACTTAAGTTACGATGCTTTTGGGAAACAGACCGTAATACTAAGATCACTCGTACGATCAGTTTTACGATCAACTAAGGCTTACGGTGCTTTTGCGAAACCCAGCATGGGTTTCCCAAAAGCACTTGAACATCATCGTAGATCTACGTAAGTGCATCGTAAGAAGACAGATTTATGAGGTCACCTGCAGGACAACCAGAGAATTGCGCTTATACTTAAATACGTCTATATGTGACTTATCATGTTTTTATTTATTTCGTTTTTTATAAGTTTAAGTGTTTTGCAGTAGTGCAGCCATTTTTTCGATGACTTTGAGACTATTGTGAACTATCCTCTGATTATTTAGAGGAACCATGTGATTAAAGGTTTTCAGGCTGTAACAAACCTTATATATCACACACTGCCTATCATATGTTCCAACAACTGCAGAATGCAATACTTAAAGAAACTGCATGCCTGATTTTCTTAGAAATTGGATTGATTAGCTCTTCCCTTTATCGTTTTCTAATTGAAAGGTTCATATTCATAATGACCACACTTTGTGCTTATTATTAATAAAGTGCTGGTAATTTATGTGTACAATAAACATTTTGTTTGGAGCTAGAAAGCTAGATAATACATAGGCCCTAATAAAAACTTAACTTGAAATTGCCACCTCCACACCTCCCAAAAATGTGGTTCAACAAACCCATACAGGATTTTTTTACTTTTGATTTTAACTTTTGATTTTCCCTGGAACGTGCTAAATACATTGCACAGTTACAGGTGATAATTCCAATCTACACATAGAAAAAGTATTTCACATTGCACGAAAAAATATATAACAACGTTAAGCAATATTCACCTTACACAAGCACATCGGGTGAAAATAATTAGCCTAAATATTTCGAAAAAAGAGCAAACTACAAAAACAAGCCATTGTATAAGGTGACATTGCAGCACCTGGCAAACGGATAGAGACTCGCATAGAGCACTTAAAGCACTACGTGCAGTAGTGTTAAGTGCATTTTTGGGAAACGCACGTGAAACTATGACGAACATTCGCAAAGTGGCTCGTAGAAAATGCTCTTAAGGGCAAAGATCCATCATTATCGGGAAACCCAGCCCTGGTGAATTTATCTTATGAAGCACCATGCGGAAAAGTTTTACAGTATCTTGCTGAAACTAACATTGACAACAATGTGTGTGTTTGTGTATGAGCTCTGTGTGGTGACTGAGCAAGATAAATGACAGACATTATGACTTCCAAATGCACTCTCTGCTTCAGGCAAAATAACACAATTCCTTTGCCTATACTGAAAAAAATGATTCAAACAACACGCTTCTTGTTCCAGGTACACTGATATCCCTTCTGAATTCACTATCATTCATATGTATGTACATTTAATATGATCTGCTTTTGTGCCCATCGAGAGGGTTTAAGGGTTCAATTAAGGTTGGAGCTTCATTTTTTGGTAACACTTCACTATTGGAGTTAATTCTCACTATTAATTGTAATTAGCATGCCTATTATTGACACATTGGCCGGTGTAGTGGAGTAGGCGGGGCGAGACCGTGGTTCGTAGGAGATCGGGAGCACATGAGAGAACGAGCGACCGGACCGTCACTGAGAGAGGACCGGGCCCGAACATGTTTGTATTTATATTTATGTTGCCGGCAGTCGTCCGTGAGGGGCTGCCGGCCGTTTATTTACGTTGTTTATTTTGTAATTAAATGTTTAAATGTTTGCCGGTTCCCGCCTCCTTCCTTCCTTTTAATGAACCTTTATTACAGCCGGTTATTAGTACTTATAAAGCACGTGTTCTGCATGACCAAACTCTACATCCCTGATCCTACCCAATACCTAAACTTTATCACTACCTTACTAACTATTAATAAGCCACAAATTAATAGTTAATAGGGGGAAAAGTCATTGTTAATGGTTTGTTAATAGCAAGAATTGCCCCCTATACTGAAGTGTGAACCATTTTATCTAGTGTTTTTGGTTACACTTTACATTAAGGTTCCCTTCATAAAGCACTTATAATGTGTTCATTAATGAATAATAAGTCATTTACAAATGCATTATAAAGCAGTTATAACTGCATAAATAAAAAACGAAATACCTGCCAAATGTTATGTTATAAATGTATTTATTCATTATTTATTTGACTCAAAGTGTAAGGTGTTATGTTGTTTTTTGGAATTTATGGTTCACACGAATCCACAATATTAAGGCACACTTTCATGGTTTGGAAACATTTGATAACTCTTGTCATTTATAAATTAGGTGTTTGAAGTTGTGAATGAATACTTCACAGCATCCACTTTTCTTTAAAGTGCACTTTCATGGGTTGTCTATCTTCTAAATATATGATTCACATCAGAGATGTAGCCTTGTGAGCAAGCATTCTGCTTCTACAATATATAATAAATAAAAATGTTTTTAATGAACTATTGGAAGTAATTTAATCATTAGTGAAACATCGTAAACCAACAGGTTTTAGACTACCTTTTTAGAGTTAAAAAGTGATCAAAAGTTTGATGGATTTATCTTGGTAAGCAAGAAAAACTGCTTTGGATAAGCATCATGATCATTCTGGAAGACCATTCATCAAGACATTCTGGAAGGCACCATAAGACATTCGGAATCGGATCAGGTAAGCAACATGGTTTGAAAAGTGACATAAGATTTGAAATATACAATAATAAGAAAAAACAACATAACACCCTACAGTCTCCAATCTGACAGCCTTCTTTGGAAATAAATAATGAATAAATACATTTATTAACCATTTATAACATGTGAAATAATAAAAATGGCTCACTATTTGGCAGGTTTGTTCATTAGAATCCCTTTTTAACTGCTTCTGCTTTATAATGCATTTGTAAATCAGTTATTAATCATTAATGAACACATTTACAAATGCTTTATAAAGGAAACTTTAATTTAAAGTGTTACCATGTTTTTTTTGTTGTTGTATGATTTACATTGTATGAATTTATGATATGATTTTATGAATTTTATGATATCACACTCTTCATTCCAATGTGGCTCTGAAGGAAGCGAATAACAGGGCTGATTCAGCCATAGTATGACATATCTCCTTGAGTCTCTGCTTGACACTGGTCCTCTTCAAGCTCACTAAAATCCTCCAAAGGCTTTTATTGGGATTTCTTGATTCGGTGCAGTGCTCCGGGAATCACTTGAAATTGTATCTGAAAGCTCTCGGCCTGCTTCGTCCAATCTCTTTCCTGGATTGATGAAATAACCAACTCTCCTTCTTTTAAATAGGTTCTCTGCAGAGGAAGGGAGAAGACATGTTTGCTTCTTGTTGGTGCTCTCATAGTGGTTACCGTTGAAATTGATTTTCGCTGCTTCCAGAGACACCGGTCAAAAGCTAAACAGCCATCCACACATAGTAGGATTTCATATTTTAGACTATTGATGAAGATTAATAATCGTGGTGTGATGACACCACATTGCCTGTAAACCCCTCATAAGTTTTCGTTAGAGGTTGATTTAATGGGAAAGGCATTTTGAAAGACGATAAATATTAATAAATGAACAGCCCCCAGGAGCAATCATTTAATTAAAATCATTGAAGGCATTTAAACAGCTTCCTACAGATAAAGTCCATGCGATACAATTATTAATTTCAACCCAAATGGAATCAATAGATAGCCTACTGTATATTGATTGTCAGATTTTAGAATTCAGGCTAGCATCTTCAACCACATTCAAGATGAGAATGTTTGCTCACGTTCAGCCTCAGTGCATTCAAGTCAATCACACATCACATTGAAAAGCATTCTTCTTTTATATTTTTGTCTTACATAACGTCAAATGACACGACTTGCTGAGGTCAGACCTGATTGAAGCCAAATCTGTGAGTACCAAATATTATTTCCAAGTGGGAGGTGGGAAAAATCTGAATTTCAAATGGAGAACAGATATGAAAATAATCTGTGTGTTTGCATCCCACGAGTGAAAAGTCCATTAGTAAAGGAATACTAATGAAATGCTAATCGTGTCATATTTTGATCCCAATCCTAAAAGGATGCTAATTGTAGAATTGTACTTAATCCTAAAAGGAAGAATATGCCATGTACAATTCTGTATATTCTTTAGTATCGTTTGTATATGAAGTCTTTTTGTGGCTCCTTGTGAATATACTGTAAGAAGAGAAAGTGTATGACATTTATCAACCAGTCGACACTTTTCCATAATTGCTTTTATAAACTTCCTCATTTAGAAGACATCTCTCTTACTTTTTCTTTTAGTAGTTGAGGGTTGAGGCTTAGAGATAAATACTGGCTTCTCAACCTTCAAACGCCCCCGTCCTCCGCTTTATTCACTCTTAACAGCTCTCACAGACAGCCAAGACCATATAGAGGATCTTTACCACTGCACCTATGAATATAAAACCTGCCTCGTAATGAATTATGTGAAACACTTAAAGCAGCGCTGTGCATGAGACAGAAATTACAACCTGTTCTTATTCACATAAGACGAACTGCCGTTTACCTTTTTAGTGCTTTTGGTATATGTTTAGGGTAAATAAAAATGTAATGGAAAAATGGATGTAAAAAGTCCACTCATTTCTGAAGAAGTGCAAAGGGTCGGGAAAGCTACTAAGTTACTTTGAGAAATCATAAAGATAATTAAAAGTTAAATGTTAACACAATAACACGCTTGCCCTGTAGTTGACCTTAATATAAATTCCCTCATTATTTTAATAATTATTCCCATCTCAGGTGCCTCATCTTTGCTCAGAAAAACCATTGAATTGGGTTCAACATTTTAAAATAGCAAAGCATATACGTATACATCAGTTATAAAAGTAACCCAGTGAATAAATGACGTCTGCATTCAAACAATTTTTACAAAAAAAAGGGGCACTTTTAAGTCCCAGCAGTGAAATTTTAGATTTAGGTAAGATATGTCAAAATTTGTCATATGACACTTTATAATTATATTCACAGTGTCATCACACACCATGAAAAAAAATATAAATAATGACTAATGTGTTTGAATATAAAATTATATAGCATTTATAGGTCCAAACACCGTTTGGCCACAACTCTGGTCACAATATTAAGACATGTAAAATAAACTAAGTGAACTACAATTTGACAATATTTTAAATATACATATTAATTTACAGCATCGCAAATGTTTTTGTGTATTTTACTGATCGTTTTTATAATTTTATGAAGTAAATGTGCCTGTCCCACACTTTTGAGTCCTAACCGCAACAATGAAAAAGGCTTTTATAATGAAGTTATATCAAAGACAAACAAGTCTAGTTTCTATGGAAACAGAAATTACCACATGAGCACATTGCTGACAGATTAGGCCACCTCGCTGCCTAACTCACAAGATCACAAAAATATATGGTAATAAATAATATATGTGTGGCCTTACCATACAGTTTAAAAATTATGTACTTTGAACTATATATAAATGTATACTACTGTTTAATTCATGTATATTAAGATGCTAAGAGTCAAAACTAATGTAGTAGACCTTATGCTGGGGCACACCAAAAGATAATCGGGCCGATTTCTCCCATTCCGACAGTCCTAGGTAAAGATCTGATTATCTTAAACGTCTCTAAAGATAATCTTATAATATTTCCCTGTGGTGTGATGTGTGTTAAGAGTGAATGAACCTGATCGGAAGAACATCGGAATATTTTGAATATTTGCGATCAGAAATCCTGATGTGTGGGGGAAACCCTATTAGAAACAATACCCTGTTAGAAAGCCAGCTGACAGAAGTATAACAACCGTAGTTATCACCTCAACTAACCCTTTTCTTCATTCTGTCAATTTTCTGTCAAAAGCATTACAAACACTTTCATCTCAATAACGAATAATTTCAATAAAAAGTTGTGCAAAAAAATGTGCAAGTGACGGTGGTGGTTGGAGTCCGAGTGTGTGGATGCTTTAAAGCGGACAGAAAAAATAGGTCCAGTTAAGCTAGTGGAGCCTCTTTCGGTGATAATGTTAGCAGCTATTTTTATACAAAACTGTATAAATATTCTTTTTTAATTACTGTGAAGACATAAATACAACAATATTTGAGTTGCAATAAAGTTAAATCTAGTGCTGTGCCAGCTTAAACGCTTTAGACGACGTTGCTTGAGCATGACATAAAATATTATATGAACACATTTGTTTATATTGACACATATATAATAAACAAAGCTTACAGTGAAATAATAAATAACTTATTCTGAAATCTCGAGACAATTTGCGAGAATTCCTGCGTTCACAGTCAGGACTCTGTTTGAAAATCTGTTGGTGTGTGGTGTGCTTTTTTTGTCCTGCACGGCGCACCACACATTATAGATATATATCAATTTTGGATTTTCTCTCCTCGTGTTTGTGGTCTCTCACCGTTTAATACTCTCATGTGGTTTAATAAAAATCTTTTGGTGTGGTCCCAGCATTATGGCAATTAGCTGCAATATTAGCAAAAACGTCATTTCTGCGACATGTTCCTACCGCAGCACATTTTCAAGGTTTCCTGTATAATAAATTACAAATAAACAATAAAAACGTTCCAGTTTAAAAATCTAACTGACTAACTGAATATGCATTTCAGTCTAAAATAAAAATTCACTGTGTCATTTTTTTCTTTTTTGGACAGTAAAAAGTGCCCGTAGTTGCAGAAACACCCATTTACGAAATGCGCTCTGTAGAGACGTTTGTCCTCTTAGGGCTACTGTGAAAACAACATGGTGAATTCCATGCGAGGGGTTTATGTAGATAGAACTTCTTGTCAGAATGATCAGCATCGTTTCATGTCTGTTAAGCAATGTGGATGTAAAAGCGTTGTAAGAAGCGATAACCCACTGTACAGCAAGTGAAAGAGGTCTAAATTTAGCCACAGGAAGATCAATGCAGGGCCACTGAGGATGTATCCAGGAGTTCATCCTGCGGATGAGCAGTCAACATCTCATGCCGTGAGCAATAACGTCTGTTGTTTCAGATGTGTGGTGAAGAGAACATGCTGGTTGAGGTGGTGTGATGCAACCATACCTTTTGTCCTTGAGCATCTGTGCCTTGGCATGAAACTTGTTACAGTAAAATTTATATTCTAACTAAATGTCATTCAAATGATATTATGATGCACTAAAGTTTGAATATACCGAACGGAGAATGATGTAATAGTTACTGTAAATAAACAAAACTTGAAAATTGGCATGGGGTAGTGCAGTTACACAATGCTAAATTAGCTATAACATTCAAGCGGGCATGTACTTGTTACCCTTAGGTGGCTCCATTAGCCGCTTTGAAATTGTAATTGAGCTCAGTGCAGAAAGTATTCCCTGTGCAACGGAGAGAGGACAACAGCAATAGTGTTGACGCTGACAGATTGCCACAGCAGTCAGGAGACGTGCTGCCTTGTCTTGCTGGGTAATTATGCTTTCTCTCATTTAGCTTCCCTCCAGCAAGACTGAATGTGTTTGGGAGGTGCGGAGAGCCATATGAACTGACATCACTCATGACTGTCAGCTCTGAGGGATGAGTTCATCACGTCATGTTATATCATCACTCCAAAGAGCATCGGTTTTTTATGCTTATTGTTCATCCTGCGGCCAAGCGGTATGTATGGCGTCTTTGTTAATAGGGCAGTTCACCCGAAAATTGGCCATTATTTATACACCCTCGTGATTCAAACCCATTCCTCTCTTCCCCGGAACCTGAGGGAAGAAATCGCTTTCACCCCTGTGTGGTGTTCAGGTCTGTCCCTGAGGAAAATCGAGTTGCTCAGATGTTTTCCTGTCATGGCTCATTTGAGATTTGACGGAGTTCTCAGTTGTCAGAATTCCTAAAATCCATGAAGAGTATTGAGGTATAACATGAATGTAGTTTGGACAGGTAAAATAATCTGGATTTGGGTACATTTGATGAGAAATGTTTGCGTTTATGTTGAGATCTTCAAAAAAAAATTACTTTTGATTTTGAACTTGGAAAATCTGAGCTCAGTTTGTGACCTTGTTGAGATCTCTAATGGAAACATTTAAGATGCCATTAAAGGAATAGTTCACCCAAAAAAAGTGAACTGACTTTTTTTCATAATTTTTGTCCCAAACCTCTATGAATTTTGTTTTTCTTCTGACACAAAGATATTTTAATGAATGTTTGTTGCCAAACAGTCAACAATGGTAGTAAACGGTGCCCCATAAGTCCTTGGTTTCCCACATAAATATATATTGTCTTCAACAGAACATATGCAAATGTTTCCATTTGCTTTTCATTTAATCACATTGATGTCTAGGATAAATATTATCTCCAACAAAATCTTATAAATGCTGAAATATAGCACTTGTGACAAATATCTCGTAAGAATGAACAGCAGTGTTCACTGTATGTTAAGAAAAAAGCAATGTGGATGTAAAAGCATTGTAAGAAGCGATAAGAAATAAGTGAAAGAGGTCTAATTTTAGCCACAGGAAGATCAATGCAGGGCCACTGAGGATGTAGATCCAGGAGTTTATCCCGCGGATGAGAAGTCAACATCTCTGCCGTCAGCAATAACGTCTGGTGTTTCAGATGTGTGGTGAAGAGAACATGCTGGTTGAGGTGGTGTGATGCAACCACACATATTAGATATCTCATCTGTGTTTTTTCTTTCTTTTGGGGTGGGACCCATTGGTAATGTTTACTAAAAGTTACATGGTTCGTTGTATTTTCAATCTCAAAAAGTTATACTGATTCAAGATTGAATTAATTCAAAACTCAAGAGAAAAGAGCACCTGATTTTACAGAGGTACAAATTACAAATTTTCATCTCATATATTGTCTATGTTGCTTGTAGTTGGGGTAAAGTAAACTGTAAAGTATCTGTACAGCATTTTTATATTCATTTTCATAGATGTATATTATTAAAGAACGAATAATGTTGTGGGTGCACTGGACCCCAAACACTGGCTGAATAAAAACATGAACACCATACTAATGTTAAAAGGATGCTTTTTTTTTCAATGCAAGTGTATTTTTTACAGGGACTGGAGCTTTTTATGAAGCCCCATAACGAGTGGGGATAATGGCCAAGACTCCTTGGGTAAATATTACATTTTTACACCATAGACGCAGAAAATAATATTTACATATTCAGTGGGGGGCAATAAATGGAAGCAGGGATTGATAATAAAAATAAAAACGTTATTTTTGAGCCTGCGAGCTATATTAATATTCAATTCATGGTTCACATCATTACTGCAACAAGGCTAGCTGTTGGTGATGGATTGTTTTAGATGAAATGTTAACTGACTTTGACATTTTTATGCCGATGCTTATAGAATAACTTTGTACTATGATGCTTTGATGTTGAATGTGATACATCAAAAAACAGTTCCATCATTTGGGATTAAATGTGGATTTAGACATATGGATTCAGGGACAACAACACATTTTTTCTATCTCCATATTAATTACACCCAGTCAGCCCTAATATTCTTATTCACACTTAATAATATCACAAATTGATATGATGTGGGCAGACAGAGCTGTTACGTGTAGAATACGCTGCCAATGGGTGTGCCAGCCCACACACAATGAGACATAGAGAAGTGAGTGGGCTGTGCAGTGGGCACAAGTTTGGCACAGCGTACAGTGTGGGAACACACTGGTGTATGCAGCTCAAACGGTCTCTGATTGGCTGGAGATGAGATACAAAGATCTCCTATTGCTTTTTTTTGTGCTCTGGCGTTTGATTAAAAAGGAAACAATAGCATTGATGAGAACTGGTATTCTTTCTCTCTACCCAGTAAAGCTCACTATTGTTCACATCCTGTTTAGAGTGGGTTTTACAGCGGCCAAGCCATTGACCTTTTGTCAGAGATTGACAGATGACAATGATTTTATTTGTAAAGGGTGATTGGATTCAGTTCCAGTGTGAAGTTTAGACAACTGACAGCATTTATCTCTCGTGTGTTGGCATGACTGGAGTGTGCAATGTAGTAATGACTGCTGGAAATCTGTGGTGCATGTGTTTTGAACTGGTCAAGATCACTCATGTGACTTGCAAGAACCAATGGCGTATAGGAGCAAACTCAGTCACGTATGTCTTGTGTCACATGACTCATGAGAACCAATGGCTGTTGGCTTCAGTGACATCACACCTAGAGTAATATGTCCAATGGTGCCTTTTTCAAATTTAAAAATGATGCACTCTTAAAAACAAAGGTGCTACAGCTTCTTCACAGCGATGCCACAGAAGAATGATTTCTGCTTCCCCAAAGAACAAAGTTTCTTAAAATAATGGTTTATTTCTTACTGTTTCGTAATCTAAAGAACCCTATTCCATTACAAAGAACCTTGTGTGAAACAGAACAGTATTGTGCATGTTAAAGGTTCTTATTGTAACCATGCAAGCAAAAATGGTTCTTCTATGGTATTTGGCAGTAATGACAGGGAAAGATTATTAGTAAATAATGACTTGTGATGTATAGGTTCAGACTTGAAGTATTAAGAAATTACTATATGTATTAATAAATTACAATAACAAATTGGTGTTACCATTTAGGGTAAGTCAATTAACTAGTAATAACATTTTGACAATCTTTTATTGGAATTCAAAATCATATGCATGGAATAAATTAAAGCCAAATAAAAAAAAACGATATTAAAATAATAATTCATAAAGTAAATTACTTATTAATAAAAAGGTCAACGTTAAGGAAAAAAACAAATAAAAAAACACAAAATAATATGTTTGGAATGAATGAAAATCTAAGTAAAAAAATATATAATACATATTAAAAATAAAGTAAATTATTTGGAAATAATAAAATAATTGAAGACATGCTTTCCTTTTCCACAATACTTTATTGGTAATTCAAAATCTTATGCATGGAATGAATTAAAACCAAAGTTCAAACTCTAATATCTGTTATTATACAATACGTGATAACTGTCTATAACTTCCATATCTGGTTCAACACAACGTCGAGGAAATGCATGAAATGACTTTTAAATGTTCTCTTATTTAGGCTATTGTAACTTGACTGATATACTAGTTTAGAATCCTAACATAAAAATATATTACTTGATCATTATATTACTCTAGAGCGAAAAGGCAAAAGGAGAGCATCAATACAGAGCTGTAACACAAAATGCCTCAGGTTACATAAGTTTTACTATGATTATACAGTGCCATGAACAAAACAAGTATAGGCTATACTACCACTAGCAGCCGCAATTGCACATTATAACAGTCTGGGGATAAAGGGGTTAAAACACTAAATCTATTCATGCCAAGACAGAATGGCACGAACTGAGCATCTATCTTGAAAAATGCCAACTAGATAAACAAACAAAAAATCCCAGATTGGAAACCTGTTAGTCAAAAGAAACAAAAAATGTTGCCTAAGTGTAACATCGAAAAATGTTCTCAAAACAAATGTTAATTGTTGTAAGTTGAGAGTCTACACAAGACCAATGTTTGGGACCCTGTTTCAGCACCAAAGCATTGGACAGCGCCTGTACAAGCTTTATACAAAAGAGTCATGTCTTTATCTGTGAACGTCATGTCCTTCATATTAGAAATATCTTACAGCGTGTTGTTCAGTTAATAACCATCCTTTGTCAATAGGTCCATCGTTTGTCTGTTTACAATTTTACAATTCCTCTACAACACGACATAAAAAGAGTGAACAAGTTAATTCACATACAGGGCATATGTCAAAAAATCCTAAAAGAGTGCTTATTGAATGAATCAAATAAACAAGCATCAAATAAAATATACTGGATTAATTGAACATTTTAATTAAATTAAATATAAAATGGGAAATCTTGATGTTAATCGCATATTCAATGCTTAATAGAGTCTCCTTAAATACCATTAGGATTAGCTACAAATTAGAAATAAAACATTCCTTTTTAGCATTCAGTGCCATCTTTTATGGATTAACTGCTCCCTGCCTTTTCCCCAAAACGACATTTTATCAAGTAGGATTTTTAGTTAGTCTTTCATTAGATTTATAGAGGATTCTCTTTCAATCCCAGTAGGATTTCCAAATAATGATCGCAGTTCCATTAGCATTTTTTAGGGTTTTCTGACAAGTCTTTTCTTCTCCGAAACCATTGAAACCTGAAGAGAATTTCCTTCAGAGGCTCCTGCCAAACCTTACGATGAAAAGTTATACAAATGATTTCTATATTCCATAGATAATATCATGTGAATACAGAGGTTGTATTTACAGCGTTCAGGAAAAGATGCCACTGCTTTATCAAGATACAGCCACCGATTCCAACAAGTTCTCATCATTTACTTGTCCCGTGTGCCTCGTATCCTCTGGCATCTGAGGCGTCACGCCAGGATCTTCGTTGTTCGGATCACTTTTGCGCACTGCCATGGGGGGTCTCACCATTACGCACTGCCTGACCACCGGCTTGCCTTTGGCCGCTTTAGGACTGCAGTTGTCGCGCTCGTACTCCTCCTGGGCTTTCAGTATCTTGCGCTTCTTCATCTTGCTTTTGTGGAAGTGAAAGGTCGTGATGGAGACGAATATTATCCCAATGATCAACGCGATGAGCACGAAAAGCACGACCGTGGAGGAAAACGCCTGAAACAACTGATCCACGCGGTCAAAGCAGGTGCCATTGTTGGTCCGAGCGGTTCCGTTGAAGGCACAATGGGGAATGGAAAGCGCCGGTCTCTCCAAGGTCCGGGCACTCATTTAGTCCGGTTCGGTTAGGGTCTTTATTGCAAGAAAGAATTGAGGAGATGAAAGCGAATATAAATTTCCACCCCTACGAACGTGTGCGCTATATTGCATTCATTTCTCTGGAGTGGAATGGTTCCCAAGGGAGTCCACCTGAAATAGATCCAATCAAGAATCCAGCGTTAAGACAAAAGCATGCGGGCTTTTGCGCAAAAAGGGCATATTACATTTCTAGTCACGTTACAGTTTGAAAGGTGAAAAACGCATATGATGTCCTTAACAATACTTTCAAATCCCCACCTTTGACGCATTCACGATCTATGCTGCTGTTTGAGACAAAAGAAAGATCTTTTTTGGGGCGCACTGGACGCGAAGTTTGCTGCGTACGTGCGCAAATAACACCGCGTAAAATGATCGGTTTTTACGAAGCTATTCTCTTACGATGACAGAACAATTAGTTTTGGCTCAGCGTTCAATTCTCAAATGCGGCATTCCTTCAGTCCAGCCACAAGCGAAGGCTGTTCATCAATTTCTGTCCTAAGAGAAACCGTATAGTACCCAGAAAATTATCCCGCGATGGATACTCTGCGCCTTACGATCTCTGGCTGCATCGATCAAATGAATACGCACAGATCTACATTAAAAGCAGTGGTTTACCTGCCTCTACTGTAGGGATCTCGATGCTCCGGATGGGAAGATCGGTCGTGGTTGCAAATTCTGGAGAAAAAGGAGCTGAATCCAGCCAATGGCTGCAGCTCTCAATGACGTATAGCATTTGATCACACCAACGATCCGGCAATCTCATTCAGACAGATTTCTCGATGACAATTGGAGGTTTGTCGGTAAAACATATGAGGGTGAAATAAGAGTATATGGAATGATGTCAACTAACGCATCCTCCCATGTCTTTGTGCGCTGCACACACAGATCTCCTTGTGATAACTTTACGCACAAGCAAAGGGAATGGGATGCGTCAACTTGATGTGCGCTACTATGGTTAAGAAGGAGAATCAATGAGTTTCAGAGGTTTTTAATAGATTCCTTTCATTAGAGAAACGAAGTGTAGCGTATAGTTAATGTGCACGAAACAAGGCTTGATTGTTCCATTTGTAATGGATACATCCTCACACCACTGCTTGATTTAAAAATGTATTTGTTGTCAAATGAAAATAACCCTTTCATCGCCAAGATATGAACTAACCACATGATTCAGCACACAACGACATGCAGTGTGTGGTAGAGTAGCAGCCTTAAGCAGGATTCCATTCACAATTAAATTGAAATTTTGAGATTCAAACTTTGCATGCGATTTAAATCATAAATATATTATTTTAAAAAAATCATACACTGGGACATAAAGGCCGGTTGAAGAAACAACCATCATCTCTATAAATGTCATTTTAATGGGACATTTTGCAGTATGTTACCATTTACATACAACATTAGATTGATATATACAGATTGAATCAATTATATTATGCATTTATCATATATTGGATTTTTTGCAAAGGTAAAATTGATTGATTGTTAGCAAAGGTATAGTCCACTGACAGGTCCAGCTACTGCACATGCTGACTTTGCTGTGTAAACTGTGCTGACTGAGCATTCCACTGCGCTGCTTCTCAATTGTTTTGCCATGTAAATGTGCTAGACATTTACCCCCATGTTGGTGCAAACCCAAACTGTATCTATCTTTCTTCAGTGGTAGACAAAAGATGAATGTCTTGTGTTTTTAGAATACATTAAAGATTGAATGGCACATGCCATTATCAATAATTTTAATAAAGATTTTCCTTAACAACAGCAGTCATATAGCAAGCAAAGCTCACTTCTGTTTAATAGAACAAAAAACTGCTCGGACATTATTCCAAATCTCTTTCTATTATTCATGGAAAACAGTCATGTTGTGACTTTGGAATGAAATAAGGGAAGTTGAATAAAGAAATGGGTGGACTACCTCTTAAGAAGATGTTTAAAAAGACACAGTTTCCAATGCCAATTATACAACAGTGGAGCATTTGTTTACAGTATAGAAATGTCCATGTCATGAACAAGCAGAAACTTGTATTGGCTGTGTCTGGCCACTGATATTTTTTCGGTCGGGTATTTTTCCCTGTTGTTTGTTTAGCTGTCCAAGAAACATGACATTAGCATTGCCTCTTGGGCTCCCTAGCAGCTGCCATTGGGCTATGTGTGTGTGTTATTGCACGGGACTTTGTGCGGCTGCATTTATCCTCAATATACAGTTATGAGATCATTATGACATGCTGGATGTGTTGTGTCAACATTTCTAGATCCTTACCACATGAACTAGACACATTTTTGGACCAGCAATAGTGTGTTTTGTATGATATTCTCAAGGTTTCATAGTCATCATGGGAAGAATAAGTGAATGACAATGACAACACAGTGACAAATGAAGAGTTTGGTTCCAAAATGAGAAAACTCCGTTTTTTATTATGTTATCATGTTTTTATAGTGTTTTTATTGTGTTAGTAAGCTGTATCTCTGGAGTTTTCATGGCTTAAATAAAAACAAACCAACTGCAGTTTGATTGATATTAATAAGAATACACAATAAAAAAACATGATTTTTGAATTTTTTTAAACTGAGTTATCTCATTTTGGAACCAAACTCTTCAAATGTTCTGCTATACATTATATTCAAGTTATTCAAATGCTATCATACTTTACTCATCCTCATTTCACTCCAAATGTTAAAGACTTTCTTTCTTTTGTAGAACACAAAAGAAGATATTTTGAAGAAACTGAACCGCACCCCATTGACCCCATTGCAACTAGTCCTATAGATTTTTGGTCCCATTTGCTGATTTTTAATTCAAATGAAATATTTCACCTTCGATTGTTTACTTAGAAACTGTGTCGGGCCTTCAGATCCTCAATATTTCTGGCTATTTGCTAAGAAACAAGGGTTAGTATTGCACCCTTCACCTTAAAGTTTGCTATTGAAACACAATGTAATACACAGTCGTCCCTCATGTACTACCACCAAAGATACAGAACATTTTAATTGTGCTGCTAATCTATGCTGTAGGCTGCCTCACCAATCCCCATAGAGATTAATTACTACATCATTTGTACTCACTAAAGTGACCTCCATTATCACTTCAACCACTCAGCGCTTTTTAACCATTCATCTTTCTGAGTCCAGTTACTCTGATAACATCATATCACTGGTCAATATGGGGAATACACATATGAAGCTCCACCAAAATAATCATTACAACATAACAGCGATGTATCAGAACATCTGAATGTTCCTGAGCTGTGCCTAAATAGAGGCAATCATTAGGCGTATAACAATATCAAATTTCCACCCAGGGATCAATAAAATACATTTGCCTAACTCAAGAACCACTCGTTCACTACTTGGAGAGGGTTTGGGGTGAAGATTAAGATATTTTGTAGATTTTGGTTGCCATGTATTTATTATATTTTAATGAGCAGGCTTTTATGGTCAATGGGTCTGGTTAGACAAAGTCAGTAGCATTAAAATACACACACACAAAAAGAAAATGCCTCCTATGCAGTTATTTTTGGACAAAAAATGTTTTGTGTAATCTTTTACAAAACTTTGGCATCAGTTACATGTGTGGCACACTGAAACCATCTGACTAATATTTTGTCAGGGCAGCCAGTGGTACATCCATTCTGCACAAAGTCCCCATTGACCTAAACACACATCAGATCAATCCTGGGCCTTCAGCCCAAAATAAATAATTATCAGATGTCAAGGACATGAGAGCATTGCTATTATTCAGATGGGTTTGCAGAACATCTGCCATGATGCTGGTATGTGACAGTACTGTAGTCATTTACATGAAATGAATGTTGATGCAATAAATATTACTGACAGTTTTTATTAAAATAACAGATGATGATTGTGTTCTTGCTGTAAATGAACTATTTAGGTACTCAATGTCCAAACACTTGACACATAACTTATTTTTTTCTATAAATGAGGTTCTATAACGAAAGTCATTCTAACATAATCAGGCATTTTTATTGACCAAACATGTAATTAACAAAATATTTGGAAATGTAAATATCTTCATGATTTTCTGATCCCTTGCATTCCCAAAAATGATAAATCAGTCATGTAATGCATATCAATATATATATAATATCATATCACTCTCTTCCACGTGCAGATTCATGTCATTCACCTCTAAAGCTTGTAAAGGGGTAGATATGTGCTGTGATTCAAAACTGTCAATGCAAATGAAAGTTAGAAGAAGCCATCGTGTTGATGTAAGGAGTAGGCTACTATACTTGTAAGTGTACAGGTATCATTTGCATACAAAACTACAACTGCACAATTAGTAATGGGATGCTGTACTGCGCTATACCAAACAACGGTATGACTCTGCCTCCGTCCAGTGGAGGGTTACTGTAATGACACATTCATGCACAAAAGCAAAACGTTTTTTGATTTGGTTCTGGGAGCACTAATAATAATAATAATAACAAATTATATAGCAACTGGTTATATTATCAGTATTTATTTTTTAACATTTAGCTCTCTTAGAAATTTCTCTTAGACGATAAGCTTTGTTCGGTGACACAAGAGTTGACCAGTGTAAAGCTCAAGTGTATTTGATCCTATAGTCGAGTATACAGAGAGCATATAAGGGAATTGCACAGATAATGGAAACGTGGTGATATTTACTCCACTTTGTTATTTGCACAGCAGTTATTTGCAAATCATAAATATATAAAGGCAAGGCAGTGTACAGGACAGGTAAATCTAAATAAATCTGTAAATATTGTATAGATGCATCACGTGCTCTACTCAAAAAATAGCCGGTACTATATCACGTTAGCTCGTGTCTCGACTTCACACGCAGTTCCCTGATATAAAAAACCATCACCGTTACCTTTAAAATGTGTATTATCATCTATACTGAATTAATAACATTTACCTATTACATTTTAATGTTTCAAGTGGGTCTAAAATATTATTATATATATCTAATGTTTTATTCCGCAAGTGTCGCGCTTCAGGCAGGCAAAGGACAGCTTCACTTCAGCGCCGTATATTGTGGGGTCCTTAAGCGTCAGACTGCTGCTTTCTCTGGACAGCACCTTCGGCAATGGCGGATTACGATAACTACGAAGACCGGGATCGGGCTTACGGGAGCTTCGGTGGAGGGAAGAGGGTATGAAAGAGTGTCTTAGAGATTCGTTAGAGCGCGCATGCGACCGTATATGACTGACGGCCGGTGCGTTTACGTGCAGGGTTGCGGGAGATCGAGCGGGTGTAGGCCGCGCAGCAGCTGCGCGCACTCCCGCTATGATGAATGGAAGGCCGGGCATGAAACTAAACCCACATGGGCTGCACGTCTGACGGCCGAGGCAGCGATTTGTGCGCCTGTGGACGTTGTGTAACACCCCGCGTTTGTAACTGTAGCTTATATGAGTATTAATAGGACACTTGTTATTTTATTAGTCTGAGTGGGTGCTGGTAGGGTTTAGAAATCGGTAGATGTTCACAAACGATGCATTGGGCCTTAAACCGGTTTTTGACCTATTCTACCAGTAATGTTTTGTATTCATAGCTGGTTTCTATTCGACTTAATTCAAGAATTAATTTGCATGTTTCACACGAAATTCACACTTCCCCAGATGTTACAGATGGCTTTGTGTGCATAAGTGCACACTGTCTCTCACATACATGTGTGGCATTTATCAGTCGTTGAGTGTAGAAATGGAAAGTAAACGTGTCAAATAAGTAATTCTGTATTTTTCATGCTGCAGAAATTTTCTGTTTCAAAAGTCCAATGTAAAACCCTAAAAAAGTAAAGTTGAGATATCAGCTGTATACAATCCCTTATGGAAATTAGCCATGGTTGTACTACAAGTAAAATAGTTTTGTATACTATAGCATACTATACTAACTTGTTTAACCATGTTATTTGTGGACATTAGTTATTACATCTTTACTAGAATAAGACCACTGTAAATTTTAAAGACTTGCCATTTTTAAACAAATGCAGATGGGTGGCATGTTTGCTTAGGTACTGTTTAAACGCCATTTAGAGGTTTGGGTCACTTACTCCTTCACCTAATATTTCTTTGCATGTTAGATTATGCACATAAACTATGGCATATGTTGGGACTATACATAATAAACTATAAAGTTATCTTTATTTTATTTTTTTAGAGTAGTTACTGCTTACCTAGAATTTGTACATTTGGATTTCATCAGCCAACTTTTTGAGGTCTCGCCCTTAGATGCTTTAAAAACAATATTGATCTATGGTGGGCTCAAATAGACTGCTTTTCCTGAATAACCCAGTCAAAGGTAACCATAGAAAAAATATGTTTGAATAATTATATGTCTTCAAAATTTAAACGTATGTCTTCAAGGGACACTTAACCCCAAAATGAAAATTCTGTCATGAATAACTCGCTTTCTAGTTCTTCCAAACCTGTATACAGTACTTTGTTTGGTTGAACACAAAGAAAGACAATTTCAAGAATGCTTGCAACCAAACAGTTCTCGGACCCCACTGACTCCCATAGTAGGAAAAAGTACAATGGTAGTCAAAAGTGCCCCAGAACTGTTTGCTGTAGTGTTGTCACGATACTGGAATTTCTAACTTCGATACGATACCTTGAAAAATATCGATATTCGATACCATTTTCGATACTACAGATAAAAAAACTGCCACAACATTAAGGGGGTAATTTTTTTTGTATTCTTATTTAAAGATAAATATAACAAGTCTAGAACATGACAATGAGGTATATTTTACATGAACAAAAATGTCTTGAGGTCTTGAATGCACTTGTTCAAAAGCCTAAAGTGCAAGTAAAAAAAAGTGAAAAATACTTCCAAAACATGTATTAATCTTAGTTAAAAGTTAATTTAAACTAACATTTACTAATACATGTACTAATTAAAATCCAAAGTTCTATCTGTTAATATTTATTTTCATTGGACCAGAGCAAACATGATCCGTTGTATTTTTATTACATACTGTCATCAAAGATTAAAATATACTGTAGCAAATGCATTGCTCATCGTTCATAAATGCTGGTTAATACATAACATTATTTGATGAACAGATGTCGGATTCACATCACACAGCACGCGCATCACACGCGAAAACAATGCTCACTGGATCGACATGAAGACAAATTACAGAATTGAAGTAATCATTTTTGAATTAAGTTAATTAAGCACAAGTTAATTTACATTTGACCACAGTTAAAGTATTTAAAGATTCACAGTTAAAGATTCCTCAGTCGGACTATATTAACTTTAAGAATTACGGTGAAAAAACGAGACAACACTCATATCAGCAACAATACTAGGCCATCTTGGTTAATGTTTCAGTAATGTTAAAATAAGAACAGTTACCAATCTCTTGAAATGTTTTATATAGATCCGGGTGTCTGTCTTTCAGGTGCTTTGCTATATTAGTTGTTAGCGCCTTTTGTTAGCACTGCTCTGTAGCAACTCTTGCATATTGGCTTGTTTATGTCCTTCGGCTTTCCATGTTCATTTGCTTCATATCCAAAATATTTCCAGATAGCACTCCTGCTGTGTTCTTTATCAACCAAAGCCGGTTGCGGAAGCGCCGCACGCGCCATATTTATATTCACTTCACTTTTGCTATTTAACCAGAGCGAATGAGACGAGACACGTGACAGGCAGATAAGTGAAAGTGACAGCTCGGCTAGGATCGGTGTATCGATACTTCGGGAAATTAGTATTGGTACCGTTCAGATATTTCAGTATCGATACTTATCGAAATATCGATATTTTTGACAACACTAGTTTGCTGTCCTGCATTCTTCAAAATTTCATCTGTTCAATAGAAGTGAAGAATCACTTTCTTCAGAACAAAGACATTTATGCAGATTTGGAACAACTCGAAGGTGAGAAAATGATAACGCTTGTATCGATCAAATAGTTTATGACTGTAAAGCAGGGGAGTTGAGGTAGTTGTCACAGCCAGAGACAGAGAGGACTGCGGTACTAGTAAATTAGTCAAGTATTTTATCTTCCAAGAACATTTCTTAATATATAGTATTAGTGTTTTTACTTTAAAAAAATACTTTACTACTTTCTAAAGCGTTATACTTTAGACTCATGATTTTTGTCAGTTGATCTGATTTCTTGAGTTGCCAGTATCAGTAGTTTATCATTCAGTCTGAAGACATGCAGGCTGAGGTAAAATAAAGATGTCATGCCATACAGCCAGTCATGGTCTACACACGGCTTCATTTCAGTGTGACACCGGAGGAATGTCTCTGACCTTTTCGATCAGAATCTTTTAACCTTGCTTTGCAATGACTGAAGAATGGGATGTGTATTGCTCTTCAAACCTCTGAACTCTTACATTAAGTAGTTTTACACTTATTTACATAACGTCTGAGGCCACAAATGAAAACACCATGCAGACCGACAGAAATGCTTCTTAACTCTTTCCCTGTCTCTATGTTTTAAAAGTTGCCAACTAGCGCCAACATTTTTGATTGCATTTACAAACTCTCCGACCCTTAGAATGTTTTTTAGATAAATATGCAAACATTTACAAAAGAACATTGAACGGAAGAGTTTTGTCAAAGACTATGTGCAGATTAGATTCAGAAGTATAATCGAAAACAGATTCTCAGTGGCTTTCACCCAATTGTATTACCTTGTCGCTGGGTTTCACGTATTAGATTTCCATTTTTTTTAACCTTAAAAGGACACTTCACCCAAAAATGAAAATTCTCTCATCATTTACTCACCTTCAAGTTGTTACAAATCTGTATAAATGTCTTTGTTCTGATGAACTCGGAGAAAGATAGTTGGAAGAATGATTATAACCAAACAGAACTTGTTGCCTCCCATAGTAGGAACATTTTATTGTTTTGTTCTGTTGAACTGAAAAGACATTTTGAAGAATGTAGGACAGCAAACAGTTCTTGGGCACTCTTGACTACCATTGTATTTTTTCCTACTATGGGAGTCAATGGGGGCAAAATATGTCTGGTTATAAGCATTCTTCCAAATATCTTTCTCTGTGTTCATCAGAACAAATACATTTATAAAGATTTGGAACAACTCGAAGGTGAATAAATGATGACAGGATTTAGATTTTTGGGTGAAGTGTCCCTTTAATGATTTTGTATTCTCTGCGGTCTAGGTTGTACCATGAAACTGATTGTTTACCACATTAATTTACTACTTGCATAGATGGGTAGTTAGTTAGTGAGTTTGAAAGGCAAATTAAGTGTTTGTTGTTTTGGATCGCAGACCCCGAGGTGGTGGTGGTGGCTCAAGCGGACCCCGAAAGCAGAAGGAACTCCCCACAGAGCCGCCCTACACCGCATACGTCGGCAACCTGCCGTTCAACACAGTGCAAGGAGACATAGATGCCATTTTCAAAGACGTCGGGATCAGGAGCGTTCGGCTAGTCCGAGACAAAGAGACAGACAAGTTCAAAGGTAAGCTGCCTTATACAATAACAGTCATCTTTAATGTAGAGGTCGACCGATATGGGTTTTTCTCTGGCCGATGCCGATTTTTAGAAAGCAGGCCAGACGATGGCCGATATGTTTGGCCAATTTTCTTTTTTCCACCTTCATCTCATTAAATCTAATAGACCCTTTTCACAATGACGTCACTTAGCTTCCGCCTTCTCGCAAAGCAGTGTATCATGACATCTGTCTTGCAACAAACAAGATGAAGTACTTCTGTTTTGGTTGCGCTGGAACTTAACAACAGTGACAGAACACTTGAAGTACCAATCCTAGCACCTTCGCTAACACAAAAAGAAAACAAAACACTTACCTTCATAATCACACAGGTACTGTTCAACGAAATATATGTATCCTTTATCTAGCTTTGATCTTGACATAAGCAAAAATTTGTCTGCAAGTTGTTGTACATCATCTAGCCGTATTTGTGGCAGCTGTGCAAGGGACTTTGTAAACTACATTCTGCGGAAGTAACGGTACACTGCTTCACGGCAGAATGGAAGATGCATGACGTCATGTGAAAAGGGCCTATTATGTAAAAAGAAGTGATACAGAATATTACGTAAATTGAACATTTATTGTAGAAATGTTTATTCAAATCAGTGCACTTGATTGAGAAAGATTAAGTGTTTATTGCAGGGTACAAGAAGTCTAATTCATAGTAATAATACATTGCTCAAAACTTTTAAGCACCTTCAATAACTGTTCTGAAGCATGTTTTTTTGTTTGTTGGCAGACACTGCCATTAGTCAAATGGTCATAATCCAAGTTAAAACAAAAATAAAAAAATCACTTATGTTACACAGCCTGCTGCTCATAACGGCGTTTTTAGTTATATTTGGCTTTTAGCCTTTTTCTAGCCTGGCAGGAAAATAGACGCTCTTGCGGTCGAATGCGTTTAAACAGCCACAAAAGACCGCAGACGGACATAATGCGTAAACGAGGGGAAACAACAAGTCAGGATTTACACTTTGGCTGAAGACTTAAAAGTTTGGTCTAATGACGAAAAAAAAAGCAAGCAGATTGTTTTCTCCCCATTTCAGATTTCAAACACACACTTACAGTTTCAGCGTGTCTCTCGGCTGTCACAGCAGAAAAAAACCCGCTTCTCTTTGTATGTTTATCTGCCACGGTCGCGTTCATATGTAAATTGTGTGCACTTATTTCCTTCATTTGAAAGATCGACAAAAACTAATCTTAATACTAAGTATAAACAGAGTCCGACCCACAGACACATTTAAGCAGGAAAGATCACGTGCACGATTTAGCCAGAAGTTTCGTCTTTTAACAAGGCACGGCAGCAGAGTGTGAGTTGCTCTGTCTCACAGGCAGCCTCAGAGGGAGAGAAATTCTCCGGTGCAGAAACCGTATTGATAACGTCAAAGTTTATCTAGCTATACAATGGGGACAACTGTCATCATTTAGCCACCGGGCTCGTCACCAGGTTTTGGTAACCGTGCATAACTTGCATGTAGCTGTAACTATGGGGTTGAAGGCTTGCTAGCAATAGAGTTCCAAATAGTTACTCGCATTCTCAAGTAGCATCATATTTAATCAATGTAGTATACATGGCTAGATTAAGAACAAGAATAAAAAGAATGAGTCTTTACGTTTTCTTGTGAAGAAGTTAGCAGGTAGTTAAAAAGTTAGCAGGCCGAGGGACATCAGTGTTATGCCACAAGAGGCAGCGTAGCATGTTCCACAACAACGCCTAGCTGCTCACAGGTGCACCTGCATGTTAATCGGCCTAGTTTGCGGCACAACCGGCCGATGCAGATTAATTCAAAAATCGGTCGACTTCCAGTTTAATGGCCATCATTTTTGTGTTTATGTAACTTTATTTTGCTTCTTCCTGCTCCAGGTTTCTGTTATGTGGAGTTTGACGACTTGGAAGCTCTAAAAGAGGCTTTGACATATGATGGCGCTGTAAGTAGATTACATTCTTGTTGTATTCATTTACTTGGTACTTGTCATAACTAGGTATAATATAAGGGGTGATTAGGGATGTAACAATTCACTTGGCTCACGATGCAATGCGATTTACGATACTGATCTCGCGATACAAATTTTCAAAATTTTTTACAAAAGGAGTAGAGACGAATTAGAAATGAACAAGAGCCCATTTATTATTTCTCAAATGCTGCATACTTTGTAAAATAAAACAAAATTTATGTAAAAAATATAACTAAATTCCAATTTAACAAATAAAAAATGTATGATACAAAAGTCTCTGTAATATATATATAAACCAAGACTTTTTTTCCTAACTTGGATATTTAAGAAATCAGCATGTCCACGTTTTCCAAGTGGTGAACTCTGATGTTCAAAACATGTATCGCGATTCATTTAACATCTCAACCAAATCGTCACATATTTTAATCGATTTTTCAACCTGCTCACAGTGAATTGTTACATTCCCAGGGGTGATATTCCTAAACTTTCATTTTAAACCAAATGCATAAATGTTATGATGCTGCTTTGTTTTAGTCTTTTGTTGTTTTCTGATTTGTTTATTTTTTTACAGCTAATGATGCGTTAAATAAAGGCTTGCGTAAAACAAAACAAAATAATATTGTCGGTTGCACCTATATTTTGGATCGCTTGATCAGTGTAGATATACTGTGTGTTAATGGGGTTTAATATGTTTGTAATATGTTTGTAACACAGCTACTAGGAGATCGGTCTTTGAGGGTGGACATCGCAGAGGGCCGAAGGCAAGAACGTGGCGCCGGAGGCTTTGGCTTCCGGAAAGACGACAGAGGTACTGAATTAGTTAGCATATTGGTCTTGTCGAGACAGTTTTTTCATGTCATTAATGCTTTCTGCTGTTTTTAATCGTTTTGTGCTAATATACTTTATTTAATAACACTTGATTTGTTATGCTACATTTGTTTGTGTAATATTTACTTTAAAAGCCCTTATAATCGTTTCAGCCTTACAGTGATTTCTTCTCAAGCAATTGAGCAATGCTATAGCGCTGGGCGGTATGACCATAAATACAGACAGAGAAACCTCTGGGAATACAAAAGAAACATTAACATGTTTATTGAATTTTAGCAGCTGGTATATATCCATGCCCTATGACATTTGTTGTCAGTTTTATTACTATACAATAGTAACACATTTGGCCACATCAAAAAATACTTTAGTATACTATAGTATTTATGCTTAAACTATTAAATTAGTACTAGATACTGCAGTTGATCCTTATGGAAACACTCCACAAAACCATGGCATCATGTGCAAATGTTAATATAAGCCACTATCTTACCGGTACATTTCTACAACAAAATTATTGTAGTTTTTTGTTTTACTAGCACAATTACAACACTTTACTGAAGTAAATAATATAGTGTACTACAGTTTTTGTGTCGGTCATAATTTGTTCAAGTTAACCTGACTTTTATTTTGATGGGTCGCCACAAAGATACTCATGAGGTAAACTCTCTGGTGATGCAGTTCATGTGTTCACGTCCCCATAGAGCGAGACAGACATTGAAAACTTGAGCGTACACGAAACTGTGCCGTTTGCAAGTTTTAATGCCTGGCTTCCGCAATTCCGGCTACGTTTTCCATATCGGCGAAATCAAAATGTCCTACTGTAATGATGGTCATGCCGCTCATCCTTCAGTAAAGCTTGATTTGTGAACTATGTGTCTTCTGTTTCTCATTCTGATCTTTCTGCTTGCCTATATTTTGCTGAACAGAGTATGGGATAATTGGACATTTCTTAACATCGCATCCATAGTAATATGAATAATTTTGTGTGAGTTTTCACAATCATTTTTCATGTGCACATGTTTTATCTTTATTTTTTAAACCACTTTCCTCTATAGAAACAACTTTTAGCACTTTTTCCTACCCCACTAACAACTGCAGTGCCTTTTAGAAGTGTTGCGATGGGTTCAGTCGAACCATTTTCGGGGTGGCTCTCTCCTTCACCCTGATCTTAGCTTTCAATGGCTGTCCCATTAAACCGAGCCCCACTGTCCCTTTCAGGCCGCGGTGGTTCACAAGGGGCCAGAGGAGGGGGACGTGAACCCAGAGACGACTACGACCAGTCCGGAGGAGGTGCGACAAGTGAATTGGGCAAGAAAACGAACCTTTGGAGTGTTAGCTCTAGATGATCAACTAATAACTTGAAGATGCAATAAAGTGTACATTCATGTATATATGCGCCATGCTGCTGAAGTACCGCAGAATACTGCCATGTGTTTTCTCGCTTTGTGTAAACTATCAGCTTGTTTTAAGTGGTTTATTACTACATTTTCTATTTGTTTTTACCACTGATATTTGTTGCCTCTCGGTTTGTAATGACAGCTTGTCACAGACTTAAGATGCTTTAGACTCCCTTGTCACCGATTTAAACGGGGTACATTTTGTGTATTTTCAAGTTAATTTGACTCATTCATGATCTTACAAGGACTCCGTCTAATTTCATCTGTCACATTGTCAACAGTGTTCAAGCCCTCCCAAATACAAGTTGTCTGGAAATACTGGTCTGGGATCAGTCTCACCGTAATCACTATGAAACACAGCACATTGCTTATCCTGGACCAGTATTTCCCTGCAGCTTTGCTGTGCATTGGGAGAGCGATGGACACGTTTCTTTACGCTCTTTGTTTTTCTGCAGGATTTAGAGATGATGACTTCATGGGTGGGAGGGGTCGAGGAGGCGGTCGTCCTGGTGACAGAAGGGGGGGTGGAGGCGGAATTGGTGGCGGAGCTGGTGGCGGAGCTGGCGGAGGCATGGGGCGCTACAAAGATGGACCTCCTCGCGTAGGCCAGACAGACTTCAGAGAACCCTCTGACGGTGTCACAGCTTTATTCTTTCGCAAAACATGATTACATTATATAAAAGTCAACATGATATCCAAATGTACCATTTTTACCGCTTTCTGCATTTTTGTGTGTGTAACAGCAATATTAACTAGTTCCCGATGGATGTAACTCGACTTCCTGGTTCAATTTTGGATATACTGGATTTGCAAACGCAGTGTCATGTTGACTTGAGTTACGCTTTTATGGTACACATGTATAAAACCTAATTCTCGCTTCCCTTTTGCAGAGGAACGAGCGCAAAGACCAAGGCTACAGCTGAAACCCCGTACGGTGGCAGGTCCCCTCAACCAAGTGGCCAACCCCAACTCTGCCATTTTTGGGGGTGCCAAACCCAGGGAGGAGGTAATTCCTAAAGACAAACACTAAGAGACTGCAGCCTCCCTCTGCGCTTCAGCAGGAAGAAAGAGGGGCAGGATGTCCGGGAGGGAGGGGGGAGGTTTCGGGATGACACGCGACAAAAAAGCGTACCATGGCAACGGGAATGCGATAAGGCTTCTTATCATCATTCCTACCTGTTATAGATGATTGGAATCCCTACTTCCGAATTCAGACCGTGCGAGTATATATTTATTCAATGAAACGCCCACATTGATCGTCGTGACACCTGCACATACCAACGTGCAGCTCGTGAACGTATGGCAAACTGTTTCACAATGGTTTTACGTCCACCTTTGCGTCCCTGTATTTAGCGCCTGCTCTGTACTGTAGTTTTAGCTTGAGCTGCTCTCTTAAATGTATGCCGGTCGAGACCTTTTGTTGCGCTAATTCAAATGCAAATTTCTACCGATTTTGTTCTCTTCTCTGGGTTTTGATAGACTGCACCTGCGAAGTTTCAACAGCGAGCTTCGATTTTCTGCATCTAAACGCGTATACGACGCAGGCCAAATTGCACTTGTGCTTAGTTTAAGTGCTTATGGTGTGTGTATATCGGTTTGTCAAAGCACACAGTAGTACAGAGCAGAAGTCAATTCCAACGTTAATTGGTAGATCTACCCGAGTTCATTTCGTCGACCTACTGCAATTCCTGTTTGTGTTGAACTAATTCTAATATAGCCTTTGTTCTAATGTTCATGTACAAATGTTAACATCTCCTCGAACGGACCCTGTGTAACCATTTTGTTCTTGTTTTTTGTTTCCGTTCTCTAAGAATTAATGTGTGTCAGTGTGGCTGCATTATTCCGGAAGGCTATACTGGACCGGCTTTGATCACCAAAAATCTTTCAAAAGACTTCTCCCAGTGACACGCAGGCAGGGGCACGAGATGCCGGTCTCCTCTCGAATCCTAAACGATGCCCTCTTCTCATTGGCTTAAATGCATAGAGGCGTAGGGCCTCTAGAAAGGGGGTGGAGCGTAGGCTTAACTCTGCCCCTGTCTTCCCCTCTCTCAGACTCCGCCCACACACCTCAAAGACCCAAAACTTGGAGGACGACATCTCCAGGTCGATTCCATTCTGTTTAAGGACTTCACGATCTCTCTCTCTCTCTCTCTCTCTCTCTCTCTCCCCCTTTCGAAAGTATCTTTGTGTTGAGACCAGACGTGTCGAGTTTGTAGGCACGCAGGAGCAAAACCTGCCGTGTCATTTTATATTTTGCTCTTTAAATTTCTTTACTGTGTTTGAAAAAATTAAAACGTTGAGCTTGTCTTAATTAAACGATTTCAAAGAGAAGAGCATTTTGAATTTGTTTTAATTGGTGGCAGTGTCTTTAGGAAAGATTTGGAGCTCGTCTGGCTTATCCAGAGCTTTTAGGAACAATAAGCCACATCATTTCATTCATTTAGAAGAGCAACACCTATGCATCATAGATTTGGTTGGTGACACATGGGTCTACAGTCGACGGCAGCCTTCACAGCTTTACAGCAACGTATTACAAGAGAAAAAAGATGGTTATGTAAACAATGATCCATTCTTTAACACCAGTTGTACTACCTTTCCATATGAAGCTTATTGAACAAAAGTTAACTGCTTTCACATTTTCAAGCAGGGTGACACTAGGCACTGTAGTTTTGTCTCCTAGTGGATCGAGTGTAGTTCATGGAAAAGCCATGTGGTGGCCCTTTTATTTGTTGCATTCTACTGGATATACATTTGAGGAAGTTCCGTTTTTTTCTTACTGTACTATTATATAGAGGTTGGCTGTTTTTATTCTTTTTTTGTCATTTTCCTACACTGTTAATGGCAATAAATTGTATCATCTTACAGTGTTTTAAATGAATGTGTTGACACAGGAAAACGGGAACTGGATTTATTCTATGATTCCCGTGAAGCTAAATGTTTGCCAGTCATTTAAAGAAATGTTTTATCGAAACTTACCCTCTTGAGTTCTTGCCGTTGGCATCTTTGTTACGTTTCAGAAATTGTATTACATGCTTCTAAAGAACGAGGTAATTGAACTCCAATGTTGTACACAGTCTTATCTTCTTTGGGCAACTAACCGAGTCACACACAGGACGTCTTTATCATCATCATCATCATCATTACTGGAAAACACGATGGGTGATTGTCCTGCAAATGTACCGAATAAAGGTTTTAAAGAGGAAACCCTGGGTTGGGGATGTCGAATGATCTAGATGCAATGCAGCCACGGGAGCTGTTAGTTTGGGTGTGAATCTCTCTAAATTGCAAATACTGTCATGTGCAAGTAGTTTTTAAATCATGCCTGAAAACAAACTGCTTTTTAAAATGAAAAATGTGATTTGATGCTTCTTGTGACATGTCACTTTTGCATAGTTTATACTTATTCTGCAGATAAACCTTGGCAGTTTATCTCTTTAAAATCCAAGTTTAGTCTGCTTTTTAATTGTGGGATTAGAAAAGATCTCCATACTTTTATGCTTGGTGATTGAATTCATCCATTATCTTTTGTTCATCATTATGACTTATATGAACCAACAAGGCGTTGTTCTTAAGCTTTAAATTAACAAGAAATATCAGCATGGTTGTATAATCGGTCCGAAATTAAAGCTATTGTTCAACTCTTTAAATTACCGCAGTAAACCTTATTGATAAATATGGGTTAAGAAAAATAACCCTCGTAGTAAAGACGACAAAGTAAGGTAAGATGTTTTCAAATTTCTGTTTTTTTTCCCGGGTTATACAGTAAATGTGCATTTGACAACTGGTTCACAAGCTCCGGTTCTTCGACAGGGGGTGCTATTGTTATACGTTGACTCCATTGTGCTGGTTTAATAGTTAAGTCAAGAATATAAATGGAAAAAGAAGAGAAATTGGGCAATTAACCTAAAACGGACATGCATGGCAAGCTACGTCAATTGTCTCATTTATGGAAGACAGACCGATCACATGTTGATTTTCAACGTTCTTTAAAATTACTTGAAATTGTTATGGTTTTGGAGACACTTTAGTAATTTCATGTTTTCTTCTAAATCATTTAGCATAAAATGGCAAATCGTTCAACATACAATAAAAGCGTGATACGTTCGACGTGCGCGTTCTCGAGGTTTGAAAGAGCCGACGTGCTCGAGCCACGGCCAACGACTCTACCTCACCGGCGACCGCGTCATCAATGAACTTCGCAATTCAACACAGTTGAAGTAACGTTAGTTAGTCCAAGATCTCAGACGATAAACGGATTGTTGAGAGTCGTTATGTTTGATAAAGTCTGCTGGTAACTCCAGAGTCTTGAACGTCTGTGTTTACGCGCTTCTCTTCGTTTAAACTGAGGTAAGTTTACTTAAACGGTCTCGAGCGAAGGACGCGGATAACACGTTAAAGCTTTTATCTAAGATATGTGTTCGCTTCTCTTACACTAATGTTGAGCGCATGGAGTTCAGGCTGCTTGACTTTAAGTGTGTTTTTAACGAATCGTTTGTCACGTAAAGTTTGTTACGTAAAGCTCATTAACGTTATCTTTAAATGTGTCGCGTGATACTCCGAAGGTTTATAATCCAGATACTTTCCTAATAGGTTAAGTGACATGTTTGCAGTTTGTGACAGATGTCGTTTAAACGCGATATTGCGAAGTTAGTCATCCTCCTGCTATTTATTTTTCTCTGCGGTGTGCTTTTATAATGGCACTGAATGGGTCTGAAACACACAGTGTTGACGTATGCGACAGGAACAGACTGGTCAACAGTTTGCCTGCGTTTAAAGGAAGTTTGCAAAGTTACGCACGGATGTTTGAGCTTGAGCTTTGAATCGGTTTATCCGCACACAGGGACACAAATATCCTCATGATGTGTTTAAACTGTAGAAACAACAATATTCCCGCGAACTCTAACTTTAATCCTCTCATTTGCGACACTTGTGTTCGGCCCAGTTCATTCTGTTTAGTTTGGTGTAAGATGGAAGCGTGTTAGCCATCAACCGCAGTAAATGTCACTCATAAACTTGTAACTACGATCTTGTTGTCTTTATAGATGTCAATGGCTTGAATTTTATATCCCGGGCACAGTTTACAGTCACTCGGTTTCAAGGTAAGAACGACTGTAAAAACTACAGAGTACAATGTATAGATGTGAAATGTGATCTCATACTTTGTGTGGGGAGATTATTTTTGTCACAGTGCAGTACTTAATGAACTTCATTCTTATGAAAAGTTTAACATGTAGATGTCGCCTAACAGTTGTTTATGTACTTACTTTGCATTTTGTAGAGACACTTGCTTGAATTTACACCCGACACATCATAATGTTGACCTGATGATGTTAAACGGCCTGGCCTCTGGTCAGCAGGGTGTCTCCACTTTTCTTCCCATTCCCCTTTTCATCCTTGAATTGTTGAGTGTTGGGTGCGTTCCATTGAGAAGATAGCATGCCCTGTTCCTTTTGATGGCTTTACACGCCAGTGTGGTTTAGTAAATTAAACATAATAGCAGTGATTGTTCTTTCTTGACTGTAATAGTATTAGTAAGGCTTGGGTTATTAACATTTTACCTTGAGGACAGTTGTGTCATATGCTAAAATTCTTGTACTCAGACTGTTAAAGCCAGATGCAACTTTTCTTCCCATATTCCATCCTTACAGTGAAATATTAGACAAAAACGATAAATTAACGCAATTCCCACTTGACAGTGTATTTCAAGTTGTAAACATATTCAAGAAACAAGGTTTTGTTATGTCCTTATGCATTTACATATCAAATAATCTTCCCGAAACGTGGCAATCCTATTAAACCATTTATAATTTGACTCTGTTTCTTACTGTATGACATGTCAGGCAATGCAAGTGTCCTGCTGGCGAGAGTCTCCTCTCCATGTACAGTATGTTCTCAAGTCACAGTGCAGCTATTGTTGGCCTGTTACTGTTTGGATGTCCTGGCACTGTGGGCTGTTGGGGGGATTTTATGACAGCCCTGTGATGACAATGTCTTGTCAGTTGGAGAGAGGGGCCTGTTGGACCATTTGTTGTTTTGGACTTTGCAAGTTCCGAGATGTTTTCAAAATACGGCCTAGTAAATAAAGGCAGCTGGTGGCATACGGTCATATTTGTTGGAACAATACTCTGATCTCTGATCAGAAGTGTACAGCACACATGTGAAACTAATACAAGTGCATTACTGAAGTAACAGTGAGAGTACCAAAGTCAGCAAACTCCCCAAGATCCCCAAGACATGAGTATTACAGGACTGAGCAAATTATGAATTTGTTTACTTCTAGTGTTTCCGTCCAATACCGTCTTTGGATAAGTTGCTTTGCAATGTCTTACCAGACTCTGGAGGGATTCCACCTTTTGCGAAATTTGCCGTTTTGGATCCAAAATTGGGTCATTATTGGGATTCGTCTAGATCCGATACGTTTTTGAAAATGAGGGGTGAGGGGGGTCTTTGAGTCTTTGGACAGGGTCGCGGTGAATGAAATGATGAGTCATGTTCCGGTGTTTTGGTAATGATGTCAAATCACTAGCCAGTTATGTTTTGAATGCTGCGCAGATTGAGCGCACGTACTCAACTCATGAAGCAATATTAGATGTAGTCGAATTGCGCAGCAGCTGCGCATTTCTGACATTTACTTCAACACAACAGTCACTAAGCAACAGGTGAAGGCACGCTGATTTGTTTGCCTTGAAAGGAACAGAGCAGACCCAAGAAACATAATATGGGGTAAGTGCATTAACACACTGTGACAACCGCTATCACCACATTTACGGAGAAGCCCTGATGTGTAAAAGGAATCGTACTGGACAACTAGTTGTCTGACACCTCGCTCCCCGTAACGTTAAATGTGCTAATGAGTGCACAGAGTTGACGGTAAACTGCTTCGTAATGTTTTGCACAGTAGATCTATCTGCGCAACTGTGCCCAAATAGTTTGCATCCCTGCTATGACTGGTCCACAATAAATCCTCATATCCTAAAATGTGCCAAAACAAGACATGAACATGATGATACATGATGAATGTTGACATCTGATTTGAGGTTCTTCTAGAGCGGTTTTAAAGTCGGGAGCATTGCAAAGTTTAAAGATCGCATATCACAGGGAGTTTCTGCCAATCTCATATTAATCTGTGTGTCTATACAGTAGTATTGCATACGTTGTTTCTTCAAAGAGTATTTAGTTTGATCAAATTTAGAACAGAAAAACACGAGCTGCTGGAGGTGGGACTAGTGGGGAGAGTGGGATGGAACTACAGCATGAGCAAGCAACACATCACATTAATCTATTCGTGTTTTGTACATTAAGCACAGACGTGTGACCGCGTGCAGTTCATGTCCGGCATCTTTTAGCACTGGGACTGCGCCATCTATCAGTTTAAGACGATCACCAAATCTAGCGTTATATCCACCGTTTATATAACATCCATCCCTGAAATGCCGTGAACAAACAGACACACCTCAACTTCACTATCGCAAGAGTAACAAGCTGCAGTGCAGCGCAGGTCAACTTGACGCGGCGCAGATAACCTTGGTGGTAAGCGGGACTCGTGGGAGGGCTCTTTTGCTTTGCCTTGCTTTTGGCCAATAAAAGGAATAGGGTCCCTTTGACGACACAAGGATCCAGAATTAGAAAAAACCTTCTGAAACAAGTTGGAGTGCTTGGGGAGTGTATCAAGTACAGAAATACTACATCATACGTCCAACTTGTTTTTTAACAAGTTGACCATGTTAAGCATGAGAAGACAGCATGTTTAAAAGTGTAAAGAACTCAACGTGGCATGATAGCTCCACTTTAAGCTTTATCTTTAAGACCCCTGTATAATGTGATGATTACACTGAGAAACAATTTAACTACCCTGTGTGCATTATTATGCAATGTGATATTCACTTGAGATTTGTATCTCTCGTTGGTAATTATCACAATTTTCTTAAATATTTGTCCATGATTCATCTAAGGCTAAACAAACACTGTATTTCGAAAATAATAAAGTTTGGAAGGAGAAAACAAATTTTCTTTTAATATCATTTTATGAGCTGCTCGTCCATAGTATGAGTAAGAGTTTTAGATTGTTTGCAGCTGAAGCAGTCGCACCGTCTCTTGACTGTAAATCTCACGCCTGAGAAGGGCCCACATGTTTTGAATTGGGTTTGAGTCAGGTGAAGGTGGCCCTTTGTAAAGATCACGGCCTTGAATGCTGCTGTCTTGTACCACTTTGTGAAGAAAGTGTCTTCCAGAAACTGTCAGCAGTTTGGAGTTCTTTGTCAGTACAACTGAAATCAGAAATGGTCCAACTAGCTCATTAATAATAACTCGCATCATTACGCCATTTGTACCTTGTTGTAGGGGTTGACCGATTATCGACATCAGTCGTTTTCAAAGCCGATTTGCCGATAAATTAATTTACTTGTGAAAACTCGCTATTTGGCACTAATGCAGCCTCCTCTATTGTAACAATGCCCGCCCACCGCCCATCTGATTTGCTGAAAGTCAGGCTGAAGACACAGAAAGGATTGCACTCTCGCACTGAAATAATTTGCTAGCTCGAGCTGCTTGCCTGCTTCAGTGATCGCGCATTAGTTGACGGAATAGGCATTCGCACATTATTTTAAGTCATGCCAATTCACAAACACAAACCATTTAAACGCATTTAGTACTCGCATGCTGTCAAAAGACGATCTTCAGTCAGTGCATTCTGGCAATGCACATTCACACGGGTCACAGCCGCCA
Organism: Triplophysa siluroides; assembly: GCA_006030095.1. Taxonomy (NCBI): domain Eukaryota; kingdom Metazoa; phylum Chordata; class Actinopteri; order Cypriniformes; family Nemacheilidae; genus Triplophysa; species Triplophysa siluroides. The sequence continues at coordinate 306,715 of VCII01000090.1, forward strand.
CTCAAACTGCTCGCAACAAGCGTCAGATTGAGTTATTTTCACAACTTATTACGCATAAATGTTCAGACACACACGTTGTAATGCCCGTCTTAGCGAGCATACACGTAAGCACAGTCGATTTGCCTTCGGTGCGTAAATGTGAAGCATCTGTAATAAGTGTTATTCCTTGATGCCGCCACATCTTTTTTCTTACTGCAGAGAAAGACTCAAATGCTCCAGTAGTTTTGATCATACAAATAAGACTAATACATGATCTGAAACTGTGATTGGTCTACTTTTATTTGTGTGTACTCATTACCTACAAAATGTTTTGCTTTTGTAAAAGAATGATAATATACAGGCTGTGCGTTCAGCCGTCTCTCTCTGCGTGCATCTTTCTGAAACACGTCATTAAAACAGACTAAAACTCTGTGAATACTCATCATAGAAACATAAAGCATATGTCTAAAGAAAGCTTGAAGTGTCCACTTTCAAATGATCCAATTCATATTATTATATATATATATACTGTATATTGTCTGAACATGTACTATGTATGAAAGTAAAGACAGGTACAGTTTCTCGCATCAGCTCATTATGTGATCACATCCTTGCACAGAGCGCTCTATTTCAGAAAAATGAGAAGAAAAAACGCTAATCCGCTCTCTTTCTCAACAGGTAGTGGTCTGGTTTTTGTTGAAACTAGTAACTTTGTATTAGCACCTATTGTATTATTGCTCCTGTATGACATATCGCTTATTGCTCCCTGAACTCTCTGTAACCAGGCGTCTGCTAAATGACTAAATGTGAAATGTAAATTTCATGTGATCTGCGCAGGCCCCAAACAATAGCACAACAAAACAGCAAGATTATTCGTCAAATATGTTGATTTTACTGCGCATTTGGCAAAGAGGAAACGTTTACATTCCGTTGAAAAAAATCACCACTCCGAGGATAAACGGTTTCATTGTAAAGAGCGACTGCATCGAGTGGAGCGCATTCTTTCTGACGAGTATTGTTTCTTTCTGTCCTTACGTCTTACCATGGTGTTACTGTAGTAAATGTGTAGTAACCATGGTTTTTGGGCAAAGGTTTTGTCAGAGCTCTTGTTATTCTTAATTTTGGACATATTTTTAGTTTTTACACCAGACAAACATATCGGTTATCGGTCTACTTGATCTGTAATAATCGATATCGACATCGGCCCTGAAAAACGCTTGTCGGTCGACCCCTAGCTTGTTTTCACCTCGACTGGAACAGGTACTTTGTCATGTCCGTAAGGTAGCCGACTGGTATGTCATGAGTCACTCTCGTCTAATCGGTCTGTAAAACATTTAAGAAAATAAGAAAGAACAGTCTTGTTCATTTTTAAGTGGGGGTTGGGTTTCGTGCTTTAGTAATTTCTCAGAGAACCTGACCCCTTGTACTGCTGTACTACTTCAGGTAGGCTTCAGTTCTGGAAGATGGTGGCACAGGAAGATAAAGGGTTCTGGTAGTTTCATGTTTTTACAGAGCTTGTTCATTTGCTCCTTTTCGTCTCAACGGATTTTTTTTCAACTTCCTGATTGTCAGATGGTCATGCTTGAAAATAGTCCGAGTGCGAATAATTCCTCCTTTTTTTTTTTTTTTTTAGTTGCCTCTCGGTGTTCCCTGGAGGTAAAATCCAAGGTTTTTGGTAATTATGCTTACAAAGTCAAATGTGTTCTCTGATTTCTCTATAATGTATGTCAGAAAATACGATTTCACATGTCACCCCAGGGAGTCGGCTAGGCCTGCTGTGTGACTTGCTTTTGTTATTTAACATCTCAGTTTGCTTAACATTTACTTCAGGATTTCACAAAGTGCTGTCATCCCACTAAAATGAACATGAATTGCGCTCAGATTAATCGCTTTTTGTATTTCTAAACTGTAGGTTTTTTTTTATAAAAGAGTCTGCTGAAAGGTGAATGTTAAAATAAATCGTATGTGTTCTATTTTAATCCTAATAACTGTTCCTGTCACTATTGTGCACACGTATTTTTATTGTGTTGACCTAAACTGTGACATCATGGCTGATCATACGGGCGTACATTGGAATTTCAGGTGTGCTTTTTTTGTTTGTGCTTGTGGTTGATGAGTCAAACTGCGAAGGCCTTGACCACAAATCCTTGATGGGTCTTTTGTTGAACTCTTAAGTGCCATCTCACATAATCTGGTCAAAAAGTTAAAATCGTCATACTACATACAGTAGAGGGAGTTACCCAAGTCTGGATGTTTTGACTGCGGTAACCTTCCCTGAATTCACGTTATCGGTTTATTCAAACTCCCTACCTGAACGCGGAGAGGTGTAACCATGGCAGCGCTACAGGATCAGACAGGTTTTGTTTGGCTGTGGGTTAGAAAGGGAGTGTGTGTGTGAGGGGGAAGGATACGGTGTCATCCTAGTAGGAGTATTGCGAAGCTCCTGTGGTTTAGACGGCACACAGCCTTTGAATAAATGATGGAAGTTCCATTTCTTCAGCCAGGTGACTCCGGCTGAGAGCTCATCGGCCACCTGACTGATGTCAAAAGAACTTTATCATGTCGCTAGATCAATACAACATCTTTTGATCGGCGGAGATCCTATTTTTAGGAAAGGGCTTCTAGGCCTAAGGTGGTCTGGCTATATTTTATTTTGATGATTTGATGGCTTGTAGTGGTGCAACGGATCACAAAACTCGGATCAATTTACGGATTTTGGGTCACTGATTGGATCCTTTTTCGGATCGGCTAATGTAAATACTCATCATAATTTTTTACTAAATATTATAATACAAATAAGTATAATAACTTGTTTTTGCAATCAATAAAATTCTCAAAAATGGGGGCGCTTATATGGGGTTAAATAATTTGACAAAAAGTGAAGGTGTGAAAGTACCCTGGAGAAATCAACGGATTCATTTAACAGATTATTGCACATTATTATGTATATTCTAGGCTATGTCATACAGTATGCATGCATATTGATAATGCGTATAACAAATAGATATGATATAAAAATATAAAATTAGAGTAAACAGCTGATAACTGGATTTCTAGAGATCAGTTTATAAATGTGATGGGTGTTATGAAGTGGCGATCATGAAGTAGGCGAACGACTTTCTCTCATTCTCTTAAATGTGTTACAATTGCTGAAGTGGTGCGCAATTAAGGGTGAATCGCGTCATTTGCGCTTTGACTCAACAGAACATTGCTGCTTATGCAGCACTTTTAAGTGAAGATGTACGCGAGAATGCGCTTTAATATTGTGCTCATCCAGATAATGGATAAAGAGCGAGACCGCCTGCGGACTAAAACTATCTGATGAATAAAAATACAGATGATCCGCTTGTCACATGCGTTCCAAACCATAGAGCACGATCCGTACGGATCATCCGGGATCCGTTTCACCACTAATGGCTTGTAATATGCGTATCTCTTTCTCACACCAGCAGTAGGTGTGGAGTATGTGGGCCAGTTGCTGCGGCTGGCTCTGCCTGGATGATTCCACAGTGGAGGAAACCAGAAGTAGCACACGTCAACAGGCCTTCACAAACTCAGGCTTCAGCGGTTCCCCATCTTCTCCAGCACCTGAACCCACGTGCAAGGCATGTGGAGGTCAATTTGACATCCTCGCAAGGAAGGTAGGCTAATTGATGTCTGACATGGCTCATTACAAAGCAGTCGGTAATGTTTAGCTTAACAGCGGTATGATGTTGTGATGTGAAACATGGACCAGTATGTCATTGTTTTTTTCCCCAAGTCATATGCGTTCATATACAGCTCATTAATATTCAACATTTTTCTGTACAGACTTGAAAAGCAACTGAAATGCAATAGGAGTCATTGCAGTTACAATAATAAATGTAATGCTGATTTCCAGCTCCTTGACGTGTCTCAGGCTACTGTAGGTTAACACACCTTCAGAACAAATGGTGTCTACATGTACGGTTTAGTGTTTATTAGACAAAAGGATGAGCTTAATCATACACTGATGTTTTAAAGCCTCACCTTTGACCCCTAACACACCCCTTTCGTCACTTAAATTGCCTTTGTACGTCCGCAGCTTTATTCGATTGCCATGTTTATGTTCGGATTCAAAGTTTACATCTAGATAAGTTTTCTAACTTTAGACCCTATCTCCAATTTGTCCCATTTCCTAATGGTTTTACACACACCTTAAGTAACTTGACTAGCCAGATTAGACATTGTGTTCCTGGCTTCAAACTCTCCCATCATGCTTTGCAGCACACATGCATGGACTGCAAGAAAAGTTTCTGCAGTCGCTGCTCCGCTCAGCAGGACCTCCAGCCATGGCTCTGTCACACCTGCCAGCGTTTTCACGGCATCTTGTTCCAGCGGGCCGAGCTGATGAAGCTTAAAGTGAAAGACCTGAGAGACTACCTGCACCTGCACGAAGTCACCACGCAGATGTGCCGGGAGAAAGAAGAGCTGGTTGAGCTGGTTCTCGGCCAGCACACGCCCACATCCGAGACGCACATTCCACTCCCTACAAACATACACTTGGATCAACAGCAGACCCCTGGTATTCCAGTCATAACAGCGAGCCCATCAGGGAGCAATGGTGTCACAGAATTGGGACCCCAGGATCAAGCAACTGAAGATGAACAGGTAAGCATGAAAGTGGAGGATTCTGTATGCTTGCTTGCGTAAGATTGAGTTTGTGTACATAGACACGCTTGCATTCACATAGATGTGCAAGAGCAGGGGTATTCAATTAAAGTTCCAAGAGGTCTGGTCTTCATATTTCTTCCAAACGGAGGTTCCAAAATAAGAATTTAGTCCAGCTGGATATACTGTATAAAAGATATGATTTTTTTATCAGGCCATTTATATATATTTTGATATCCACAGTTTGTATTTATTGTAGGCTCTGTGGCTTTAGGGCAATGCCCTCTTAATAGAAGTCTGATAATTAATATTTTCTAAATGAAAAAAACAACTGACAACATACAAACAGCAAACGTAATGTTACAATTAAAATGCTCTCATCATAAACCGAAAAAGGGACTGAATAAATTAGCCTTTCAATGCCATTCATACCAGAACTACTTCTATCTTTAAATAATTTCCCAATTAGAACATTGTTCATCACAAACTGTGACCCTGCTTGTGAAAACCTAGCAAAAGTCTTTTTACAGTTTTCTACATAAAATCATCCTACAGAATATTCTGTGAAAATATAACAACAATATCGTCAATATTGACTGGATTGAAATGAATGCTTGAAATGAATCTTTGATGCTGTTTATATAATAATTAGATTATGGGTCTTTAGCCTGGGTTTTCACAGGGTCACAAATGTTTACATGCTGATCAATAATGCTAAATGAATATAAAAACATGGTTCATAAAATATCACAAATATTGTTGAAAGGTTGGAAACCTATAAAAAAAAACAGTAAACAGACTGACAGATACAAATACTTTAATATTGCTGCATTTTGTTTGCTGTTTTGTGTCCATTAACCTGCTCTGCGTGTCTGCACTACTGTTGTTATAATAAGCACGTGTGTGATGTGTGCGGCGCGTCTTTGGCGGGAGAAGCAGCACGCGCGGAGCGGAAAGGGTTAAAATAAAGCGCGTTTGGCGCTAGATAAAGATATTAGAAGATATAGCGGCAAAAGATCAATTACATGAATGTTCCTGAGAGCGCATGTGATGTGATTCTCCATTGTGTAGACGCGCGGCTCAATTTTAACAACCAAAATAGTCAAATGTTTTAAATGGTTTATCAGCCTATATGGCTCGCGGTCCGGATGGAACGAAGCAAAGGTCTGGATTCGGCCCGCGCTAGAGTGTGTTCGTAAATGTAAAGTATGTAATTGCATAGTATAGGAACTAGGGGGAACTATATTTTTTCTGGGGACATTATCCTGGTTGTATTTGCATTAGCTATAGGAACTCCAAGGTGATGTAAACTTGCTGACAGTTGTGTCAAGTGCGGCATTCAAAAATGTAGCAGACGTTGATTGAAGCTTTGGTGTTGTTGTCTTTCTGTGTTTCATAATACAGGAAATGAAATATAAATTAGTTGCAATTGAAAGAGTAAAAATGAGGACCAAGAGACTGTGCATGTTGCAACAGCGCTCAGACAAATGCGGTTAACCTTAGTTTCCTGATTCTCTTCTAGCAAACTATTATGTGGCATGCGTTTTCCTGTCATCATACAGGGTGGCCGCGGGTCCTTAAAACGTCTTAAATAAAGTTTTCCTAATATAAGGCTTTAAAATGTATTAAATTCAGTTTCTACGGATCTTAAATATTTTGGTCACATTTCCGCAACGAAATCTTTCCGTCTGATGGACCAAATGAGTTTAAAATCATTGAACAGGCCTAAGATTTTTTCAGAGAGCACTGAGGTGGCAGAATACAGGTTGAAGTACAGCTAGTTTGCGGCGTCCTAGCTAGTTTAAATTGTTTAAATGCAAGTTTAATAAAAATGGCTAAAACGACGAGTTCTCGTGGTGGTTAAAGCCGGTGTCTGGAAACATTTACGAGGCAAACTGTGCCGTTTTTCGGAGATGTTTTAAACTCCGTATCAGCATCGATGTGGTGGAATCACACACAAGCACGGAAGGAAGCAATGAGCACGCGAAAGGACTCCAGCAGATTACAAGGTTTCTTTTTCACTGTTTTTATATTGTAAGTAATGGGTAATATACAGCCGCTTGATATTTCAGAGAAAACCCCAATAGAAGCCTGGCGCGAAGCGGGGTTAACGTTACAATCGGCTGGTAATTTGAGTGGTCTCATATATTTCGTATACACAGCCTCTAAAAATGTAATGTATGTCCATCGCAGGTTTGTTCTTAAATTTCATATAAAGTGGCATTAAAATGGTCTTATAAAGTCTTAAATTTAACTTGCTTATATATGTAGAGACCCTGTTATATAGTGGTAGGTTAGACCCTACCCCATGCCGATGCAGAAGCTTATTTACTCTCACCAAAAGGCGTTCCGATAACAAATCATCCGCAACTCCTGATGTACACCAAAAAGCGCTTCTGCCAATAGGAACTACGAAAACCTTCCTACGGCAGGAAAACCTGCATGGACTCAAGGAATGTGTGGGGTAGGAGCACAGCTGGGTTAAACTTACTTTGGCTGTGTAAACTTTGACCCTTAGAGCTTGTCAGTGGCAGAGGTGACAACTGAAAGTGACATGGACGCAGATCTGCATGTGGAGCAGGAGTTGCAGGTACCTCCTGAAGCCTGAAGCTCCTTTCCTCTCCTCCTCCTCTTATATTCACTATCACACTGTCTGGAGTGTAAAACGGGAGGAGATAGCAAAGTGACCATGACTTCACCTGTCAGGCTTGAAGCTTTCTGTTGCAATGGTTTTCTCTCCCCGTATTTGATTTATTTTCCAGTAGGATCAGATTGGAATGGGGAGAAATGCTTTCCTCTAGGCTTGCATGAATTTCTGGTGCTTGAAAAATCTCTTACCAAACGTATTCTTGACTTCAAATCTTCACGAATCTCTTAAATGTGTCTTTTAAAGTAAGGCTCCATCTCTACTTTTACATTTAAATTGGAAACTTTGCATGTTACTGTGTTGTTTAATCTGGTCTTTCTGGTGAGTTATGCATAGTTAATGGTGTGAGTTAAATACCAGCAAAAAAAATATTTTTGTGTCATTTCTGTTGGATATGCCAGTGTTTTCTGCACCACTTTTCAGTGCCAAATCTGTAGCGTCAATGCAAAGCGAACCCTACAAGCAAAAACAAACTAGCACTACCAGTGTCTGATTCACGAACAATATGGATCTTTTAGTGACTGAATCCTCACATTCAGTCCGAGCGCAAAGTGAATCAACATCTGAAGTTTTTGTATTTATTTGTTACCCACCACTATGTGATATACTGTCTCTTTCATTTATACAAGTTTTATGTCACACAATGGAGCATATATGCTGAAATGTGCTATCTAAATAGTTGAAAACCATTTGAGGTTTGTGGGAAAACCTTAAAAAATCTGCACTTCCTTTTTAAACCCCTGTCCTATATAACTGTTAAAGGGACACTTCACCCAAAAATGAAAATTATGTCATCATTTACTCACCTGCGAGTTGTTACAAATCTGTATAAATGTCTTTGTTCTGACATAAAGATATTTAGAAGAATGCTTATAAACAGAGAGATCTCGACACCCATTGACTACCATCGTAGGAAAAATACATTGGCAGTCAAAAGTGCGCCAGAACTGTTTGCTGTTCTACATTCTTCAAAATGTCGTATTTTGTGTTCAACAGAACAAAAAAATGATTAAGTAATTATTCCTACTATGGGAGTCAATGGGTATCGAGATGTGTTTGGTTATAAGCATTATTCCAAATATCTTTCTCTGTGTTCATTAGTACAAAGAAATGTATACAGATTTGGAACAACTCGAAGGTGAGTAAATGTAATGATGACAGAATTTTCCATTTTGAGCGAACTATCCCTTTAAAAGTCAGACATAAATAATATCACAAGTTGTATGAGTTGCTGGGAGAGATATTATATTTTTTTATATTACATAGAGGTTTTTTTACATTTCATTGTTCAGGCGACCAATAAAATTTGTAAAGAACATCTACACAAACAGTGCTACAGCATATTAAGAATTATTTATGAATTTCTTCTATATTAATATCGAGTCATCACAGGCAACTAAAAAGTTAATGTCAGTTCCTTTGCACAAGAGTGTGGGAAGCACCTGGTTTACCTTCACTCTCAATGGAACATGATCTGCCTTTATTTGCATGGCAAACGTCCTGCATGCCCTGCCAATGCTAGATAGGCTTGAATAAGTGCTCTGTAAAAACATTTGTTTGCATTCTGTCTGTCTCCATGTTAGTCATCAGACTCGGAGGAGGTGTTTGCCCCTGGGCGACGGGCGTCACTGTCAGACCTCAGGTCAGCGGAGGATATCGAAGATCTGAGTGTCCGGCAGTTGAAGGAGATTCTGGCAAGAAACTTTGTGGACTACAAAGGATGCTGCGAGAAGTGGGAGCTGATGGAGAGAGTCAAGCGTCTCTTCCAAGACCAGAAAGACCTGCAAACCATAAGTAAAGCATTGATAGAGGGCCTGGTAGTTTTACTTTCGCCTGCGTAGTTTCACACTGACCTCTCTGTGTGACAGTAATTTTCTCTTTTTTTTTTCAACTGTTTTAAATTAGATTTAGACTGGTGTAAAATGTGGGAAATGGATCTCATGCTCGTAATGATTAGGGAAGCACCGAATGTTCGGAAAGCGAAAAATGATGTGGGTTTAGAAGAGAGGCGTGAACTGAAATGGTTGTCAGTCAGAATTGCTTGCATGGATGTTTTTTTTCCTTTAAATCATTTTGCAGTGTAGCGTATAATATTCCAACAGTTTTTTTTGTTTATTCATATTATTAGCTTATAATGTTTAATGACACTTTTTAATGAAGTGTTTTGTTGTTGGGGTACAGAGTACAGTACATTCTTTCAGCTGTCAGTTATAGACCTAATATAGGCCATTCAAGGATTTTAATTTTTTATTTAGCCTAGTTTTGCTCAATTTTATTTAAGTTATATTGTATTATATTGAAAAGCAAGACAAAAATATAAAAAGCACATTTTGACAATTCAGTTTATGCAATAAGTGAAAAAATGAGCAAAATGTTTTTTATTTGTTATATTTACTAACCTGCATCTTTTTTTATTTTACAGTATCAAATGCCATGGAAGGCACAGGTGGGTTTGGTGCTTATGACTTTAAAACATACGACTGTGTGATTTATTGAAATCTAAAATGTGTCTTTGTTTCTTTCGTACAGACACAGGGACTGGGATGCCCGGTGAGGAGAACATCTGTAAGATCTGTATGGACTCACCCATCGACTGTGTTCTTTTGGAGTGCGGACACATGGTCACATGCACCAAGTGTGGCAAGCGCATGAACGAATGCCCCATATGTCGGCAGTACGTGGTGCGGGCAGTACACGTGTTCAGGTCCTGAACGCCGTTGTCCATCTACAAAACACTGAGACACCAGCGTTCCCCATATATCTCAGCTGTCCTTTTGAACAATGGAATTAAAATTTACAGTAGAAACTGAAACTGGTCTCTTATCCTTGCACAATTATCTTTGGTCACTTTAAACAAATTGTGAAAGATGCTCCATCTCAAAGCAATAACCAGTATTGACTGGTTTGGTTTTATTCTACAGTCCAGCGTGTGCCTTCTAAATCTGTTGAATGTAAACTCTGAGCTGACCACAGGAGGATTGTATTAACCCACACATGCTGTGTGTAGTGTTGTAAACAATTGATCTTCTGAAGGTACACAGATGTGCTTATGTCACTGCCCTGCACTGTTTTCTTGCAAACTTGATCTTTAACACGTTACCTTTTTTTTAATGGGATCTCAAATCTACTCTTCCATTACCACACTGACTGTAACAAAGAAAATGTACCAGGAATCAGACTAGTCATGCAAGTCCAGTCGGTTAAATCAGTCGATTTATCTCATAAGAGCAACTGCAAAGTCTCAACTCCTCACAACTTGGAAATCAATCCCCTCATGGCTTTTCTCTCATCCGTAATTGTCTGCTGTCGGTTCGCTCTTATTGTTTTGCAGTCACACAGGTTGTGTTGGTGGAGAGAAGCCTCTCAGGTATGACCGTTCTTCACATTGCTGTTATTGGCTTGAGCGGCCTTGATTCACAAACACGCCGTGTTACACTGCAGAACTCGAATTAGCATTCCAGGTTCACTTACTGTTGCCAATAAGCAGTTTGAAGGTGTTGTTTCAGTACGGCCTGTGGTAGATCTGCAGGAATCACATTAACACCACTTAAGCCAGGAAATATCAGGTGAACATGCCTTAACGCTCCCGCTACGGGTTTCCGTGGTGCCTTGGAGATCATAGTACAAGTAAAAACCTGCTAATACACCGGAGTGCCTCCCTTCCCTCCAGGCTTTGCAATTTAGTTACAATTGACTAGCTCCAAACAATTCTTAGAGAGCGGTGGAGATGTGTATACAAAAGCATGAGCGGGGATTGTGTTTGTAACAGAAGTGGAGATTTGAAAAAGAATCTTAAAGCTTTAATCTTAAAGAAATAGTTGACACATAAATAAAACACAAATGGGAATGTTATGTGGATAAATGAGATTTGAGGATTGTCAGTTAACAACTTAATTTTTGTTACACATTCGTATTAAATGAGTTGGAATATAGGGCATGAGACGTCTTGGATCTTTTTTTCTTGAGCTGTAGTGTATAAAACGAAACACACTTATGTAAAAGAGGAACTCAGACATTCTGTTTTTTGGATGAACAAATGATGTTAGGTTAGGATGGACTAACTTGAAGCTCAATGATAAAGAAAACAAGGGAAAAGTTTGATGTGGAGAGCTATGAGTGCAGTTTTCTTTATTTAGTTTTAAGTAATTTCTGTCAAGGTCAATTGTCTTTTAAATCTAAGCCTTGTCAACCAATGACAAAGACTTTCCGAAGGCGAACTGTTCAAAATATCAGCATTCACTTTGCCAATGCATGGTGGGTGCAAGAAAGTTTCTTATTAAATTCAAACTTGATTTTATACAACTGTGAAATTGTAGAAGATGCATTCTGTCAAAAAAAGGTTTAGGTTTGATATGTTTTCATCTCTTGTTGGACATTGATGTATAAGGGAATTCTTTCATTTCCAATAGACTACCTGTGTGTGTGAATGTTAATGGTGTGAAGCAAAATCTGAACTATATTTTAAATCTACTGAGCCACCAAACTAGATTTGTGCGTTTCGTTGTTTAAAAGGTTTTGTATTAAAATATGTTTCCAATGCTTGTGTCTGGTTGTATAATTTCGCAAGAAAAGAAACCTTAATGGATCCTCTCGTCTCGTGTCATCCTAGGTGAACGAGTTCTTCCGGTTTGTGCGCGTGCTGATAGTTCCTGGTTCTTTGCAGTGTCACAGAGTAAACGTGACGTAAAGAGCAAAGTGTCTCCTGAGGGCGGAGGATTGTTATTGAGTTACTGTACAGGTTATTGTTAGCTCGGATTTGTTGGCTACCCCCCTGTGGGTTCAAACTCCCTTTGCGTATAAAAGCAAATAAACATTTCATAACGAGGCTTTTGGACAACAGCGGAAAAAAGAGAAATCATCTAAATTAGAAATAGTCATTTAAAGGAACATTGGTGCTTATTGTGAAATGTGCTACTTTGCTAAGGCAAACAAGTTTGAATGTTAGCTATGGGGTTTCTAAAAGTGACATCTCTAATGGGATCAAGCATTAGTGAATAATTGTATAGTATCAATGTAGATGAGAGTAAATCTGTGAATCATGAACTGCTTCAGTGTCTGTGGCTTTTATGCCTTTAGCAAGCCACCTAGTTTTAGTCAACAGGGACCCCTGGTGGATAAAAGTCGCAATGCATTTATATTTCATTTCATTTATTCAGTCTTTATAACAAAATATCTTTCTTCTGACAGAACATTACTTGGGTACTTGCTTATCAGTAAATATTATTCATGGATATTTGGTGTTAATTTAAATTAAAAAGCCTTTAAAAATATTTTTTATAATAAAAATCAACTTAGATCAAACTGAGAAGTTTTTTACTCAAACTATTATGGTGAGTCTTGTTCTATTATAATAGTACCTTTTGGAAATTGGTAAACAATGATATACTTTTGCATAATATACACCAGCCATATAAGTAGACTATAAACTGCTTTAAGTAAGGATGGTCTCCTCTTATATGGTTCCACTGTCAAATACACAACTCACTTTATTTCAGTAATGGTATTAGGCCTATGCTGCATGCAACGCAACCAATCGTTGATCCCTTGAGTGCTACAGGCTGAACCTCTACAGTCGCCTCAGTCTAATTCCCTCCTCCGGTAGATAAATCACACCTGCTGCATACATCATATATGCCACTTTCTAATAATGCAGAGGCTCATAGTGCACTCTGAGGAAGGAAGTTCGATGCCATAGAATAACCATTTTTGGCTGTATGGTTGACTGTGCCGAACCTTTAACATTCACAGAACCATTCGGTTGTTTTGGTTCTTTGTTCGGTTGTTTTTGGTTCTCTAGACTATAAACGTTAAGAAAAAAATGATCCTTTAAAGAACCTTTGGGTTTTTAGGGTACCAAAATGCTTGGCATTGCTCTTAATTTCTTTTTTTAGCACATTCATTTTGTAAAGTGTATATTTGGCTATTTAAATATGGATGTAATTGCATTAGACACTCTCAATCCTAACTTCACATTTTAATGCTATTTTGTCAATGAATTGTAGCCAGCTTGATCTTGGAAGTGTTTTTTAAGTGGATTGATAATAGTCAGTTCTCCTCAACTTTACATCTGTAAACACGAAAATGTCAAAATACATTATTTTGTGTTATATCATGTTCATATTTTTAACAGTATATATTATTTTTCTTGTCTTTATATTTCTTTCAAATAAATGCCACTTGGCTTTATATTTCTGACAATTAATTTAATTTGACAAAAAATGTGCTGTAAGTGCTATAGACATGTCACATTCTCAACCAAAATATTTCAAATACATGATTAATTCTGCTTTAGGGTCTACTGTAGTGAAGTATATGAGGATATCATAACTTCAGTATTATTTGAATGCACGTTCTGGAGTTTTGTTAGTGCACCAGTCTCTGGCAACTGAACTCTTGGTTACAGAAGCATCAACTGTAAAGCAGCTGCACCTGCAAAGAAACACTTTATATGAGTGTTTCAAATTGAGAGCAGAGGTTACTTATCTTGCAGACAGCAATGCTGCATACATGGCACTAACAAATCATAGCAAAAAGTGATAAGGTAGCTGGGCAACTGCCAGACATTCAACTTTTAAACAGGATGGTTCCCAAAAGACAAAATTATATTTGACCTCAATTATCCTGTTTGAAAGTTGACATGCACCTAATGAGCATTTTGTAATAGTGTCAGTGTTTCAGCTGTGGATCTCAGCATCAGATAGGCAGAAGTTGCTAGAAAAGCAGCGATGTGCAACTCTTCAGCTAACTCAACGTGTTGTTGTTAAGGATCCACACCCTGTGATGATCAGGGTTTGGCGTCGTGATCGTCTTCACAGGAAATCCTCTGCTCAATGAATTATGGGTCACCCCAGCAGAGAGATGATGTTGCCTACTGTTGTTAACTTTCCGATGAGGCTTCCTCTTATCATTTACATGTAGCTTTTCAGCCAAAGCAAACCTCAGTGTCCAAGCGATTAAACCGAATGCAATTTATGTATATCTCAAATGATCAATTATCTTAAAATGGAATGAAATATTCGTCGATATTTACGCACACTAGCTGTTTCAATCCTGTATGTCATACTTTATTGCCTTTCTTTTGAGGAACACAATAGGCAGAATGGGGACAGACGCAGTCTCCATCCACTTTCATAGCACCTATTCAAGTGCACCCCAAGTTAACCCTAAAAAGCCTTGTGCATGTATGGTGGTGGTTTTAACACACGTGCAGCAGGTGTGCACCTGGGTGTGTTGTGGGCTTGTCATAGGGTCTTTCTTTATCAAATGCAGTAGTGTAGTTCTTGCTCATTCAAACGAGCAACTGCCACGAAGACATATTTTGACATTAGATTTTGTATTTTTTGTAAATAATCGATGAAGTGCATCAGATATCAAACGATGTGTTATGAGTCGGGCTGTGAAAGTATGAGACTGTCTTGGGGATGTAAACGTGTTGCTAGGCTGACTGTCGATAGAAGATGACGATGTCTTCGGGCGAAAACTTTCCACAGGAAATTGCTCCGTGCTTCTTTCAATAATTGAGAAACTTTTAACATTTCAAAAATATTTTGCAATCAAATTGGGAAACGGCACCACTGTGTTTTAAAACAGCCTATATATTTACAGTTTCAACAAAACACATGTTTAACTGTTAAGTAACATTAATATGCGTCCTTTTATCATGTCATGGCGACTACCAGATGGCTCGCCCGAACCACTCCAAGCCCAAATAATGCAGTGCCTCCCGCCGCTCTCCTTTTGTCTGCAAAACTCATTAAAATCACCATAAAGCTTTTACAATTATTCATCTGTTTACATTGGCGTAGCACGCGCAATTTACGTCGAAAGGCACGTAAAGCGATAACCAATCATCTTCCACCTGGCGCGCTGTCACCGGCAGGTGTAACCAATCAGAAGAAGCGGCTGACTGCCACCGCCAAGCTTGTGTGCGGAGCTCGGCAGTCACTCAGGAAGTGCGCGCGGGGCCCTGCAGTCTCTCTGCTCGGTGCTTTCTCTCTTATCCACTTACACAGAAGTTGTTTGGTGTCCGACCGACGGATCATTTCGACACACTTTGGCTCGAATTGCGAGGTAAGACGTCTTTTAGGACATTTAATAAAGATAATGTGGGAAAGTGTTGATGGACGTTGAACTTTAAGTGTATTGTGGACAAATGTGTCACTTTGACAGCGGTTGTACAAGTAACGAATGAAATAATCCGCTTTAAAACGTGTGTTTTAAAAGGTGACAGTTAACAAAAACAGCAGCGTTTGACTCATTTGTTTATAGCAGGCAGCTAGCTGGAAGCAATGCGAACGACGATTTAAACAGTGACGTTCAGTTCACTTTCGATACCGTTTCTCCACCGCAACGCTTAGATTCTCCAAAGCGGTCTTGCGGTAACATTTAACATCATTTCTTTAATTATGGCTTAATGTAGCGTAATAAATGCACAGTGAGAGACAATGACTTATAAACTGTGGTTGAGTGTAGAGCGCTCGAGCTGTCAGTGGGTGAGGAGGACGCGCAGGGCTCGAGCTCCGGGCGTTGCTCCGTCGGTTTGTTCTGCAGCTTTTGCACATTTCCGCTCCTCGAGGACCCGGTTCCGATCTCGATGAGAAGTCCCTCACATTCACTCGGATCTTGTCTCGATTAGCTTCAAAAGAGTTGTTTTGGAATGGTCAGACAATTCATTGTTGATTTATTCATAAAAGTCACCGAAGATCTGAGTTAAATTGCCGTGGACTCGCGCACGCGATGCTGCACTATTTCAGCCAGTTTGTCGTGGTTTTACATGTATTTTATGCAGAAGGATAAAACTCAACACTATTTGTCAGAACCATCATATATTCACCTAAATCAACATCCGCCAGTGTCCCTGGTGTTGAGGGCAGTGATGGTGATGATATGGTACAGTGATGTTATCGGATGATAATACCAGTGGCACTTTGATGTGGATGTGAGTAATATTCTTTTGACAACCACGGTCTTCAGTGTCCACGAAACCGTGCTATTTCCATGTATAAAAACAATACTGTTGTTGACCAAAAACCTTTTTCTAGGTACATTACTCATGTTCAAAGGATGATAACTTTTTGTTCGTTAAGGTCACTGCGATCTATGCGAGAGTTGACGGTATGATCGGGCACGTTTCTGATGTAAATTGTGTTTGTCTGTGGTTTCTATTCCCATTGAGACCGTCTGTTTTTCTGGTATTTTGCACTTTTTGTGATGGAACACCTGAGCCTTGTTGCTCGGGCTTGTTCACCAGGCTGTGAAGTAAACATTCAAGAACACATAGAAGAAAAACACAAAGAGGCTTGAGCAGGTGTTAAACATTGAGTATTAGTAGCGTGTGGTAATTGGGAAAGAAAGCTCTAGTGTGTGAGGTCATGGGGTTTTTTCTAGGCTTAGAGTTCTGAGATTGCAGGCAAGGCTGTGTCAGATTTGAGGCAGACATCTGTTGGTCCCGCACAAACGGTCTGGATATTTAATCCCTGCAGTGGAGAGGAGGAGGGTGAATGAGACCCTCACAGTGTGTGTGACAGGTGTCCCCCTGCCATTGAGCACCTAAAGCAAGTTTTCCTGCTTGCGAGCGTGCATTTCTAACCCTGGTGGCTCTTTAGACACCTTTATCTGTTTATTTTGGTATCTGTGGGTTGCATGTATTTTGCGGATAAAGTTTGTGTCAGCTAGTTTAGCAGCCGAACAGATTGAATGCAAAGTTCAAATGTATTGATCTGTTGTCCCAATACTGCATTGTTGTGATACAGCTGTCACGTGAGAGGGTTCAGTCTGGCTTTGTGGGTTTTTATTTGCACACGCACAAAAGAGAGTGAAAGGACAGAGAAAACACGCACCACAGATCCTTTTTGGCGCCATTTCCCAGCTGTCTTACTCGGTCGTGTGTACTCTAGTGTCACTGTAACATGCCCCTTGGGACACGCATGTATACAGTTAGCGCTCCGCCGGCTGCATGTGTTAACAGAACGTAGATGTGTGTTTGTGTTTGTGCATCTCGCTGTGTATGTGTAGTCCTCCGGGGAGACTAAACTTAACCTTCTCCATTCATGTTGTAACACTGCACTTTCCATTCTAGGAAGCAGGAGATCTAGCGTCAAGTTTCTAGATTGCTCAAAGTATGTACACATATTCGCAGCAAGTCATTATCACTTATGTTTTTACTGTTCAATTTTGACTTTTTTTACTATTTATAGGTTTTTAGGTGAAAAGAGAATTTTTGTTTAATTCTGTGAACTAGTAACAATAATTTTCCCAAATTTCCATTCAAAATATTGTTTATGTTTGCATTAATTTGCAGAAAATGAAAACTGCAGAGAAAAGATGCTCTTTATTTTTTTCAGACCTATAATGCTGCACAGAAAACAAGTTCATATTCTCTTTTAAGCAGTACAACAGTCATTTGTACTTATGTATTCACGAAAAGTTCATGCTGTCAGTCTTTCACATTGCTGTTGGATGACTTTATGACAGTCCTGGGGTTTGATTAAGTTGAAATCAACAGATACTGGACTGGAATGGACACACAATCTTAAAAATACTGGTGCTTCACTATGCCATAGAAGAACCTTTTTGTCTAAATGGTTCCATAAAGAAACTTAACCTTCTGAAGAACCTTTCTATTTTACAAAAGGTTCTTTGTGGTGAAAAAAGGCTCTTCAGATTATGAAAGGGTAAGAAAGAGGTGCTTCTTTAAAGAACCTTTGACTGAATGGCTCTTTTTGGAACCAAGAATGGTTATTCTATTGCATCACTGTGAAGAACCTTTTAAGCCCCTTTATTTTTAAGAGTGTACATCTTGAAATGCTGATTTAAATGAAAATTTGGAATGGTATCTTATTTTTACGCTTATTTAGAACGGAGTCCTTTTATTTTTTTATGTTCCTCAACCTGTTGTAAATTTTGTCATTACCTTAGGTGTAAGTTCACCTTATTTATTCCAGAGAAATGGTATAGCTGGCGAGCATAATTCAGTAGTTTATCAAAATATGAAAATGCCAGGAATAAGTGTCTAGGACATGTCATACCCCAACAAGAACTTACAAATGGGAATCTGGATGACTTGTGTCCCATAATGCAGTTGTTATGCTATGTGTGTGTGCTTCACTATATTGTGTCACAATATTGTATGCTTTACAGTATTTTGCAAGGAAAATTATTTGTGCTCATTGGGAGGAAGTGACTTATTTGGGGTTACACAATTTAAGTTGTGTAAATGAGGACAGTTTTCATGATTGAAACATTATTATCTTTAAAGTAGCCAATATTTTTCTGAATAATTTTTTAACTTGGAACCGCTCAAACTTTGTTTGATATGGGTCAGAGGCTGTAGATGATCTAGTTAGAGCCTTCAGCATTTCCTGTTGTAGGAATCCTGAGCATCTGAATTATGGAATGTTGGACAAGCTGAGCATTTAAAACAAGCCCTTATGAACCCTTGTGGGTATAGTTGCTGTAATGAAGCGAGGTTTATAATCTGATCTGTTGTACTTTTTTACATAATGAAAAGTCCCTGCTCTGTGATCGATGCACATAACAGGCTGCTTAAGGACTAGGGATGTAACAATATCAAAATCTTCGTCCTCTTTTCTTTATCCTCTAATCATAACTGTTGCTTAGAGGTTTTCTAACAATCTCTATGTAAGGCCCAGAAGACCTATCGTTTCAAACTTGCTAAGACTACGTTTGGGGTCCTACGACCTGTTTTTTTGTTCATGTAAATGCATGAATGGAGTTTGGGCAGGTGTAGGGTCTTCTGTAAAAACACTGCGGTGTCGCCCTGTTCCATGGGGCTTTGCGCTTCCTTTTTTCAGTGACCCTACATGACTGTGTTGCTGAGCTGTTTGTATTTCAGACACGCACACACGCACACGCTCCCTCAGAAGACCAAATGTCACCCTCCTCCTTCTGTTGTCCTCTATGTAGCCCACGCTAATCAGTTCGGCTATAGTAGCAGAGGCCTCCTGCAGAGCTGGCGCTCCTTATAGCTTTGACAGAAGGAGTGATATGGGATGCTGCTCCAAAGACTCTGATCTGCTGTGTCAAACTTATTTTATGCCTTGCATGTGAATATCCTCACACTTTGTGCCGCACGTCTTACTATATGTCCCACACTAAATGGTAGATGACCTCGCTGTTGCCATGGAGATGAGCTGAGCCATGCAAGTGACAGATGGAGAGGGATACGGAAAGTAGAGGGAGTGGTCTGTCTTCGAGGATCCAACACCCCCACTGCACTGTTGATAAAACTGACAAGTGCATCCCAGTGACCCAACCCTCCTTAAGTGAGTTGACTAGATTCTCACTGGCTCTGAAGGATGGAAATTATATTTGGGAATTTAAACAAGATAGCGCTATTATTTGAAACACAAACTGGAAACACAAACTTGGTCTTGGGCCAACTTGGATCAACAACTTGTTTAGCATGAAACGTGAAGTACACCAGAACCGTCAGGCATTCTGCTTCAAAACCCCACAGTCTAGATCAATGACCCCACTCCCCTAAACTATCCTAAAACTATCAAAGCCTGTCCGTCTATCCTGCCCCTTCCTGTGCTGTGTCAGTCTCAGACTGGGGCAGAATCGCCTCTTCCAGGTCACTGGTCTTCGCTCCATTAATGATGGAGATGAAGAGAAGGAAGAGAGGACAGTGATGAGAAGAGAGAGAGAGAGAAGGATAAAAGAAACCGAGATGGGGGAGAGAAAGAGAGGTCATGCTGACAGACGAAGAGCTTGGGGATTTATGGCAGGACGGAAGACAAGGACAATAGAGAAGAAGACAGGGGGGTGTTGGGGGCTTATGTTAAGGAGGTTATGTCTTAAGGTTGCATATCATTGTGGTTATGCGAGTAATGGCAAATGGTGCAGTAAAAGTAGCAGTTGACTGAAAAAGCCATGAATTCTTCAAACTTCTTTAATGGACAACCACGCTATCATAACCATACCATATTTTTCATGGTGGATTTTGCAGTTCATCTAGTGAGCATACTCATGTTCACATTCAAAGCATCACTTTTTCTGTTTTGTGCTTTGAATGCATAACAGTTGCCTGCAATCTAACCATTTTTCTGCTGAGCATTCAGGCATGTGAAAACCACAACATGACTGTGCCGAAATGAGCTTGACAGTAATCTTCCATTCCATAAGACAATAGACCAATCTCACTTATAGTTATTGCTTATTGTCTATAGATTTATATTGAATGATTGTTTTTTGTCTCTAGACTTGTTTTTTATAGTAAGTTTGATCACTTGGTGCAGTGCACATACTTGAATGCTTAAGAACATGAACTAAGGCCTAACCTTAAGTATGGGCAGTAATACTTGCCTTAGCAAGTAATTAGACAAACCAACTTTTTGTTGCGATTGAGAGCAAGCTCAAGGGTTTCAATAAATGGAGGTCAATATATCCTATTGAAATAAGGTCCTCAATAAATCGCCTGGAATCTCAAGAGTACTTTTTAAAGGGCTTTCCTGTGAATGGGGAAACAAAGCACAACAACGGGCTTGATTTACAGTGTGTAAATGCAGTCGTTATTCCGTCACTGTGCTGTCCTGGTCCACCCTGTCTATACTCTTAGTCAGCAACAAGTTCTCTTTAGTGTCATGTCACCAGAGTGCGTGTCAAGCCATGGCACGCCAAGTTGCCTTACATATACTGGGTGGCCTCTCCCTCACCCAGTAAAACAGAGAACCAGAAATTGGGGGGGGAGGGCAAATGACATAGAAAAGCAAGAGAAAAGAGATGGAGAGACCTCCAGCCACTTTGAAGCTTCTTTCTGGTTCCTGTGTCGAGCTTCTCCCCCGTGGGACAAAAGGCCATTATGTGAACCTCAGGCAGGGGGCTGTAGGGGGTATTGTGGGACTGGAGCGGTGGGCGGCAGGGCTAGATCCCCAGTCTATTGATCTGCTCAGTCCATTCTACCTCACCCCCTCCACCACAGCCACGCTTACCAGCTGTCTGCTCCACACCTCTCCCAGCCTCTCCCAGTAAGCCACAAAGACACACACAGCAGATCATATGGATTCAAGCACAAGCATACTTATTGGACTTGAAAAAAATGGTGAAGCAACTTCACAAACGTATAGTCATGCACTAGAATGTATGAAAGTGTTTGCTCGCAACGTTGATCAGGTGGTTGGATGTTCAATGCCACGCTTATGTTTGCACACTTGCTCTGCGTAAGTTGCACATTTAGTGTGCTTACCAGAACATCAGAGCGCTGTCTAAGCGGATGACCTACAATTTGTGGTGTGCATATGCTTGAATGTAAAGGTCACAGGTGCACATATGGTGGTTCACCAACACAGTTTACCAATGCAGCTTACATCAAAATTCAGTCATGGTTATAGTTTATTTTTCAGGCCGTACAAATGGGCACGTGTCACAAAAGTCACTCGGCTGTTGTTAAAATACCTTGTGGAGTAGACAGAAGCTGCCGTAAATGTGATACTCCCGGTGGGTTGATGCAATGCTGTTGTAGTGTTGCCCATGTTTTGAGCCAGAAATGTACTCTATGCATGTACGGAGATGTTTGGAAAGCAATTGCGACCCTGTTCTACATACATAACCTGTGTTCTTGCATTAATGCTGACACAACAAACCTTGAGACTCAAGGGGACAATAGAGTTATCTTCTAATGTCAGTGCCAGTTAACCAAAGTGCTAGCTACAAACATGTCAGCGGTTTTATTAATTCATACTAAGTTGACATCACAGTAGTTGACATACAAACAATGATTAAAATACTTTTAAATGGAAGTGTACGCAAATCCCCAGTAGTTGTGATTCCCATAATGCTCAACAAATGCTGAGAATGCTACATGTTGTATAAGCTTTTATAAATGCATTTCAAAATGCAACAATTTGCAAGTTTATATACGTGTTCTGTGAGGTTCGGACCTAACGCTACTTTACAGTGGCAATGATGTTTACTGTCTGCCTCTTTACAATAAGACCACGTCAAACTTGTCTTCATAAAACTGAACTCTTTCCCTGCCAGTGTTCTTAGCAAGTTACCAGTCAGAGTAAACATATTTGATAATTTTCACAAAACTTTGAAGGCCCCTGAATAATTTCTTCTATATGAACACACAATAGACAAGTTCAAGGTAAACCACGGTTTTAAAACCACTAAAATATCTCATCAAAGACGGAAAGTGCAAGAATTCATCAGGTTCTGTGCTATTTTTTGTTTACGCTTAATTTGTTGTTTGCTCATCTGCATTTAATTTATTTATATACGCATGTATACATGTAAGTTAAGTAGAAATGCATGCAAACAAATAACTCGAAAGGGGTGCCGTGGGTTCAAAAAGTTTAGGAACCACTGTTTTATCCTGACATAATGTACATGATTACTACTGTTCCAAATATTTTGTGTTGCATAAAAATACAATATATTGTGTTCAATGGGGAAAAAGCAGGTTTGTACCCAAATTAACGAATTTTAAAGTCGCAAACGTAATGCCGCCATACCGTGAAACCGTGACATGTTTTGCTTAAGGTTGTAATACCGTCAGAATTCCATACTGGTCCATGCCTAACACACAATGGGTTGGCACAGGGCTTAGATTAAGCCAGGACTAGGACATTTAAAGGAGCCAGTCTTTTGCTGTTTTTGAGGCTTTGATAATGTTTTTAACAATGGATGTTTATGTTTCTAAAAAAAAAAAGCTTTATATTTCAAGTCTATTGTTCACCGCTGTCCTTCTTCTAACAAAACGACTGGATTTCTTCCGGTGTATATATAAAGTCCCTCCTTCCGAAACGCTCTGATTGGTAAAGCTGACCAGGTCTGTCGTGATTGGTTCCCGGCATAGAGTGTGTGTGGGAAGATGTCCCACCCATACCATACGTGATTGGTCGGTGCCCCTCTCTGTGCACGTGTATTCATAAGCTTTGGCTTTTAGCAATACGTAGTAGCAATGCCGTCAACTTCACTTCATCAGTTAAAAACATGCGGATCGATCGAAGTGTAACGGAGGTCTGCTAGTGCATGTGCAAACATCAATCTTTGTGAGGGAAATGACACCGGACCGAATGGCGTCAGACCAGTTATATTAATTAACACTAAGAAGCGTTAGTTTTGTTTTATTATCCAACTCGGGTCTAATATAAAATGACAAGCAGATTGACTAAGAGACATTTGCTAGCAGGACTTCAAAGGACGTTTCATAGAAGTGTTTAAGAGTTATGCCCACACACACAATATCAGTGTATTACACAGAACAGCTTTCACAGCCGATGTTAAAGTCATTAAAGCTGTTATTTGACCGTTGGTTATCTTAGAATGTGTGTAGCTAAATTCTTCTTAGCACTGTGATGAAAGTGAAATTAGTTTAGCACGCGCGTAGCTCAGTCAAAATGATAACGGAACACTAATCCAGCGACTCTTCCTCTTCTCTAAGGAAGGCCTTGCCCCTTTTTTGTCATATTCCTTTGGGCGGAGGTTATAAAAGGCACTCGGACCAGTGACGTCATTTTCCCTGGGAAGTAGAGGGCTATAGTCCGATCCAGCCGTTCTCTGTAGTCCTTGAAAAGCGAATTCTGTTAAAGACAATATCTCGCTTGGCACTGAACTTCGAGCTTTATCATTTTGCAGGTATTGTTCATGCTCTAACAGCAACATTACACATAAACTAAAGGTTGAAAAATGGGATCGCGTGGAATGGGATCTTTAAGTAATTTTTACAAACATGCCTTACAAACAAACATTACAGTAGTGCATCTTAAGATAAAACAATGGCACTGCTGTATTTTACGATAATGTCAGTGCCATCAGTTTTCAGTTAAGACAGATCTAACATTTTTTTAGTCTAGGAATAGTATTAAGTCCTGTACAGGAAACCACCCTAATATGTCAAATTCGCAACATAGTGTATACAAGTGAAAATTCTGAAAAAATACTGTATTGTGTTGTACATGACGGAAAATACGATCAAAAGAGTTAACTTCTGTGCTGATGTTTTCTCATCTATGTGTGTCATGTATTCGGTAATGTTTTGCTTAAGTTTAACTAGGTGGCAGCCCAATATTGTGAATCACAAATAAAACTCGTTACAGCTCACTTCACTTCGGCTCAGTTTGCTTTTCCACTGCAGTTTAGTACAGCTTCAAAGTGGGTGGGATTATACATTTATCATCATAGTTTCGCCGCCTCTACTGCCGTGGCATCATCAAAGACGTGACACATGAGCAATGGAGCTTATTTATGGTGGATGGCAACAAAACAAAATACTGCCAAAAATACCAGGGGTTCAGAAAGGGGTGGGATGTCTCCTGCTCTCGCTTTTCCCTTTGTCATCTCTGATCGTAAGTGTTATCACCATCTTCATTGAGGGCTTCCCTTTCCTCTAGTGACCTTTTTGTTGAGCATCAGGTCATAACACACGTTCACTTGCTCACCTTTATGTCCATGTGTGTTTCTACAGGGGACTTGGCAGCGCTGAGCATCAGGGGATCTGATCAAAAGAAAGGTCCCCCGTCATCTTTAATATGATGGCCAACGCGGTGAGTTTCAACGTGCGTTTCTGTGCTTATGACGTGTGAAATGTGTAAAGATCAAGCTTTGCAGTATAATTAAATGGACGGTTCAGGGTTTTGTCAAGTCACTTACAGTTCAAGTGGCAGCATGTTAAAAGCACTTTGTTTCCGCTGTTGTTTTCGAAAACAAAAGCAAAAGAAAGTCTTTGAAGGTGAAGCCTTATGATCTCACTTTTATCTTAGCAATGGGAAACTAACTTTATAATATAATGACTTTCTGAAATATCAAAGTTAGTGTTTAGAAGAAAGACAGCTTTAAGTGAAGTATAGTAATTTAAAGAGTATCATTGGTGTTCCTTATCGGCTTAAATAGGTTTTCCTTGGCAGTAGATAGTTTCTATTCTCACTTTACTCATTGAGTAATAGTATTTTGTATGAGATCTTGCTTTTAACACTCGCTGGGAACCCATGCCAACATTTTTTTTCACGTTTTTTAAAGGGACACTTCACCCAAAAATGAAAATTCTGTCATCATTTACTCACCTTTGAGTTGTTCCAAATCTGTAAATGTCTTTGTTCTGAGTAACACAAAGAAATACGTTTGGAACAATGCTTATAACCAAACAGATTTCGCCCCCCATTGACTCCCATAGTAGGAAAAACTACTTTATAATTCTTTAAAGATCTGTTGAACACAAAAGAAGACATTTTGAAGAATGTAGGGCAGCAAACAGTTCTGGGGCACCATTGTATTTGTTCCTGCTATTGGAGTCAATGGGGGGCAAAATCTGTCTGGTTATGAGCATTCTTCCAAATATCTTTCTCTGTGTTCATCAGAACAAAGACATTTATACACATTTGGAACGACTTAAATGTGAGTAAATTATGACCGAATTTTCATTTTTGGGTGAAGTGTCCCTTTAAATCATCCTCTGGGATGTCATGTTGATGAAATCATAGTGACATGCTCTGCGACCTCCGACCGTTCTGAATAGAAGTCTCTGTAAACTCTGCCGACATCTGTTTACTCATCCGTTTAAAGCCCTGAATGCTAAAGATTTTCTCTGTCTTTCGGTGGCTAACACCACAGATTTGATTCAGCCCCTGATCGAGAGTTCGTATGCTTGTTTTAACATGTTCATAGGGGGGTGAGGGAATCATTTCTCTGGGAAGACATTTGCTTGTATGTTTTGTGCTAAATATGGCAGCGCTCATGCTCCCGGAAAACAGGGTATAGAACTTGTTTCCTTAGGTTATGACCTACCACAGCAGTAGCCGGTTCTACTTTATACTCTGATATGTTGAGACATTATGCTATCTGTACAGAGACAGACCTTTATCCTACTACAGTCTGGACAGCTGTTATAGATTCAATGATCTGAACCATATGGGACACATTACTGACAGTTCAGACCAAATGTGCATTTTAAAGAGGCCATGAGAACAGAATTCAATACACTCTTTCTTGCTTCTAGGTATTGAAGACTTTGAAATGTTGCCTTTCAAATACATTTGGATGCTAATAATTTTTGATTGAACAAACTATGAAATAATTGAAAACAAAATAGTGCAGTTTTGTATATGCTTTTATTTTAATTATAATACAATGAATATAATACAAGTAAATGTGAACATTTAAAGGTCCAGTGTTTGAAATTTTGCGGCATCTAGCGGTGAGGTCTAGGGGCGGCATCTAGGGGTGTCTCCACGTTTTCATTTCATTGCCGAAGGAGATAACGCGCTCTGTAGAGCAGTTTGTCCGTTTAGGGCTACTGTAGAAACAACATGGTGAATTCCATGTAAGGGGATCTGCGGGGTATGTATATAGAAATAGCTCATTCTAAAGTAATAAAACGTGACGCTTCATTACATAAGCTCTTTATACACCTCTTATTATACGGCTCATTGGAATGATTGATTCTGATTGGCCAGTTGCGACATTTGAAGGTTCGTTATTCCCAGATAACCTCCTCTCAATACTAATAACTCACGGTAACCCGGATGCAGCAAATCATTTTGTCAGGTTTTTTTTGGCAAATTAATATAAATGTCTTTTAATAACATATGACATTATATTTACAAATTATTAAACCAAGTTCGTGACATTTGAACGTCGTGTCTTACCTTAAAACCGAAAGGAAACAGTCTGCATTCTGTAAAAATGAGCCAATAAAATATTTTAAATTCACATTTCATGTCTATTTTTTACTCATGTGGCAAGTAGCCCTGTAATAAGCGGGATAATGTACACGCTGCCGGCTGTTATATATAGTAGATCTTATACTAGATCACACTGTCAGGAGTTATTTCTGCGATAACAACCGGCTGCCTGTACATTATCCCTTAATGAACACATAGTTATGTACGGTATATTATATTGCATTTCTGTCGATAGATCCTCCAAAATTACACATTGGACCTTTAAGAGACACTTGTAAAAATGTATTGGCTAAATAATATTGCATTAGATTACACGGTATCAAATCAAGTGAAAAAGAAAAACAGCATAGTCCTCAAGCAATCCATTTCACATAAAGAAGTTTATGAACAAAGAAATGTATATTGTACATTCAACCAATTCACTTTTAGTAGTTGTGAAAATTGTTGGGTGTAACTAGTAACTAAGTAATTAGTCTCTGTAATTTCATTACCTTTCCCTTGAAAAAGTAAAATAAGGGATTAGTCAAATTTTTTCTGTAATTTAAAAACTTTGTGTAATACAAAAGTGTGCAGTATACAGTACAGTATGTGTGTGTGCAATAGTGGAATTGACATCAAAATTCAAAGTCGAACTTTAAAATCTGTGCTTTAATCTATAATTCTCACCTTTGTAATACTTTGGTCAGTTAATAATACTACTTTATGTAGTTTGTTAAAATTTATTTGAATGAATTAAAAGGGACGTTTCATGTCTATCCTTGATTCACTCAACTAAGCAAGGTATATATAGGATTTAGAAAGTAATTAGTAATAAGTAACTAGTTTGGAGAGAGAAATTTGTACAGTAATCTAATTACACTATTGAATATATTATAAGTAGCTAGTAATTCATTACTTTTTCAGAGTAACTTGCCCAACACTGGTCGTGAAAATGATTAACTTTTCAAATTTCTTCCTCATCTCAGGTTGGCGCTGCAGCTCTGTGTGGAGATCTCAAGGCCTTTCTGAACCAAAACCTGACCAAAGGTAAAAGTCAACATTTTTAACATAGCATAAGCGTCATACCTAAACATTACCATAAAATAAATGACTGAAAAATCATTTATAAGCTTGGAGAATGTTTGATTCTTCACGATGGAATGAGCCCTTTACCTAGTTTTTATTTTCAGTCATGCACAGGCAATAAAAGAAATCACAGGCAATTACGAGCAGGCAGTAAACTTTACGCACTACCGTTTTCTTGTAGTAGTTGTTCAAAGTGGGTTTTAAGTAGATAGTTACTTGTGTACCTCATAGACAGACTGTGCATGCATCAACCAGCATCGTATATTAGCGTTGCTTTCTCATGTCTCACTTCAGTGTGCAGAAAGCCTCGGAAATACTGGTAGTGATGTTTGGAAAACCTGGTCTTGAAGCATATTTTTGGTTTTGTTTGGAGTTGCATTTGCTATCACTAGTGGTGCGTGAATTACGCACTTTGTCTTTAGGCGGGTTATCAATAAAACTTTGGCTTCAGATACATATTAAGTTTGTAGCACTCATCCACTTGTGATTTTCCCATCATCCGTGCACATACTGTGCAGCCAGAGTCATGTAAGTTCTGATCAAAGCTCCAATGACTACCAGTGTTTGTGAGTGTGAGTGTGTTCAGCATTCAGCCACTCATCTATTCAGGTTTTCTGCTCTCTGGGGCTTTCCACTGCTCTCAGATCAGTCCAGGCATGAGCAAGCGAGCGCCCATCCCCTGAGCGGCCGGCTTGAGCAGTAAGAACGCAGCCAACTGCGCGTGTGTTTGGAAAGAGGAAGTCCCGTCGCAGGCCGAGACACGCTCTCAGTGAACGGGTCCGCCGTCTGCGCGTATCCCACTCTGCATGGGTGAAAGTCCACGTGTGGGTGGGTGGGTGGACTCCCTCTGCGCTCGCTCGGCAATGCCTGGCGAGCCTCTCAAGTTTCCAATGAATGGTAACAAAAGGGGACTGAGGGAGAGAAAGAGGGACAGCAGATCCCAGCCTGCTAGGCGGCTTTGAAACATGCTCTCCAATCCTCTTCAGGTAATTCCTGCATGTCTGTTTTATTTCTCCCCCCTCCCATTGCATTGCATTCAGAGGTTGTGTAGGAGCAGCTGGGAAACCTGCACGTGCTTCTGGATGGCACGCAGAGGGGAAGTCTCTCTCTCTTTCTCTGTTTTTGGGTCAATGTGGAAGTTCCTCCACAGCTCTGTTTAGGGGGAGGGTTAGTGGGGGCGTCCCAGTCTGTCCATGGGGCTCGAACTTGGACTTTTCCTCAGATCATAGGAGAAATAGTTAAAGGTGAGAAGTATGGAAGTGCTCGTTCTCCCCCATCAGAAACGAACAGGTACATCTGGATTTTAATGAAGGTCTAATAGCTATATTTGGAATGCCTTTTATTTCAAGCTGTCCATGACTTTATTTCTAAGGTGTTTGTCAGGGCGATGTTATGCGTTTAAGTGGGTTCAGATCAGTTTTTTGGTTATTGGTGAGATGTTTCTGTGGCACTGATGTGGTTTCGCGTCATGTTGATGTTTGCCAGTGCATGTGCTGGCATCTGTATGGGCAGCCCCCAGGAAGTTATTGTGTGTTTTTCTCATTTGTGTTTCTCCTCTTGCTTGTTCCAATGTACAGAAGTCATTCTTGATGTCTTGTGTATTTTGTTGGTATTACTAAGATTATAATGTCAAACAAACACTGAGCACATTGTGTGTGTGCGTGTGCTAGACTGCTGCTCAGCTGTATTCTAATGTGGCTTCGCTCATTGTTGCTTTAAAGAGCATGCGGCACTGACGCATTCTCACACTGAGGCCCTTCAGACACTGCAGACCTGCTGCCACAGACTCATTCATTACACCGGCTCTGACATTTTCGTAGCCGCTATCATGGGATAGGTTTATTACTGTGGATATTTTGTAACCCTAGTTGCTGTCCTCTAGCCAGTCATATCAAGAGTATATTGACCTCAAAACTGTTGGTTATACTCTTTGTTTCGGTCAGATTGGTGATTTTTGGTAACATGCTCTATTTCGTGCTTGCATTGCTCATTGACTGGGTTGTTAGAGTGACGGTCAAAAGTGCTGTTGTATTGTGTCAAAGTAAGAAATCTGTTTTTCATTGATGGTTGGTACGTAATGTTGTTCTAAGCCGGTGGTCACACTAGACTTTGTGTTCCTCTCATTTCCTGGGAAGGGAAGTGTGAGCGGGAACGCAAGCATATGTGTGGATTTTTTGTCTTTCGCTGCGTAGAAAGTAAATGTATGGTGAACTCTGACCTCTGAAAGCCAAACACGTCACTGGTTTAAATGTCACTGATTGATCTCTTTGCTGAGAATTTAACATGGAAGAAACGAATGCAAACTTAAAGCTGCAATCCGTAACCTGTAATTTTGTACGTTAAAAGTAAAGACATTTGGGTAGTTGACAGACTAATAGACAAATTTGTTCTATGGTTTGACTGCAAGAATTTAGAAAAACAATTAAAGGCTAAAATACACTACAAGACTTTTGCTCACACTTTGCCCAGATTTTCTGAGTCTGCAGATTTGATCAGTTAGTGTGTTTCTATCTGAAACTTTCAAAAAGTCTGCGAGTGTGTATGATGTCTAGTTTAAAAAAAATTGGTTCAGATTTTAAAAGTCTTGTAGTGTTTTCCAGCCATAATATAAATATAAATAATATAAAACAGTTTAATTAAACATTTTTGTATATATTTTGCTGTCACATAGGACACATGCAAGATTTATTCGTCAACTACTCATTTACATCAAGTAACCTGCTATTTTCTGTTTCTAACATAGATGGCGATATAGAGGCAAAAGTTGTAGGATGAAGGGACAAAGCAAATTTTTTTTTTTTGATTTTTATTTGCATTCATCTGCCATGTTCATATTATGTGTTTCAGGTTAGATTCCAAACAATCTTGTGACTGGCCTGTCACAGTCATGTTTAACACAGTACACAGTCTTGTCTGCTCCTTTACATTGGTCAATATCTGCTGTGACGCAGAGGTTTTACTCAAAATAGAGTTTTTGTTTTTAAGTTCGCAGGCATGCATTGAGTGGGAGTTTTGGCATGCGTCGTCTCATTCAGACAGTACAGGGTGTGTTCAACCTTGTGCGTGAATGTGCGGTTGTGCGCAATTGCAGAGCTCATTTGCATGACTTTGCATTTGATATGCCACAATCTTTCAGTGATTTGCATCTTCATTTAAAAGACACCACAGAATTTTAAAAAATGAACGTCTGTTTCAGGATCTTTTCAAGTACGCCTCGCCCTCTGTGACTATACTGTAACCTTCCCTCATACATATTCTTACTACACAACAACAGACACTTATTGTTGAGAGACATTTACTACTCTCTAAAGTATCTGGATACTTAAGCCGAGCTTAGAAACATAGAAATGTCATTGCATTACCTAACAAAATGAATTTTATTTAATGTTTGAAGTCAGCTCTGCTAGCAGAATAAGCAAAGGTGTACTTTCTCACATTAACCATGGCCATGTTCCACCAAGCTACCATAGTATGAACATTTTCTTTGTAAATGTCTCTGTTCTGTTGAACACAAAATAAGATATTATGAAAGATGTAGGAAAGCAAACAGTTGACTATCATTGTCATTTTTCCTTCTATGGTAGTCAATGGTGGCCAAGCACTGTTTGGTTACAAGCATTCTTCCAAATATCTTTCTCTGTGTTCACCCGAACAAAGACATTTATTAAGATTTGGAACAATTTCAAGGTGAGTAAATGATGACAGATTTTTTGGGGGGGCGAACTGTCCCTTTCAGGTACATTTTATCAGTATGTATGCGTGTTCCCTGGAATTGAACCCATGTCACTGACATTCCCAGTTTTTCCAGTTAGAAGACGTTCAACACTAAACAAAACAAGATTGAATTCATACAAAGTGTAGTAGAGCACGATGTGTAAAGAAAGCACACAATCCATAATCTGTTGCTCTTCTATGTACAGGCTTTCCTCACAGCTCTGTTTGTACACACAAAGCTGACTGTGTTTATGTGTTTGCAGGCAACATTTCCCTGGTAACACCGTCCAGTTACAGCCCAGCCACCAAGATCACACTAGGAACGGTCAATTCCAATGTGGGAGCCCAGATGGTTAGTGTCACACCAACATGCAAGCTTACTGTGCAAAAAGTATTTAAACACATGCTACCAGACATCCACGGAAAGCAAGAGTTCATAACCTCACAAACACAACTCGGTTTACGACTGGGGCTAGACAGTTTAGCTAAACATTTTGATGTTTCACTTTTTAGTGCTGTTTGAGAGATTTTTCTCAATATTTGTGTTTGCTCTGAAATGGCTTTAGGGTCACAATCGCAGCGTCCGAAATCGAATACTGTGACAGTACGTACTGAATTTGAATAAGTACATACCGTTCAACCGTTAAAACAGTACGTTCTATGTAGTATGAGTGGGGGTAGTATGAATACATTTCAAACATACTACACCCGCAATGTTTTATGGTCATGTGACCCATATGCTCTTTGACCTATGACGTATTAACAACAACTTGTACGTAGGCGCTGATAAAAACATAATTTAGTCATGAGAAATTCATTTGTTGGCACTTAGATTAAAAACAGACATCCGCCTTAAAGTTTTGCGCTATTTTAATTTGACTTCTTATTTGGAAATGGGACCATTTCGGACGCAGGGAAAGACACCGTAATTTGAACTAAACAGTTGTTAACTTGTTATAAATATAATACACATTTAAGTCATTTCTCTCCGTTTGTATTAGAAATTAGAAATAAAATGCAAAACTGGAAAGTTAATAATTTTTTTGTGATGCCGGAAACGAAAGGTTAATTCAATTTTGAAACTAAATGAATTGAACGGGACTGATTAAAACTTCCCTACTCTTCTGCCGTCTTTGATGTC
This sequence comes from Triplophysa siluroides, assembly GCA_006030095.1. NCBI lineage: Eukaryota > Metazoa > Chordata > Actinopteri > Cypriniformes > Nemacheilidae > Triplophysa > Triplophysa siluroides. The sequence goes on from VCII01000090.1 coordinate 339,533, forward strand.
AATATGGTTTTAACACAGTTTTAAAAGAAAGTGCATTAAACTCCTAACAACATTCACTATCTTGGTGATTTTTATATTGTCTGCATAAAAATATAGAGTATAATTTGTGACAATCTAATTTTATCCAAGCCTAATTACATCAAAATATTACAACACTGTGCACAAAATAAAAAAACTATTATTCTTTTAACCATTTACTAATCACTGCTTTTCCACAAACTTTTAGTGTGGATGTGAGATATGATTCTGCAGTTCACATTGTGGCCTGAAGAGGGCAGTCATGTCCTTAGAGAACTGAGATTTACGTTCAGCTCTATTTAGACACACTACAACATCATGTGCTTGTGTCTGCTGTACATGAACAATAGATGACACATGGGGGGGATGGAAAGAGGAGGGTGTTTGTGGGTATGTACGGCTGTAGTGATGAAGCAAACAGACTTAAGTAAAAAATGACCTAACAATGAAAGCAAAAGGTTTTCAGGGTTTATTAACATCTGGCTCCCCCAGTGCCATGCCATTTGTTTAGTGCAATTCAACCTGTTTGGCCGGACAGTAGAGGATGGCAGGGTGGAAAGGGCAGTTGGAGTGATGTGGAAACTTGTTTAAACGTGTCATTGTTTTTTTGCATTTTGTTTTGTGTGTTATGATGACGTGCTTTGTCTTGCCATCATCATTCTATCACTGAAGCAGAAGGGCCGGGCTTGAACGAAGTGGCTTTCTGTGGTTAAGTTAGAGAACACAACTGTGTTGTTTGCCAGCACCTCTGCTAATGACCTTATTACCGAGTGGATAGCATGAGAGACCCTCATTAAGACCCTCGCTCGCTCATTACACCGATGTGTACCTCAAGCACACACACTCACATACAGATTCCTTTTAAAGTGAATAAGTCTTCCACACATTCATGCAAATCACATCCTCCACACACAATGTCACCTGCATATCTATAACATGGTGCCATAGAAAAGATGGTATGGGGGAATATGGAGATGAGAGAAGCTGTGATTCGGCATGAAATACTAGCTTACTGCGTTTTGCCTGGTATTGTGAGAATAATATTTAAAACAATATAAAGCATATATAGAATACATTTGTTTCATAAATTGTTGGATATTGGATTTTGTTATGATTAGATGTTTCGCTTTAATATAAAGAGAAAAGTCGTGGCATATATATTGTTTCATTCATCACGCTAGAAATTGGGGTTGAGAGCATTGCATTGTGGGATATCGTGTTCTGTGCGTTGTCCTGCAGTAGGTGATCTATATTCCAGGCATACAGAAAATGTACACACACTGCACAAAACGCATGATGCATTATGCAATAGTAAGCCAGTGTGTCGTTCCAGAAATAGCTAGGGGGATTTATCTCTTGAAACGCAGTGATGACGGATGAGGGCTGCTGTTCTTGTCTCTAGTAGGCCCTGTTTGCTCTCCCTAGAGGATGGAGCACTATAACGTATGTGGGGAGATTCAGGTTAGCATTGAGAAAGCGATGAATGTGGAACAGGAAGACGCAAGGTGGAAATGCGCGAGTGTACTTTGAGTCGAAGCTCTTCTACAGGCAGCACTAGACTGCACTAGAAGCAAGGAGCCATTTGTTCATCACATTGTTGCTTTGCCATTGAGCCTTCGTCTGAGTTGTAAATGCAGTGTGACTGATCCGTCTATTTAAGAACTCCTATGAACGGTGAAAAGTGATCTTGAGATACAACTCTACCTTTCATCATCTGCATGTTCAATTTGCATATTCTCTGATCACAAATTTCTCTCTTTTCTCTTCTTTATAGATTTTAAGCACACCACAGAGATTGTCTCACCCTGGAAATATCCTCATTGGCAGCCCGTTCACACCGCACACGACACCGGTTGCCATGGTTACTCAGGCATTACTTCCCGAGGGCAATGAGTGGACCCCGGGGTGAGCTAACATACACTTTTCTACTTATAACACACACTTCAATGTGAAAACTTGATGCTTGATGCCTCCCCACTGACTGTTCTCTGACTGTATGGGAGTTTGAAATTAAAGGGGTCATATTGCACGAATACGTGTTATTCTGTGTCTTTGGTGTGTTATAAGTTGCCCATGCATGTATTAGACACGTAAAATTGCAAATATTAAAGTGTCTGAACAAAAGATGCATTCTATCTAAAAGCGAATGCTCACCCAGACCTGCCTGAAACACCTCGTGTAACCACACCCCCACATCTACGTCAGTTCGTGGTATGATTTGACAAAGACCGCCCAAATGTTTTTTAACCTTAAATGAAGTATATGCATTGCGTTACATGTAAAACAAATGATAATATTTGTTTTAGCCGTGTCATATGACCTCTTTAAGAGATTTTTATACTTGATGTTTTACAAAGATAAAATGAAAACATACTTTATACGGATTAAAAATCATTTTGAATCATATTTGTGTGCCGTCATTTTAGGGCTTTATCAACATTTGACGTACACGCAGCTCTGAAATCAGACACATCTCTCGATGAAATCTCATGATCCTAAGTGCTCACAGGAGACACGTTTGAGAATCCTGTTAATACTAGAGATAAACGTCTCTCTGTCTCGCCTGTCCACTCGTGTCGGGATCACCCGAGACAAATGTCAGCAGCAGGTGTACACAGGGCCCCTGGTGTCGAGATTGACTGGGACAAACTCACATTTGTTTTTCTTGTCGTTTCTTTGCAGGAACCAAAAAAGGACACATGACTACATAGATTCCTATTACTCAGACAGGTGAGCATCTCATTTTGTCACTGATATTTTATTCATCATAAAAATCATTAAAGCATTTATGTCAAATTTAAATGTGTGAAATAAAAAATATAAACGTGTGTTTTGCAGGGATGGACTGTTTTCGAGTGATTCCCCATCTAGGTAAGTGAGCAGATCCTGGAAACTAAATGGGCTTGCCTGTGGGACGAATGCTCGTGTTTTAGTAGGATTTACGAGGCTCAGATGTTGTGCGGGACAGTGGCTGATCACAGCTGCACCCCCAGCTGTGTTTCAGTGTCCCTAATGAGTTTCTCCCTATAACACACAAACACACACAACCTCTCCTTCACCTCAGTTTCATCTTAAGACTCTGTCATTAGTATTGATGATGCAGATAATGGAGCAGCAGGAGCTCGAACAGTAAAACTCTCATGTTAGTCATCTAATATGGAAGGCTGAGGTACTTGTTTATATCAATATACAGAAAAAAAATATTTTTTATATATACAGTGGTGTGAAAAAGTATTTGCCCCCTTACAGATTTTTTTTTGTGCATATTTGTCATGCTTAAATGATTCAGATCATCAAACAAATTTTTATATTACTCAAAGAAAACCAGAGTAAATACAACATGCAGTTTTTAAATGATGCTTTTATTTATTAAGGGAAAAAACAATCCAAACATTTCTTACCCTATGTGAAAAAGTAACTGCCCCCCTTGATAAATCATGAATTAACAGTGATGAATTGAATAACTGAGTTAAATTTCACTAGCCACACTCAAGCCCTATTACTGCCAGACCTCAATAAAAAACTGAAGTAGAACCTGTCTGACAAACTGAAGTAGTCTGAAAGATCTCCAATAGCAACACATCATGCCGCGATCTAAAGAAATTCAAGAACAAATGAGAAACAAAGTAATTGATATGTATCAGTCTAGATTTGTATTAATTAGAAAGAACATTTAAAAAAAGAAATAGTATTTTTTGCCATTTTTCTCAGTTATCAATAAACCTTTGTTTATTAGTCGATGATGTACATATACTGTACAATATGATTTAAATATTAGATTTTTCAGGGTTATATTTAAGTTAATTTGTAAGGTATAATTCATGGCACGACGTGGAGGCCAAAAACCACCCGACGTGAAGCAGATAGGGGTCGTCTCTGCGAAGTGCATTGAAATCCTTTGTTGGAATGCTAGATTCTGATTGGCCAATTTGCAGTTTCGTTATTCCCAGATAACAACCTTTCAAAACTAATAACACACGGTAACCGGATGCAGCAAATCATTTTGACAGGTTTTTTTTGACAAATGAAATATAAATATGTCTTTTAATAACATATGTGACATTATATTTACAAACGATTAAACCAAATTGCCTGTTTATTACATTTGAACATCGTTTCGTACCTTAACACCGAAAGTAAACAGCTTTTCCTCGTAGAAGGTCTGCATTCGGTAAAAATGAGCTAAAATAATATTTCAAATCTGCTTTTTTCTCATGTGGCAAGTAGCCGTGTAATAAGCGGGATAATGTACAAGCAGAAGGCTGTTATGGCGAAATAAGCCCCTACAGTGTGTTACAAGTGCTGATCACACTGTCGGGGCTTAGTTCTGCGATAACAACCGGCTGCCTGTACATTATCCCTGACTTAATGCACGGCTAGCTGTGGATTATCCTGTTTATACCGTGGTCATTTACCAAGTTAAAGCTAGTACTGATGTTTACATTGTCATTTTTGAACAGGCGTGAAAATGACGTTTTTTTCAAACGTTGATCAAGCTGACTGGAACTACCCGTGCATCAAGCGGTTTTAATGCACACCTTCCAGCCAATCAGAATCAAGTATTCAAACAGACCATAGTAGAAATAGTAAATAGTTGCCATAAAATTATACCTTTTTTTATGGTTTTCCATGCACACTTACAAATATTATTAAAAACGTACTAAATAAATGAGAAATCATTTTAATTAATTTTCAGATATGATAGAATGCTTTTCACTTTCGGCTTTTAAAAAATGTAACAAATGTATCTCAGTTCCCATTACATACCTGGTTGCCTGTTGGTCTCCTGAGTCTCTTATTTTCTGCATTCTGGCAGATGTGTCTTTTCCTGCAAAAGGTCAGACGAGCCTCCCTCCCCCTCTATTCCCCCAACACTTCCTCTTTTTCATTCCTCCATCTCTCTCTCTCTCTCTCTCTCTCTCTCTCTCTCTCTCTCTCTCTCTCTCTCCTGTACTTAGACTGCATTTCTGTGATGCTGAAACAGTCTTCACAAGAGGAGAGCACGTCTCGACACTGTTGCTAAGCAGAAATGTGCATGCGTGGATGTCTTTCACACACGGGCACCCGTGAGAACCGCTTGCGCGTGTATACGCGTGTCACACTGGCATTCACATGCACAAAGAGAGCGGTGTGTGTGTGTGTCCTTTCTACACTGCAGTGCTTCACTCAATTAGAGGCAGATTCTGTTCTGAAACTAATTTGTCCTGACGACTGGAACCCTTAAACTGTTACCACTGTACCCTCCCCCTTTTCCTCTCTTTTTCCTCTGCATCTCTGGACTCCATTGAGCAGTGTTTACATAATTCACCCCACAATGTAGAGGCTGTGTATACTCCGGGGGGAGAATAGATGAATGAATGAATTTTTCTACCGATCATTCACATCTGAGCAGGCCTTGGAGAACTGAGGCATCCTTTTGTTTTAAGTGAGAAAGCCCCTGCGGCACACATAAACATGCTGGCATGCGTGACATCAGATGCATCACAGCATGCTTAACCAATAGTGAGGGGTTTCTGTTAGTGCGGCACAGAAACGCTGAGGTTCGCTCACTACACCAGCACAGACCCATTATGTAACCTGCTGGTACCTGTAACAGCTTCCATTTCTTTGTTCTTCTCGTGCTTTGCTGTGTCTGTCATTTTTCCTTCTTTTTATATTGATGGCGCTGTCTGCACCTCACCAGGATTAGCAGAAACTCAAAGCATTACATTTCTGCATGTCACCCAACATTCACGTGGTTCATGTTGGTCACACGTTTTCTCTCTCGTTCACACATATCGTGTGCGTACGTGTTTTCCCACTTCTGTCATGAACGTGACGCATCCCCTGTGACACGACCCCAGGCATAAGACCCAGTGAAATGCAAAACACACACACAGGTTTATAAGATCTCACACTGAAATCAGCAAATGAAGGAAATCAACTGGAACATAATGGATAGAAAGCGTCAGCACAGGTCTGCAAGTAGAAAAGAAACGATGGGCTTCTTTCAGCTCGTCACTGACATCACAGTTTGGTTATATCTGACTTGAGTATCCACTGCACTGAATGGCCAAAGCAGCAGCAAGCCTGTGAAATTATCGTCATGGCTACCAGACGCATTGCAACCTTTTTTTTCTTATAAATAATAAAAAAATTTTTTTTTTAATAATTCTTATTTGATTTGCATGAATAATTCTGTGTCATGAGATAATAATTATGATGTAAAATTTTGTGGGAGACTTGATTTTAATCCGCATACATTTAAAACAGTACAACAAATAATAAAAAGTAATCTGTATACACAAATATTTCATGACAATAATGCAACAACGATCATAAAATGGGCTTCAATTTTTCTTTTGAATCGGGTGAAATTTTGTGTGTTTGCACAAAACATGTTTTTGACAGTGTCTGTAAATGAAACATCACATGTTTATTTTGTCTCTCCGCAGTAAGAGAATGAAGAGAGCAGATAAGAACGGTAAAGGACTAAGGCATTTCTCCATGAAGGTGTGCGAGAAGGTACAGAAGAAAGGCACCACATCCTACAACGAGGTGGCAGACGAGCTGGTCGCTGAATTCACCCACGCCAGCAGCCTGATACCCACTGACTCGGTGAGTGTCTGTGAACAACAGACTTAAGATGTTATAGCGAGACGTTTTTAGGCTTGTGTAATGACGTCACACAGTGCAGGTGCCACAATGCAAATTGTTTAAACAGTTTATTGTATAGGAAGGAAACTAAGATCGCAGATGTAAATGCTATTGCCTCGTGTGTCAAAGCTGTTGCTTTTTGTCCACCTGTATAAATCCTGGTTGGATCTGTAAAGTTAGGAGTACTCACTGTTGATCTAAATGCCTCGCATATCAGTCAGTCTTTAAGATTTAGACTAAATATATGAAGGCTTTCAGCGGCGATCCTTTATGATTACCCTTTACTTGTGTCGTTTAGATTCTCTGAATACTGTTAACGGCAGGATACAAAGTAAAGAATCCACTTTCATGTCACACATTAAAAGTTTTCCATACCAATAAAGTGATAATGTATGTACTGAGCGTATAATGTGAGCTCAACGCGGTGTAAATATTTGAGAAATAAAACGCAGGCTTTTGAACCTCCAGCATTCCAAGGCTGGTGTTGTACTTGAGAGGAGTGATATTTCAGTAAACATAGAAGAGGTATTTTGCCGGGAAAGGTAATTCGTACATCATACATTTTTAGAAAGAAATATTCAGCTGTAGTGACGTTAACACATACCTTTGTGAAGGCGGGAATGTGGTTCCCACTGGCCAATGTTTACATTAACATCCTTCACTCGTCCACAGTCTCAATGATTAAATGATGCTAGAAATACTATAGACCTTTAGTTTCTGCATCAAGTAATAAAGAAAACACAGAATCACAGCATGAAGAAATGGTTTCAAAATGGTTTAAAAGGATGCAAACTTTTTCATAACACATATGTGAGACACAGTGTTTGTACATATACGTTTATGTTTATGAACAATTCAAATCCGTCCCCCACCAGCACCAGCACCACGACTCGACTCGTGAGGAACATGTGCACTAACTGCATCATTGTCATGTTCTCATTGCCGCTTCTGATAAGTTACTTTTGTCGGTTAATGGTCTTAATGGTTTTTACCTAATGCGTATCTTACAGTAAACACTGCCGTTGACTTTCTGTCTGCCAGGCTGATCTTTCAGAAATGACAGATGTATACAGTCACGGTTACACCTCACCTAAAATGACCATCAGTTAGTCAATGTGTGTTTACACAGCAGAGTAACGGCAGAGCTCTCCAGGTTTCTCCTGCAGCCTCTCATGTTCATCTGAACTGTGATTTATCTGTCTGCGAGTTATGAAGAGCAGGGAACACTTCCTGCAACACTGTGCAATCTCCACCACTCTCCAAAAACCTGAGGAAAAACAGCAACTGTTTTGACCGCTGGCCTCAGTTCAGTTTATAAGAGTGCCTCTTAGTGAATATTTGATAAGATTCTTTCTGACAGCACACACAGTGGAATGCCAAAAAGTGTAATTAAACAAGACTTTACTGCAGATTTAGGAGGGTCGGGGGTTCAACCAGAGAGACGGAAAAATGAAGTGCAGAAGGGATGATCGCACACTGCGCCGCTCTTTGTGATGTTATTAAAGGTGTATTTTCACACACAGCAGGTGTACGACCAGAAGAACATCCGTCGACGTGTTTATGATGCGCTCAACGTGTTGATGGCCATGAACATCATCTCTAAAGAAAAGAAGGAGATCCGCTGGATTGGCCTGCCCACAAATTCAGCCCAAGAGTGTCGCAACCTAGAGGTGTGTGTTTGTGTGTGTTTCAGAGACAGATTCACATAATGACATAATTCACATAATGACTACACAAATGGCTTCTGTTCTAATTAAGACCCTTATTCTGATTAAGCATTTAATCAGAATAAGACATTGACATGCTCCACAGCTTTATGCTTATTTTTTATACATTTTAATAAGCATATAAATGAAAAATATCCTTGACTGGTTTATTTTTACCATGCGTCTGTATATGTAGCATCTGATAGTACTTCAGTTTGGACAGGTGTGTAGATAAATAAATATACCAAACAATATTTCTACATGGCTCATAATTGTTTTAATGCATGCAAACACCAGATTTATAATTCAGATTTCTGTTATATTGTATTGGAGTTTGGCTATAGAGAGTTAATGTTTTCGATACAAATAAGTCATAAATCATGTAAACAAAACCGAATTGATTAATTTGACACCTACATTTCATTTTCATGCATACAGTATATCAGCATTCGGTCTTATCGAATGTGCGCACGAGTATACAGAACCGTGATCATTTAAGAATAGTAATGCTTTTTGCTGCATTGTTGGGTTTTAGTTAAAGCTGAAATTAAATGATTAAATGAAGTGCGTGTGTGTGTTTGAACATCCCTCTGACACCATCTGTTAGTGTCACATCTGTGGTAGTCTGACAGACAGAGGGTGAATGGAGGAGGATGATGGAGAGGAGGAAGGGTGGTGGGGAGGGCAGCCCACACACACATACACGCACATGCACCTTTACTCAATGATGTGAGCCATCTAAAGCTGTTATCTGTGTGTTACTGAATCTCACACCTCTATACTTTTAGAGCTATAGTGTACAACAGTTGAGTTCAGTGTATTATGGAGTTGTACAATAGGCCTATAAAGAATATATTCTCTCCATTTCTAGTGACATCATTTTGTGTGTGTGTGGTTGTCTTTCAGTTGGAAAAACAGAAGCGCTTGGAAAGAATCCGGCAGAAAAGAGCCCAGCTAGAGGAGCTGGTATTACAGGTTTGTACTACACCTGTGTGTGATTTGGTAGAGTAGCTTCTAAGATAAATCTTGACACAACAATATAAACGATGCCAATGGATCATATCATTCACATTTAAATTGTTGAATATTATTACTTATTCTGTATATTAGTAGTACTCTTGAGCCAGTTAGCATCAAAACCCAAACTAGCTTGAATCCGCTCTTCCATTCCAACAAATAAAAGGATGAGCATTAAACGGCAGATGAGAAGAGGGAGGAGTCGTATTTACTGGGGCCAGCTGTGGAAAGCAGCAATCTCCTAATATTGATCCAGTTTTTCCAAGAAACTAAGACGCCCAAGCGCCATCCATCTCCTGTTGTGAAGCTCACCCACACAATCACAGTAAATCATCACATTCTGTTTGTAAGACATTCGACCCTAGCGCTTTAGCACATTAGCACTAAAAGTCTGCGTTACAGACGTGTGCAAGTGAGGCATATTGTACTCCAGTCGATCAGAGCGATGAAGTCATAGATGTTTGGTGCTAGGATATCGAGTGCTGCTAAATAAAACTCATTGACTCGGTTCTAGTCCATGTCCAGCCTCTATGCATGTGCGTGTGTTGTGCTACGATCACGCAAAGATCTTTAATGATCAACAGTGTCTGATTTAATTTTGTTTATTGGCTCTGTTTGGATGTACAGTAAATGAAACTACTGAAAGGCTCTGTGTATACGTATATGTTGATCTGTGCGTTTCTTGCCGTGGAGCAGCAGATCGCCTTTAAGAATTTGGTACAGAGGAACCAGGCCAGCGAAGCGTCAGCACAGTCGCCTCCCCCTCCAGGATCTGTCATCCAGCTTCCCTTTATCATCCTCAACACAGACGTCCGCACCGTCATCGACTGCTCCATCTCTAGTGATAAGTACGTGATTTCTCTCAACCATTTTGTCTATCTGTTTTTATTAGAGTTTGTGTCTTTACGGCCTTTTTGTGATGTAGCAATGTCCGATAAAATAAAGCCACGGATGTTTTTAAACTAACAGACTGAAACATGTCATATCGTAGAGTTCATCTGTTATTTTAATTTTTCAACTTCTGGGCCACGTGCATTGTTAAACAAGGAAACACATGTTTTTCATGCTTCCTTTAATGCTCCGTAATCAAATCATAATCATAATAAAAAAACTGAAACTTTTCTTTGCTTAAAATAAAGAGAAAGGCGAACTGGTAAAAATAAACTTCAGTCACTTACTGAACAACGACCTCTTATTTCATTTTAATTGTGAGAATCAAAGTGTAGGACATCAAATATGTGTTGATGTGCAAATGAAGAGTTTGGTTCTAAAATGAGTAACTCCGATTTTTTTAATTTGTCAGAAATCAGGTTGTTTTATTGTGCATTCCAATTAATATCAATCAAACCACAGTTTTGTTTTGATTTAAGCCATAACATCTCAAATGATACAGATAACTAACACAATAAAACATGATAACATAATAAAGCAGATTTTTGAAAAATTATCTCATCTTGGAACCAAACTCTTCAAACATGGATGGAATGTAAATGGGTAATGTGATCATCTACTCAAAATCGACCAAAAAATGCATGTGTTCACATTGATTTTGAAAGCCTGTATAAAATAATTTTAACTTGACTCACATTCATCCCTCCAAACAGGTGTGAATACCTCTTTAACTTCGACAACACGTTTGAGATCCATGATGATATCGAGATCCTGAAGCGAATGGGCATGTCTCTGGGGCTTGAGAACGGCACATGCTCTTCAGAGAACCTCAACGTGGCCAAATCTCTAGTTCCTAAGTCCCTGGAAGCGTATGTCCTTGGTGGGTACCTGAGAAACTTGTGACATGGTTTCTGTTTTGTTTCTTTTTCAATAACATTTGGTCATTTTGTTTGGACACTAGCACTCCATTATTCCGTATCTTGTGTGAATTCTGGCACCTAAAACCACAGGTGCTTTTTATTAGTCCAAATGTCTCTTGTCAACTTATCTTTTCAATTTTTTTTGTCTGTTACATGACAGGCAATGAGAAACTCAAATTAACCATTACAACCTTGTAATCACATCCATGCAATTTAAAAAGCGTTTTTTCTTCACTAGAAAAAAAACACATTTACATCAATGAGACAACTAGACCAGCTGCGGTCATCTGATGGGAATTACATCAGATATTTAGCTTGGAAGCCGAAGGGTTTTGTTGTTGTTGTAACTTTAAAACTCAGTAGAAGCACATTCTTGGCATAAGGGCTGCTACATAAAAATAACAATATCAAGACAGGTGACAAAAAAGAAATGTCTCAGTGGTTTTGTGTTCATATAATGGAAGTCAATGGGGGCCAATGTATCTTCTTTGTGTTCTCCAGAAGAAAGAATAGCCCCCCCCCCCAAAAAAACTGTATTTACCATAATTTCGGCCAAACTGGACTCTTTCTTCTGTTGATCAAAAGAAGATATTTTGAGAAATGTCTCAGTGGTTTTGTTCATATAATGGAAGTCAATGGAGGCCAATGTTGTTTGGTTACCATCATTCTCCAAAATATGTTTTTTTGTGTTCTGCAGAAGATAGAAACCCATACAGGTTTTAAAATGACAACATAAATTGTTTCTCTGGAGATCTTGACTGTATCGCAGGATTTTTATTGAACGTCATGTCATTGTGTCCCAACAGGAATGGCCAGAAACTCCAACAGAACACCTCTCAGTCACACAAAGTATGTTTACCTCGAGCTTCTGTTAAATACACAACATTTATACGTAGTAAACAAATATTTTCTTTCTTTCGTATGCATGTAAATGTAAATTACTATAATTACCATTTGGATTCACTTTTAGATAACCCCACCTCTCTCCACATTCACAGCAGCACTGCCCCATCACGCACCTCAGAGTCTTGGGGTCACACACCCAGCTCCTTCAACGAGGAAGAGGACGACGAGGACGATGACAATCCATCTTCCCCAGAGTGAGCGACCGCTCAGCGGGACATCAGCCATCGCTGTCTACACCGGGACAGGATTCCCGAGCAGTGCCGGGGAGGAACGCCACACAGGAAATAAGCTGCCACTCCTCGCTATATTTCAATATTTTTAACTTCCCTCACAATCTGTCACTTCCTCTTTCTCAAAGAAGACTTTGGCTCGCGGAGAAACAGTTGGGTGTGTTTCTCAATTGCTTTTTCTATGCTAGCAGTTAATGCGAGAGCTGCAGGTCGGGCTGCAGAGGAGGGGAAATAAGTGAAGGTTAACATTTGTCATTAAAGATCCTCAGTTTAATTTCCTTAATGTCATTGTTCTTACTTTCTCCACGTCTTATCCAGAAGACTTTCAGATTCTTTCTGAATATGTATTTATTTCGGTCATATTGGAATATGACAATATATGAGTGGGCTAGTGCCACTTTATTTTCTTCGCCGTGGGGATCGGATACGCATTGGAAGCCTGGATTTGAAGCTATACCCGCATTCAAATGGAAAATTGTTCTTTTTTATAAGTGGATTTTGTTTTATTACATAGTTTATTCACTGTCTTTATTGAAGGACAGTATCGATGGTTGTCATCAGCTGTTCTGGGTTCATGTAGCTTGGAGCATTTTGCTTCAAGTTGTCTGAATGATGCATGTTAGGAGATTTTGGTAGTCTTTGTGTGAGTGTGATGATAAAAAACATTTTTGTTGAAATTCAGAGTGGCCAATCCAAAGGGGAAAATTCCCTGATCCACTCAGGTCGCATTTTAAACTGACTTCAATCAACAGAATAACTCATATGACTTTTGGTTTTGCAACTGTAACTGTATGTACATGTATACATATATAAACATATAATTTTGGTTATCTCTGGTGTGGTGTGGTTTACAAAAAACGACCCTTGAAAACTCTGATATACGGTATACACATTTTAAACATGAAAATAATAACCCTTGACACATGAAAATAAAATGACATGTACCTAAACCTTCTATACACTCCTCTATGAAGGCATTAAACCAGAGATCCTGAAGCTGGATATGAAATCAATATTTGTTTATGAATTCTTCTATCTTCTGTTCAGAAGAAATGAAGTTGTGTGTAATGGAAAGATGAGTGCATCATAGTTCAATTGTGAGAATAAGCCAAGAGCTTTATAAAAGAAACAATTTTACTGAGATCCGGTCAGTTCTAGTGTAAAACAATATAAAAGGCAACTACTGGATTAAATGTCACACATCTTTGATATTTTTGTATACAAAAATGGATTGTTTGAAGGATCACTAGTTTTGACTCAAAAGTCAATTTAATAAAATTCCTGTGTTCTGTTGCAGGAGTTTTGTATTTTGGTGTAAAAGCTTGGAAACTAGATTTTTTTGTAAATATACTAGACATATAAATGTTATTAATTATAAACATATGTCTACATTTCGCCAAGGGTATATTAGATTGGTTAAAGTTGTCGCGTGTTTGTTTTATATAAGTATTATTTTATACAATTTATGAATTACAATTTCTTTTAGACATCTTTTTTTTGCTATTCCTCAGGCAACAGGTTGAGGATTATGGATTATGTGAATTTAAATGTATCCTTTGAATAAACTGTAAATTATTTAACATCCATACGTGATTTGGAAGATTTTAAATAGAATAGTATTGTAAATCAGACAATAACCAAGTTTCATTTGTAAGTTGCCCCATAAAGAGCTCCAGCATGTCCTGCTGTAGGTGGAAATGCTCAATAGCTTTTTTGTATTCAACACTTCAAGGTATGTGCCTGCAGAAATCAATTTTCTGTAGAAAAAAAAACCTCAGTCAATTATTACAGTAAAAACACGGTTGAACCCGCTTATATAGGTTTAGTAACACCTTTGCGAGTTCATAGAAACCCGCAAACAACGAAGAGCTTTGCAAAATTTCGTATAAATGTTATTGAACGCTCATCATTAAGATGCGGCTTTTGGAATTGCCGTGCCGCCGCACTGCGCATGCGCAAGTAACGCCGCTAGCGAAGAGTCTGACTGGACGACTGCTGCAGTCTCGAGCCGCGTGGAAGGACTGCACACCTCATTTATTTCCCAACGCGAAGGTGGCAAGCCCGAATCAACGCTGTCTTGATTTGCCTCCGTCCATCGTCTTCAAACTGGTTTATACATCTTATTCAAACCATGGCCAACAAAGAGGAGAAAGCTGACGAGCAAAAGTCCAATTGGAAAGATGCTATCTACAACCCGCGGACGGGGGAATTCATCGGGCGCACGGCGAGTAGTTGGGGTAAGTCCGCGTAATTTGACAAGTGCCAGCAGCACTTCGGTCCAAAACCCACAGAAGCATTAAACTAACGTTACCTGCAAACTCTGTGTGTTCCGTGGCTTTGAAATAACAACGTCTACAGATATGCAGCGAATCTGCAAGAATTCCCGCAGTAAATTCGTCGTTTCTTGGCATTAGCAACGAGTTCTCGATACATACTTGTAACCTGAAGTGAAAAGCAGCAGTGCCACTGGCTATAAGTCACTGTGCTGTCGATAACAATGTGTTGTAATGTGGCACTACGTGCAATTCACCGTGCACCCCGCCGGGTGTCCGTGTCAAATCATATCTATATCACGTAAACATTTAAACACTGAATTTAGACGATATCCATATGTTATTTCCAACGAATACCGTTACCTGGCAATCGATCGCGTATTTCACGAGGCGTCTCTCTGTGAAGAAATGTACAGTCAGCTGAAACTGAACCTGCTTTATATATATATATATATTTATATATATATAATATGTGTATATATATATATATATATATATAACACGATTTTAAAGAGGTTATTTACGTGACGTCTATAAACCAGCATGCGTCTGATTCCTATACTGTAGTAACGTTATGAGAGTAACGGAGATGAGGGGAATTTCTACCGTTATTTTGAATCTAAATCTAAACTGATGTTGAATATGTCCTGTCGCGAGATCTTCAGACGGAAGGATTTATGGACTAATCGTTTTATTCATAATATTTGATTATATTTTTTCGCTGTACACAATGTACAGTTTCACACGAGCATTGAGGTCTATGAATAGCTTTCGTGGATATCGCAGCGCGCTCTACGGCAGGCCCGCGGATGCGTAGCGGTAATTAATTCGTTCGCTAAATTTCAATAAGAGTCGCGTGTTTGAAATGATTCATAGGTCGTTTTCTTAATTTTAGAGATGTACCGATACATCGCGCCGGTAAAGAGGGCGTTCTTACGGAATGTTTCAGCTGTCAGTCAGTCTCGGACTCGGTGACGTCGCATCCGCATTCATTGGATATGCAAATGAGCATTGATGTAATTCACAAGCTTGCTTTAGAGGATGAGAGGAAATTTCCACATCCCTAGACAATTGGTTCACAGGGTGGTGGTGGGGGGTGAGGAGATGCTTGCGATGCATCGGTGCTCTCTTCTCTGAGAGTAATATCTGTATGTCTTCAGTATGTGATATCCCCTTAAAGATCCTGTAAAGGGGCCGTAATAATTGGTGGGGGTTGGGAGCACGCTTTGCACGAAACTATTTTCTAGTAGTTCTGCGCCTCGATAAATCCATTGGCCTGGCAGCATCCGTAATGCTAAACTCTGCAGTACCTCTTTCTTCGGCGGGATGGGTGTTCCTTGATGCGTGAGCTCCACGCCACCCCTCCTCCCTGTCTTCCTCCTGCTCCTCTCAAGGTCATAGCGGTTCTCCGACCGCTCCTGTTGCCAGAGGCCTCTTGAAAGAAAGCCGATGATGTTGGAAACAATCTCACACCTTGAGGAATATTCATTGATATTGGTGCTTGCGTTTCCTTTACAAAATAAGGGCCTTGTCTTCACGAGCATTGATGTACTAGTGGAGGATTAATATGAATTTATGTTGTGCGGGTATATTTAATACGTCTTATTGATCTGAAGTGAATACTGCATGAATATTACAAAAACACTCCAAAGTAAAGAACTTTTTTAATATTTATTGGCAAGACAGTTTGTCGATTTTGGACACGGGTATTAACGCTTCCATTTATTAGCGAATTGGACAATGTTCATCTCGATTTGGATCCTCTCTAAATGTCAGTCCAAATGGGAATTTTATGGCTTTGTCATTTAGTCTGTTAGCTTTAAGACCATTTATTGCTTAACTCAGAATCGTTTACAGCAGTTATGTTCAGATTTAACATTCATAGTCTGTCAAGACTCATCTTGCGTTGACGGGCGTGTAAAATGTTTTGTCCTGAATGGGAGCGCATCTCCTCCAGTACCTCCTTTGTCTCTGTATACTGTAGCATTGTCCGTAGCAAATGATTCACGACTGTGACGCAGATAAAGATTATTGACTATTAAAAAAGGACAAAATGAAATGTATTTGTAAATGAATGTGCACAGTACACAGACGTGTATTATGTAAACAGAAACTTTTATTCTGGATGCGATTAATCGTTTGATAGCCCTAGTCTTTTCACATTAGAGAAATAATGACCAAATTTTACCCATAAAAGTGACCATCATACTGCTGCTTCCGGGCCGTTCTTACTTTTCCAGAGAGAGCAGTGAGGATGCTGAGATTGATGGATGGTTGTGAAGAGATAAAAGGATCAGACTAGAGTTAACGGACAGGTCGGGCTCTTGAGACATCTGCACCCTGATGCATGTCCGTTTGGATTAGCCCAGATTAACACTTCCCAATCCACTCTTGATTTAAACCAGATTATTTTATCTGTCCACACTGAATTGGCGGTGGGACGGTGAACCCTGAGTCGCGTTCATCAGACAGCTTGTAAGATCTCAGGGCATGTTTTCCACGGACGGTTTAAACTGATGAAAAGGAGCGTTGTTCTCCAATTGTAGACCAGCCATGTGGCAGTGATGCTTTCATATGCTCAACAATGACCTATTTTCTTGGTTTCATCAATGAAACTTCCCACTCGTGTTAGGACCATTAACAGGGACTTGATATGATTCGAGCATGTTTGGCTTCTCAGCATAGTAACTGAGGCTGGCAGGTTGGCTTTCACATTTTCTGTTAAATGGACTTCCTGGACCTTCCTTTGACTTTGGAATAGTATTTCTGTACTCATCCACATGCGTTTCAAATCTGAATGATGTTTGGATTTGATTCTCTTTATTGAGTTCAATTCTCCTCGTATTTGAATTTTCTTTTTCATACAAAGGGCATTTATAGTGACCATGACTGTGAAGCTTTAAAATGACTTTAGAGCACCATTAAAGGAACAAAGTACTGTAATGTTTATGTATTTATAGTTTTTCATTTTTTTTAAAGACACACAGATGGTCACAATAAGCAGTCGATGTAAAATATTTTTTAATTCTCCTTTTGTGTTCCAAGGAAAAATATCAGCGCACATATTATATTTAAAAAATGATAAGTGATATCGTATTTATTAAGATTATGCAATGAATCATAATGATCGATTTTTAATGGCATCCAACAAATTTAATCGAAGTACAACAATTATTGTGCCACATTCCTTTTTGAAAATATTGTGTCGTTTATTAATTTATTATATTAAAATTATTTATTTGAATGTATGCATTTATATCTTATTTTTATCATTTTTAAATGTATTTATTTGTTATTAAGTTGAATCCAGTATTAAATTGACAATTTTTTTTATTGAAAATAAATCTAAAATATAATAAATATCTAGTTATTGACTTTTTCCAGAGAATCGTGACCTTAACATTCATTGGGCAAAATATTTGTGATTTATGTCTTTTGTCATAATCGATCAGCCTTATTATTCATAGAAGTGTTTATTGCATTATATTAAGGAGGACATTATTGTAGACCGGAAAGTATAGACCGGAAAGTATAGGACAGAAAGAGGGAAACAGGATTGGTAAAGGACTCAAGCCAGTAATCGTCCTCAGATCGCTGAAAAATTGTTGTTCTGCATATCAGATTGTTGTCCACAAGACTGTTGCCTTTAACACAGCATGAAGATTTATTGGATGTACATAAGCAGATGAGAAAATAATGATCTATATATAGATTTTGGGTGAACTGTTCAGCCAAAATGAATGAACTGATCCCCTCAACAGTAACTGGCTTGAATTCATTTGTCCTCCATGCAGGAACAGCGGGTGGGAATTGGCATCTTTCCTCATTTAATTGGATGATGTCTGAAACCCATTAGAGGAATCTCGTACGGCAAATATCTTTAAGCTTTCTGTTTTAGCCTCGATGACACTAGAGTGTTGGAAGGACTAGAGACGTTCAAAGCAAAAACTTTCCTACAGACTCAAATATAGACGGATGGAAGGATGAAAGTCTTTTAGGTACGGGACATCATCTTGTCTCTTGTTCCTTCTGCATATACATTTAGAACTACCAATTGGAGCAGAGCAAGTGTAGCTGATGGTGCTATTATGAGCGTGTGAATGAATTAGCAGTAGAATGAGGGACTCGAGCTCTCCGTGTTTTGCATGGAGGAGGGATTCTGGCAGTAAGGAACGTCATACTGGGAGTCTCAGCTGTTCTCCAGCGCTTCTTCCTCACACCATCACTGGAGTTCCTGCATCGCTCTCTCCCCCCACATCCAGAACCAAGCTGTTACACTTACCTCCTACTGATATCACGCTGAGCTGATACAAAAATCACTATTGATTGATTGCAATTGGGGAAAGCAGGAAACTTTTGTTCTGTTGTTTTGTCATAGGTAGAATTGCCTTTATTACGTGTTCACTGATTTGACTGCAAGGGGTCGTTGTAACATTTAAGGATTGGGTTTTTTGTATTTAGAAGTATTGTGATAATCCAGTCCAACCCAAAAGAAATCTGTATTTTGCACACAAATAATAACTTATTTGACGAATATCCAAACGCAGATCAAGCTGTGGTGAAGAAGCAAGATGGCCAGTGCAGATAAGCAGGGGTTACAATATGGCACGATATGTCACAATACAATAAAATATATATGTGTTGTACAGCTTTGGTGTTTTTTATGACACCTACTTAATCTTGGTTGACCTGCATCCACATACAATTGTTTTATTTTTTTGCGGCTTATGTTCTCTCTTAGGGTTTAGCTTTATTTCCTTTTCTAATTTTAAAGTAAAAATTACTTTATGTAAAAACAGAAAATAAAGTAAAAATTTGATCTTTACGGTAAGAGGTTTTATTTTTCAGTGACCGACCAGACCGAAGGTTCAGGTAAACCTTGTTTGTTATCAGTTCTAACAAGTTCCATGTACAAAAAGTGTATTTGTTTGTTAATATTTTTGAAATACAGCTCTATTTTACAATTATTTTCTCTGTTTTGGTGAATTTACTATTTATAGGTATGTGTTTAGGTAAAATTATTCTTTTTGTTTCATTCTGTGAACTACTAATAATATTCCTACCAAATTTCAAAAATGTTTGTGCTTGTGCCTGTCACTTACATTCTCTCAAGTCTCTCATAGATGACGTGTCAGACGGCTCAAACAAACAGAGCACTGTTTGAAAACACCACAGACTCACAGTGTTAAGACTCTTCAATGAGACGGCCTATGAATGACTCGATTATGACTGCATGTTACCCTGGGAGAGGTTGTGTTTTTGTAGAACAAATGAACAAATTATTTTAAAAGTTAGTTTTTCAACCTATCAAAGACATGAACATCCACTTTATTGATCGACAATACTTGACAAAAATGACGAGTAATAGTTCATTAGCCAGACTGAAAATTATGTAAATATAAAGACTTGATGCATTATTACTCATAGTCATAGATATGTGTGTATTACAGCTTTGCTCTTTGACATCGGGTTTTTATCATATGAGCCACATTTAGAATTGCATAGGGATGTAACAATATCAAAATCACACTATACGATAATACATCGGTATAAAGTCCACAGTACAATATTTATTGCAATATTTCAAATGACAATATTTCCAGACAAGCATAAATGAATACTGCCTTTACACTGACGGTAAATGTTGAATAAATTGTATTAATGTGCATTACACTTATAATGTTTGCATTATAAATGTGTTCTGAAAATGTTCTTGGTGTTATAAGAAAAGAAAAGGTCCAAGACCTATGTGATATTCAATCCTGCAACTCAATTTCAAATCATTTTCTCGCTTTTCTATGCACACGTGACCTTACGTGAAATGTTAAGTGGTGTGTTTTTTTGCATACAGTTACACGTGCTTGTTTATGTGAAGTCCTGGTCGTGTCGTGGTTAATAGTAAAGGATGTAGCTCAAAAAGATCTGCTTACAGAAAAACAGATGGGAGGTGCTCTCACTCTCTCAGCAGCGGTACCCTAAATTACCCCCACAACACCCTGAACTGGACCCTCGTGTGACTGCACACACCCTCACCCCTAACCCCAGCGAGAAAGTATTTTTAACCAAGTATCTGGTAGGTCAGAGGGGATTGATTTCTGAACAGCTGAGAGAAGCTCATGAGACTGATTGAGGTGTTTCTTGTGGAGTTTTATTGTCTGGGGACTTTTATCGCGGATGTGATTGTATGTTGTGCCATTTCTTGTATTGTTCTAATTAACCCACCCCCATGGTTTCATTAGCCATGTTTATCTCTGCTCCATCGCCCTATACTTCTTTTCTGCTGTAAGAAGGTTTTAAGGGGGAAATGATTGTAGTCTGTGAACTGGCACGCTGCTGTTTATGAACTTTATGCAGTGGACAGCAGCATAGTTGCCGCAGTTTCATGTGCAGTGCAGTGTTATTTCTGCACCCCAGCAGCGGCGAATGGAATTGTAAAAATTTGAACAAGAATTCGAAGTGCAGCAATGATCATAGACCTCAGGCAGCCTCCAAACTACTTACATATATATAATATCTGCAAATTAACTGGTATAAAACAGTTTAACACTATCAAACACGTTTAACACGAACAATTTTGAGAATATTTCAATAAAATGATGTCCAATCACATATATTAGCAACTGACGGTTCAATTTATAGAAAGTATTGTTTTATATTTTGCATTGGAGCGGGTCACCCCTTCAAGGGCGGCACCATTTTGAAATAATGAAAGTAATACATAAGTTTGAAATAAGTAATGGCGTCAATTTAGAACCTGTGGTGCTACTGGGGAAAATATGTACAAATACCTAAAATAATAATGAATAAATTGCACTTCCATTTACATTTTACTTAAAAAAGTTAATAAGTGCTTTTGCATTGACAAGATTTGTTAGTAGATTTTGTGAATGAAAAATATATCGTTCACCCATAATCAAAATAAACAATCAGATGATAAATATTAGCTACTGATACATGTTGCGTGTAAAAATAATAATTCCTCTCTTATAATGTAAATGTTGAATGGGTGCAGTCCATGATGAAAATGCTTTGATGCAGCAATGAACAAGAAAGGGATGCACCGATATGCAAATTGTGGACGATAACGATAACCAATCATTCTTAAACATTGTAAGCCGATAACCGATATATTGGCCGATACACAGTATCCAAAAATTTATATAATATTTTCCGAGACTGAAAATTAGTTTTTCCCCCTGAAAATAATGTACCAAGCACCCTTTCCACTAATTAAAGATTCTTTAACATTTAACGTTTCTGGTTAATGTTCATTTCATAAACTAATTAAAGATGTTCTTCCAGAGCAACCCAGAAAAGTGTTTTTTAATAGCCACAAATCTAACAGGTCTCAAGAGAGAAAGCATTCAGACAGCAATCGGCTTCAAACATTATGCTTTTTTCCTTACACATTCATAAATATCTATGTCCTACATCAACAATGTTTTGCTAATAGCAGTAAGTGAATGTTCACGACCGAAAGACAGTACTTTCAGAAAGACAGATTTTAACTGTTAACTGCTGCGTGCAGCTGAAGTGGTTCAACCAGAGGAAATGATATATATTTTATCGGTTATAATATATCGGCCTAAATTGTATTATCGATAACATTAAAAATGACCATTTATCGGCTGATACGGATATGGGCGATAATTTATCCTAAACAAGATTAAAACATTTTGTGTAGCAGAACATGCATCAATTGTTGTGTATTTAATTGCTGTTGGTATTGACCCAGTAAGATCAGAACTCAATTTAAGAGCCATTAGCAAGAGCGGTGATGAAGATAGAGTGAGTGAGAGACAAATGGATGGAAGGAGAGAGAGACAGAGAGGTGATGGTGACTTGGAAAGCTTCCTGATAGTAATGGCCAGCTACTTGTCACAGTATTGATATCCCATCCCACTTGCTTTTTGAGGACATCCTGAACCTCTGATAGTGCCCTTCTAAGTGTGCTTCAGATGGTATCTACTGCTTTCCTTACCTTTATTAGTTAAAATAATAAAAAATTGTTATCAAGTACAATAGTCAGTGTTCAAAAACTAACATGCAATTTAATGTTATGTGGAAATGGATCATCTGATTGTATCCACATGTGTAGTGAACTTCTACAGAAGTCACCTGCTTAGTGTGTGTAGGTGAATAGTGAACACTGTGTATGGACCCTGCAAATTAAAACGCAGCTTCCATGACTTCATCTCTACATCATGTTTTCTTTTCTTAACATTTGCATCTTTCCACGTCAGCTTCAGTATAACGTTTCATAGAGAACCCCAGTAAACACCAGCTGTCTACAGAAATAACGTGTGACAAACAGAATCATCACGAAAGTCTGAATTTTATCCGTCACAACCTGCTTTACCCAGGTGTCCCGACAATCCTTAAAAAAAATTTATATGTCCCGGTGTGAGCTGTTTTAGGAATAATATTTGTCATTATTTACTGATAAATCAGCTTGCATTGCATTTGCTGGCCAGGAGAACATCATTTTAATTGCTTTTCAGGTTAGACCTACACAAACAAAAATGGTTCCTCAATGTGTGAGTTGACATGCACAAAATAAACAGATATCTATTAAAAATCTGCTTATAAAAGAAACCCGTTTTCGATTGTTTACATGCATATTAATAAACCGCGTTTACATGGTAATTTGAGACTTGCCAGGTTTCTCGCGTGCAGTGACGTCACCATCGATAATCTGTTTAATAATAAAAATGCCGCGGGGAATTGGTCTGAAGCTGTATTTATAAAGCTCTTCTCATGTCCGCAGAACCCCGCATATGCTTAAATAGTTTTTCATTTTGCTGTTTCTACATCAACTACATGATTTAAGAGGGGACGTTTATGCAGTATTTTACTGTTACTTCCGTACTGTTAAAAACTGGGAGAAAACCGGTAAAGGCGTTTACATGCAACGTGAAATCTGAATAATGGGTTTTGCTTACGCCGTTTATGAGCTTTCCCGATAAAAGAAACCCGTTTTACGTGTTTACATGACCTACTGTAACTACTACTTAGTTACAATAATAGTGCCCCAGAACTGTTAAGTTTTCCAATTCTTCAAAATATCTTCTTTTGTGTTCAACAAAACCAAGAATTGTATATAGTTTTGGAACAACTTGAGGGTGAGTAAATGACAGAATTTTCATTTTTTGGTAAACTGACCCTTTAAATGATCTCTCGAGAGACTTAAATTTGAAAGAGTATTTAACATTTTGTCTAGGAACTCAATTGCTCATTCAAAGCTATAGAATCTGGAAAAATCAAATATATTACATGTTGGGTTGTCAATCACATTAACTTTTTATTGGCATTTTAGTGCTTGACAACATTCATCCTCATGCCCTGTTGTTCTTTGAAAATGAGCGGCTTGTTCATTCTACAAAACAATATCAATCTTGTGTCATACGTGTTCGTATGGACCCGATGGGAGGATAATGATGCCATTATTTTCAATTTGCATTCATTTCAATTTGGGCTACATGCTTTGGAGAGATGTCCTGACGGCTGTTCATTTGCACATCTAGCGTGCGAGTACCCACTTTAGGATTGATTCACAAGAGGAATATTATGACAGAGAACAGAAGCACACATCTCCTCAGGCCAGTGCTCTGCCATCTGAAGCGTCCGCCCCCAGATGCTATTTATAGTGTGAGTCTACCTCAGAGACATCACAGCAAAGAAGAAATGCATCTATAATTAAACCAAGACCCCCCCACACACCCACCAGCACCACCACTGCTCTCAATGGCTCTCTCACGCTCTCTCAACACACAAAGTCCTTTACTTTCCACTCTTTTACTGCTGCTGTTTATATTATATTCTTAGTCTTTCCAGTGGTTTTCAAACATGTCTCATGAGAATATCCTTGTATTCCCAGAGGAGTCTCCAAAGTACTCTGTAAATCTTCTGAAAATGAAAATTAACATGCTTCATTACACGGCGCTCTGGAATGCTTGATTCTGATTGGCCAGTTGTGGCATTCCAAGGTTATTCCCTATTAAAAATGGTTAATTCGAGTCCTTAATTCGAGTCACAGCTGACCGCTTCACCTAATGATTCTGTGTATTAGGCTTGTTGCGATAGCCGGTGTCACCGGTGATGCACTCTGTCCACCTGCCTACCGATTACATCACTTCTCCACTGCGGCAACGACCCCCACTTTCATTTTCAGTGTTTATAATAATAAATCAAACCAAGTCAAACACCAAACTACAGTTGCGCGGCTGCTGCATTCAGCATAAGCGGAGCAAGTGTCGCAGCAAGAGAGAGATTTTATTCATCATGTGAGGAGAGTGAAGTGCTGACTGGCGGAAGCTTTTCTGGCGAAGAACATGTAGTAGAATATGTAAGCAAGCACTGTCGCCAAGAGCCGGTTAAGGTTTAATTTTCTTTTCATTCTAATTTTCAAAATCCGGTAGTTTCTTATTTATTTAACATAAACGTTTTATGTTTCGTGTTCCAATTCGTTTCTTATTTATTCATTTATTTATTGTTGTGATTACTCGTTTTGTTAATATAGGCAACGTATCTAAGGTAAATGTTTTTATTTTATTTTCGTTTCTTATTTAGTTTTTGCTTGATGCTTTAGCAATGTAAATCAAACACTATTGCTGTTTACAGTCAAACACTCTTTTATTATTATAAAATGCGCAGAGAAAGACATGAAACCAGCACCGCTATGTAGTAAATTGGTCATATACTTTGTCATATAATTCCATTTGACCACAAAACAAAGCGATTCAATCAGAATGAAATGCATCTGGTTTGCTCTCTCACTTTTAAGAGCTGCTATGAATATGTGAGTGTATGTGGGAGAAATTGAGTTAGTGTCTTCTCAATTGTCGCAAATGAAGTGCCATACCTAAAATCTTCTGGGATAACACGTCGAAATATCTACCTGTACTGGAACAGATTGTCTGCCAGCCTGTTTTTAATTTTCTTTCCACCTGTTGGACTTTATCCAAACCATTCAGCTGTTACATTCCTCATTTTACAATTTCACCTCCTCCCCGACCTCCCGTCTGTACTCACGCATACGTTTTTGTGGTACAGAACTACTTTAGTTTTATCTGGTCCACACTATTGTACTGTAATGTGATCTACAAGATGTTTATTGAATATATTTATTACGTGAATACCTTAGTGACACCATAGTTTCCAGTACGTGACTACATGATGCTCTGCTGATACAACAAAGTGATTATGAAACATAACATGTGGCTTATCCATGGTTGTTTGACATTAAAATAAAAGTCAACCATCAAGGCTGAATGAACTATAGAATTGAATTTTCTTTTCTCTCTTTCTGTCCGCAGCTCTTATTTTGCTCTTTTATCTGGTCTTCTATGGATTCCTGGCGGGCATGTTCACTCTCACCATGTGGGTGATGCTACAGACTCTGGACGATAACACTCCCAAGTACAGGGACCGAGTGGCCAATCCAGGTAACAATCCCACAACGATGCATTACGATGTTATAGATGCATAATGAAAAATTGTAATGCAGGATTTATGCTCTTATTGTTAAGTGATTTGAAATGCCATTTGCTTTTTTTATTGCGTTGAGAGCATTTTTAAAGTGGAATACCTTTAAACTTTAGAGTCCACATTTAAAAGTCCTAGTGAAGTAAAAAATGACTATTTCTATTTTTCATCAAATATTGCACTGTATATTTTAAATAGTTTACCAATGTCGTTCTCTCTTTAAAATTCATGTGCCCTCATAATCTTGAGATAAAAATCTGAAAATTCACTTCCGCCCTCTAGTGACTATACATCAAGTTAGACAGCTTGGGCGGAGCATCCGTTAACTCCTCCCCTTCAACTGTCAGTCTGCTGCCAGTTCCATTTTAAAATGCAACGGCTGTTTTTATACGTCCAATCAAATCGCAGTAAAATAGTAACCATGCACACAATTCTTTCTCATTTGAAATGCCGTTTCACTCGGAAATGTGTTGGAATACGGAAGTAAAAATGGTTCCGGTTCACAGGGACTTTAACAGTGTGCTTCAATAAAAATGTTGTTTGGTGGGACCCTGCCTAGTTGAGATCAATAATTCAGAAATCAATCATCTCTGAAGATTGCTTACTTAAAAATGTCTCTTAAAGGGACAGTTCACCCCAAATTAAAAGAATTCTGTCATCATTTACTCAGCCTCAAGTTGTTTCACACCTGTATACATTTGATTGTTACCCTGAACTCAAAAGAAGATATTTGAAAGAATGTTTGTCAACTAACAGTGCTGGGGCACTATTGACTGCTATAGTAGGAAATTACACTACTATGGTAGTCAATGGTGCCCCAGAACTGTTCGGTTTCCCACATGCTTCAGAATGTCTTTTGTGTTCAACAGAACAAAGAAATTCATACAGATTTGAAACGGTGAATACAGGTAATTGTCATTTTTGGGTGAACTGTCTCTTTAAGCACTGTTGGTGGGAATACATTGATTATTATAAAACCAATACGGCGTACTGTACCATACCATTGTGTAGTATGGTTGCTATGTGTGTTCTCCAAGAATTTTGAAGCAGACTTTATGGCAGAAGTACAGACTGTAACTGGACAAAATATTGTAAAGTAGTGCTCAATTCTTAAATGTTTAGTTACAGTAATCGTATTTAAAGGGTTGTCCGGTTCATTTTGTGTATAACTTTTTTCTTTATTATCCTTTAATATGCTTATGCATTTATTATGCTTATATACGTTTTTATTTGATGTCAAAATCTAAATATCTTTACGGTCACATGGAATGCTGCATGAACAACATATAGCGAATATTAGATATTGGTGAGATAATCGCGCTAAAGATCTGAAATGACAGAATATTGCTGAAAATTATTTAAAAAATGTTTTGCGCTGGAGATATATAGACTATTGGTGTTGTTTTTTGCGCAGATATTCAGATGTCAGATTGTAGATATGGTGTGTTTATGTGTGTTTAAAGTCTTTTAAAGGGACACTTCACCCAAAAATGAAAATGCTGTCATCATTTACTCACCTTCAGGTTGTTCCAAATCTGTATGAATTTCTTTTCTTCAACAGGAACCGAAAAAAACATGATAAAGTATTTTTTTCCTATTATGGGAGTGAAGGGGGGTAAGATCTGTTTAGTTATAAGCATTCTTCCAAATATCTTTCTCATGTTCATCAGAACAAAGACATTTGGAACAACTTGAAGGTGAGTAAATGATGACAGCATTTTCATTTTTGGGTTAACTATCCCTTTAAGTTGTATATACGTATATAGTAAAAAAGCTCATCGATTTATCGACCCCCACTCAGATGTTCCAAATAGCGGATGTGATTTATTCTGCGCTATTTTTACAGTTACCTCCGTTGCCATCAGAACACAACAGCAGTCTCAGCAGTGTGTTACACATCATCCATTAACCTCCCACACACGCACAGTCACACTCAGTAACCCACACACTCGTGTAGAGCGCTTACTATGAGAGTGCTCCAATTCTATCCTCTAGCGCTGTTAAACCCGCCAATGTCTCTCTTTCTATCATTCATCCTGCCCAAATGTGTCAATTTATTCCTCTCACTAGTCCCCTCCTCAAGCCCCCCTCACATCTTTTAGTAACAGAATGTTCTCAGGACAGTCACAGTTGGACATCATTTCAGACAAGATGTGGTCCAATTATCAGAACAGTCAATGTACCCAGCTTGTTTTTTAGGCAGATAATAATGAGCTCTCATTCTGGCACACTTATTCCAACCTGAAGGGTTTTAAAAACCGCAATCTGTAACATTAATGTTGAACAAATCAACAGTTATAGAGAAAGCTCGTAAAAGATCAGTAGTCAGAACTGTCTCCGGTTCACAGTAAGGTTGTAATGGTGAGTTATGATTTATCATGGTTGGATTTTGCGGGAAATGTAATTTGACTTTAAGAATGCTGTGTTTCAAACAGAGATGCCAGCAGAGACCCAAAGGTCACAGAATAAGTGTTTATACGTTGCAAAAGCGTCAGCATATGATAAAACGTATGACACGTATGATGGTATATTAAAAGTGAAGTATGGCCTTTCTTCATCTCTGTTCAGGTTTCAGACTCAAAGATAGTCCCACCTTTAACTTTTGCCATTGGTTGAGGCAGACGTTGACATGTCAGAGTGCTTAAACAAACCTTTTTAATAGCATCACAATTTTCTGACATACCGGCATAGCAAATGACCAAACTATCTTGTTGGTGACTGAATCTGCATTAGATCTGTGTTATATATATTATGCATTGGTGTTGCGTCTTCAGGGCTGGTGATCAGGCCGAAGGACATGGAAATTACGTTCAACATGTCCATTCCCCAGCAATACAACACATATGTGCCGCACCTGGAGTCCTTCCTGAAGCGTGAGTATAAATCACTCTTCATCTCTCTATACATTTTCTTTCCAGCTATACTGTATGACACTATAGCTATGTTTTTTTTCCCTTTTAGCACTGATTTACATGTAGAGCTTCTTGAAATAAATGTAGTTAAAATATCATCTCCTTGAAGTGATGACAAAATAGCGCAAACGTGATTCATGTAAATGCAAAACACACAGATAAGAACATAAGAAAACCCATTTGAATTGTTAATGTGTCTCCTCTAGGAAATGGACCCAGAGGCATCATCAGCAATGTTTTTGTCCAATAATTACATCTTTAGAAAGAACTTCATGTTACAGTAGAAAATACGTCAGTCAGTACAGGAAAGCGAAGTGTCATGAGGTCTTCAAGCTGTTGTATTGGGATGAGTCATGTTTGTGTGAGACTCCTGCTGAAGGTCTGTGACTCCATTCTCTCTCTGTCACTTCAGGGTACGATGACTCTGTGCAGGATGGGAATGAGGCCTGTACTGAGGACATTTACTTTGAGCAGGATGATGTCCAGGAGAAGAAGGTGTGCAGGTTTAAGAGAAGTCTGCTGCGACAGTGCTCTGGACTGGCTGATCGTACGTTTGGTTACTCTGAGGGTCAGCCGTGCATCCTGGTGAAAATGAATCGAGTGAGTTGAGTGTTCTTATGCTCACCACCACTGTCACATATACTTGTCTGTCTGTCTGCCGTTCGATCTGTCATTCAATCTATCTGTCTGTCAGACAGGGTGAGATAGGGTGACGGATAGAGTGACATTTAGACTGTCTTTCTAACTGGCTGTCAGTCATTCTGTTTCTGTCTGTCTGTCTCTCTTTCTATCCATCCATCCATATGTCTGGCAATCTGTCATTCTATTGATCTCTCTCTGTCTGTCTGTCTGTCTGTCTCTTTTTCTGTCTGTCACTATATCTGTCATTCATTCTGTCTGTCTGTAACTATATCTGCCTGTCTCTCTTTCCTTCTGTCTGTCTGTCTCTCTTTATGTCTGTCTGTCTCTCTTTATGTCTGTCTGTCCCTCTTTCTATCCGTCTGCCCCTCTTCCTTTCTGTCTGTATGTCTCTCTTTATGTCTGTCTGTCCCTCTTTCTATCCGTTTGCCCCTCTTCCTTTCTGTCTGTCTGTCCCTCTTTCTGTCTGTCTCTCTGTCTGTTGCTCTATCTGTCATTCATTCTATGTGTTTGTTGCTCTATTTTATCTGTCAGTCAGTCAGTCAGTCAGTCGGTCGGTCATTCTATCTATCTATCTATCTATCTATCTATCTATCTATCTATCTATCTATCTATCTATCTATCTATCTATCTATCTATCTATCTATCTATCTATCTATCTATCTATCTATCTATCTATCTATCTATCTATCTACCTACCTACCTACCTACCTACCTACCTACCTACCTACCTACCTACCTATCTATCTATCTATCTATCTTTCTTTCTCTCTATCTGTCTGTTTGTCCATCTGTCTGTCTTTCTGTCTCTCTGTGTCATTCCATCTATCTGTCTGTCACTGTCTCTGTCTGTATGTATGTATGTCACTCAATCTGTCATTCTGTCTTTCTTTGTCTGTCATTTTCTCTGTCACTCTATCATCACTCAGTCCATAAATTTAACACTCTCTTACTTTGTCTTAGGCTCTCTGTTGCTCTCTCTCTCTTACTCTGCCACTATATCTCTCTCCTGTTCTGTCTCTGTCATTCTATTCTTCCTCTTTATATGTTTTTCTTTCTCTCTCTTTAACTCTCTCGCTATATCAAACATCACTCTCATGCCATTCCTCCATCGCCCTTTCTATAAATGGTGCAAAAAGGAGGAAAAAAGTACTGCATATAACGTACACAGCACACCTTTAAAGCTTTGGCCTGTGTTCAAGGATTTATGCATTTCTTCAATGAATTGTTAAACCAAATGGTTCACCCTGGAGACGGTCAAACATTTTATCCCACATTGTGAAATGTCCAATGTTGTCTTTATCTTCAGATGTTTGTTCAGTCTATATGTTTCCTATCGCACACAGGTTATCGGGCTGAAACCACGAGGAGACCCACACATCAACTGCATCGCCAAGGTAACACATTCTACACTCCAGCTTCATGTGCGTGATAGGATGAGTATGAA
Organism: Triplophysa siluroides; assembly: GCA_006030095.1. Lineage (NCBI taxonomy): Eukaryota > Metazoa > Chordata > Actinopteri > Cypriniformes > Nemacheilidae > Triplophysa > Triplophysa siluroides. The sequence goes on from VCII01000090.1 coordinate 370,612, forward strand.
GTGGTGGTATCAGTCAAAGTTTATGCAAGTGATTGTGTGTTTCCATCTCCCGTTTTCACACATCTGTTTGTATCTGGTCTCTTTCCACGCTGCCTATAGGGCCAACAGTTTCAATGGTGGGTAAGATGTCAGGCCCCAGTCACCCAATGGGTCACCAGGGTCCTTGCCCCTGGCCTTTTCCATCTCTTTGCTGCCTCTTTCCTGTACTGCTTTGTGCTTAAATCTGCCCTCATTCTAGACATAATGTATACCTTCAAACCCCCAGCCATAGAGAGAACCGCGGTGTATGTACAGTACGACAACCACAGCGATGCCCTCTGCCTTGTGTACACCCGATTTTAACAACTGTCACTCAAGACAAACTGTCATTTACACCTGGTGTTTGTTATGTGACCTTTGAATTGGAATAGTGTTATCTGTATTGTAAAAATAGTGTTTTTACGCTATATATATTGTTGCATGGCAGTCCAAGGTACTGGATACTAAAAATGAAAAAAGACTCATGCATAAATATTTAAATGTTTTTATACTGCTTTTTTTGGCAAAAACTTTACAGGATAGCTGGTTTTGCATAAACAAACACTATGAACACAAAATATTTTATTTTGGTTGAGAACCACCCACTTAGTCTGGAAGGAACCATCTGATTGACAGCAACCAACTGTGGTTTGTTTTGTTTGTACATGCCATCAATCTTCAAAAGATACAGAGTAGATGATACCATCGTTGGCCATGTGTCCATCACAGTATTTTTTTAAGGCTAACATATTTTTTACAGTAGTTTGCAATGAAAGCGTCACACTTTTAAAAACGCCAGCACCCAGTGCTTTATTCCATACTGAGGACTAAGCTTGTTTTTTTTCTTCAGAAAATGTTGGAAGTGGAACTTTGCGCAGCGATTTTCCCCGATGACAGGGGGGATATTCTGGTTATGCTTGATAATCTGGATATGATGTATATTCGGGATATGCTCGATATTGTGGATATGTTGGATATGCTTGATATTCTGGATATGCTTGATATTCTAGATATGATGTATATTCTGGATATGTTGGCTATGCTTGATATTCTAGATATGATGTATATTGTGGATATGTTGGCTATGCTTGATATTCTGGATATGATTTTTACAGTTATTTACAGTTTACTTGACCCTAACTACGTTTACTTTTTGTAATTCTCTTTATTTCAATTTAATGTCACTAAACTTGGCAAATCCAGTCTTCCTCACAACTGTTCATTGAATCACTCAGTTTTAAAAACATGACTTTGATGACCATTGATGTTGTCCAACGCGTACCTATGAAAGGTGTTAGAGTGATCCGATCATCACAAACTGCATTGGACCCCATTTACACCTGTATGCAGACCAGTCAACCTGCGTTCACATCACCTGAGACTTCCTCTTTTGTAAATGGGGCCTACTGTAATATCTATTGCTTTTCATAAACTGTCAAGCATGACCTAGTAAAACGTTATATTTGTGTTTCAGCTAGGATAATTTATTTTTGTAGCGTAACATGTTTCATTGCATAACACTGAGGTCAAAAAGACAAGAATTTCCGTAACGTGTCTACAGAAACTGATCCAATATCAGGGCTAGATTGAGCAATGTTGGACCTGTTTTTAGACCTTTCTTCTATGCTACGGATATGAGTCGTTCATATCAGACCAGTCCCGTTTAACCTTTTTTAGTCATTATTTCGTCACGTCTAACCTCACGACCTTTCACCCATGTGTGACCCTTGAAGGTATACAGCGAACACGAGGAAGTGCCCTTTGCTCCTTACGATCTCTGTCTTTAAAGCTTTTGCTCTCAAATTGTGCAGATGGTTCTTGCTGTTTTAATCTTGCCATTTCTAACTACATACTAATAGAGATCTTGCAGTGCTTCAATGGGACTTTCACACAATTAAAATACAGCAGTTACTTTTTTAGGACTGTACAAATCATTCTCGCATTATTTGCCGAATTTTTTGCTGTATATCGCACCGAAAATTATTTTAGATCAGCTGTCAAGTTAAACACAGCGTTTTTATTTCCCAGTCAATGTTTCAACAATTTGGATGTTTTTCGCACAACGATTGAAGATGTCAAAGTATTTGAATATATATATATATATATATATATACATGTGTGAAAGCACCTAATGATTCACTGAAAATTGCTTCTGTGCTGATGCTTAAATAAAACATCATTTGATTATGAAATCATTTATGATGTTCAGGCTATTGGCTCTAAATGACTGACTTTAAAACTCCTTTCTTTTAGCATTTTGACCCTTTCTTTTCTTTAGAATAGAAGCATGCATAACTGTGACCTGTCCCTGGACACAGTCATTTTCAAAGCTTACAGCAACCATATCATTGTGGTTCACTTAATAAAAGATGAACCGGTTATTGAATGCACACAAGGATAGGGCCCCTGCAACTGTTCCAGGATCTGTGGAAAGGTTTGATGCTTTTGCTCGATGTGTATGACTGCAGTGAGGAGAAAGCTATGATGCCAGATACTGTTTGTATTCAATGATGATCAGAGATTTCAGTATTTCACATTTGATTTCTTTGTGTATTTTTCTTTGTGTCATCGGTTCGAGTGATGTGAGGGCAGTCTGTTGCTATTGGCAACTGCAGATGAGTCACATGACACATAATATCTTGACAGTGTATCGGTGTGATCTCACCTTTTGTCATTGTCTCTCTCTTGATACAGAGAGAAATTCCCCTGCAGATGCAGTATTTCCCTTCAGAGGGCAAGCTGGACAAGAGTTACTTCCCATACTACGGCAAGAAAGCACAAGTAAGTAGAATACACACATTTTCTGTTGTGCTCTAATGTGAGGTATTTTATGCACATTGTTTCAAACAAATGTAACGTATTGTTCTGTAAGTAACTGAAATGGTTTATTTACAAAACAGTCACAATTTTCAATAATATTTAGTTTGTTAAAGAATTGAGAAGATTTACTTGAACCTTCTGTATGTAAATGAATTAGTGCTGGGCAACGATTAAAAGTTTTAATCGCATGAGTTTTCTGTGATTAATCGCGATTAATCGCATTGTTAAGCGTAAAATTCAATAATGAATTCAAAAGTAGTGTATTGTGCACTTTTACTTTAAAAGTATTGCTATATGAAGTGCAATAAGATTTGGTTTGCAAACACTTAACAAATAATGTGCTTTTTTATAACAAAACATTTCTTGTAAATATAAATGTAAACGTTAATTTAATCAAATTAAATAGCCTATAAAACCAAAGCTATCTGCCACTGCCAAGGCATTAATATTCTGTCTAGTTTGATATGGAAAAAGTTATAATGATTATTGATTTTATTGCTTATACATCTTCAAAGTTTAAAGTGTACTGTATTTAAAGCACATTTTTAACAGCCAAATCATTGTACGTCACATTTTCAAGGAGAACACAATTCCTTTAATATGAGTGAGTGTTTTGGGCCCGTCCTTTGTTGTTTGATGAACAACAGAGATCTTAATTATGCTGCTGCCCCTTTAAGAGGACTATACAGATATACTAATCTAATAACTTTGACGCGTCCGTTTTGTTTCCCAGCTGTTAACGTTCATAAGACGGACTACTTTTACATGGACCCTTGCTTATATGGGAATTTTGACGTAATGTTGTATTTATTTGTCCATTTCAGAGCAAGACGACGTGAAAGAGAACTCAGTTTTGTAGTTTGCACTCAGATTTTCTAGGCATGGATGCTAAAACATGTTTTTAGCCTCACATTGCATACAACACACGCATCACATTTGTTATCGTTGCTGTTTTGTAGCCGGGTAATTTTTTATATTCTGCAGGCTAATGATTTCCTTCCGCTTTATAGCATTAAATAAGCCTCTGACACCCGCGCATATTACGCCTTTGTGGGGCGAGGGCACTGATAGATAAGCACATGGCTGAAGGAGGGGAGACGAAATGGAGTGGTTTGTTCGATCAACTCCGCCATCTGTAAGAGATTTAATACGAAATGTCCATATAAGAGTTTTGTACTTCAGTTCTGGTCTTCCTGGTTCATGATATGTTTGCTTCAGCAGATTTAGGCCAACCCCAAATGCTGTCATTGGTTGAGACGTGTGGTGACGCCCATCCCAAGCCAGTACCGATCAACATCCCACCCCTTCTGTGACCCATGGTTTGTCTGTATATTTCAGAGCCAGTGAGCCAACAAACTTTCGAAATAAAATAATAATAAAAAAATAACGATGTTAATGCAGGATCAAATAATTGTTGGCGTTTATTAATCATTGCGTTCATCAATTGCATAATCAATGAAGATAAATCTCTCTTATTCCAAGTTATATTTTAAATAATAATAATATAAAATAATAATATTTCGCTGTCACAATAGGACCACATCCTATTATTTGTAAACGACCCTACATCATTTTAGTCTTCTTAGTGTCCCCTAGTAGAAGCACTGCCTCATAGAAAACATCATAAAATCGTAAACTCACCAGATTAAACATAGATAAATAATTTAAATTTTATTTATGTTGATGCAGATTACGTGTACATATCTCTAAAGTACATAACTCCCTTCAGACTGCACGCGATAGAGCGATGGGATTGTGAGATGCAATGACGTGCTGGAATAAAAACAAAAGATCCCAATGAAACCTTCCTGTGCACGGGATCAATCGCGCCCCGAGAAAGCAATGTTTTTTTTCGTCCAGTGTGTCGATATCCCCCCCTTCGCCCTGCGATAAAACGCCCCGTCCAATTAGATTTGAGTTTTACACACACGGGCCACAAACGGGCCACACAGTGGCGAAAAAGACACTTTTGTCCTTAACAAAGAAACATATTATATTACAAAAATGTCTCTTTATTATTTGTATTTATATTTCATGACGTTTGTTTTAAAAAGAATTATCGCATTGCTTCGGTTATTGTTATTTGCATAGGTCTACATACCATAACATAACATACATATTTATTAATATTTATTACACGGCTCATTTGAATGCTTGATTCTGATTGGCCAGTTGCGACATTCCAAGGGTGGTTATTTTCAAATAACAACCGCTTAAAACTAAAAACACCCGGTAACCCGGATGCTGCAAAAATGCTACACAAAAATGTATTATAAATATGTCTTTTAATAACATATATGACGTTATATTTACAAATGATTAAACTAATTTGCCTGTTCGTGACGTTTGAACTTTGTTTCTTACTTTAAAACCGAAACTAAACGGCTTTTCCTAGCGGAAGGTCTGCATTTGGTCAAAATGAGCTAATAAGATATTTCAAATTCACATTTTATTTTCTCATGTGGTAAGTAGCCGTGTATTTACTGGGATGATTTCATTAAACTCCAGCCAGCAGGCACATTTGATATTACATTTACATATATCGTCTTATGTATGTAGACGGCCAAGAGCTTTAAATTTATAAAAACACTTTACGCAGCGTTAACATTGGACGAATTCTTTGCCATAACCATCAATAGCGGAGGTTGCTGAGTCCAGTGTTCTTAGCAGGGGAGTCATAATCTAACGGGAAGATATTGATACCCACACCAGATATAAATAAACCTCATCACATCGCATTGGATCTTTTATAAAATAACGCAGTATTAGAGACATCTGGATGCTTCAGCGTGACTGGTTCTGGTATGTCATGTAGCGATACAGCTGCTGTGTTGTTAAACGTGCCTTTTTAATAGAGCTACAATGCTGACTTGGCCAATCATACACTTAAATTACATACAAATACCTTAAAATAGCATGTATTTCCTCCGTCATCCACTGTGAATACGTATGTTTGAATACAGCGCAACTGTAATATTAAACTTATACTTCATTTGATATTTTTTATAATGTCACTTAGCCCTGGATGTATGTAAGGTTTTCTGAGCTTTCTGTTGCTGTTATGACAGCCTTTTACCGCAAACATTATTCCAGAATTATTAAAGTCCCCGAACCGGAGGTTGCAAAACTTTTTACTCCATATTTTGAGGCATTTTCGAGTGAAATGGAATTTCTAATGAGAAAAATAGTGGGTGTGGCTTTTGACTTTCTCTGTGATTTGATTGGATGTATATAAACAGCCCTTGCAGGCTTGTTCGACTTGATGTGGCGCCGCAAGATTCGACAGGTGGTACTTTGATGTCATCCACCTGTCGTATCCTGCGGCGCCGCATCAATTAAAAAAGCCTGTTTTTAAATGGAAATGGCAGCAGACTGTCAGTTGAAGGGGAGGAGTTAACGGATGCCCCGCCCAAGCCGTCTAACATACGTCATTTGGGATGGACAGTCATTGCAGGAAGGAAGTGCATTTTCAGATTTTAACTAAAGATTACGAGGGCGCACACATTTTTAAAGAGAATGCCCCCATTGATAAACTATTTACAGTAAACACTGCAATATTTCATGAATAAAAAGGCATCGTCATTTTTAATTTCACTGGGACTTTAAGCGGTAAGGCCCTGTTTTGACAGATGAGATTTAGCTTAAGCCAGGACTACGCCTTGGTTAAATGAGGATATTTCATCTGCTTTTATTAAAATGCCTCTTTTTTAACCATTTTTGCGTACTTTTTTGTTTTCTCTGCAGCCAGAATATGTCCAGCCGCTTGTAGCCGTGAAGCTGCTGCTGGCTGAGGAAGATTATAATTCTGAGCTCGTCATCGAGTGCAAGGTGGAAGGCTCGGACCTCCTTAACAACGATGACCGTGACAAGTTCTTAGGCCGCGTCACCTTCCGGGTGAAAGTGTTCAAGTAGTGTGGATCATTCACCGGAGACGCACGATGTCAGTTCCTCTCGCTCAAACCCCCCCCTTCTCATCACACGTTTATCAGTCACAGCCCCGTACCCATACATCTTGTCCATCCAGAAGTTCGATCGGGGCCCTAATGCATCAAGCGCAGTACGAATGCTAATCCAAGGTTACAGTTCAACCTCGTCCTGGATTACCGTGAAGTCTGATGCATACAAACGCTCATTTGTCCTGTGGTTTGGAAGGGGTCAGTGCTGGAAAAGTGTGTCTGAAGGTTATTCATGGTTTTAGTTGTTTAATTTTGTCAATGACGTGTTATCATAAACACCTAGCTCACCTACTGAAATATAAAAACCGAAGGAAGAAACCAACAAACACACACATCGATTCTGAACCGACGTCTACCCTTAAGAGAGAAGAGTGTCATCGTGTAGTAAGTATAGGGACCTGTAAATAGATGCATCAGCCCATCATGTGAATGTGGTCTGCTCCCCCTCATAGTATAGTATAGCCTGCCGTGTGTGTGTGCGCGTGACGTGAAGCCTCTGTGTACATATTTAATGGATTTAAACACTCTTTCTCTGTCATTGCTCTCACTGCGTCTGACTGCTGTAAGAAATCAAGAGTATGAAATTATATAATAGCTGTAATTTAAGATTATTGAAAAGTTTAAGGAGGGGGGAAAGGGAAAACATCTATATCGAACCTTGTGTGAAGCCCGTCCTTCATCTGAGGGAAGTGATTTTTTAAACCTCTGCAGAAACTGTTATTTGTGCAGATGCCTTATGCTCTGTATGAGTTGAAAAATCTTGAAATAAAAGTGATTTTAAACAAAGCTTCGGTTTGTGGAGTGCGTTTCCTTTATACCTGTCAGATTGGCAGGAGACTGTTTACATGTACATTGTAAAAAAGTAAAGACGGCCAAAGGTTTTTTTATTTTTCTATTTTAGTTAACAATGCTAAGGGACCAGAGATTTAAAGGTGTATTCTCACAAGAATAATTGTGTCTCAATTGTTTTTTTTTATTGAACACAGATATGGATTACCACAATATGAAATGTAAGTTAAAATTCTCAAATACATTTTAAAACATTATGACACTTTATTACTAAAAGCTGCTGTAACAATAAAAATATTGTAGTTTATTTCCACTATTTTATTTGCGAGTGGTTGTCAAACTGCAAGCCGCCAGATGGCGCCAGAGGACCACAGGTCTTGTCATTTACGAACTATAGAATTATTCATAAATGACATGTCATCAAACATTACTGAATGTAACAAACAAAATATATATATATATTTAGCACTGTATAGTTTTTAGTCATTTGTTTTGACTGCATTGTGCATTACTAACACATGTAGGTAATGTTATACTGACAGAAACACGTGCTGATATCGCCCTCTAGTGGATCTAGTCTAAATGACCGGAACTTCCTGGTGTTTAAACGCATTTCAGGCTAAACCCCAGTCCAAAAATGATGTCTATAGAGCATATTTGTACAATATTTGCTTTTTATACCCCCTGAGGTTAGATTATCCCATCAAAATGTGAGGTGTAGGGTACAAAATAAGGAAAACCCCGTTTTTAAAGATTACGTGGCAAAGAGACAAATTACATCATATCAGATTTTAATACAGAAAACACAATGCAAAGAAAACAAGAAGCTTACAAGAAATAAAGGCTATATTGACAATTGAATCATATATTTGGTTGATCCTCTCTAGTTTTTTGACTACAGCAATCATTCTCTTTTGACTTTGTGAACTATGGGAATTGTAAATGCATATTTATGTTTTAATAAACGGCAGTGTTGGAAATCTGTTTAGGTCAGTTAGAGGACCAGGTTTTTCATTTTAAAGAGAAAATTTGGATTCAGATAGAGAAAATGTCGAATTCTGTCACCATTTTCAACAACTAAAAATATTACAGTCTCATTTAAAAAAAAAAATTGGATAAAGCACTAAAATATGCTTGAAGTTGAACAACGAAACTATGAACAAGAACCATGCAGACCAAGACCATGTTTATGAATCAAGACTTACAAACCTATACATTTTACATCTAGTTCAGTAGAGTTCACAAAGTAATAATAAAAGATTAATATATGTTTGTACCGCACCGACAGCACGAAGCAGTCAGTAACACACTTTTACAAGCTTCTGCTCAAACGATTTGTCACATTCTATCTATAATGGTTTTGTGTTTTTACTTCTAGCCAATCTGCGAGAGAAACAACATCACACTACAAGTGCAAACAAGCAGCATGTGATATCATTCAGAGATCCTTGTGACTTTTCATTTGCTTTCAGGAGGATTGTTATCTCATCTGTTCTTGATAACAGAAGCATTAACGCTTGAGGTCAAACCTTGTGAGAGAGAAGTGGCCCGAGCAAGTGCCTTTAGAGAATGTGTTGATAAACAAGCTTTACACTGAAGGTGACCTCTGATAACTGATCTCAGACCTGCTACATGAAGCCATAGAGATGTTTTTCAAAGCTGTGTCTGCCGCTGCATTCAACTCTTATGTGAATTATAAATACCATTATGAACCATTTGCTGTTTACCACTAAAACCATTACAAAATTCCTTTGTGTAGTGTGTTGGGCTTTTTGGTGTTCCACTGGTTCCCATCAGCCGAACAACATCCCACAAATGGAAGCCAACACATGCCCAGTAAAAACCACCATAGACCTTTTCCATTAAAACCAATACAATTGCCTCAACAACTATTACATACATTAGGATTTCTGTAATGTTTTTTTTGGAAATGGAAAATTGTGGCCAGTTACAAAATACTCTGAACACAGGTGAACTAGTGAAGTATAGGACACGCCTGTTTCACAGGTAGAAAAACGTCTGTGCCAGGAACTAACACTTGCATAGTTACAATGACAAACCATTGAGTTGTTTGATCATTTTTAACTGAATTGAATTATCCTTGGAAGGTAACATTTATGCAGAATCATTTAAGTGTAAGTTAATTCAATCAATGCATTTCATGTTGACTTGACTTATATTATTAAGTTAAATTGACTCCAAATTTTAAGACAACCAGGTAACTTCGTTAACTTCGTTGAACCAACTGTTTTTGTAATCATAAGTCATTTTAATGACAAAAATTGTTGAAAGGCAACTTTTGTGTTTAAATTCAAAATAGAAACATCTAAAATAGTATTTTATATGTATTTTATAAACTCTTTATATTGTTATTTCTGTGTATTTGATCGACTTTTACATTAAACGATTCACGTTGTACTGTTTAGAAACGATAGGCTATTTTCTTCTGCGTTGATGAACCGGCGCTGGAGTGTGGAGTCTCTGGAGGATCAGCTCCGCTGCCCCGTGTGTCTGGAGATCTTTACCGAGCCTCTGATCCTCCAGTGCGGTCACTCGTACTGCCGCGGGTGCGTGCGCGCCATAAGCGTGAACCCGCTCGGGCAGCTGCAGTGTCCCGTGTGCCGATGCGCAGTGGACGCAGACTGTCCTCCGCCCAATGTAGCGCTGGCTCGTATCGTAGACGCCGTTCGGACCCTGAACACACCCGACGAGGGCCCGTTGGAGATCTGCGCTCAACACAACAACCCGCTCAGTCTGTACTGTGAGGAGGACCGGGCGCTCATCTGCGGGCTGTGCGGGAGTATCGGGGCGCACCGGGCGCACAAGGTCACGCCCATTAACAGCGTTTACAGCAGGATGAAGGTGGGAATAGAGGTGCAACTCACATACACATGTAGTGTTGTATTATTGTAGTAAATTGTAGAAATCTGAACACTGACACTAATGTAGCTTTGGGAATGTAACTTTTGGGGCTTGACTGGAAAACCCATGGCTACATTTTGAATGATATGGTTTTATTACAAATGCCATAAAGTAAAACTATACTATGGTAATTCTTTGTCAGGAGGACATCTCATGTTTGATGACAGAGTTTCAGACTCAAGGGAGGAAGCTTGAGGAGCAGATCTGTAAAATGGACTTTAATAAATCTCGCATCACCGTGAGTCGCCACTGTCAAAACTTTACATGAGGCGTCCTGATTTAAACTATTCCTGTTATTTGTCTTAAAACCCGTTAAAGTAACTTTCCATGTGTTCTGGATCTTTTTATACAAAGTATGCAGGTATAAGTCTGTTGTGGTGGTTAAGATTCAGTCTCAGTTTCCAACGTCCCATAAGATTTGTACCTTTAACCACATGACATTAAAAAAGCCATTGTCATTGTGTAGAATGAATCAGATGTGTTAAAGTGGGTGGTGCGGAGGGAGTTTGGAGAGCTACGCCGCTGTTTGGAGCTGGAGGAGGCAGGTTTCATGGAGAAGGTGGAAAACGCAGCCTCCACCCTTATCTCCTCCATCCAGAGACAGGCTGAACACATGAGCCAGCTGCTGGCCAAGATCCAATCTGCTGAGGCCACACTGGATGCTCTGAGCAATGACAGCCATCTGGAGTTCATCGCTGTGAGTCAGACTTTACAACAGTCACTGTTTCTCTCAGGGTTATATTTACCAATCAATGTCTGTAGAGACATACTTTACCTATAATCTTTACTACAAAAAACTCCAAAAACACTACAAAAAATGTCTATATAATAATTTCCAAGAAAATAGTTCATTGAACACATACAACCTTTTGTGAAAACAAGGCGACGCCAAATCTTAAAGGGGTCATATGGCGCAAACACGTGTTTTTCTGTGTCTTTGGTGTGTTATAAGTTGCCCGTGCATGTATTAGACTCGTAAAATTGCAAAAATGTAAGTGTCTGAACAAAAGATGCATTCTATCTAAAAGCGAATGCTCACCCAGACCTGCCTGAAACGCCTCGTGTAACCACACCCCCACAAATCTACGTCAGTTGGTGGTATTATTTGACTAAGACCGCCCAAATGTATACGCAAGTAAGGTGGACGTACCTGTCAGCACAAATGCTTTGGAACTTGATGTTACAAATATAGTAAGAAGATTTACATTTCCGTCACATGCTTGCATTCCACCAATCACTACGCACTGGTTAACTGGCCAATCATAGCACACCTCGCTTTTCAGAGCGATGAGCTTTGTAATAAATCCGCACGTTTCAGAGAGGCGGAGCAAAGAGGAGATACAAACATTCAACAGTCTGTTGAATTTCAACAAAATCAAACCTCAGGAGTGACATAAAGTCATCAAACAGCAATGTGAAAGACCGACAGCATGACAAGACACATGCAAACTGTGATAAAAATCCAGGTTATCATGTAAAAAATAGTTTACATGTAGAAGTATTGCTGTTGTATATAAAATGCTTAAAAGGGAATATGAACTTCTTTCTTTGCAGTATTTGAGGTCTGAAAAAATACAGAGCATATTTTCTCTTATTTTTCTCCAGCTTTTTTATTTTCTGCAAATAAATGTAAACAGAAACAAAAACAAAAACAATTATTTCAATTTTGGGCGAAATATTGTAAGTATGTCACAGAATGAAACAAAAATGATAATTTCACCTAAACACATAGCTATAAATAGTAAATTCAGAAACACAGTTCTTAATAATTATGTAATGTTTTTAAAATAATAATAGTTGCATTGTATTAAACATGTCAGAATCTTTTCCTCGATTAAAGTTTATTTTCTTACAGAAATATGGATCCATTGCTCCAAGGTAAGAAACTATTTTTTGTAAAAAAAATGTTTTTAAATGAATAAAAAGTTGATGTTGACCGTAATTGTACTAATTTAGTTAAATGCAGTGTGCAATATTATCCTCAGACAACAAAATGTCTGTTTTTTGTGTCTGGCTTTATCTGTTTCTATTGCTGTGCAGATTGCGTGAAGGCCAGCAGAGGGAGCAAAGAGATGAGAAAATATACAGCTCCATCCAATTTAATCCTGGATTCAGCCACAATGATATTAAAATGTATGTGTGGAAAAGACTTCACAGGAGAGTCCTGCCCGGTAAATCTTACCTTACATACAGATAACACTGTACTGAATATCTTTGAACAACATCTTTGGACTGTACTAACACGTTACAATAAGATTGAATAGATAAATACAATATTAGTAAATATATGAGCTAAATTAACTATAACAATGAGCAATATGGCAATATTAACATTTGGTTATGTTAGTTAATACCATCGCTAACTGATATATTCTTTTTAACATTAACTACACATTAAAAGCAGTTTCGCGTTATTTTCTGGGACAACACAGTAAACTTTTAAGTTTATTTCTTAGAAAGAAGCCAAAGCGAATAACATGACTTCTACTTCAGCAAGGACCTACAGATATATACTGTAGTAAAAATGTACAGTATATCGCTTCTGTCCTTCTGAAACCCCGTATTTCCATATTTAGTGATTTTTATTTTTATTTTTGTCATAAATCATTTTTATTTTTCTCACTAGGTTATGCAAATATCTAACCAATAAAAAGCTTAAAAAAATCTCATCAACGTTGGCAACATGTAATAATTTAAAAAGTAATTAAGAATAATTCAAATGTTTTTTCCATTTCCTGAAAAACTGTGAATTTGGACAAACAAGGTTTCAGAAGGACAGCGACGATACGTGTAAACGTAGTGGCTGAGAGCTTAAGCACAGTGAGGTTTGGAGAAAAGCTCATGTGTTTTCAGGGTGGTTGTAGAGTACATGCTGCTGTGACAGCTACATCAGTGGGAGGCGTTTAATTCAATCTAAATGGTAGACTAAAAGTGCTTCCACTGAACTATTGCCTGAGGAGAATGCTAATAAAATATTAAGATTGGAGTTTCATTTCACTTGGCAGGCCAATCAATGTTTCTTTGCCATTCAATTGTACAGGCAAAGAAATAAGCATAAGAAAGAATGAGTACATTTTAATATTGATTGATAGACGGGCAAACAGAACTTCAGTATACACATCATTTCCTGGATTTATACAGAGAGTTTACGGTATACTTTAACAAAAGAATGACAATGGCAGGTGTCATAAACACAAAGAGTTATATATCCACTCTGTTGTTTTTGGTTCAGAAAACCAACACAATATCATTGCTTATTGACTGATGCTTTCAAAAAAGTGACTTTAAAAATGTCTTTTGTCTCAGGAATTAGAATAAGAAACTGGACGACTGAATAATGTTGCAAGTGCATCAGTTAAACACACTGACATTTAATGCTATGCAAATTAAAGGTCCAATGTGTAATTTTTTGGAGGATCCATTTACAGATACGCAATATCATATACATAACTATGTCTTCAGAGGTGTATAAAGACCTTACATAATGAAGCGTTATGTTTTTATCACCTTAGAATGAGCTACACCGCGGGTCCACTTGCATGCTGTTTCTACAGTAGCCCTAAACGGACAAACTGCTCTACACAGCGTGTTTCATAAATACGTTATCTCCTTCGGCAAAGAAGCAAAAACGTGACGACATTTTAGTCCCCGTGTCAGAAAGGGAGGTGTGAGCGATCGGAATTTGATTGCAATTTGCAACCTCACCACTAGATGCCGCTAGATTTTACATCAAAAATGATTTGTTAATCACCAATACTGTTAAGTTTACGTCAACTGTGCTGGTCTGGATAAGTTTGTTAAGCACTGCATAAACATTATCATAGATTTATCCTGTATTCACATATACTCTGTTCCTCTAGCTCCAGAGCACTTGAAGTTCGACCCCTTGACAGCCCACCCCATGCTGCATCTCAGTAAAGACAGTGCCAAGATTGAGTGTGGCGTCCTCCTCAATCGCCTGCCCAATAATCCCGAGCGTTTCAGCTACAGCTACTGCGTGCTCGCCTCTCAGGGCTTCTCCTCCGGCAAACACTACTGGGAGGTCCAGGTGGGCGCCAAACCCAAATGGCGGATCGGACTGATCAAAGGAACCGCGCCACGTAAAGGCAAACTCTTCAAAAGCCCAGAGAACGGAGTGTGGCTGATGGGCCTGAGGGAAGGCCGCTTGTACGAGGCATTCACCACTCCACGGGTAGTGCTGCCCCTCAACACCCACCCGCAGCGTTTAGGAGTTTTTCTGGACTACGAGAGCGGACAGATCACTTTCTATAATGCGGACAGCGAGGATGAGCTTGGATTTATCTACTCGTATCAAGCCGAGCTGCAAGGCAAAGTGTTCCCGCTGTTTGATGTGTGCTGGCACGAGCGCGGAGCCAACAAGCTGCCCCTCTCCCTGCCACAAGCACTCACTCACAGATAAAGAGCTTGATGCTAGAACTTCTCCAATAATAACACTGTCCTTCCAAGTTACCGTTTTTAAAGGTCCAGTGTGTCATTTTTTGGAGGATCTATTGACAGAAATGCAATAAAATATACATAACTATGTCTTCAGAGGTGTATAAAGAACTTACATAATGAAGTGTTGTGTTTTTATTATCTTAGAATGAGCTATTTCTATCTACACACATCACGGGTCCCGTTACATGGAATTCACCATGTTGTTTCTACGGTAGCCCTAAACGGACAAACTGCTCTACAGAGCGCGCTTCCTAAATACATGATCTCCTTCACCAAAGAAATGAAAACGTGACGACATCTTAGTTCTGTGTCAGCCACCGTAGTGCTTTGAAAGGGAGGGGTGGAGTGAGCTGTTGGTTGCAATTCGCAACATCACAGCTAGATGCCGCTAAATTTCATACACTGGACCTTTACATATGTACAATATCAAGCGTCAACAAGACTTTAAGCACAGGTTTTTTTAAGGTATGGCCAATTCAGGGGCTCATGGCTTTATTCCTGTTTGTGGCTTTATTCTTGTGATGTGGCTTTATTCCGTTTGTGTTGTGTGCTTTATTATTGTGGCTTTATTCGTTGTGATGTTGGATTTATTCCGTTGTGTTTGTGGCTTTATTCAGTTGTGATTCCGTGGCTTTATTACGTTGTGGCTTTAATTCCGTTGTGTTGTTGGCTTATTATTGTGGCTTTATTCGTTGTGTGATGTGGCTTTATTCCGTGTGTTGTGGCTTATATTCGTTGTGATGTGGCTTATTCCGTTTGGGCTTTTTTCAGTTGTGTTGTGGCTTTATTCTATTCCGTTGTGTGTGGCTTTATTCCGTGTGTGGGGCTTTATGTTCCGTTGTGTTGTGGCTTTATAGTGTGTTGTGGTTATGTTTGTTGTGTTGTGTCTTTATTCCGTGGTGTTGTGGCTTTATTTCCGTGTTGTGGTGCTTTATTCCGTGGTTTATTCGTTGTGTTGTGGCTTTATATTGTGGCTTTTATTCCGTTGTGTGTGGCTTTATTCGTTGTTGTTGTGTTTGTGGCTTTATTCGTTGTGATGTGGCTTATCCGTTGTGTGTTTATGTTGCTTGTGGCTTTATTCCTTGATTCCGTTGTGATGTGGCTTTTATTGTTGTGTTGTGGCTTTATTTTGTGTTGTGGCTTTTATTCCGTTGTGTTGTGGCTTATTCCGTTGTGGTTTATTGTGTGCTTAGTATGGTGGCTTTATTCCGTTGTGTTGTGGCTATTCCGTGTGCTGTGGTTTATTCCGTTGTTGTTGTGGCTTATTATTCTGGCTTTATTACGTGGTGCTGTGGCTTTATTCCGTTGTTGTGTGTACTTTATTCCGTTGTGTTGTGGCTTTATTCAGTTGTGTTGTGGCTTATTCCCGTTTGTGTTGTGGCTTTATTTCGTTGTTGTGTGGCTTTATTCCCGTGTGTGGCTTTATTCCGTTGTGTTGTGGCTTTATTATTGTGGCTTTATTCCGTTGTGTGTGCTTTTCCGTTGTTGTGTGGCTTTATTCGTTGTGTGTGTGGCTTTTATTCCGTTGTGTTGTGGCTTTATTCCGTTGTGTTGTGGCTTTATTTCGTTGTGCTGTTGCTTTATTCCGTTGTGTTGTGGCTTATTCGTGTGTTGTGGCTTATTCTTTATTCCGTTGTGTTGTGGCTTTTATTCTGTGTTTTGAATTCCGTTGTGTTGTGGCTTTATTCCGTTGTGTTGTGCCTTTATTATTGTGGCTTTATTCCGTTGTGTTGTGCCTTTATTATTGTGGCTTTATTCCGTTGATGTTGTGGTTTTATTCCGTCTGTGTTGTGGCCTTATTGTTGTGCTTGGGCTTTATTCGTTGTGTTGTGGCTTTATTATTGTGGCTTTATTCCGTTGTGCTGTGGCTTTATTCCGTTGTGTTGGATTATTGTGGCTTTATTCCGTTGTGCTGTGGCTTTATTATTGTGGCTTTATTCCGTTGTGCTGTGGCTTTATTCCGTTGTGTTGTGGCTTTATTCCGTTGTGTGGTGCTTTATTCCGTTGTGTTGTGGCTTTATTCCGTTGTGTTGTGGCTTTATTCCGTTGTGTTGTTGGGCTTTTATTCGTTGCTTATTCCGTTGTGTTGGTGGTGGGCTTTATTCCTTTATTTGTTGTGTTGGGCTTTATTCCGTTGTGTTGTTGGCTTTATTATTGTGGCTTTATTCGTTGTGATTTTGTGGCTTTTATTCCGTTGTGTTGTGGCTTTATTCGTGTGTTGCTTATTATTGTGTTTATTCCGTTTTGTTGTGGCTTTATTCCGTTGTGTTGTGGCTTTATTCTTTATTCTTTGTGTGTGGCTTTATGTGGCTTTTATTAGTGTGCTGTTGTGCTTTTATTGTGGCTTTATGGGTTCCGTATGTGTTTATTTTATTTGTGTTTTTGTGGCTTTATTTATTCCGTTGTGTTGTGGCTTTATTCCGTTGTGCTGTGGCTTTATTCCGTTGTGTTGTGGCTTTATTATTGTGGCTTTATTCCTGTGGCTTTATCCGTTGTGATTTGTTGTTGTGTGTGGCTTTATTCCGTTGTGTTGTGGCTTATTCCGTTGGTTGTGGCTTTATTCGTTGTGTTGTGGCTTTATTAGTGTGGCTTATTCCGTTGTGTTGTGGCTTTATTCCGTTGTTGTGGCTTTATTCCGTTGTGTTGTGGCTTTATTCCGTTGTGTTGTGGCTTTATTCCGTTGTTGTGCTTTATTCCGTGTTGTGGCTTTATTCCGTTGTGTTGTGGCTTTATTCCGTTGTGTTGTGGCTTTATTTCGTTGTGATGTGGCTTTATTCCGTTGTGGCTTTATTCGGTTGTGTTGTGGCTTTATTATTGTGGCTTTATTCCGTTGTGATGTGGCTTTATTCCGTTGTGTTGTGGCTTTATTCCGTTGTGCTGTTTTATTCCGTTGTGTTGTGGCTTTATTCCGTTGTGCTGTGCTTTATTCCGTTGTGTTGTGGCTTTATTCGTTATCTTTATTCCGTTGTGCTGTGGTTTTATTCCGTTGTATTCCGTTTGTTGTGCCTTTATTATTGTGGCTTTATTCCGTTGTGTTGTGCCTTTATTATTGTGGCTTTATTCCGTTGTGTTGTGGTTTTATTCCGTTGTGTTGTGGCTTTATTCCGTTGTGCTGTGGCTTTATTCCGTTGTGTTGTGGCTTTATTATTGTGGCTTTATTCCGTTGTGCTGTGGCTTTATTCCGTTGTGTTGTGCCTTTATTATTGTGGCTTTATTCCGTTGTGCTGTGGGTGTTGTGGCTTTATTCCGTTGTGGTGTTGCTTTATTCCGTTGTGCTGTGGCTTTATTCCGTTGTGTTGTGGCTTTATTCCGTTGTGTTGTGGCTTTATTCCGTTGTGTTGTGGCTTTATTCCGTTGTTGTGGCTTTATTTCCGTTGTGTGGCTTATTCGTGTGTTGTGGCTTTATTCCGTTGTGTTGTGGCTTTATTCCGTTGTGTTGTGGCTTTATTATTGTGGCTTTATTCCGTTGTGATGTGGCTTTATTCCGTTGTTGTGGCTTTATTCCGTTGTGGCTTTATTATTGTGGCTTTATTCCGTTGTGTTGTGGCTTTATTATTGTGGCTTTATTCCTTTGTGTTGTGGCTTTATTCCGTTGTGTTGTGGCTTTATTCCGTTGTGCTGTGGCTTTATTCCGTTGTGTTGTGGCTTTATTATTGTGGCTTTATTCCGTGTGTGTTTTATTCCGTTGTGTTGCGGCTTTATTCCGTTGTGTTGTGGCTTTATTCCGTTGTGTTGTGGCTTTATTCCGTTGTGTTGTGGCTTGATTGTGTTGTGAACTTATATTTGCTTTTTAAATTTCGTTCTGCTGTGCAGTAGGGGTGGGCGATATGGACAAAAAATAATATCTAGATATTTTTGGCGATTTTAACGATAACGATAATGAGAAAATAATTCATTTATTTGAATGATAATCCATTAAAAATGTGTTTTTAAAAGTCTGAGTTACTTAATCACTGATGATAATAATGGGCACAATGTTGAATGAAAACAGTGCTTATTTATTTTCTTTAACATGTAAGTATTCAAGTAAAAACAATTCAAAGACATACAAAATACTAATTGAACTAGTGTAAGAACATCGAACTCTGAGTAAACATTCCGTTGTACACCTCTGCTGTAATGTAAATTGTGCAGCATACAAGCAAGATGAAATAATAATAATAATGAACAAATAGCATCTGTAAACAAAGTACTCTGATCTGTAACATATTGCACACAACCATGTGTCCTTACGGCCTCATTGCCTTACCACCTCAGGCCTTATTGAACAAATACCTAACTTCAAGTACTGCCCAGTACAAAGATTGCACAAAAATAAAAAATAAAATCTGCCCAAAAGGTGCACTTCCAAATCAGATTATCTTACAGTTTTTCTTGATTGCTAAAACACTAAAACCCATTGGCTGAACCAAGTTCTCAGTTGCCTGAACTCATTTAGCTATTTGTGCAGTCTGTTGTCAGTACCTTACACCATTTCACATTGTAAAACACAATATGCAGATCTCACTTAGACTTTTCGCAAAAACTCTAAACACAATCTCATTCTCAAAACCCATTCTGCACTCTAATGCACATGTCATCCATACTGGTAAACACAAGTGGCAAAAATCAAATGCTAAAAGAGAACACATGTCATTTATTGAACACAACCACTCAAAATAGTTTTTACCTGTTTCAAATGATGTGACACAACCAATATAAGCCAGTTCAGAGAGCAAACAGGTTGTTGAAGGTGGGAAGGAGAAAGTCTGAGAATGGATAGAAGAAACAATGTGAGAGGTCAAGGATGAGTGTGTATGCGAGGTGGGCGACGAGGAGGAGGGCAAGAAAGAGGAAGAGGGGGAGGAGGGCGAGGAAGAGGGGGAGGAGGAAGAAGAGGAAGAGGAGGAGGCAGGAGGAAGCAAGAACAAGGAAGAGGAGGATGGCAAGAACAAGAAAGAGGAAGAGGAGGAGGAAGAACAAAAAAAAATTGCAAAGCAGAGTAGTAATTTCTGATCAATTTTGAGCTATGCTTTCATTCATCAAAAGTCAATGGAAAAATAAGCAATTTGTTTTGAGATTAAAAATGTACTTTTCCCTGAGAACTATATGTTTTGAAGGATGTGTTTTCTATTTTTTGGTGTATTGTTTACTGACTGCTTGATAATGTATATCATTTTGATCTCTTCGTTTATGATTTGAGAGCAGTGTTTGATTTTGAATTCAGGTAAAACGGTTTTGAGGCGAAAGTTTCATTTTGCTAGAGGAGTCAGAGGTTTTGTAAATAGTGCTTGAAGATGAGGTTTTGTGTTAAATGTTTCAGAAAATGGAGCAAGGTTTCAGAAATTGTGTTTTAGCAATCGAGAAAAACTGTAAATAATATAATAATACATTTGTTAACAAATGACATCAAAGGTCCACAATTTACAGACAAATAAAATATAGTCACTATTATTAAAGCACACACTGGCATGGACAGATGCTGAAACTTTATAGAACATCATAGGCCAACTGCTCACTGTTCACATGTAGATTTACTTCAAATGATGAGCCAAGAACACCAGTCTGTCCACAGTGTCAGGTTTAAGTGCAGCCCGGTGACATGTTACAACATTTCCACCAGTGCTGAATGCCCTTTCTGAAGGGCTGCTTGAGGCAGGGATGCATAGATATTTTTTAGTATATAAGGCACATTTCTGCTAAACGACTCCGCTAAAGTTTGCTGAGTGTTTTGTGCAGCAGGTACCTTAGCCGATGTCTCGGAACTTTTCATACTCTTGGTATTCCTTGCTATGGTTGGTCCGCAGGTGGTGAAACAAGTTGGTCGTCGAGCTGCTTTTTAACAGCAACATGTTTTCTACACACTTTGCAGAGTGCCGTCTTTTACGCAACATCAGTTTTCTCAAAACCAAACCACTTCCATGCAAGTGAGGTTGAGCCACGTTTAGCAACTAAGTCTTCCGAAGTAGATTGCGAGGCTGTGGGTGTCTGCATGTTGTCTCCTTCTGTCAAATGTTTAGCCTAACCACATCGTCAACAGGTGTTGAACTTGCGGGCGGCCATGCACTAACCATGCCTGTGAGAGAGATGACGACATGTATGCGCACAACAGCAATCACGTGACGCCCCGCTGCAGCCTCTGAATGTGTGGAGTTTTAATGCGTGTTTTGGAGTGTTTTTTCGGAGTAATTTAAATATTCGATAATGAGAATTTGCACATCGTTAACGCAACAATCACGATATTATCGCAGACGATATATATCGCCCACCCCTACTGTGCACTAGTGGGCCACCGTATAATCTACACTCCATGCACAATAATGACAAAACAAAACAGATATAAGTACATTGCATAAGTATTCACTCTTCGTCGACGAGAGTCTTCGTCCCCCGCCTTCCGTCGCGGGCGCCGTTTCCTTCGGCGCTGAGGAGGATGATGACTCCATGTCCATCTCAGCTTCGGACAAGGACTGGGCAGGATCGGAGCGGGATCGCCCCGACCTAGAGAGCACCCCGGACCTCCACGAGGAGTTCATAAGGGTCCTCGAGAAGGCCGTCAGCGAGCTCGACATCACCTGGAGTTCGCCTGAGGAGCCGGCAAAAAGTAAGCTCGACTCGTGGTACCTTCAGGCGGGCCGCCGTCAGGCCTCATCAAAGAGGAGCGCGCCATTTTTTCCGGATGTCCACGAGCACGTGGTGAAATCGTGGTCTGCTCCTCAATCGGCGCGCGTTCACGCGGCTACGCAGTCCATGTTCGCCCACGTGGTCGGAGCGGAGGCCCACGGTTACGTGCGCATGCCACCCGTCGAGGAGACCCTCGCCGCTCATTTGTGCCCTTCCACCACCTCGTTGGGCTCGGACCCAGGCCTGCCGTCGAAGCAGTGCAGGTTTACCGCCCATCTCGCCGGTAAGGCTTACGCATCCCGCCGGGGAAGCCGCTTCCGCTTTGCACGCAATGGCGGTGCTGCAGGTGTTCCAGGCTAAGATCCTTCAGTCGCTGGATAGCGGCAAACTGGAGGCGGACGCCACGAGGGATCTGAGGGCAGCGACCGACTTCGCTCTGATGGCTACGAAGCGGACCGCGCAAGCTATCGGCCGATCCATGGGATTTATGGTCGTCCTCCACCGTCATCTGTGGCTTACGTTGGCGGACCTAAAAGACGCTGATCGTAAGTCTCTTCTCAACGCCCCGATCACTCCCTCCGGCCTCTTTGGTGACGTCGTGGAGTCGGTGGTAGAGCGCTTCGAGGAGGCGCAAAAGCGCGCCAAGGCCATGAGTCACGTGCTCCCGCGACGCTCTTATCAACCGTCTCCGAGAGCCCGCGCCGCACTCCACGCAGAGACCGGCCAAAAAGCACGCTGCTTCCGCTCCGGCATCTCGAGGTCGTGAGCCGGATGCCCGGCCTAAACAATGGTCGGGCCCACCTAAGAAGAGGGGAGAGGACGACGACGACGGCGGAGCGTCATCGTCTGCCGAGCCGTCGTCCTGACGGACCTATAAAGAGGAGGAGAGAGTTTGTGAGCGTTCCGGTGGCACCCAAACGCCGATGTTTGCATCAGTTTTCCCCCGCGGTTGCGGGCGAACATTGCAATGTTGTAAATGTGTGTGTAAATGCATTAAAAAAAAAAAACACGTACCTGTTCACAAAAGGAGCTCTTTCCCCCTCACCCAGCCAATGCTGCGTCCCTTGCCCTGCCACGGTGCAGCGCGAAGCCGCAGTTAATCCCGACTATAACCAGCCTTCCCTCGTCCACGGTCTTTCCCGTGGGCGAGAGACGGCTGGAGTCTCAAGCACGAGCCATTTCCCCGCCAGTGCTATTAGCCTCGCTGCACCAGCGTGCTCCCCATAAACGGTCCGCTGACAGTAACGCCCGAAGAGATACGGCCATTATGTCTGTTTCTGGACGCGTGGAAAGCCATTCCGGGCATTTCTCAATGGCTACTAAATGTGGTAGAACACGGGTACACCCTACAGTTCAGACGCAGACCTCCCCGCTTCAGCGGTGTGGTTCCGTCGCTTACGGCAGCGCAAAATGCGCCTGTGTTGAGACAGGAAATTTGCAGCCTGCTCGCGAAAGGAGCGATCGAGCGCGTCCCTCCGACCGAGCGAGAAAGCGGGTTTTACAGCCGGTATTTTGTAGTGCCCAAGAGAGATGGTGGTCTGCGTCCGATTCTGGACTTGAGACCCGTCAACCGAGCCCTTCACAAGCGAGCGTTCAGAACGACAACTCTAAAACAGATCCTGGCACAAGTGCGTCCCGGGGACTGGTTTGCATCCGTGGATCTGAAGGATGCGTATTTTCATGTTCAGATAGCCAAGCGCCACCGAAAGTTCCTGCGATTCGCTTTCGCGGGTTCAGCGTACCAATTCGCTGTACTCCCGTTCGGACTGGCATTAGCTCCGCGCACATTCTCGAAGTGCGTGGACGCGGCGCTTTCCCCTCTCAGAGCGAGCGGTATGCGCATTCTGAATTATCTGGACGATTGGTTGATTTTAGCCCACTCACGGGGGGCGCTTTCCGGTCATACGCAGAGGCTTCGTCACTTGACATCCCTGGGGCTGCGCGTGAACATGCAGAAGAGCAAGCTCACTCCGAGTCAGTCTATAACGTATCTGGGGGTATGTTTCGACTCAGTGGAGATGCGCGCTCGCCTCTCTCTAGAGCGGACGGAGTCCATCTCTTCAGCTCTACATTTGATCAGGCCGGGTCGGTCTGTTCCCCTGAGGGAGTTTCAGAGGCTTTTGGGCCTCATGGCGTCAGCCTCGGCAGTCTGCCACCTGGGTCTTCTGCACATGCGACCGCTACAGTTTTGGCTGAAGGTCCGGGTTCCATGGAAAGCATGGTCCTCGGGTCGAGTGCGAGTCCCGGTTACATTCAGTTGCCTCAGTGCCCTGAGCCCGTGGCGCGACCCGAGCATGTTCAGTCGGGGAGTTCCCCTGGGACTGGTTACGAGACGCATAGTCGTTACGACGCTGACCCACTCCCCCATGGGGAGCGACGCTCTGACGGTGCGTTGGCCGGACGTTCGGCTTTACGCGTTTCCTCCGGTGAAGATTTTGCCCCTGGTGCTGTGCAAAATCAGAGAGGAGACCGCGACGGTGATCCTCGTCGCTCCGTTTTGGCCGAATCAACCGTGGTTTCCGGACCTGAGCGAATTGTTAACGGCACCGCCGTGGCGGATTCCTCTCAGGAGAGACCTGTTGTCCCAAGCGAAAGGCACGATATTTCACCCCAGCCCGCAGCTGTGGAGCCTTCATGCCTGGCCTCTTCGGGGGTTTTAAATGCACTTCCTCAGCGTATACTTGACACTATTTCGGAGTGTCGTGCGCCTTCCACCAGGCGTTTATACGCTCTCAAATGGGGGGTGTTTGTTAAATGGTGCAGTAGTAACAATATCGACCCGATGTCCTGCCCCGTGTCTGATATTTTAGGCTTCCTGCAGCACAGGCTGGACAACGGCGGACTCCCGTCAACACTGAAGGTTTATGTGGCTGCTATCGCCTCGTTTCGTTCCCCAGTTGATGGGCAATCGATTGGAAGGCACATGCTGGTGGTCAGATTCCTCAGAGGAGAGGAGACTTTTTCCCCCGCGATCCCCTTCGGTGCCGCCTTGGGACTTAGCGCTGGTGTTGAAGGCTCTCTCTTCTCCCCCATTCGAGCCTTTGGAAGCGGCTTCCATAAGAGAGCTCACTCTAAAAACTGTTCTCCTTCTCGCCCTTGCTTCGGCTAAGCGCATAGGGGATTTACAAGCGCTCTCAGTCGGCGCTGATTTCATACGTTTTGGAACCGGCGACTGCAACGTCACTCTCCGGCCGAAATCGGGTTATGTGCCAAAGTCTATGTCTACCCCATTTAGAGCACAGGTCATTTCTTTGCCCGCTTTGTTTTCCGAGTCGTCAGACTCGCAGAATGCTAACGCTCAGAGAGCGGTCTGCCCGGTAAGGGTTTTACGGGCTTACATTGATCGCACGGCCGGCTTTCGGAAGTCTGAACAGCTCTTCGTCTGTTATGGTGGGGGAACTAAAGGTCGGGCTGTATCAAAGCAGAGGCTCTCTCGCTGGGTGGTGGACGCTATTACCTTGGCGTATGAGAGTCAGGGACAGAACTGCCCCTTCGGTATCAGAGCTCATTCGACTAGGGCTATCGCCTCTTCGTGGGCCTGGTCTAAGGGCACATCTATTCAGGACATATGCTGTGCGGCTGGCTGGTCTTCGCAGAACACTTTCGCCAGGTTCTACAGATTGGACGTGTCCTCTTTGTCGTCTCAAGTCCTCTCGGTGAGTGCTGATCACTCTTTATCTGCTACCGTATAATCGCTTATATTACACAGTTGTTACCGCATTGCTGTTTACGCTGTGCTTGGTGTACTTTTATGATCTTTGTTATATCCGCCCGGGAATCCGTGCTGGCTCTTACTGTTGTGGTGTCTGCCCTGTTTCAGCGCAGCCCGCTGCATTTGTTGGGTTTGGATATGCAAATTTGGCAGGAGCCCGATCTAGCAGTTCATTGGCCTGTTCAGTGATTTAGCAGTTCATTGGCCGATTTAAGCCAATCAGCTGTTGACGCTTAGGGTGACCTCGCGAATGGTTAAAATTGTATGCTTCCCATGCTTGTGTGTTTTAACCCAGTTTTTCTGGTTGATTTTGCAAGCTCTCACGGCGGGATTGTACTACCGTTCCATATGCGGTTCTCCGCAATGTCGAAGTGACCGCTCTCGAAAGGGAACGTCTCCGGTTACTTTCGTAACCTCGGTTCCCTGAGAAGCGGGAACGAGACATTGCGTAGATCGCCGTGTTCGTCGCTCATCACCGTGCAGGCGTTCTCTCGTAGATTCTGAGGATTGTCGTCACATGCACTGTATTTATACTGTCTGGATTCGTCAGTATTTGCATACTGTTGCACTCTTGCGACAATTGGCCAGTTTTTTTACTGCCGTTATCCAATAAGACTTCAGGAAAAGTGAAAAAGGGGAGGAGTTTCATATGCGGTTCTCCGCAATGTCTCGTTCCCGCTTCTCAGGGAACCGAGGTTACGAAAGTAACCGGAGACGTTTTACTTGATAGACTTCAAGTGGCATTAACATGTGGCAAATTCAATTGAATAAGTATGATTTGGAGTGGCATATGTCTCCCACTAAAAGGTGCAACAGCTGAAATTGCATATCAAAGTAAAAACCAAGACATGAGGTCAAAAGAACTGCCAGTAGAGCTCTGAGACAGAATTGTATCAAGACTTTTGAAAAAAAAATCTGCTGTATTGAAGGTTCACAGAAGCATGTAGCCTCCATTAATCCTGAATGAAAGAGGTTTGGATCTTGAGCTGACCTCCTGTCCATACTAAGCCATCCATGGAGAAAGTCTTGGTAAGAGCGGTGAGCAAGAAGCTGATGATTAATCTGGTTGAGCTCCATGATCATATATGGAGATGGGAGAAACTAACAGAAGGACAAACACCACTCCAACACTCCACCAATCTGGGCTTTATGGCCGAGGGGCCAGACTCAAGCCTTTGCACAGAGAAGAAACATGAAAACTTGAAAGATGCAAAAATGTACCTTTCAACAAATCAGAAACAAGATTTTCTGGTCTGATGAATCTCAGTTTCATGCATCATGTCTGGAGAACACCGGGCACTGCTCAACACCAGTACAATACCATCTCAACAATAAGTGTGGTGGAAACAGCATCATGATGTGAGGGTGTTTTTCAGCTGCAGGGGCTGTGGCATTTGTCAAAGCTCAACGGCACAAAATACAGAGATAATGATCATGAAAACGTAACCCAGAAGATTCAGAACATCGGCCAGGGCAGAAGGTTCATTCTCCAACATGGCAATGATCCTAAGCACACAGCTTAAACAATGCAAGAGTGGCTTAACTCTGTCTATATCCTTGAGTGGCCCAGCTAGTCCTTGAACCCAACTGAACATCTCTCTAGAAACCTGAAAATGTCCGTGTGTGTTTGAGAGGATCTGAGGAGAAGAATGGCATCATGCCAAATGCAGATGTGTAAAGCTTGTCACATCGTACCAAAAAGATTTGAGTCTGTGAAGACGCTTTAACCAACTACTTTAGCAAGGCACTGTACATTGTGAATTGGTGACAGATAAAAGCATTGAAACTATATACAACTCTATATTAGAACATTTTTTGACAGTGTTTTTATGATGCTTCAGTGCTAACAGCACAAACGTATTGCTATTCTGCCAAGTAACAGTCACTTTGGTTTTGTAGTTTGTACTTTGTAGCTTAATTTTTCAATTCTGGCATTCTTAAATGCAAGCGTTAAACTATGAATTGAAATGCAAATATACACATTGTTTAATATAAGGAGTACTCTCTTCCTTTTTCCTTTAAAGAGGTTTGTTTAAGGTCACTGGTAATCATACCAAAATCTCTACTTTTCTATTCTCATCTTGTAATGACACCAGAGCTTGCAAACAGGGACTCTTGTTCATACCAGATTTCATTTTTTCGAAGGCCCAGGAATGAATGAAAACTTGAAATAATAGAAGCACCGATGAATAAAAACATTGAAATAATGTGTCATTATAGCACCAGTACCCTCCATTAATATTGGTAAACAACTTTTTTGCTGCACGTCACAGCGATGTTCTCAGTTCTTCCGTCTTAAACTTTACCTAAGAGAGTGTGGCCTATGTATTAGCTCATATTTGAAACAGGAAGTGGTTGAACAATTTCATGTTCCTAGTCACCAAGGTGTCCTTCAAAAATATTTTGCTCATATGAATTCATAGGGATGACAATTGGGATACACACGTAAACAGTGTTTGTTTTTGATAAAACTGTGTTGTGTTTGCAATTACATTTTAAAATTGAGAGCCATTTTTTGGGGGAAAATATGAAAATATTAAACAACAAAGATATTTATTTGCAGCCGTCTTTGCTCATACTTACCAAGGCTACCTATATTGGTGGAGGGCACTGTAATGTATATGAAAGCGCTTTGCATAAAGTATAACAATTTTAATCATGTTTTGTTTGACACAACATCTTTTAATGTGAGGCAGAGCGGTTCACACCTTTAAGCCTTTTACACCTTTTGTTCACACATAATGCATCACAGACTATTACAGTTTTTTTGGATTGCTTACACACTAAAATTAAAAGTAGTACACTATTAGCAAAACCTTACACTCAAGAAGCAAAACATCAGCCCATATTTGCACAACTATAAGCACATTGTCACTTGAGGAGGAGGGAGGAGGAGGAGGGAGGAGGGAGGAGGAGGGGAGGAGGGAGGGGAGGAGGAGGAGGAGGAGGAGGAGGAATCAACAGAGAAGGAATCAACAGAGGAAGAGGAAGAGATGGAGGCCATGCTGGAGGTAGAGGTAGAGGAAGAGAAGAAGGTGCTCAAAGAGGACCGAATCTGACAATTGAAATCCTCGCAACACTGGTTGACCACGTTGTCAACCACGGCCTGACGCTGAGGGAGGCTGGACTGCGAGTACAGCCAAATCTAAGCCGATACACAGTGGCAAGTGTGATAAGAACATTTCGACTGGAAAATAGGTATTGTAAAAATATCATCAAATCAAAAACATCTGCACGGTTTCAGTAACTGCTTACAGTACTGTATTCTATGCACTATCAGTACTTCTGTTACCTTTTTCCTGTGAAATTACTGTACTATTGTATACTGTTTTTGTTTTTCTACATAGGATTGAGGGTCAGGAACGACAAGGGGGAAGACCTCCCATGTTCACAGAACAGCAAGAGAGGGAGATAGTAAACATGGTTTTGGCCAACAATGCTATAACACTCAATCAGCTCCAAGCCAACATTGTCAATAACCACGCCAGTTTCAACAATATCCATCAGGTCTCAACATCAACACTACACAATTTTGCCTGACACTGTTCTTCAGGGAGTTTTATGAATGGATGGAGAGGAGATCCAGCATGAGTTCATTTACGTAGATGAGGCTGGGTTCAACCTGACGAGAACACGAAGGAGGGGAAGAAACATCATTGGCCACAGGGCTATAGTCAATGTCCCAGGGCAACGTGGGGGTAATATAACACTCTGTGCAGCCATTACACAGAATGGGGTCCTCCACCGCCATGCCCATATGGGCCCTTGCACACAGCACTCATACTTACACTCTTGGACCAATTGCACAACATAACAGCAGCAAATCCACCGCTCTGCTCTGGTTCAGAACTTATTTCAGCAACATCCACATTTCACCGTCCTATATCTTGCACCATACTCTCCATTCCTCAACTCTATAGAATAATTTTTCTTGGCATGGCGGTGGAAGGTATATGATCTCCGTCTCCAGGCTGAGGTACCCCTCATCCAAGTCATGGAGGAGGCCTGTGACCAGATGGAGGTAACAGCAATGCAAGGATGGATTCGTCATTCAAGACGTTTCTTTCCAAGGTGTCTTGCTAATGACAACATTGCCTGCGATGTTGATGAAATTCTCTGGCCAGATCCAGCTAGGCGAAGAGACAATGTCTAGTGTTTTTTTTTTTTTAAGCGAAGAGACAATGTCAAGTGTTTTTTTTTTTTTACAGTGAACTTACAGTACAATACGTAAAGTGACATTTTGTTACAAAATTATGAATCTCCATGTCAACATTTTGGGCGTGTTGAGAAATAAATGAGTTTCTTCGGTCTGCAACATTGGTCTTGTATAGTGTTTGTGTAACCGGCACGAACTGCACCGCTCTCAGCGGGCTTCGAACCGGGTCGGTCCGGCATGGGAGTCGGGCGCTCTAACGAGGAGGCTAAAGACCGCAGTCTCTAGCGTCTGTCGCTAGAGCGTCACTTGAGGTCGGGAGTGAGGTTTACACACTGCACAGCTCTTCACTAGCTGGCCTCCGTTACACTTGGTGGATTTACGTTATATTT
Organism: Triplophysa siluroides; assembly: GCA_006030095.1. Taxonomy (NCBI): domain Eukaryota; kingdom Metazoa; phylum Chordata; class Actinopteri; order Cypriniformes; family Nemacheilidae; genus Triplophysa; species Triplophysa siluroides. The sequence goes on from VCII01000090.1 coordinate 400,435, forward strand.
GTACTTTGTTGATGGTAGCCTACTCTAATCATAGGGAAGTAGAAGTGCTAAAAGGGTTTTAGGTTTATCACAGCAGAGTGTAACTCGTGCAAACAGAGTATAGTAATGTGAAACGTGTGTGTTTCATATGGTAACAAAGTGTGGTTTTTAAACAGAAGTGTATAGTTTTTACAAGAGTGTTTAATTATGCAAAGGATCTGTAGTGTTTTGCTAATTGGGTGTGTGGTTGTGCTAATTGTGTGTAGTGTTTTGAAAACACGGGCCCTGTTTTGAAAATCGTGCTTAAGCAATCCAAAAAAACTGTAAAGTGTCAATGTTTGTTGATCTGTTGATCTGATTGGTTGGACATGTAACTATAAATAAGGGCACGGCACACAACATCTCTTTATACGCTGCATTCACGAGGCTCTTATGTTGTGAATGACATTCTGAAAAGATCTTCCAGGTAATAAAAAAATGAAATCTTCAATTCATTACATTGTGAATGTGTGACTGATCAAAGCATTAGAAACATCAACTTTTTTGAGTGTTTCACAGTTCCAAAGGGCTGTTAATTTGGCAAAGTAACTGTAACTTTGTTTCTTATCTTGTACTAATATTTCTGTTTATCACAGCTGAATAATACCACGTAAAAAACTCACAATGATTCCCGCAGTCCCCCTGTGCGTTTGGCTTCTACTGTCCCTTCCTTCTTTCACCAGCCCAGAGTGCTTTCGGGCCAAAGCAACCAAATGTCAAGATGCAGATTTTGTACCAGGGTCTGACTTGGCTGGGGAAGGCTTCGACATTACTAAAATGAAACGCCTAGGAGCCTATGCCATTGACGTGAGCAAATGGGAGCGTGAGAACAACACGTGTACCCTTTGCAAAAACCCGTTCATGCAGAGCAAGATGCAGAAGCTTCCAATGGCGGTGGTTCACTGGCGGGCCAACCAGAATTGCCATATGTCACTGTCCAGCACTGTTTATGACTCCAGTGAGTCCCTGGTGAGTTCTAGCTCTTCCGCTGTAGAGAACGACTGGAAGGCGGGCCTGTCAGTAGGTGACTTTTCGAAGAAAGCATCGGTGATGGTGACAGGCACGAACTCCAAACTCGCTGAGTATTCCATGGCTAAGACCAAGAAGGACAAGTTCAGCTTCGTTAAACAGTCGGTGTCCTGTGAATACTACAGGTAGGACCACGTTTTTGTAATTGTCTATGTGATGGATGTCATGATTCTGGCAACTGTCAAAAACTAATGGAATACATTTATGTGTTACTACACAAATATAACAGTGTAGTCATGTATTGCCAGTAAAAGATATACAAAAGATGGACAAAATTGAGAGATATGTCAGCCCACTCGTGAATTGCATATAAATAACACGCGCTGTGCAATATTGTGAAATACGTATGCCAAAGTTTGATTTTGCGTGCATACAATACGCCTATTTTTGCGTGCATATGATACACCAATCTATGACTGTGTCTATGTGGTGTTTTTAACATCCTTTACAACAAACCATGTGCAAATCATTCAGCACCATTTTCTCTTCAAAACTACATTTTTTAAGTTTATATCCATAAACCTTGTGTAACCAGTCATGTTGCACAGTTGACAAAGTGGATCAGATAGAATGAACTGGTGAGACTGAATGGAGGCCAATTAGCATATTCATGGTTCTGCATTTACAAAATGAAGCAAGGGTAAAGAGATTTGAAGACATCCCTTACGCAAAATATACATTTTACACTCAGCCGTGGGAAAAGATAAAGAGACTTTTATAAAAAAATGTCTGTTCATTTGTGTGTTTAGGTAAAATAATAATCTTCGTGTTATTCTGTGAACTTGCCTACTAAGAATATTTCTCCAAAATTTGGAATAACAATATTGTACATTTATTTCCAGAAAATGACAACTGGAGTAACGGGTGAAAATAAGAGAAAATATGCTCTGTATTTTATCGGACCTCAAATACTGCAAAGAAAGAAGTTCATATTCACCTTTAAGCAATACGACAGTCATATTTCTACATTGGTTTAGGAAAGTTACATTTTCAATGTTCAAAATTATTTGATGTCATCATTTTTTACACAGTTTCATGTTTCTTGTCATGTTGTCCGTCTTTCACATTGCTGTGAGGTTTGATTTTGTTTAAAATTCAACTCGACTGAAATGTGTCACAGTTGTATGTTTTGTTAGGTTTTTTCCTCCCCTTGTTTGTTTCATTATTAGTTAATTAGTTTTCACTTGTGTTACTTCATTGTTAATTAGTCCCACACCTGATTCTGTTTTCCCTGAGTGTCTTCCTTTTGTATTTAAGCCCTCTGTGTTCCTTAGTTCTTTGTCTAGTATTGTTTATGTCAATGTGTCACATCCCCTGGTCTTTATTAAAGTTATGTTTTTGATTTATACTTCGAGTTTTGTTTCAGTTTAAAGTCAACCCGTGACAAAATGACCACGCTGATCTAATGAAAATGTGGATTTTTTCTGTGCCTATATTTTATGTATAATCATTGAATGTATTTTAAAATACATATAATAATACCTAAAGAATTGCTGCTTTTTATTTACTGTATTGAAAAATATAAGGACTCGGTTCCAATATATGTATATAATGTAATAATATACTGTATAATAATTAGCAGACAATAGCTATTAATTTACTCACCGTATGTTTGTTTTGATATACACTATGATCCACAGCTATAGGACCTCCATCAAATCTTCTGTTCATCAGGAATTAATTCATGCATTTTCCAGCCTTCCAGAGATGTATAACGAGGGAACCAAAACAAACTACTGGTCGCTTGTTGAAAAGTTTGGCACTCATTACATTACACAGGTATCCCATAAAAGCAATCCATCAAAAGACCCCAAAGCATATTTTTGCATTCGTTAAACTATTCTCCATAGGTCAAACTGGGTGGAGCTGTACAATCCGTGACCAGTGTGAAAGAATGCATGGCTAGTCTAAAGGACATTAGTGCAGACGACGTCAAAACGTGTCTGGGTGTGGAGGCTTCTGCAAGTATTGGGCCGGTCGGTGCAAACACTGGTGCCCGTCAGTGTAAACAGATGAAAGACAAAAACCTCAACCACCACAGTTTTGCTCATGAATTTAGTGACAGGTTTGTGCTATGACAGCAATTTGAAATGCAATAAAGTAGTTCACAATAAAAAGTCATCTCTTCCTTTTTTTCAAAAAGTTAATGACGATCACCGGTGGTCATACCCAAGACCCCTCTCTTCTCTTCTCGTCCCGTAATGACCCCGGCGGTTACAAAGAGTGGCTCTCGTCTGTACCAAAAAACCAGAATTATTTCCTATTCGTTGGCGCCCCTTCATTGGTTGCTGCCGGTCCGAAACCCAAAGCGAAGACAGTTACGCAGTGCCATCAGCCACTACATACTGCAGAGGGCCCTTTTGAAGAAATGCTCTACCCAGTGCAAAGTAGGAATCGCAAGAAACTCCAAGGAACCCTGTTCGTGCAGCTGCCAAAACAACCCAGCCGTGAAACCGAACTGTTGCCCTGCACAACGTGGATTTGCTCAGGTAGCTGTGGTTGTGGAAAGGGCATCAGATCTATATGGAGATTACATCACCGAGACTGATGGCTATGTCGTTCTGAAAAATGACAAAAGAACTCTAGATAGTACAGGAGTAATATGGAATAATAACTCTCCTAATTGGCGCCGTTCCTTTAATATTGGAGAGAAAATCTTGTCAACGGTCAGTAGGTTGAAACTAGAGGTATGGGATAAGGACAGCGGGTGGGACGATGATCTACTGGGGACGTGTTCGATTAACCTTAAAGCTGGCAATATATCTTCCTACTGTTCACTTAACCATGGTGGGCTGTACTACAGGACCGAAGTAACTTGTGCTCCTGGTTTATCTGGCACCTCATGTTCTGATTATGTTGGCTTTCCAATGTCCTCTTCTCTGGAGGAGATGTACGTGTCACGACACGCACAGCCTATCCCTAAAGATGTGCTGGTGAAAATGGGGGTGCTGTTGGATGAGCGCCTTGTTTCGATCGGTCATCCTCTTAGAAATGTAACCCCAATTTTTGAAGGGCCAGGAGCAAAGCACAAAAAGTATGAAAACCTGAAATAATGCACGTCCTTAGAAAATAAAAAATGCATTTTTATGTTTTGCATCAGCATTTGCATCTTCTGATAAGCGATAATTAACTTTCAATGTTTACTTGTTTATTCTGTGTTTCCTTTCACTTTAACGGGACGTGTGAGCTTTAGCTCTAATCAAATAAAAAAATTTACCATTATTTGCATAATCATTTTTTTGCGGTTAATAAAAGAACCATAACAGCAATGCAAATAATTGTCTGTCATTCTTGTTTGTGAATAGAGTGTGGGGGAGGAAACGTCTGACAGCAACTGTTATTTTTAATGTTTGAAGATTATTTCAACATAAATTTCATCAAATTACTCTCCTAATTAAATTTTTTCAAATAACTTTATATAAAATTGTCTTTTTGCAAGGGTGTTTAAGAGCTTTGAATCAGAATCAGGGCTTTATTGCCAAGTTTGCTTGCACACACAATACATTTTCTTTGGTGATAGAAACTTCCAGTACACACATTCACAAAGCTGTCAAGACTAATGATAATAAAAATTGCAGTGTAAAACTTGGCTGTAGTTTTGCCGAAGGTTCGGCAGTAACTTACTGTAGATTTAATTTACAATTTAAAAATAAACTTAACTATTTGTTATATTTTCTTAAATATCTTAGGTCACTTTTCTTGTAATGTAAATGCATGGTCATTACATAAATATTTTTACTAGAAAACAAAAAACAAAAATGCTTGGGAAGAAGTTCATTTTTTGCAGTGATGTGTTGCTGCTAATGCCAGTAATGAGACCGGTTGTCACGAACTGCTCTGAGGCTTGACAGGTGCGGATCTAAATGCAGCTTTATTATAGGAGATCAGGTACAAACAGGCAATGGTCGAGGCAGGCAACGAAGGTACAAAAGATCGCAGCCACTCCAAGGTCCCAAAACACAGGGTTGCCCAAAAGTAGAGACTGCTCAGAAATGCAGTAGACACTAAAACAAGACTTGCAATGACCGAGAGAATGAACCAGGCTTATATAGACAGATTATTGCCAACAGGGGAGAATGATCAGTGTTCAATGTGTCCGGCTAATGGGTTATGGGAAATGTAGTGTGCAAAGACAGTCCGTGTGATGAGGGGAGTGCCCTATAGTGGATTAGAGAGGCCACTCCACCTGAAAACATGAAAACTTGAAAGATGCAAAAATGTACCTTTCAACAAATCAGAAACAAGATTTTCTGGTCTGATGAATCTCAGTTTCATGCATCATGTCTGGAGAACACCAGGCACTGCTCAACACCAGTACAATACCATCTCAACAATAAGTGTGGTGGAAACGTCTTGGTTACGTATGTAACCTCAGTTCCCTGATGGAGGGAACGAGACGTTGTGTCGTGAACGACAGATGGGGTTCGCCCTTGAGAACCAATCAACTCTGACTACTATAGAAAAGGCCAATGAAATTTGGCGAATGAAATTTGCATGCCGGTCTCCGCCCCCGGATGTCCGGTATAAAAGGAAGCCGTCGTGCAGCATTCATTTACCTCTTGTTCTGAAGAGCCTGAGAGCCTCTCACGACTGCAGCAGAATACGATACGTGTTTGTGGCATAAGGGACACAACGTCTCGTTCCCTCCATCAGGGAACTGAGGTTACATACGTAACCAAGACGTTCCTTTCTGTCGGTCTCTCGACGTTGTGTCGAGAACGACAGATGGGGTTGCCTATGGAAAACGCCACAACGCTGTATCGCGTCACAATCTCTAGCGAAGCGACGGTAACAGCCTGGGCGTGTCAGCTCGATGCTTTCGCGAAACTGTAACCTTCCAGTGTGGTGGTCGGGGGGTTCCAGAGCTTTCTTGGAGAAAGATGGGTACAGCCCTGACCGGTAACCTTTCACGGAGGGAGGCCTTAGCTCTCTACTGGCGAGAGGCCGTCCGGCTCGGGTTTACACCGGGTAAGCGCACTTCCTTAATTAGGGATGCGCTGCAGAGGCCACCTCCTACCCGTGGGGAGGAATATGATGGATATAGGTATGGTCTCGTCCTTGGAGGAGAACGCATGGAACGGACGGACTGGGTAGTTAACCGCGAGGTGGAGGCCCACCTGGGGAAGCTCATGCGTTACCATGTGTGGGAACCGTTGCCATGAGGGTATATCAGACGAAACAGCCCACGGGGGGGGGGGGTGTTACTGCGTCCGATAGCACTAGGTCCGGTTAGAGCTATCTGTGATAGTTCATATGGTATCCCGGCCTAAGGGGGAAGGCTGCTCTGCCCAGCCAACCCCCAGGGGGTGCTTGCTTAGTGATGGATGGAATGCCTATTCTTAACCAGTGTCTGGGTAAGAAGGAAGGTTGGTGAGGTACCAGTTTCTTAGCCATGTGTTTGGGTAAGAAGAAAGGTAGATAGCACACTGACCCAACCTCTTGGAGGGTGGGAAGGTGCTTTCGCAGGCATACGCCCCCCCGGATGCCAGTCCTACATGTCGCCACGCAGGACGTGGGCTGACACCGGGTTTACGCGAAGGTTGTTAACCCTTGCGAAGGTGTTTGGGCGTAGCCCAACCCGCAGCTCTACAGATGTCTGCTAGAGAGGCGCTTCTGGCCAGTGCCCAGGAGGTGGCTATACCCCGTGTGGAGTAAGCCCTAAGTGGGCATGGGAGATTCTGAGATCGGAATGCCGTCGTAACGGCATCCACGACCCAGTGCGCCAGCCTCTGCTTGGAGACAACCTTCCCCTTCTGCTGTCCTCCAATACAGACAAGGAACTGGTCAGAGCTACTGAAGCCCTGCGTGCGGTCCAGGACACAACACGGATGGGGTTGGGTCTTCCTCCCCGATGGGGAGCGCCTGCAAGTTCACCACTTGGTCCCGAAAGGGAGTAGTGGGAACTTTGGGCACTTATCCGGGCCTGGGTCTCAGGATAACGTGAGAGTTACCAGGGCCGAATTCAAGGCAATCCGGGGACACAGAGAATGCTTGGAGGTCCCCTACCCTCTTGAAGGAAGCGAGCGCCAACAGGGGGGCCGTCTTACTCAGTTGAGGAAGATCGGAGCCTCTGAGGGCTCTTGGACCCACGTTAGTGTCCCAAGAGGGTATGGAGCGGAGATGAGGCGGATTCCGCCCTCTCGCGCCCCTTAGAAACCTGGTGACTAGGTCGTGTTGCCCTAGAAACTTTCCATCAACTGAGTCGTGATGAGTGGCGATAGCGACTACATACACTTTCAGTGTGGAGGGGAGATGTTAGTCTCCAGTCTCGTAAGAAGGACAACACAATCCTGATCGAGCACCTCAGTGGGTCTTTCTCGTTGAGAGAGACACCAGGACGTGAAGAGGCGCCGTCTAGAGGCGTGTAACCGCCTAGTAGATGGGGCCCTAGCCTGGGTGATGGTCTCCGCCATACAGGGGAGAGTAGCCAACTCAGGATCTTCTCGTCCCGTCTAGAGACCAGACATGGGTGTTCCAGAGGTCTGATCTGGGATGCCAGGACGTGTCCTTCCCCTGAGAGAGCAGGTCCTCTGTCAGGGGAATGGGTCAGGGGGAGTCGCTGTCCAGAGCATCAACTCTGAAGCCAAGTGTGGTTAGACCAGTGCGGTGTAACCAATAACACTTGGTGCTCCTCTTCCCTGACCTTGCACAGTGTCTGTGCAAGGAGGCTCCTGGGGGGGAAGGTGTGCTTCCGCCCGTCCCGCGGTCAGCTGTGCGCAAGGATATCTGTGCCGAGGGCCTCGGACAGGGAATACCAAAGCGGGCAAATGGTGGTGGTTGCGGGAGGGGCCTTTGCAGGTTTGCAACGTTGCAGGTTTACCTGGGCCTACCCGAACAGCACCCAAATGAGCTGGACCGGGGGTGGAGTCGCCACTCTCCGCAAAGCGTATACTGACGAGAGAGCGCGTCGGCTGTCTGGTTCAGTTCGCCTGGGATGTGTGAGGCCTGCAGGGAGCGGATCACCTGCTAACTCCACAGGAGGAGGCGTCGGGCAAGTCGTGTTAGCTGCCGTGAGCGTACGCCACCCTGGCGATTGATGTATGCTACGGCTGTCGTGCTGTCCAGGTGGACCAGCACGTGCTGGCCCCGCACTAGAGGCCGTAGCCTTCTCAGCGCAAGCAGCACAGCCCACAACTCTAGGCAATTGATATGCCAGTGCAGACAGGGGCCCGTCCAGCGCCCCTACTGCGTGCCCGTTGCACACTGCGCCCCACCCCTGCAGCGAGGCGTCCGTCGTCACCACGACGTGCCTCGTAACCTGCCCGAGGGGAACCCCGCTCGGAGGAAGGTCATGGAAGACCAAGGGGTTAGGGTGCGTCGGCTGCAGGGCGTCATCACCATGCGCCTGCTGCCGGTGTGCCACGCTGTCCTCGGAACTCGACTCTGTAGCCAGTGTTGGAGCGGTCTCATGTGCATCAATCCGAGGGGTATTACCCCCGCGGAGGACGCCATGTGCCCAGGAGCCTCTGAAATTGTTTCAGGGGGACCGCCGACTGCCTGAAGTGTTCCAGGCAGTTCAACACTGACTGGGCGCGTGCTGCGGACAGCTGCGCCGTCATGGTGACAGAGTTTAGTTCCATACCGAGAAAGAGGATGCTCTGCACTGGGGAGAGTTTGCTCTTTTCTCGGTTGACCTGAAATCCCAATCGATCTAGATGCCGGAGCACCAGGTCCCTCTGTGTACAGAACAGATCTCGCGAGTGCCAAGATAAGCCAGTCGTCGAGATAGTTTAGTACCCGCACACCTTTTTCCCAAAGGGGAGAAAGGGCGGCTTCCACGATCTTCGTGAAGACCCGTGGAGACAGGGACAGACCGAAAGGGAGGACTCTGTACTGATATGCCCGCCCCTCGAACGCGAACCGTAGGAACGGCCGGTGTCGAGGGGAATCGAGGCATGAAAGTAAGCGTCCTTCAGGTCGATTGCCACGAACCAATCCTGACACCTGATAGATGTCAGGATGCGCCTCTGCGTGAGCACCCTGAACGGCAGCTTTGTGAAGGTGCTTGTTCAGGTACGCAGAACTATGGGGCGCAACCCCACCGTCTTTCTTGGGAATGATGAAGTGCGGGTCGTGACCCACTGAACATCTTGGTTTTGAGGGACGAACTCGATGCCTGTTTTGCCAGAAGGGTGGTGACCTCTACCCGAAGTACGGAGGCGTCCCTGCCTCTGACAGAGGGAGATGATGCCCCGAAACTTGGGAGAGTCTCTGGCGAACTGGATCGAGTAACCAAGACGGACCGCCCTCATTAGCCAGCGAGACAGTGTGGGCAGCTCTCGAGCTCCCAGGGACTGTGACAGGGTGAGCAAGGGGACGGTCTGCTTCATCATTCCCACGGTGGGTGGTTCGTCGGCTGGCGGAGCTACCCTTCTGTCGCAGGGGGTCCCCGGAGGGAAGGTTGGCTTCGCCTTTTTACCTGCCTGGCGGGACCGCTGCACGCACTGTCCGTTTGAGAGTGGTGGCAGCTGTCGTGTGTGTACGACCCAACGCCTCGCCAGGGCATGAGGTCGGGTCGCCGGGCACAGTCCAGTGGAGTGTGCGATCTGCTGCAAGTACACCCGGGGAGAACGGAAAAACTCTGCGAGTAAGTGGGCGCCAGGCCCTGAAAAGGGCCCGGCTTTGGTGACGAAGCAGGAGCCGTCCCGTACCGACCGATCAGAGCCGTGGCTGTGAAGGTCGGGCCCGATGTTGTTCTCCTTGGGGTCTTCCCGTCAGTGTCCCTTCTGGCGAGAAGGTTGCTGACGGGGCTCCGGTTTCCCCCTCGACCTCCGCTTCCAGGGTGCCGCCTGTGGGGGCACAGAAACCGGAGCCGATGTCGAAGGGGTCCTGGGTTGCCGGGAAGCGGACGTCACGCGGGATCTCGGAGGCCTCTAGGCGGCCGAGTCGCGGCGTGAAAAAATGTGGCTAATTGCCACTGTCTGCTTCACCGTCAAAAACTGCTGAGCGCAGTCCTCGACGGTGTTACCAACAACCCACCCTGCGAGATGGGTGCATCAAGAAAGCGGACTTCCTTGGTGTCACTCTTCTGCGCAAGGTAAAGCCGGGGGTGTCTCTCCTGGATCACTACCGTGGACATCGTCCGACCCAAGGCCCGTGTCGCCGCCTTGGTCGCCCATAGAGCGCTGTCAGCGGCGGCACGGAGATCCTGCATTATACCCGGGTCGGCCTTACCCTCGTGGAGCTCTCTCAACGCCTTGGCCTGGCGGACCTGCAGGATGGCCATGGCATAGAGAGATGAGGCAGCCTGGCCCGCAGCATCGCAAGCTTTCGACACCAGTGATGCCGAAGTCTTACGCACTTTGGACGGTAGGCGTGGCCGATTCCCCCCCAGGTGGTAGCCGTCCACGGCACAGGTGCACCGCAGGCGGACGTTCCACCCGGGGGGATCTCGACGTAGCCTTGGCTGCCCCACCATCGAGGGAAGTAAGGGAGCCGGAGCTGGTTTCACTGGAACGGTCCGTGAGTGGAGCGCTCCAAGTTTTACACAGCTCCTCATGCACCTCCGGGAAAAACATGGCACCCGGGGTGGGCGCGGTTTGCACCGCGCTCCGACCTCAGGAACCACATATCCCCGGGTTAGCACGGATGACATCACTTCTGCTTCCTCCTCGACCGCTGGGGGTGGAGCTCGGATTCGTCAGAGTCGGATGCCAGTCTCCCTCCGATGCTGCGAGCGACATCTCATCTACATCACACATCGTTTCCGAGTGTGTGCCTGAGGATCCGGACGGTATGCCACCGCCGGTTGGGGAACGTTCAGAAGAGCGAATCGGGGTGCGATCGGCCCGTGAGCACTTGGCTGGCGGGTTTACGTTCGCAGAGTTCCCCATATCACTAACGCTGCTAACGTGGGTGGTCATCGGGGCCCTAGCCACAGATGTCACGCCCGGGTAGCAGACGAAATGGTGGCTGGTTCCCGTAGGAAGACAGCCACCCGTGACCGCAACTTCTGAATGATAATCTGCAGTGCGGGCAGATGTGTCAACGAACGCTGCTTCAGCGTGCTGGACGCCCAGACACCTAATGCAGCGATCGTGTCCATCCCCCTCCTCGATGAGGGTGCCGCACCCAAGAGAACAGCGGGACATGCCGCGCTGGAAATTGCTCAGTCCTGAAAAGGACCTTTTAGAAAAAATCTCTAACACCTCCGGAACCGCCGAGACGCCTAGGGGAAGGTCGCTGCAGGTAGGGACGATCCGCTGCTCTACGTCGTAGATCCGGCAATGTAGAAGAAGAAGAATTCATTGAATTCGTTCTGTTCGTAGTCATGAGCGAAGGCTCTGAAGAACAAAAGGTAAATGAATGCTGCACGCCGGCTTCCTTTTATACCGGACATCCGGGGGCGGAGACCGGCATGCAAATTTCATTCGCCAAATTTCATTGGCCTTTTCTATAGTAGTCAGAGTTGATTGGTTCTCAAGGGCGAACCCCATCTGTCGTTCTCGACACAACGTCGAGGGACCGACAGAAAGGGAACTTGAAATAATAGAAGCACCGATGAATAAAAACATTGAAATAATGTGTCATTATAGCACCAGTACCCTCCATTAATATTGGTAAACAACTTTTTTGCTGCAAGTCACAGCGATGTTCTCAGTTCTTCCGTCTTAAACATTACCTAAGAGAGTTTGGCCTATGTATTAGCTCATATTTATAATCCTTTGAAACAGGAAGTGGTTGAACAATTTCATGTTCCTAGTCACCAAGGTGTCCTTCAAAAATATTTTGCTCAATTCATAGGGATGACAATTGGGATACACACGTAAACAGTGTTTGTTTTTGATAAAACTGTGTTGTGTTTGCTATTACATTTTTTAAATGAGAGCCATTTTTTAAGGAAAATAGGAAAAGATTAAACAACAAAGATATTTATTTGCAGCCGTCTTTGCTCATACTTACCAAGGCTACATATTGGTGGAGGGCACTGTAATGTATATGAAAGCGCTTTGCATAAAGTATAAAAAATTTAATCATGTTTTGTTTGACACAACATCTTTTAATGTGAGACAGAGCAGTTCACACCTTTAAGCCTTTTACACCTTTTGTTCACACATAATGCATCACAGACTATTTAAGTGTCAATGTTTGTTGATCTGTTGCATTGGTTGGACATGTAACTATAAATAAGGGCACGGCACACAACATCTCTTTATACGCTGCATTCACGAGGCTCTTATGTTGTGAATGACATTCTGAAAAGCTCTTCCAGGTAATAAAAAAATTCAATCTTTAATTCATTACATTGTGAATGTGTGACTGATCAAAGCATTAGAAACATCAACTTTTTTGAGTGTTTCACAGTTCCAAAGGGCTGTTAATTTGGCAAAGTAACTGTAACTTTGTTTCTTATCTTGTACTAATATTTCTGTTTATCACAGCTGAATAATACCACGTAAAAAACTCACAATGATTCCCGCAGTCCCCCTGTGCGTTTGGCTTCTACTGTCCCTTCCTTCTTTCACCAGCCCAGTGTGCTTTCGGGCCAAAGCAACCAAATGTCAAGATGCAGATTTTGTACCAGGGTCTGACTTGGCTGGGGAAGGCTTCGACATTACTAAAATGAAACGCCTAGGAGCCTATGCCATTGACGTGAGCAAATGGGAGCGTGAGAACAACACGTGTACCCTTTGCAAAAACCCGTTCATGCAGGGCAAGATGCAGAAGCTTCCAATGGCGGTGGTTCACTGGCGGGCCAACCAGAATTGCCGTATGTCACTGTCCAGCACTGTTTATGACTCCAGTGAGTCCCTGGTGAGTTCTAGCTCTTCCGCTGTAGAGAACGACTGGAAGGCGGGCCTGTCAGTAGGTGACTTTTCGAAGAAAGCATCGGTGATGGTGACAGGCACGAACTCCAAACTCGCTGAGTATTCCATGGCTAAGACCAAGAAGGACAAGTTCAGCTTCGTTAAACAGTCGGTGTCCTGTGAATACTACAGGTAGGACCACGTTTTTGTAATTGTCTATGTGATGGATGTCATGATTCTGGCAACTGTCAAAAACTAATTGAATACATTTATGTTACTACACAAATATAACAGTGTAGTCATGTATTGCCAGTAAAAGATATACAAAAGATGGACAAAATTGAGAGATATGCGTATAAATAACACGCGCTGTGCAATATTGTGAAATACGTACGTCAAAGTTTGATTTTGCGTGCATACAATACGCCTATTTTGGGTGCATATGATACACCAATCTATGACTGTGTTTATGTGGTGTTTTTAACATCCTTTACAACAAACCATGTGTAAATCATTCAGCACCATTTTCTCTTCAAAACTACATTTTTTAAGTTTATATCCATAAACCTTGTGTAACCAGTCATGTTGCACAGTTGACAAAGTGGATCAGATAGAATGAACTGGTGAGACTGAATGGAGGCCAATTAGCATATTCATGGTTCTGCATATACAAAATGAAGCAAGGGTAAAGAGATTTGAAGACATCCCTTACGCAAAATATACATTTTACACTCAGCCGTGGGAAAAGATAAAGAGACTTTTATAAAAAAAATCATTTTTCTAAATTTACTTATTCATTTGTGTGTTTAGTTAAAATAATAATCTTCGTGTTATTCTGTGAACTTGCCTACTAAGAATATTTCTCCCAAATTTTGAATAAAAATATTGTTTCAGTTTGCATTTAATCCAGAAAATGACAACTGGAGTAACGGGTGAAAATAACAGAAAATATACTCTGTATTTTTTAAGACCTCAAATACGGCAAAGAAAGAAGTACATATTCACCTTTAAGCAATAGGATATTTCTACATTGGTTTAGGAAAGTTACATTTTCAATGTTCAAAATTATTTTATGTCATCATTTTTTACACAGTTTCATGTGTCTTGTCATGTTGTCCGTCTTTCACATTGCTGTGAGGTTTGATTTTGTTAAAATTCAACTCGACTGAAATGACCACGCTGATCTTATGAAAGTGTGGATTTTTTCAATGCCTATATATTATGTTTTTATCATTGAATTTATTTAAAAATATATATATATAATACATAAAGAATTGCTGCTTTTTATTTACTGTATTGAAAAATATACAGTATTTATACTCGGTTCCAATATATGTATATAGTATAATATAATGTAATAATATACTGTATAATAATTAGCAGACAACAGCTATTAATTAACTCACCGTATGTTTGTTTTGATATACACTATGATCCACAGCTATAGGACCTCCATCAAATCTTCTGTTCATCAGGAATTAATTCATGCATTTTCCAGCCTTCCAGAGATGTATAACGAGGGAACCAAAACAAACTACTGGTCGCTTGTTGAAATGTTTGGCACTCATTACATTACACAGGTATCCCATAAAAGCAATCCATCAAAAGACCCCAAAGCATATTTTTGCATTCGTTAAACTATTCTCCATAGGTCAAACTGGGTGGAGCTGTACAATCCGTGACCAGTGTGAAAGAATGCATGGCTAGTCTAAAGGACATTAGTGCAGACGACGTCAAAACGTGTCTGGGTGTGGAGGCTTCTGCAAGTATTGGGCCGGTCGGTGCAAACACTGGTGCCCGTCAGTGTAAACAGATGAAAGACAAAAACCTCAACCACCACAGTTTTGCTCATGAATTTAGTGACAGGTTTGTGCTATGACAGCAATTTGAAATGCAATAAAGTAGTTCACAATAAAAAGTCATCTCTTCCTTTTTTTTCAAAAAGGTTAATGACGATCACCGGTGGTCATACCCAAGACCCCTCTCTTCTCTTCTCGTCCCGTAATGACCCCGGCGCTTACAAAGAGTGGCTCTCGTCTGTACCAGAAAAACCAGATATTATTTCCTATTCGTTGGCGCCCCTTCATTGGTTGCTGCCGGTCCGAAACCCAAAGCGAAGACAGTTACGCAGTGCCATCAGCCACTACATACTGCAAAGGGCCCTTTTGAAGAAATGCTCTACCCAGTGCAAAGTAGGAATCGCAAGAAACTCCAAGGAACCCTGTTCGTGCAGCTGCCAAAACAACCCAGCCGTGAAACCGAACTGTTGCCCTGCACAACGTGGATTTGCTCAGGTAGCTGTGGTTGTGGAAAGGGCATCAGATCTATATGGAGATTACATCACCGAGACTGATGGCTATGTCGTTCTGAAAAATGACAAAAGAACTCTAGATAGTACAGGAGTAATATGGAATAATAACTCTCCTAATTGGCGCCGTTCCTTTAATATTGGAGAGAAAATCTTGTCAACGGTCAGTAGGTTGAAACTAGAGGTATGGGATAAGGACAGCGGGTGGGACGATGATCTACTGGGGACGTGTTCGATTAACCTTAAAGCTGGCAATAGACCTTCCTACTGTTCACTTAACCATGGTGGGCTGTACTACAGGACCGTAGTAACTTGTGCTCCTGGTTTATCTGGCACCTCATGTTCTGATTATGTTGGCTTTCCAATGTCCTCTTCTCTGGAGGAGATGTACGTGTCACGACACGCACAGCCTATCCCTAAAGATGTGCTGGTGAAAATGGGGGTGCTGTTGGATGAGCGCCTTGTTTCGATCGGTCATCCTCTTAGAAATGTAACCCCAATTTTTGAAGGGCCAGGAGCAAAGCACAAAAAGTATGAAAACCTGAAATAATGCACGTCCTTAGAAAATAAAAAATGCATTTTTATGTTTTGCATCAGCATTTGCATCTTCTGATAAGCGATAATTAACTTTCAATGTTTACTTGTTTATTCTGTGTTTCCTTTCACTTTAACGGGACGTGTGAGCTTTAGCTCTAATCAAATTTTACCATTATTTGCATAATCATTTTTTTGCGGTTGATAAAAGAACCATTACAGCAATGCAAATAATTGTCTGTCATTCTTGTTTGTGAATAGAGTGTGGGGGAGGAAACGTCTGACAGCAACTGTTATTTTAATGTTTGAAGATTATTTCAACATAAATTTCATCAAATTACTCTCCTAATTAATTTTTTTCAAATAATTCAAATAACTTTATATAAAATTGTCTTTTTGCAAGGGTGTTTAAGAGCTTTGAATCAGAATCAGGGCTTTATTGCCAAGTTTGCTTGCACACACAATACATTTTCTTTGGTGATAGAAACTTCCAGTACACACATTCACAAAGCTGTCAAGACTAATGATAATAAAAATTGCAGTGTAAAACTTGGCTGTAGTTTTGCCGAAGGTTCGGCAGTAACTTACTGTAGATTTAATTTACAATTTAAAAATAAACTTAACTATTTGTTATATTTTCTTAAATATCTTAGGTCACTTTTCTTGTAATGTAAATGCATGGTCATTACATAAATATTTTTACTAGAAAACAAAACAAAAATGCTTGGGAAGAAGTTCATTTTTTGCAGTGATGTGTTGCTGCTAATGCCAGTAATGAGACCGGTTGTCACGAACTGCTCTGAGGCTTGACAGGTGCGGATCTAAATGCAGCTTTATTATAGGAGATCAGGTACAAACAGGCAATGGTCGAGGCAGGCAACGAAGGTACAAAAGATCGCAGCCACTCCAAGGTCCCAAAACACAGGGTTGCCCAAAAGTAGAGACTGCTCAGAAATGCAGTAGACACTAAAAACAAATGACCGAGAGAGAATGAACCAGGCTTATATACAGATTATTGCCAACAGGGGAGAATGATCAGTGTTCAATGTGTCCGGCTAATGGGTTATGGGAAATGTAGTGTGCAAAGACAGTCCGTGTGATGAGGGGAGTGCCCTCTAGTGGATTAGAGAGGCCACTCCACCTGGTGACTGTGACACCGGTCTCCTCAAAGTGTTTTCATTTAGGTTAATGTAAAGTATAACTCAAATTGAAAACAGTACTTATAGGAAAGTAATTTAATCTACAGTACGTGCTGGCAAACCTGCTGCAAAACTACAGCAAAGTATTTATAGTATATAAGTATTTATAGATATAATATAATAAAATATAAAGGGCCTTTTTACAGAATAAAATAAATAATAAAATAAGAGAAACATTAACATTATCTTTAGATTTACATATTTACATATGTCATGGACACCTGTTCAAAGGGGATATGCTGTGTGCAGAAGAAGTGACGAAACTGTAAATATTATGAATTAATTTACATATTAATTTACATATATGATATGGCATTGTTATGTACACAGAATTAGTAGTTGTAAATAGTTGTAAAGTATGGAATTGAAAAAATAGAATATATAGTGTAAAATTTTATGTAATAACAATTTACGTTTTTAGATAATTTCTTATGACTGACAACTTGTTCATATCTTTGTTTTGACCTTCTGTCATGCATTTCGAGCAACATGCTAATAACATGCTAGCAACAATTAGCTAAATGTTAATGCATGTTATTAATGCCTTCCCTGTTGAAAAAATAGAAACTCAATAGAAACCACCACAGAAATTCTAATGGTTTCCATTAAAATGCCACGCAGGATTCATCTGCTATAACACCCCCCACAGAATCACATACCAGGAGACACCATCTATTTGTTTACCAGGGTTGGAAGTTGTTCTTACATAAACACTGTCCAATGAGCTCTAACGGTTGGGGAGATTTAAAGCCTGGGGTTCTGACCGTGAAACACGGAAGTCACGCATGCATAGCCCATATGCCCCAAACTTTACATGTTTGATAAGAGTCCTGACCTAAACACATCTACATGTCAACATCGAGGTATAAAGCGCCACCAGCTGGCATAAGGCAATTTGGCACAAATACATTTAACAAGTCCTATATTTACCTGCGTAAAGGGACAGTTCACCCCAAAATAACAATTCTGTCTTCATTTACTCATCCTCAGGTTGTTCCGAACCTGTATAAATTCCTTTGTTGTGCTAAACACTACGGAAGATATTTGGAAGAATGTCAGTAACCAAACACATCTCTTATACTACCATAGTAGGGAATATAATTATAATGGGAGTTAATGGGGGATGAGGTCTGTCTGGTTACTGCCATTCTTCCAAATACCTTTCGTTGTGTTTAGCCCCCATTTTTGGGTGAACTGTCCCTTTAAATCCATATGTTTTACTACAGCCAGGTGGCGGTGTGACGGTCTTTAATTGTAATGAGTCTCTTGTTTGGCTTGGTGAGCCATTATCTGCTGATCTTCAAAAATCACATTCTTTGCTTTTCCAGCATCTTTTATATGATATATATATATGACATATGATGTTAAGATGCAGTTTTCACACTATATGAAGCAAATGATACAATAAGAGATATGATGTGTAAACTTTTTAAAGATGATCAGTCTACTTTGTTATTACGATGCTCAAACCCTTAACACCAGCTTTAAACTTAACCTAAACCTAATCTATATTCTGAATCTGATTGTTTGACCTGCAAAGATGTTGATTCAGGAACGAGTCCTGTAAGCCAAGGTATTCTTTTTTATTTCACTTCAGAAATAATAACAAAGTGCTCCAAGTACGTGCAGTTTACTATGTAAATAGTAAATGAAACGATCCAACTAACAGAGACTGAAACAATGAAATGATAAAAATAAGTCAGTGAGTTGAGAAACCGCTTGTGTCTATTTTCTCCTCTGATGTTTCTCTCCACCCACCAATCCTCCCACATCACACTCATTCTCTCCACAGGAAGAAACGATCGTTGGCCTTCAACTGGCTGGAAACAGTTGCCATGGCAATACTATGACAACGCCTTAGTCCATCTCATTAAGTGATGCTATGACCACAGCAGAAAATGAGACTCTTAAAGCTGAATAACATCCTTCCAACACAATGTATCTGCGGTATTGTCCATGTGTGCCCATGCAGCTGTTCTATAAAGAAAACCTTTGTTCAACAAAATACTATATGGATGTAAAGACAAAACACTGATATATTCATGCAATGCCACAATTCAGTGACTGAATTGAACAGCACATACAGTATATTATAAACCACAATCTGAGTCAAGATTCTGTCCTGCATGGCTGCACTTTCATCATGGTTGGAGAATCAGGAATATATGTGGTACAGTCAGGGATACTGGCCGGTTTAAGCTGCATATAACCCAAAGTTTCTTGATTCAAACCCCTGAGAAGAAAAAGCAAGAATTGGTGAGTTGACAGTAACCGGTGTGTGTGTGAATAAAGCTATTAACCCCATGTTGCTCTGGGCAGCTGTCTCTGTAATAAGTTTGCTATAAGCCCACAGAACCAATTTCTTGTGAGTCAAAGGATGAGTCTGTAGAATTCGAGATCAATGTATTCCTCCACCTCACTGTCTGGTTCAGTAAACCTCCTAATGTAATAAAGAGCAGATTAAAAAGGCAGGATATTGTATTTAAGGACAAATGCTTGCAATAATACCTGCTTTTCTTTTTAATATTCAAACACACAGTGAAACAAAGCTAACAAAATATGACAATTGTTATGAATTCTATTGTATTACATTTATTAGTGTTTGTCTTTAATAGCTGCTGCCATTTTGAAACTTCATATCTCCATGTTTCTGGATTTCTATTTTGTTTATCATAAATCGTTATTATTAGTCATCCTTTATGTTTGTCACTGGGCAAATATCTAACCACTAAAAACTAATAAATAGTGATAATCATATATTAGTGATTAAAAGTATAAAAGTAGGCCTTTGTAATCATTTCCCGAAAAAGAGCAAATTTGGACATACAAGGTTTCGGAAGGACAGCGACGATATGCTTCTCCCAGACAGCAAATACTGTACTTTTGCTTAAAGCTGCAATCTACAACTTTTGCCTCTCGGTTGACAGACTATTCATCTTTATTTGAAACATCGGGGACTTTACTTACTATTCTTTAAAAAATGACATTTCCTACAAAATTGTACCTGACAGCGCAAATAGGCCCTTTGCACATGACGTCACGCATCTTCCGACATCTGAACAGACATCTGTCTTCATTTCCTGTCTCCAGTTAAAAGGCACTTTTGCTCAAGAATGCAGTTTATGTTGTTCAATCGTTTATAGTTTAAGTTGCATGAATTTTGTTCTTGCAGTGATTTGTGTAAAAAGTCAGTGTTGTTGCAATCACACTTTGACTTTGATATCCAGTATTAGTTTGATCAAGTTTGAGTACTATGTATATTTTTGGGTGCAGGACATGACAATGTTCAGTCAGTGGAAGTGAATGAGAATGATAAAAAAAACAGATACTGTCAGTCTTGACACAGAAGGAGTAGACCTGAATAACATGATGTAGGCCTAATAAACACTGTCACGATTAGTTATTTATTAAAATAAACAAACCTAAACAGAGGTATGAGTCAAACGTATTTTATGTGGTAAACATATGCTGCCAATCCAGCTGAACTTGCATTGAACCCAAAATATTATTTTGAATATGTGACAAGGCCACATGCAGAGCTTGTACATTTCACCCAAAAGCAAAATCTGACCTTCTAAGAGAAAAGGAGGGGGTAGGTGAACAGAATTCTGTTGGAGGCAGACACAAAACCATCATTGAATAGGCTCGGAGAGACATCCAGAAATAAGTAGGAGAAATTGTCAAGGGGAATAAACAGAACATGCTTGAAAAGTTTTAGCAAGAAATGTGAATATCTTTCCTTTTCGGTCATCCTCACTTTTCAAGATCCCCCAAGATCATTAGGTTTAAACACATATGACAATGGAGACGGAGACTACCTTTTTATTCCAGCCATGATACTGAAATAGACAATACAATACTAGTGTACATTTCTATCACATTTACTCTTAAGAGAACTGAATTCGACAAACAAACAGCACATCTACTTTTAGCGAGCGTGTGCATGAGATCAAGTTGGGTTCCTGGCAGGCCTTGGTCTTGTTCTAGGTGAGATGTGAGGATGACAGCAGACAGAGCTATCAGCAGAAATATCTGTACTGTGACCTTGCTTTCCCATCTGGTAAATGGGAGAGAATCAAGACAGGATTTGAGTGCCGAGTTATATTACGCATACAGGAGTTAATGGAAAACACCCAAGAGTTACAACCTTCAGCTATCGATCACAAAGTGCATTTGAATTGAGCTGTGTGTTTAATGTTGCTGCTCTACTTTGTTTGGTGTGAACCAACCAGTAAATGCGTTTTAAAATAAAGCAACACTTAAAACAAACATTTTATAGTATTAGACAGGTCCATCACTTTGATTAAGAGGGCTGGGTGAAAGTAGGCTGAGGACGTAGTGGACCATTCTCATCACAGGGCCTGGGACAATTTTAGTGTTATTGGCATAAAAAGAAAAAAGAGGCAAAATAAAAACGTGTGGTACACAATGTCCAGCCCTGGTCCAGCAATTTTTTGTCATCTTGTATTTTGTTTAAACGTTTGTGCAGTGTTAACAAACTGAAACAGTAAGTGCTTCTGGACCAGCATTGTTAACGTCTTCCACAGTGGTCTATACATCCACAACATACTGTAAAGCTCTGGATTCTGTTTTCCACAACGCATTGTGCTCAACCTGATCTTACAGGAAAACAAAACTCTTAAAGGTCCAGTGCATGAAATTTAGTGGTGAGGTTGCGAATGGCGACCAACGGCTCACTCCACCCCATCCTTCCAAAGCACTACGGTGACTGAGTCAGATTGTGACGTGACTAAGATTATGTACAAAAAGATTTTGTACACAAAAATGTACGATTGTAAGAAAAAGCATGCAAGATTGAAGCCATATTAATTAAATTAATTAATTAATTAATGAACAGCAGCTACGATAATTATTCTCTTTCTGCCCTCCTGCCCTCCTGCCCTGCCTCGGGATGCTCATAATCTAGAGATTATGCCAGCTCCATTTAAACATCCCGTGCCATCCTCTTGCAAGAGCCTGCGGACTGACTGCCACTCCATCACCACCCAAGAGCAAAGACAGACTACTTGTCATATTAATGCTAAATTTACAATGCTTGGTATTAAATGCTAATCTTAAATCACATGAAAACAGTTTGAAGTTAAAGCTGCACTTAGATACATTATGCCATTACTATTTCCACTGCTTATAACATTCTTCTGTTGCCTGATATCGATAAAAAAATAAGACCAAATTAGACCCAAACAGTTTCCACAAATGAAACTTCCTAAACCACAACTAATAAGCTCTCCCTATTCTTCATAAACATTTACTCGGTAACTTTGAATCAAAGTCACTGAGTGCATGAGTGCAGCTGTGACACGTCAGAGGAGACCTGGCCCTCCCGGCTGAGACTGGGTTTCTCCCAAGGTTTTTTTCTACATTTATTTTTCATTGGAGTTTGGGTTCCTCGCTACAGGACAATGTTGGCTGGCTTGCTCACCGGGAAAATGCTTTTATTAGATATTATTAGATAGTATTTACTAGAATGATCTTGCTTGTTCTATAAACACCATGCACTGTTCTGTGTTTGACCTTTTCTGTGTTTTTCTGTTTGTCTTATTTTCTCCTGTTTTGGGACAATGCACATTGTGAAAAGCGCTATATAAATACAATTGAATTGAATCCCTACCCCTTACTGTTGCGAAAGAATGTTGTACTAAAATTTACAAAAAAATAATAAAATATGATAGATTCATACTTGTATTGAATGCGAAATTTTAAGTTTGAAAAGCGTTATGAATTGCTGTAAGATTGTGTCGAACCTTCGGTTTTAGTGTATTAAGAAGCAATTGCATTCGTTTTTTTAAACTCCATATTTGACTGCCAAAAGTAAAAGCAAAAATAAAATAATAAAAACCTCCCCCACTCACTAACTAAACATACAAACTGTCAGGTTGCATGACAACAGGTTACTACTTTGAAACTTCAGTTCCCTTTCTGTCGGTCTCTCGACGTTGTGTCGAGAACGACAGATGGGGTTCGCCCTTGAGAACCAATCAACTCTGACTACTATAGAAAAGGCCAATGAAATTTGGCGAATGAAATTTGCATGCCGGGCTCCGCCCCCGGATATTTACCTTTTGTTCTTCAGAGCCTTCGCTCATGACTACGAACAGAACGAATTCTATGGATTCTTCTTCTTCTTCTTCTACATTGCTGGATCTACGACGTGTAGCAGCGGATCGTCCCTACCTGCAGCGACCTTCCCCTGGGCGTCTCGGCAGTTCCGGAGGTGATAGAGATTTTTTTCTAAAAGGTCCTTTTCAGGACTGACTGAGCATTCTCCAGCGCGGCATGTCCCGCTGTTCTCTTGGGTGCGGCACCCTCATCGAGGAGGGGGATGGACACGATCGCTGCATTAGGTGTCTGGGCGTCCAGCACACTGAAGCAGCGTTCGTTGACACATCTGCCCGCACTGCGGGCAGATTGTCATTCAGAAATTGCGGTCACAGGTGGCTGTCTTCCTACGGGAACCAGCCACCATTTCGTCTGCTACCCGGGCGTGACATCTGTGGCTACGGCCCCGATGACCGCCCACGTTAGCAGCGTTAGTGATATGGGGAACTCTGCGAACGTAAACCCGCCAGCCAAGTGCTCACGGGCCGATCGCACCCCGATTCGCTCTTCTGAACGTTCCCCAACCGGCGGTGGCATACCGTCCGGATTCTCACGCACACCTCGGAAACGATGTGTGACGTAGATGAGATGTCGCTCGCAGCATCGGAGGGAGATTGGCATCCGACTCTGACGAATCCGAGCTCCACCCCCAGCGGTCGAGTTCAGGAGGAAGCAGAAGTGATGTCATCCGTGCTAACCCGGGGATATGTGGTTCCTGAGGTCGGAGCGCGGTGCAAACCGCGCCCACCCCGGGTGCCATGTTTTTTTCCCGGGGTGCATGAGGAGCTGTGTAAAACTTGGAGCGCTCCACTCACGGACCGTTCCGGTGAAACCGGCTCCCTTACTTCCCTCGATGGTGGGGCAGCCAAGGCTACGTCGAGATCCCCCGGGTGAAACGTCCGCCTGCGGTGCACCTGTGCCGCGGACGGCTACCACCTGGGGGGGAATCGGCCACGCCTACCGTCCAAAGCGCGTAAGACTTCGGCACCACTGGTGGTCGAAAGCTTGCGATGCCGCGGGCCAGCTGCTCCTCTCTCTATGCCATGGCCATTCCTGCAGGTCCGCCAGGCCAAGGCGTTGAGAGAGCTCCACGAGGGTAAGGCCGACCCGGTATAATGCAGGATCTCCGTGCCGCCGCTGACAGCGCTCTATGGCGACCAAGGCGGCGACACGGACCCTGGGTCGGACGATGTCCACGGTAGTGGTCCAGGAGAGTCACCCCCGGCTTTACCTTGCGCAGAAGAGTGACACCAAGGAAGTCCGCTTTCTTGATGCATCCATCTCGCAGGTGGTTTGTTGGTAACACCGTCGAGGACTGCGCTCAGCATTTTTGACGGTGAAGCAGACAGTGGCAATTAGCCACATTTTCTCCACGCCGCGACTCGGCCGCCTAGGCCTCCGAGATCCCGCTGACGTCTGCTTCCCGCAACCCAGGACCCCTTCGACATCGGCTCCGGTTTCTGTGCCCCCACAGGCGGCACCCCGGAAGCGGAGGTCGAGGGGAAACCTCCACCCCGTCAGCAACCTTCTCCCGAGAGGGGACACTGACGGGAAGACCCCAAGGAGAACAACATCGGGCCCGACCTTCACAGCCACGGCTCTGATCGGTCGTACGGTTTTTCCCTTTCTCCCCGGTGTACTTACAGCCGATCGCACACTCCACTGGACTGTGCCCGGCGACCCGACCTTACGCCCTGGCGAGGCGTTGGGTCGTACACACACGACACTGGCAAACCACTCTCAAATCGACAGTGCGTGCAGCGGTCCCGCCAGGCAGGTAAAAAAGGCGGAGCCAACCTTCCCTCCGGGGACCCCCTGACAGAAGGGTAGCTCCGCCAGCCGACGAACCACCCACCATGGGAATGATGAAGCAGACCGTCCCCTTGGTCACCCTGTCACAGTCCCTGGGAGCTCGAGAGCTGCCCACACTGTCTCGCTGACTAATGAGGGCGGTCCGTCTTGGTTACTCGATCCAGTTCGCCAGAGACTCTCCCAAGTTTCGGGGCATCATCTCTCCCTCTGTCAGAGGCAGGACGCCTCCGGACTTCGGGTAGAGGTCACCACCCTTCTGGCAAAACAGGCATCGAGTTCGTCCCTCAAAACCAAGATGTTCAGTGGGTCACGACCCGCACTTCATCGTTCCCAGGAAAGATGGTGGGTTGCGCCCCATTTCTGCGTACCCTGAACAAAGCACCTTCACAAAGCTGCCGTTCAGGGTGCTCACGCAGAGGCGCATCCTGACATCTATCAGGTGTCAGGATTGGTTCGTGGCAATCGACCTAAAGGACGCTTACTTTCATGTCTCGATTCCCCTCGACACCGGCCGTTCCTACGGTTCGCGTTCGAGGGCGGGCATATCAGTACAGAGTCCTCCCTTTCGGTCTGTCCCTGTCTCCACGGGTCTTCACGAAGATCGTGGAAACCGCCCTTTCTCCCCTTCGGGAAAAAGGTGTGCGGGTACCAAACTATCTCGACGACTGGCACACTCGCGAGATCTGTTTGTGTACACAAAGGGACCTGATGCTCCGGCATCTAGATCGATTGGGATTTCAGGTCAACCGAGAAAAGAGCAAACTCTCCCCAGTGCAGAGCATCCTCTTTCCTCGGTATGGAACTAAACTCTGTCACCATGACGGCGCAGCTGTCCGCAGCACGCGCCCAGTCAGTGTTGAACTGCCTGGAACACTTCAGGCAGTCGGCGGTCCCCCTGAAACAATTTCAGAGGCTCCTGGCATGGCGTCCTCCCGCGGGGGTAATACCCCTCGGATTGATGCACATGAGACCGCTCCAACACTGGCTACAGAGTCAAGTTCCGAGGACAGCGTGGCACCCGGCAGCAGCGCATGGTGATGACGCCCTGCTGCCGACGCACCCTAACCCCTTGGTCTTCCATGACCTTCCTCCGAGCGGGGACTCCCCTCGGGCAGTTACGAGGCACGTCGTGGTGACGACGGACGCCTCGCTGGAGGGGTGGGGCGCAGTGTGCAACGGGCACGCAGTAGCGGGGCGCTGGACGGGCCCCTGTCTGCGCTGGCATATCAATTGCCTAGAGTTTGGGCTGTGCTGCTTGCGCTGAGAAGGCTACGGCCTCTATGCGGGGCCAGCACGTGCTGGTCCACCTGGACAGCACGACAGCCGTAGCGTACACGCCAGGGTGGCGTACGCTCACGGCAGCTAACACGACTTGCCCGACGCCTCCTCCTGTGGAGTTAGCGGTGATCCGCTCCCTGCAGGCCACACACATCCCAGGTGAACTGAACCAGACAGCCGACGCGCTCTCTCGTCAGTATACGCCTTGCGGAGAGTGGCGACTCCACCCCCGTCCAGCTCATTTGGGTGCTGTTCGGACAGGCACAGATAGACCTCTTTGCCTCCCACGACACCACCCATTGTCTGCTTTGGTACTCCCTGACCGAGGCCCCCCTCGGCACGGATGCCCTGGCGCACAGCTGACCACGGGACGGGCGGAAGCACACCTTCCACCCCCAGGAGCCTCCTTGCACAGACACTGTGCAAGATCAGGGAAGAGGAGCACCAAGTGTTATTGGTTACAACCGCACTGGTCTAACCACACTTGGCTTCAGAGCTGATGCTCTGGACAGCGACTCCCCCGGACCCATTCCTCTGACAGAGGACCTGCTCTCTCAGGGGAAGGACACGTTCTGGCATCCCAGATCAGACCTCTGGGAAACCCATGTCTGGTCTCTAGACGGACGAGAAGATCCTGAGATGGCTACTCCCCCTATACGGCTGAGACCATCACCCAGGCTAGGGCCCCATCTACCAGGCGGTTACACGCCTCTAGACGGTGCCTCTTCTCGTCCTGGTGTCTTTCTCAACGAGAAAGACCCACTGAGGTGCTTGATCAGGGCTGTGTTCCCTTTCTCACGAGACTGGAGACTAACATCTCCCCTCACACTGAAAGTGTATGTAGTCGCTATTGCCACTCATCACAAATCAGTTGATGGAAAGTTTCTAGGGCAACACGACCTGGTCACCAGGTTCCTAACGAGCGCGAGAGGGCGGAAGCCGCCTCATCTCCGCTCCATACCCTCTTGAGACCCTAACGTGGGTCCAAGAGCCCCCAGAGGCTCCGATCTTCCTCACCTGAGTAAGACGGCCCCCCTGTGGCGCTCGCTTCCTTCAAGAGGGTAGGGGACCTCCAAGCATTTTCTGTGTCCCCGGATTGCCTTGAATTCGGCCCTGGTAACTCTCACGTTATCCTGAGACCCGGGCCCGGATACGTGCCCAAAGTTTCCCACTACTCCCCTTCGGGACCAAGTGGTGAACTTGCAGGCGCTCCCCATCGGGGAGGAAGACCCACCCCATCCGTGTTGTGTCCTGGACCGCACGCAGGGCTTCAGTAGCTCTGACCAGCTCCTTGCCTGTATTGGAGGACAGCAGAAGGGGAAGGCTGTCTCCAAGCAGAGGTTGGCGCACTGGGTCGTGGATGCCGTTACGACGGCATTCCGATCTCAGAATCTCCCATGCCCACTGAGGGCTTACTCCACACGGGGTATAGCCACCTCCTGGGCACTGGCCAGAAGCGCCTCTCTAGCAGACATCTGTAGGCTGCGGGTTGGGCTACGCCCAAACACCTTCGCAAGGGTTAACATCCTTCGCGTAAACCCGATGTCAGCCCACGTCCTGCGTGGCGACATGTAGGACTGGCATCCGGGGGGCGTATGCCTGCGAAAGCATCTTCCCACCCTCCAAGAGGTTGGGTCAGTGTGCTATCTACCTTTCTTCTTACCCAAACACATGGCTAAGAAACTGGTACCTCACCAACCTTCCTTCTTACCCAGACCTGGTTAAGAACAGGCATTCCATCCATCACTAAGCAAGCACCCCCGGGGGCTTGGCTGCGCAGAGCAGCCTTCCCCCTTAGGCCGGGATACCATATGACCTATCACAGATAGTTCTAACCGACCTGGTGCTATCAGACGCAGTATCACCCCCCGCCGTGGGCTGTTCCGTCTGCTATACCCTCATGACATGGTTCCCACACATGGTAACCCATGAGCTTCCCCAGGTGGACCTCCACCTCGCGGTGAACTACCCAGTCCGCACGTTCCATGCGTTCTCCTCCAAGGACGAGACCATATATATCTCCACCATATTCCTCCCCACGGGTAGGAGGTGGCCTCTGCAGCGCTTCTCTGATTAAGAGTTGCGCTTTTCCCGGTGTAAACCCCCGAGCCGGACTCCTCTCGCCTATAGAGAGCTAAGGCCCCGTCCGTGAAAGGTTACCGGTCAGGGCTGTACCCATCTTTCTCCAAGAAAGCTCTGGAACCCCCCGACCACCACACTGGAAGGTTACAAGTTTCACGAAAGGTTCGAGCTGACACGCCCAGGCTTTACCGTCGCTTCGCTGAGATTGTGACGCGATACAGCGTTGTGGCGTTTCCATAGGCAACCCCATCTGTCGTTCTCGACACAACGTCGAGAGACCGACAGAAAGGGAACGTCTTGGTTACGTATGTAACCTCAGTTCCCTGATGGAGGGAACGAGACGTTTGTGTCCCTTATGCCACTAACACGTATCGTATTCTGCTGCAGTCGTGAGAGGCTCTCAGGCTCTTCAGAACAAGAGGTAAATGAATGCTGCACGCCGGCTTCCTTTTATACCGGATATCCGGGGGCGGAGCCCGGCATGCAAATTTCATTCGCCAAATTTCATTGGCCTTTTCTATAGTAGTCAGAGTTGATTGGTTCTCAAGGGCGAACCCCATCTGTCGTTCTCGACACAACGTCTCGTTCCCTCCATCAGGGAACTGAGGTTACATACGTAACCAAGACGTTTATTGTTTCATACGGCATATAGTTTTACATATTTAGAAAACAAAAGTGCAGTATAATCTCATATTGAAGTATGTAAAGCAGTATGTTAAACAAAGCCAGTCACAAACTCAGTTGGTGGCTACACCTGAGAAATAACACCAGCAATTTTTGTATCTTTCTTATGGGTACAAGCCAATGAGTGTTATGTATTTTCTGATTTTGTGCCAGCATCTCTTTACGCATTCTGCCATTTAATTTAAGCGATGGAGGGGCTGGGTGGACTCCAAGATGCAGAGATATCAGCCTGGTGTTTACGCTCATTCCCAGACAGAGAGAGCCGCTCAAATCTGTTGCATAACCCCATCCAAGCTTAACTCATGTAAAACATATGTTTTCAATCAGCTGTGATCTCCAGTGAGTTCCCGCATGCGGGAACCATTTGAAAAGTTTCTTATGAAAGAACTCACATATGAAGAGTTTATTTCCTAGATGAGATAACTCAGTTTTTTAACATCTTCAAAAATCATGCTTTTTTATTGTGCATTCCAATTAATATCAATTAAACTTCACTTGTTTAGTTTTGATTTAAGCCATAATAACAAAAACTAAAATACAGCTAACTAACACAATAAAACATGATAACATAATAAATATCGGATTTCAGAAGTAAAGAGATGTATAATCTGATGCCATTTAAAGAACCGTGTTATGTTCTTTAAAGCAACTTTTCTGATATGAATTATCTCGAAACAAATACTGAAATGTCTTATTATTACCAGGCTATCATTTGCTCAACAATATGAAAGGCTACATGACCCAGACAAAATAAAAAAGTGACAACTTTGGGCTTTTTGAACTTTTATACGCATTATGATCTGAGTATACGCATATATCATATATACGCATTATGATTATGATACACATTGATCTGAGTGAAGTCATATTTAATGTGGATTGGGTCGTGCTTCAATTTCTCCTAGTTTTGTTCATGTTGACCCTGTCAAAGCACACCTGCAACCCACCAGAGACCCACTGCCATGAAGATCCTGAATTTCTTTTTTGTTGCTGTATAAATTCATCTTTGCATTAAACAAGAGAGAAACAAACACACGGTCCACTGATCTAAAATAGCCATTTTTTAAAGTGTACTATTACCACCTGATGCTTATGTTATGACAGCCCCGCGCACAGATGCGGCACGGGGTACGGGATCGCGCAGTCAATCACTAACCGGCGACGCGGGAACGCGCTCGAAAGGGGCGGGGGAACGAGAGAGAAAGAGAGAGCGCACAGGCTGATCTCTATCTATCACCCACAGACGTCTCTCGATGTTGTAATACACAGAGGAGAGGACGCGCTGGTCTTTGGCAGTGGCACATCAAAGCATCATGCGCGCCGCTTTCTGAAGACGTTCAGCGATAGGGTAACTCATCTCCTGTCAGTCTTTGTGTTGATCGATATGCGCGAGGAAGGCTCTTAACTCTCATTGATCGTGTTTCAGGCGCGAGTGAGGATGGCATAGTCCCGTGCGGAGCGCCGATGCTGCACGATGAGTGTAGCGCTGCAAGATTTACGGAATAACGTGAGTCCCACTGACGCTTTCTATCACACCACAGACCGTCTCACTGCCATGTGATCTCTATGAAACCGATTGCTGACGCGTAACAAGCCAAAGCTGTATGGAAATATCCCTGCAGATTTGGACGTCATCGCGTTTGTTTTTCCTGTTTACTCTTCTTTCGAGAGCCCGTCTCGTGTTTCGCGGGGACTGATGTACACTATTTACTTCTTTACATATGGGGTTGTTGTCATTTCTACATGATGTGCGTTTCTTTACGCACAGACACTTGAAGTCTCTTCATGTGTTTGTTGAGCTCCAATGTGTTAATTGTGTTCGAGCAAAGCAAAGCTGCGTCATCTCACTGTTTGTACGATTATTTATTTAGCTTTAAACGGATGTATATTGAATGTCAAACTGTTTCCCGGTTACACGGGACAAACCCGAACAAGATTCCTTTCTTAAGTGTTCACCACTCCGGTTTGAGCGCAAGACGAACTGGTTTTGATCCATTGAGTTTGCAGGCGATGTTTCGCCCGATTGTTCTCAGGGAGGGGCCACGAGAGCATCTTGAGTTGCACGCGGTTTATATACTGGCGTATGTTTCCATGGCAACTAGAGCGCTGGGGGGTCGCACGATGAGAGCTCGTTTACTGTAACGTGTTTAACAGCGACGTTCTTTTGTTAAACGGACGCGCCGTGTTTTACGAGCCTTACGTTTGTATGTACGATCCCTAAAGAAAATGATCAGTGGTGTTGTGAAAGTGTGTCAAATGTTTTTTGACTACAGCTCGTATGCGATGGTTACGTAGTTGAATGGACGAACATACATTTTTTACATTTTCCGATGAGAGCGCGAGGTGGAAACCATTTGGTTGGATGGTTACATACTCAATTTAAAACTTCTCACCTACAATTTTCTGTGATATTCCTTATAGGTTTTAATGCAAGTCTGTGGGAATCTTTTTGCCTATACACCAAAATCATCATTTCATTGAATCATTTTTTAATAATCATGCATAATGAATATTTAAAGGTAGGGGTTCTGAAAAGGCAATAGTCTGGTCTAGGAAGCCACCAATAGGAGGAACTGTAATGTGAACTGTAATGTGAAGTGTAATGTGAACAGGCTTATGTTAAAGCTCTGTGTTTCACCCATTCATGGAAACTCATGTAATGCAGCTGCTCCAATGAGTCATTTTCCAATATGCTGTAAATCAATTTCGTCTCCCAGATCGGTAGACTTTTCCAAACAGCTCTGTTATCTGCATTAACAAGAAAATTTGCGCACCATTGCCTATTCTATATTGTGTACCAAGCTGTGCTAAATGTATAGGGAAAAACCCAATCACCAAATCTACTGATGGTAAATAACGCCTTGAGTATTACCCCACAATATGCGACAGTTTTATGGTTCAATGATGATTCACATTAAGCAACTGGATTCTCTATTCACATTCAACAACCGTCACAATTGAACAGTTATAATAATCAGAATGATCACAGTACATCCTGCAGCAGCCCTGAAATTTCAGTCAAATCGCAGTTTTGTAATGGCTGCGCTAATTCTGTTCTGTTCGCACAATGGCACCCTGCATGTTTCGCCAAAGTATCGTATCGTACATTTAACGATAATGTTGCTTTTGTTAAATCATTTCTACAGACTCACTGTAAACCTTCTGCACAGCTTTGTTGATGTTTGGTGTGGCAGGAGACGTACTGGCCTGCCACTTATTGGATTAGGAGGTTATGATGAAGATAACGATGTTACATAACCAGCATCATCCTGTTTGCATGTTTATGCCTTATAAACACTTATGAACCATAATGTATTAACCCATGACCCATCTTTATACTGCTGGATGTATAGCGGCTCAGGCTAACATTATCATTTAGTTTCCAGCCTGGTAGTAGTTGTACAATTATTTCTTTAAGTAGCAGTTATCCTTTGGTGTAATCCATCCAAACCATCATCGGAGAAAACCAAACACTGGCTCCACATCAGACGGACAGGGAGACTCAAGGGTGCGGTTTGCTGTGGGAGAGGCCGGTTGTTAAGCTCGCTGGAGGTGGAGTGCACTCTCTAGTCAGCCCCTGTGTGACCCCTGAAGCATTCGCTCAGGGCTTGGGAGCACTGGTACATCCTGTCATTGGGTGGGTGAGAGCAGGGAGATGGACACACTTTCCTGTATACGCCAAGACTCCATCTGTACCGGTGTGTGTGTGTTCAGGGTCCAAGCTAAGGTCATGAGTGTAGCAATCCACCAACTCAGTCTGCATCACATCTTCCTTTGAGAAGGTCTTTTGTGAGCAGCATTGTCTTGTCCAGTTGTTTTTCACCTCTGCAAACAACATCATAAATACATCAGGGGGGATTGTGGGTAGTGTGGACACCGAAGCCTTTAGGCTCTCTGTTAGTCCATCAGACAGTTTATGATGTAACAGACAAATCATTATTTCTCTGAAACTGAGTAGAAATTCAACAAATCAATATTTAAATCAATAAATTAATTTAGTTTGTTGTCAAGTTTCTTTTTGCTTAAGTAATAATTTATCCAAAAATTTATTGTTTAAACTGATTAAAAGTCAGGATTTTTAAATAAGGATTTTTAAATAAAAGGTTCATAAAATTGGTTCATAAGATTCATGTATTATATTATAGGCCTTTAAATCTTTATATTAGTATTATATTAGTCATATTGTTTGCCGTTTTACTGTAGTTTTAATGACATTTCAAAGCAGCTTTTTATATTTAGTTTTCTTGTTAATTTCAGGTTACAGGTTCAGGTTATAACAAAATTCCATACATTTTGTTTTATCATTCTATTAATTATTTGTTTGTTGATTTATACTTGTAATTATTTTTACCTATTTCAGTTTATTGCTGTTGCAACATTTCTAGTTTTCATTTAGTTTAAGGTTTTCAAATAATTCGTAGGCCAATATTTTATTTGATTTCAATCAACACAAATATTGTCATAGTTTTAGTTCTAGGATAACATAGTTATTTTGGTGATTAAGTTGTTTTTTACAAAAACAACTTTTCCCCCTGGCGTATTTGTTACATCTTTGTGCTTTAGTGGAAGCAGATTTAGGAGACACACGCGGTCCAATGCGTTTGGTGTCACTGATGCCAAATCTGATGCGATGTGTCTTGAAATGCTGAGCATAAGGGGGAGGAGGGTCATGGGGATGAGTTTCTTGATGGCAGAATTTTCGTTGTTGGTTAACATTTTTTAACCAACTATTGAGCATCCACAAGCTCTTTCCTGTAACATTACCTATTGCTCCTTGTTCCCATTAATTTAATCTGTTTCCATCATTTGGTTGCTTAACATTCTGCCAGCTCTGCACTGCAGTACCTGAGAGCTGGCATGAGAATGACAGGAGGGAGAGAGAGGCAAAGGTTTGGTTTTGCATGCTGCGATCTCTCCTTCTCTTTGTTAGTTGCCTCTAGACTGTGAAGCACTCAATTCTTCTTCCTCTTAATCATGTCCACCCACATTAAATTTACGAGAGGTCCGATGACTCTTAGATTTTAACCATATTGCTGCATGGTTAGCTATTTCCTTTCTGCCCTGCCCAAAATATTTGTTTAATCTCTGTTTTTGTCATTATTTGTTCATCATTTAAGCAAATTTATCTGAAGGCCAAAATTGTGCAGGATATTAATGCTGCCGTCTGTAACTTTTGCCTCTCTATCGCCATCTCTGTTTAAAACAGACAATTACAAGTTACTTTACATACGGGTCGAATGATCTTAGAGAATTTCCAGTGAAATTATTACACGACAACTAAACTTACAGTACAAATCAATAATATACGCTTACTGTTGTGAATCATATTGAAAACGTAGTTTTAGGGAATATATTTCGGCAATCAGTGATTTAAAAAAAATCTAACAAGAACTTGTTTATAAGATAAGAAAAGTTAAATTGATTTAAAATGATATAAACCTAAAAATATGTTCTGATATGTAAAGCGTTTTGAGTTGCATTTTTCTGCTATAAAAGCAGCAACATACGCTTTTATTATTATTATAATTATCTTTAAAGAAATCTAAATATCTTGTTAATTTTGGGTCTTAAGTTGCATCTTTGCGGCTTGTCGGACGTTTCGATTTTTTTAACTTGAAAACAAAGAAATACTAAGTAAAAACGTTTGCAGTGTAAGCTGCACACATGTACACACACACACCTGTGTGAAAGCTCAGACAACAGGAGGGAAGCTATTGAAATCTGTCAGGGTTACACAAGCAGAAATTCACAGGAAGGCAGGAAGCAAGCAGTTAATAGATGACGATAGCCTGTGAAGAACAGCTCCACGGATGACGTTAGAACGGCTCCCTCCCATGAATCCTGTGGTGCATTTCCACCATAAATCTGAGAAATGCTGTATGCACACTCTTAAATTGCTTATTATGTGCTCGAGAGTCCCAAATCTTCCATTCAAAATGTGTGATGGTCAACAATTTTTGTTTGTAAGAGAGAAGCGTGATGGCTCCCCACAGGTTTGGCCCTTGAGTTTAAGGAGACAAGGCAACAGGTTGTATTTGCGTAGTGTTTTTCTTTACTCCACTGCGAAAACTCAGTGCACTTCATTCACTCTTTTTTCTTCCTTCCTTCCCTCTGCTTATCCTCCCTTCTTCCTTTCATGGTCTGCATGCAGTGAGTGAGGTAACCTTGATGCCCAGATCAGTGACGTCATTCATTCACCCTGGGGAAAACACAACCTCTCTCTCTCTCTCGCTCACACAAACGCACACACGCACACGCGGTGTTGTTCTATTTAATCAATGACACGCTCAAACTGAGGGTGGCATACCAAACAGAACAGACAAACAACGTAGCATTCTCGTGTCATGAAAAGCAGACATTTTTGGGTGCTTTTTTTACCCTACACATACATAACTGCACACGCACACGCACATGCACATGCACATGCACATGCACACACATACACATACACATACACATACACATACACACACACACACACACACACACACACATACACACATACACATACACACATACACATACACATACACATACAAAGCTAAAACCATATAACCCAATTACTGTCATGTAAGGAAATTATATACAAAAGAATCCAACAGTTAGATACCACTAGTGAATGTACTTCTCTTTTGCGTTTCAAAAACGCAGAATCTATTAGTATTGGGTCTGTCCAATATTTATTTATTTATTATTTTGTCTGTCAGTTATAGAAGGGCCTTGTTTACACAGGTGTTTATGATCAATGTCATATTGGATTAGTGACTTAAAAATATGCAGAATCGTACATGATTTAATCCAATGCCTTAACCTTTCTTGCATTTTTAAATGCCATAAAACTTTATGAATTTAACTTTTATATGCGGTTTTATATATTCAAGTCCATGTATATGTTTGTTTGAAGCTTTGTTGATAAAAACCTTGTACAATATTATGCTTTGAACAGTAGGATTTACAACAGAACTACAATAGAAATAATATTGCTAATAGCTTGAAAGGCCAAAGTGTATTACAATTTCATATTATGATGTCATACTATTGTCACAAATTGATTTTATTTTTATGCATTCCTGGTCCTATGGGCTAGTTGCACAAGATTTTTCACGAGAGCCGGTGAGCTTTTGCGACACCAGAGGTCGGAGACTAATATCCGGTCGTATAACAGTATCGAGTTGATTTGGCTTAACGAAGTGCTCAGCAATGTAAAGAGGATCTGTCATATCGCTTATACATAGCTTTCTTCTTTTTTTATCTAGAAAACACCCATATTTGCCGGCCAAAAATCCATACAGTGTTATGCAACCGGAAATTACTCTGCCGACACTGGCGTCCCAAAAGCTCATGACGCTGTCTTCTACAACTAGTGAATTGTGCATGATTCATTGTTGCATATTATTCTAACTGAAACATTTTTCATAATCTTTCATTAAAATGCAATAACTTGCTCTAACAACTGGCTTCAATTCCTGTTCTAGATTTTCCTAGACAAATATCCTGTTTCACTAAGACTGAAGTAAGGTGTGTCTCATATGGGCCACATTTGCAACAATTACGTATGCAACCTCAGATCTGAGCAGAAAATCTAAATTGGTTACTTTAGGTGTCGGTGTTATTGCACCTGAGTTATTGTGGCATCCAACTATTGAAAAAAAATTGAACAAATTGACCGAAACTCTGATATCAAAACCGCATGCCTAATGCACCATTTGCTTTTTTAAACAGCATCTCTCAGCGGACTGTCATACGTTGTGCTTATTGGTGTAGAGTGAGAGAGGGACTTGCTCGTGTGAAGTGCGCTCAAGTGTCTAACTGCATCAGGGCATGTTGGGCCGCCGGCAGAGAACAGAATGGCCTTTTGTACAACAACAGTATGGTTCTGTGTCCGTACCGCTACCCCAGCCACAATGGAAGCCCCATCTAATGGTGCAGGAGTGTTAGCACACTGTAAGCAGACTAAATGAAGTCCTTATGAATGAGCGGCTTGGGGACTGTGGGAAACGGGGTGTTGTGAATGGGTGTTATGTGAATGGAATATATTTGCAGGAAAGGAAGGGTTGCAGTCTGGTTTTATGTGGTATGTCCTGTAAATAACTGGACGCAAATGGAGGTTATACACGGAGGGATGGTTGAGCCTAAATAGAATGTTTCTTCTTTGTTTTTTGCTAATTCACCTATAAATAGAAATTCTGTCATCTTTTGCTAACCCCCATATCATTCCAGACCCATAGCTTTTAAGGTAACTGAAGTTCAATGACTTAGTAGTTTACCGAGAGAATACTTCAAAGTGTACTTTCATAAATCAAAAATGTGTTACAAATATTGAACTAGTAATCTAAATCTATAAATTCACTAAGCTTCAATCTGACTGAGGTCATTTTGGGCAAAACAAATAGAAAATTACATCACGAGTACATTGTACAAATCTTTATTGACATGCATTGTGTTGCTTTTTTCATCATTTGCCCTCAGCTTGGAAACTGTATTCCATTTGGGACAATAATACCCTTCTAAAATTCATACACTAGATGGTAGATGTACAGTGCATAGTTTAAGTGCATAGTACAACTTTAGACTACAAGATTTATAAGGACAAAATAAAAGACATAAAACGGAACACAAAACACATAGGGCCCCATTTTAATGATCTAAACGCATGGTCTAAAGCGCAGGATGCAAGTGTACTTGGGCCGTGTCCGAATCCACTTAGCTAGTTTAAGGATGGGAAAAAGGGTTGGTGCAGCCGGCACACGGTCCTAAAGGGTTGTCCCTATTCTCTTAATGAGTCATGGGTGTGTTTTGGGCAAAACGTGAAGTAAACCAATCAGAGTCTCCTCTCTCATTCCCTTTAAGAGAAAGTTGCGTTCGCACCATGTCAGATTTGCTATTTACACGGCGTAATTTGGATGCTTCTCCAGAGAGAAAACGCACCTGCTCGTGAGGTTTTTTTACGGCCAAAAAACACCCATTACTCATTAAGAGAATCGGGACAACCCGTTTAGAACATGCGCCCGGGCGCGCCGACCGTTTTCCCGTCGCAAAAGTGGATTCGGACACGCCCTGAGTTCATCTGCGCCGTGTGCTTTAGACCATGCACTTAGATCGTTAAAATAGGGCTCTAAATGTAGAAGTTTGAAGTGAAGACGTGTCTAAGATAGCTGATAAACATTTCCTAAAATTGTTTTCCTTGTATTGTTGCCAGGGACAGTGAGGACAATGATAGAACAAACAATGATTGGGAGTAGGGTATTGGGAACTGTTGCGTATACCGGAATCAATTCAATCAGCACCACAGCTCAATATATTTAAGCACGCGCAATAAGCACCACAGTTGTAAACTCTTTTAACTTTCCTCTTTTAGTCTCTTGTGCATTACTTTTATTTACTTGTACCTTTGTTCTGTCATGTCGCAGAAAATAAGCAGCCCCCCGGCACATTTCACAGGCCAAACTGTTTACTTTCTCACTATCATCATTCTGTCTAAGAACTCCCCTGTTGTTTCTCTCATCCTCTCTTTTTGTGTCCCGCCCTTCTCTTTCCCTCTGAGACCTTCCCGTCTGCGAAATTGCATGTTGTTTGTCTGTTCACTCGTGTTCTCTTGCGTTTTTTCCCTCCCTCTCCAAGAGCATTCTGCGTGTGTTTATGGTCTCTGACGGAGGAGAGAGAGAGAGCGAGAAAGAGAAAATAAGAGGGGGGAGGCAGTGTCTTTCATTTGCTTGCGATGTGTGAGGTACATACAGTGCTTGTCTGTATTGTTGTTGGTACTGTGCGGTCTGTTTTAATGAGAGGTTCTTCGGCTGTTTTGTTTGCTTGCTGTCTGGTGGAAAAACGGTTGACAGCCGTCGCAAGTTGACTTTACAGAAATGAGCTCAAAAAATGCATAACTGAAGCTGCATCGATTTATTGCAGACCTGCAAACTCGGAAGAGGTGAAGAAGGATGACAGCCATACGAAGGGCAGGGGGGGTATTGTTTTGTCATTTTCTTCAGGCTTTTGGCCTGCACAAGTTTTTTAAGTGCACCTATGGAGCAGCAGCTAATCAGATGCGAATCATTTAGAAAAATATGGAAATTGGTCGAATTTGAGATTTTCATAAAAAAATTTATACATTGCCCTCGTCTCGCGATCCCAATGCTCCAAGTCGTAATTAAACATCTAAAATGATCTTCATTTGTCTATTTTTACCTTCCAAAGTCTTTCCTAATTCAAACTGGATGCGTGTCCATCGGAAGCAAAGCGCTTGCGTGTCTGGGGTTTTGGTTTCGGTATTAAACCATGCAGGATTGAGAAAATAAAGTGCGGAGCGGCAGCGGGACTGATATTAAGAGAGTTATTAAGAGAAATAAAGTGCAGGACCCGATTGATGCGAGTTATAAGAGCTCAAAAAAAGAGTTATTAAGAGCTTTAATAAAAAAGAAAGGTCAAAAAGCAGATACAAGCAATACAAAAGTAATCCCACGGCTCCTGACGACATATTCATGTATTATGAAGCGAATTGATCGGTCTCTAAAATGATTATTAAAGATCATCTGTAAACTACAGCTTCATGACGAATATCAATCTCACCCAAGTGCCTTACTCACTTTGAAGGGCAGAGCGCTAGAAGTGTCAATTCGAAAGGGAGACTTGCAAATGTCTCGCATAACATACTTGTTTCCATCACACGGGCGAACTGAATAATAAATATCAACTCCATTTTCTCTTTGACAAGCATTTGTGTTCGTCCCTTTCAGCAATGCTTTTCACGGGTGCAAACGTGACGTTTATAACGCGTGATTCTGGTTGGCCAAAGGACCAAAAAAGACAACGCTGTTAGCTGTTATCTTGATTTTGGTTGACCAAACGAATCCAGGTGCTGGACCAAAGACGTTACACACGCTCGAGAGTAGACACCTAGGACCCCCCCATGGAAAAAATACTCTTCGGATTTACACGATTCACATAAATGACCTATTTTTTATTCAAAAGGGTGAACCGGGGCCAGAGATCAATGTTTTGATATGCGCACTTTGATTTTGCCAAGAACATCATGTTCTTGGATCAACATCAATGTTACTGTCCACCTTATCAGATTTGAGGTTATGGTTATCCATAAGAAATTTGTATTGATCCAAGTTTGCTCTTTCATAGCTCAGGAGAGATAAAAGTACTTTAGTTGTGATTCATTTTTGTCACTTATTATGATATCAAAATTGTATCAATAAGAATACAATAAGAGAAATAATGTTTCCATGTCTTTTGAGGAGAGGTCATGTTAACTGATTAAAAAATATATAAAGGCGAAGTAAAATCATTTTCATTTTTTGTATATTACAGTATTAGTGTATATTAAAAAATCCTTGTGGTTGATGTGTTAACTTTTTTTTGGCACATAGCACCGGTGCTACAGAGTTGTAAAGTTTTGTAGCACAGGCCAAACAGTTGTAGCACAAGTATACAGAAGTAAAACATCTTTAAAAAAACACAAGGTGCATGTCATCACATAAATAGACAGGTAACTGAAAAAGGACATTAACGTTATACAAAGGGTTCTCATATTTCTGAGAGTTCTGTATTGTCAATGCTTGACTATACAGTAGTAAATACATTTCTCCATAAATATACTGTATACTACAGGATTTACTAGGGTTGTAACGGTACATGTATTCGTACCAAACCGTCACAGGCAACATTCCAAATGAAGTCATCATTTCTATGCCCTACTCCTTCGAAGGGCAGAGTCCTCGGAGTTAAGACTTTGGAGTGAACAAGGCATTTAGATCCCATTATGTAGACGTTTGGAATGCACTTGGCAAAAGAAGCCACATCATTTCCTCATTATCTTCAGCTGGCATGTTCCCGTGAAAACGAAGCATTGTGTCCGTCAGCAGATGTCACTGTTTTAATGGCATAACTTAAGCATAAAAAAAAGGACAGCTTTCCTTTGGCTCAGTGGTAAGAGCATTGCGCTAACAATGCAAGGTTGTGGGTTGGATCCCAGGGGATTGCAAATACCTATGTAAAAATGTATAGGATACAGCAATGTAAGTCGCTTTGGATAAAAGCGTCTGCCAAATGCCTTAATGTAATGTAAATGTAATAAAACCTAACTGTTCGCAAATACGGAACACATTTGATATTATGAAAGGTTATTTATATATATTAGTGTTTATATAGCATATTGTACAAACTTACCATGTTTATTTGCAAACAGTTAGGTTTTATGCTTAAGTTATGCCAACAGCGACAGCCCTGCCAGTTGGTGTCTTAGCAGATCTGACCACGATTTTAGACATTGTTGAAAAACAAGTGCAGTTACTTTTCTCAGAAGAAACATCTGAGAGATACATGGGACTCTGTCTGATGTCCGCATATGGTAATTGTATTGGGTAAATAACTGAGATAGAAAAGAAATAGCATTTATAATTGGTCACGAATGGGCTCAAACCAGTTTCTAAAGTAGTTTTAACAAGAGTTAATGGTTTTGATTGGGTTTTGTCATAAGCAAAAGATCACTTTCTCCATTTCCCGACCCCAGTTTTACAGCCCTGGCCTGCACATTTGATGCGTCTCCCCTATTTAACACACCTGATTCAAATCATGATTCAGCTCATTAGGACATAAGGCAGACAAACAAAATGTGCAGTGCTGTGGGAGTCAAGAACCGCTCTGTGTGTGAAGGCATATGTGTGAGAATGTTTCAGAGATAATGAGTGGTTTGCTCTGTCAGCTTTAACAGATGCATGTGTTGTGGTTTATTGTGTTTGCGTGTGCGTGTGCTCGTTTGAGTATCGAGCGTGTCTCACTGTCTCACTGTCAGAGTGTGGAGGGAGGTCATGAATTGAAGAAAAGAGGAAAAGGAGATTGCTGAACTCTGACTTCCGTTTCGTGTCACCACTGAATGCTCGGGCCAGCGCTTTGCTCTCTTTCACTCTCTTACCCCCCTGTTCGCTCTCTCCCTCCCTTACATGTACTGGGATTGAATTATTACTGGTAATAAGTAAAGAACTGCACAGTACAGGGAGTTATCGCAACAAAGCTGATATAAAACTCTTCAAAACCCAGACCCCCAAGACCCAGATCCTTTAGAGAAAACAGTACATTTTATGAGATGTTTTTGTAACCCAAATGCCAAGATATGCAAGTAATAAAGTGAAGTCAATGGAATTAAATGGTTAGAGGACAGGGTAGCAGGGCTTACAGTGCCGATCTCCGGCTTGCAGCGTTTGACTGCGGAAAAAGAGATTTATTTTTAAAAATATTACA
This sequence comes from Triplophysa siluroides, assembly GCA_006030095.1. Classification (NCBI taxonomy): domain Eukaryota; kingdom Metazoa; phylum Chordata; class Actinopteri; order Cypriniformes; family Nemacheilidae; genus Triplophysa; species Triplophysa siluroides. Next base: position 442,488 of record VCII01000090.1, read on the forward strand.
TTTAAAAAGCTTATTGATATTAGTTTGAGTTCATAAGTTCGCCTACCAATGGTATGAGAGGAACACGGCTATCACTCTCAACCAAACAAACATTACTAGCCAATCAGAATTAAAATGGGCCGGGCCTCGGTTGGCGGAGTGGAGACGTCACGTTTGAGAGTACGTTAGCAAGCGAACAGTTGGCAGAAGTTTTGAAGCCTAAGCATGGGGCGGCTTTTAAGTCCATTATGACAAATATGACATGCACAAATTGGAGACGGTGACATAAAGATCGATAACTTTGTGTTGTTTCTGCAAATTATCTTATCAGATCTCCGCTTCCACTTCTGCCCGCGCGCTATCCGCGATTGAGATATCAAGGATCGATTTCTAAAGCGTCTAAATCATTTTCAAACTTTTTCACAAGCATATTGCATATAGCATTATCTCACAGAGTTAAGTCATAAACACGTCGTTTTTGTGTGAACTGAGATGAAAAAGTTGTCAATACGGATGTGACAGCAGAAAAAACGGATGTCAATACATTAGTGACAGCAGCCTACAGTTCCTGCTATTCTATGAGGTTGATATGACTCAAACAAATGAAAAGAGAAGCACTCACTGCTGACTCCATAACCTCTGTAGCTTTAATAGGAATTTATATTGTTTTCGTTTCAGTAGGAGTTTAAAAATGGAAAATAAATTGATCACTTTAGTTTTTTTGAGGGCTCATTTATGCTAACCTACGACGGCGTTTTAGTGCCACATTAAAAATAATAAAATCCAAGATTTCGAGAATAAAGTCTAAATGTTACGAGAATAAAGTCCAAATCTTTGATCACCATCCTCATAGTCTCTTGAGAAACAACAAATCCTCTTCTAATAGCACGCAGATGTAACCACCTATATCCTTGGAGTCGACCACTGGTCGCTATTTCAGTCTGCACAAAAGAGGCAATTTCCTCAATATCTGTCAGATTTTTTCTTCTGATTAAATTCAGTTTCCTTCATCACCGCTGCAGTGTCCTTTTACTAATTATAACTCCGTGATGATGCGCCAAAAGACAAAGAATTTCCTTATTGCTAAATCCTAATCTAAAGTAGGATTTAACCAAATCCTCCATTGTATCCAGCAATTCTGTGATTTTTTTTTTTTCTCAAAATATTACGAGTTTAATCTCGTATCACCATGAGTTTATTCTCGTAACATTTCACCTTCATTCTCGAAACATTTGGACTTTATTCTCGTAACATTTCGACTTTATTCTCGTAACATTTCGACTTTATTCTCGTAACATTTCGACTTTATTCTCGAAACATTTCGACTTTATTCTCGTAACATTTCGACTTTATTCTCGTAACATTTCGACTTTATTCTCGAAACATTTGGACTTTATTCTCGTAACATTTCGACTTTATTCTCGTAACATTTCATTCTAACATTTTCGAAACATTTACTTATTCTCGTAACATTCGACTTTATTCTCGTAACATTTCGACTTTATTTCTCGAAACATTTCGACTTTATTCTTTTTTTTCTCGACATTTCGACTTTATTCTCGAAACATTTCGACTTTATTCTCGAAACATTTCGACTTTATTCTCGAAACATTTCGACTTTATTCTCGAAATCTTATTCTCTTATTTTTATTTTTAACGTGGCACTAAAACGCCGTCGTAGTGATCTCATTACTATGTTTTGTGGATGTGACTTGTGCCATATCATCACTATTAATATCTATGAAACTAATGATTCAGTTACTGCTTGATCACAAAATAGTTAGAGTACACTAGGTAGAGTACAAAATTCATCATAGATCTAGTCACTTTATTTTGCTCTCAAAATGCCCCCCTCGATAGGCCAAAAAATCTTCTTATTAGTCTTATTTGTTTTCTTTTTAAAAAGTAGGGTTTTTATTATGATGAATTTGGTAAGTTAAGCTATGTTTTTATATACCATGATTGCATAAAACTATGGTTTGGTGGGTTATAATTTTGCCCCCCACTTCTTTCGAGTCATTCTGTTATCCATACACATACCATCAAAGTTTAAGAAACACCTGTATGAGAAGCTCAAAAACGGCATGTTACTAGTTTGTTTCAAGGGAAATAATGTTTAAATAATGTTCTTTTTTGTTTGACAAATAACCCTGCGTATGTGTCTACTCTCGCAACCCTGCAAAAAGAAAGTTCAGCCTCAGGATTTTTTTGCTTTAACCCCTGGGGTAGGTTTATAGGCCTATGACAATGATTTTTACTGCATGCTTGCTTTTTCCCTTTTCTCTCTGTCACAAAACAGTTTATTGCTTTAGCATAATACAACATTTTATTTGCCATGTATTGCATTGGAACTTCACTGCAGGGTGCATACTGTGTATATTATTTAGGGAGAGGGCTTCGTCTAGTCCCAGTCTACTTGAAATGTTAGAGGTGTCTTTATCGAAAACAACTTGAACTGACATATCTGAAAATATATTATTGCGATTGTTTTGTCTGACTTTGTCAAAGTATGTTTTTAAAAACGACTTAAATACCCCAGTTTAACTAAGGCCTAGTCCTGGTTTAAGATAATCCCTAGAAACCATCCCATACTGTTTATTAGAGATGTTCTGAAAGTGTGTTTTGTCTATGTTGTAAAAAATAAAATAATAAAACTTGCATTTATTCCATACTTATATTTTATTTCATTTTCAGTTGTCAATTGACACTGGATTGATTTGAATAATCTTAATGTACATGTAGTGTGCACTTTAGCACTTTTATTAGTTAGAGACTCTGTATCAGATACTCAAAATAAAATGACACTGATCGGGGGAACAAAAATATATTTGGGATTCTATATATAAAACAGAAAAAGAATTGAGAATATTAAACGTATTAATAATAAATAATGTCTATTGTGAAAATTATGATAAGATGTCTTAGTATTTATTTAAGATGGCTACTGCACACTATCAAAAATAAATGTGCTTTTACGATGCCAAGAACCGTTTTTGGCTGTGTGATTCCATAAAGAATTACTATCTTTAACATCTGTAGAACGTTTCTATTGCACAAACGGTTCTTTGTAATGGAAAAGGGTTCTTTAGACTGTATGAAGTTGACAAGAAATGGTCCTTTCAAAGGGACACTACACCTAAAAAAGAAAATTCTCTTATGAGTTACAACAGCTCAAGCTGTTCCAAACCTGTGTATATTACTTTGTTCTGTTCACCACAAAGAAATATGTTCAGCACATTTTATTTTGCACATTTTAACATTGAATGCCAAATTGCTTATCAAAGTTTAGCTTGAAAACCATATCACTGGAAAATTGAGTTCAGAATGTTCTCACTGCAGTAACCCTGACTGTCTCTGTTCAAAGAATAACACAAAACATTCACATTCATTGAATAGAACAGTTTGAGGTCTGATTCATGAAAATAATTGGGTAGCCACAGTAAGAACTGTATATGCATTAATACAACAGAATTGTTTATTTTTAATTATAATTTATTCATGGCATGTTGTCTCATCCAGGCCTATTACTATAGGCACACTGAGCAATCTCATAGCCTCTTCATTTGATGTATAATCATAAATCACCAATGCACACTTTGTATTGTTAGACCACGCGTATGCACTTAAACAGAGACTATATGCCGAGACCCAAATCCAAAGAGACATTGAGCCATTGAATAATGAGATCCCATTGAGCAAAGACAACCACAGTATTGGTCTCTAGACTAAAACCACAAGATCAAGCCTCTAGTTCCTATCACAGTTGAATGTGCAGAAACGACAATAAGTGCACCATTGGTTGTATTTCTGAATGAGCAGCCTGACATTTAAAGTTCTGGATCAACCAGTTGTGTGCATTTATGGCAGGACTACCTTTTTTTATATTTGATTTGATAAATCCAAACACCAAAAATAGACCATAGTCTTTGCTTTGAATACAATTGCATTTGTTATTTGCAGTTCAATTTGACACAGCCAGTGCACAGGAGTTAAACACAACAGCTTTAAAAAGCATATCAATCATTTACTTTGATAATGTGTTGTCTTTCTCACGTACGCACTTTGTCGATTACGACTGCGAGTTCACCACTCTTGGCCAGATTGCAAATGTGAGTCAAGCAATTTATCAGAGCTTTCCCAGCTGGTCACTATCCACCATCAACAAGGCAGTGTTTTGTATGTTTAGTGTGTTTTGTTTGTGTAATCCGCACCCTGCAAGGAATCCCACTTCCTCCAATAATGAAGGGAGGTCACTTAGGCTCTGACATGTGCTCTTAAGATTTTACAGATTGTGCATGTGTGTCATCGCTCCCCAAAAAGCCCCTTTCCGACTCAAAAAGCCTCTCACTTCCTCTGAAAAATGAACATGTGGTCGGTGCGAGAAACTCATCGTGCGGCGCTTGCATGAGTAAAGTGTATTTCTAGTATGCGTTTGTCAGATGTGATATTATTCATGCATATTTTAACAGGTCAGACAATGTAGATTGTGTGATTGTACTTGGTGACCTCACCCACATCTCCCGGCGACACAATGTCTAAGCACCTTCATTTAGAGGCCTGGAGACCGTAGATGGCCGGTTCTCAAACCTTTGCTTTCCATCTCTCAGATTTCTGTTTTTTCTCTTGCGTAATGCCCATGCTGTCAACTCAAAGCGAGTATTGTTACCTCATAATTCGCCTGGACAGTCTCTAATCCCCAAAAGAGACGTGTGTGGCCCTTTTCACAACCGCCCGCATATGTGATTGTTTGGGTGGCTCTCGCTCCTTTCAAGGTGGCTTTGGGTTTGCTTGGGTGGGTTTTTAGGGGCAGGAGCGTGAGGGTATTTCTAGCTCTCAGGGGCAGAGGTCGGACTATGCCAGCCTTCCCCCACCGAGCGGTTTCCTTTTGAAAACACTCCTCAGGAAACCACTTCAAACAATCACATTCCGCGCAGAGAAAGGTCCACGCCACTCCTGGAACTTGGGAAAACCTCTCCCTTCCCCTCATAAGGCTAGTCTTTTTCTCCGTCTCGACCTTAGGAGCGAGTCTTCATCTCTCACTTATGTTGATGTCTAATTGGCTGTCAGCTAACACATGTTTCTTGCTCATGTAGTGAGTCAACATTCGCCACCGAAGTTTGCGAATGTAGATTCAAGACGTTTATGTGTAAATGATCTTTATTATCATTGGCAATGGTGAACTGTGACAGTACGTACTGAATTAAAGGAAAGTATGTTCTATATAGTATGTTTATAGTATGCAAACATCTGCCATGTTTTCAATGTCTTTTGGGCAATTGCGAATGTCAACCTTACCGTGAAAAAAAGTATGTTTTTTTCCAGAGGTTTTTAAAATACTGTGGGCACAGATGTCAGTATTTGGTGGTTCGAATACCCATGTGAGGTTTCTCTTATTTTTAGTGCATGATTTTTCCATGGTCGGGTAAGTGCCATTTTCAGGATTGTCACATCTATAATTGTACCTAGTTGTTATTGATATACACATGAATAAAAAATAATGAACTATTATTTAATAATAACTAGTTATTTAAAAAATAGCCATCCCTTCTCCATTTGTTGGCTATTATTGCTTCTGGTTTGTTCATTTTTTTCACATAAATCCTTTTTTGTTACTTCCATAAGGCATGTTTTTTCCCTGTTCAGACTCTTATCAACAAAGATTTAGTAAAATATAAACAGATGGTTCAGTATATTGGTAACAAATACATTTTCTGAGCGTTTATATGTCACATCCATAACGCTGGAATTGCCTATTTGACCTCTTTGTTTGTTCACCTATGACGTACTAAAATCATCTGCAACGATAATTTACTTGGGTGTTTGTCAACAAGTAAAACTCCACCACGAGGTAGACATTTCTCAGTACCTGTGTCACACTTACAAAGATATGCCTGTCTTACAGTTTTCATGTATTTTTTACTTTTCAACTTTGGTCTCCCAGGGTTTTTGTTGGCTCAAAATGAGGCGGAAGTGGTGCCATCCTGATCTTCTACACACACGCACATTAAGACCTAACCAGTCTTACTAAATGAGCAAAGCTCATTCACATCCTGCGTTCTCTTATGGTTTATTGATCTTTTATATTCGCTAGTGAGTGACTAGGGGTGTAACGATACACTCAGCTCACAATTCGATACATATCTCCATGCTGGGTTCACGGTACGATACACATCTCGATATTTTGAACAAAATAAAAAAAGGAAACAGAAATTCAAATAACATGTATTTTCAAAATATTAACAATTTAGTAACGTTTTTGTTGCACATACAACTTAAAAAAGAATTTAAAAAATCTAGGGCTTAACTGAAATTAGAATAAAGATCAGTGTAAATTTTGACAGCAAATTTTGATTAGTTTTAGTCATAGTGTTTTGACTAAAATGCAATTTAGTCATCCCTATTTATCATAGTTTACTTTATAGCTTATAGTCATATCCTAGACTACTTTTAGTCGACGAAATCTACATTACATTGGTCTACTAAAATATATCTTGATTTAATAATTTAATTGGTGTAATTAAATGTTCATTTTACTGTTTTGACATAATTTACTTGACCTTAGAATTAAATAAAACCAGGTCATTACCTTTTATTTTTCATAAAAGTTATGTATCTACTGGATATGCATTGTCGCAACACAGAGAATATTAGACCATGAACGACATGTACCAGTTCATTCAGTCTCATTTTGACTCAATTGACTCGTTTGGTCTGTGAAGGGCGTTCATTCAGCGTTCAACCAACGAAACGCTCTGATAGAGCTCACACTCAAACGCCATTGGCTAATGTCTTTGCACGGTCTTTGCTTGAGACAGTAATGAATAAGAAATATCTAATCTTTCAAAAAGATATATTACATAAACTGTATTACATTTCTTCAATCATGCAAATCACATACTTGTTTTAGCATGTCATTCAATCTTTTAATATACAGTACGGCTCACTTCATCTGATCGGAACAGCGCTGTTGTCTTTTTGGCTTAACGTTACTTTATGTTGAATATCACCTTATGCAGCAGCTCACGCTAGCGGATAAATTAACATTGTCATATGAAAACGTTTGTGCTTGACTTTGTAATGAGTTTCGTGGTGACTCGCCTGCAGTCATGCTTCAAGTTTGCTGTGTTTTAACGGTGATTTTGAAGGAAAGTAAGACGCTCTTTAAAACACATGAAGACAAAGATTGTGTCTTGTGCTTTCTCTTCTCCCAGAGACTTCTGTCTCTAACGCATATGTGCGCAGAGTACTGTAGGTAGCGTCTTGACCGCTCAACGACTAGAGTAGAATTCAACATCATATCGTAAAATATCCCCATCTCTTTACGATGCGCATCGAAACATTTTTGCATCGCGAAATATCGAAATGCGAAGTATCGTTACACCCCTAAGAGATAGTAGTATTTTATTTAAGTACATTTTTTAAGTATCTGTACTTAATGAGACTACATTGTAAAGCAGATATCATACTCCAGTACAATTTATAAATACATTTGTCATTTTTGTTTTACCTTTAACACGGTACTTAATTACATTTAAAAAACCCTATCTTTAAAAATACTGAAGTAAAAGAAAGTGGTAGATTTGAATGTACTATAGGATTAAAAGGTTAAAAACAACATTTATATATGAAATGTAGTGGAGTAAAAAGTATGATGTGTTTTATAGTGTAGGGAAGTGTTTAAAATAGTGTTTAAAATGTACTTGAAAGTTAAAAGCTTTAAGTATTATCCACCTCTGGCAATAAAAGATAAAAAATATATGCAATTCTACATTGATCAAGAAAAACAGTGCTAGTAATGGATCGGTATCGGCCGATACTCAGAACTCAAGTATCGGAATCGGTTCGGCAAATGAAAAAGTGGTATCGATGCATCCCTACTCACTTCATCACTTCTATAATCAGTAGAGGACAGCGCTGGTTTTCTTTTGGCTGACTTTATGTTGCATTTCACGTTATGTAGCAGCTCGTTAATATAGTTAACATAGGCATATAAAAACGTTTGAGCTTGCTTTTGTAATGTGTTTCGGGGTGACTCGCCTGCAGTCGCGAATATCCAGAGGCAGATTCCAGAGACATGGGGCAGCAACCAAAAAGGGTCTATCCCCTTAAGTTTTTAAACTGGAATGGGGGACTGATAAGAGAGCCTTGTCGGAGGATCTTAAATGTTTTTCGAATGTCAGTGGCTTAAGAAGATCCTTAAGATAAGATGGGGCCTGATCATTTAGAGATTTAAAAATGAACCATAAAATCATAAAGGGTTCATATGACACGGCTAAAATTAATACTATCGTTTGTTTTAGATTAAATGCAATGTGTATACACGATTAAAGGTTAAAAAAGGCTGTATTTTCCACATACCGTGCATGTTTGTACCTCCTCTTTGCTCCGCCTCTCTGAAACGCGCGGTGTGCTATGATTGGCCAGTTAACCAGTGCGAAGTGATTGGTCGAATACTGCAAGCCTCTAACCATATTCGGAACATCATGTTCCAAACTTCCCAAGCAATTGTACTGACAGGTGATAAAATGATTCCTTATATAAATTCGAGCCCAAATCTGATACGGAAAATGAAGATGATCAAGCCGATACATCAACTTTGCCAGAGTGACTTGAGCAGGATGTAAAGGATTGGTAAGGTTTTATTAAAAAAATATTATGTTAAATAGTTAAAAACTATAGCTCACTGTTCTACCTTTTATATACGACGTTATAAAGACTATAAACAAACAACCATATACACTCACCTAAAGGATTATTAGGAACACCATACTAATACTGTGTTTGACCCCCTTTCGCCTTCAGAACTGCCTTAATTCTACGTGGCATTGATTTAACAAGGTGCTGAAAGCATTCTTTAGAAATGTTGTGGGATGCACGAAGCTCCCGTTCCACCACATCCCAAAGATGCTCTATTGGGTTGAGATCTGGTGACTGTGGGGGCCATTTTAGTACAGTGAACTCATTGTCATGTTCAAGAAAGCAATTTGAAATGATTCGAGCTTTGTGACATGGTGCATTACCCTGCTGGAAGTAGCCATCAGAGGATGGGTACATGGTGGTCATAAAGGGATGGACATGGTCAGAAACAATGCTCAGGTAGGCCGTGGCATTTAAACGATGCCCAATTGGCACTAAGGGGCCTAAAGTGTGCCAAGAAAACATCCCCCACACCATTACACCACCACCATAATTGCATTAATGAGAAATTGAACAGGTGTTCCTAATAATCCTTTAGGTGAGTGTACATCACACAGAGTTTGTGTGAGATAGAAACAAGCTCGCATTACAGCAGGGAATGGTAACATAATAAATTACGCGAGCACTTGTGCCCTTCTTGATCGACCAGTGTTACGCCACGTCTCGCGGCGACTCAACAAAGACAATAAACCCTAAATAAATACTAAATAAAAAGACATTATAAACACGAAATTTGTTGCCTCTAGTTGGAACATTATTACTGATTATTAGGTCTTATGTTGTCTTATTTCACGTTACGCACGTGTCTGCATTTGCAGATCACAAACACGACAAACTCAACTCGCGTTAGTCCATAACAAAGTCTTTTACAATGAAAATATACTTACAGGCTGCGAATCTGAAGCGCCAGCAAAGTTTTAATGGTTGGAATGGTCCCACTTTTTAACCAAGCTTTCGCGCATAGCCGGTCTTAATCTCTCTCCCAGGTTCGTGAAGTGAAATGCGCTGCACAAACTTGAACGTTCGGATTGTACTTTTCTGGAACAGTGTTGTAAATAAAATGTAACCATTCGTTTTTAGCTGTCTCATCTTTGGCAGGGCAAACAAAGAGTCTTTCTTGCTTTTCACAACGAAACAAACAGCGTCTCCGCGACACAGAGGGCTCCCTATGAAACTGGGAGCTAGGACTAATAACCTAGTTAATAGTAGAAAATAAAGTTTTAGGTCTGTGGCAATGTGTGGATATCAGATCAGGAAAGTAATTAGTTCTGGCTGACATAGCTGCCTTTTGGAAACTGTTCAAACATTCTTTATAAATCTCAAGACACTGTTAGTCGATCATGCTTCCATCTCCTCTCAGCTTTACGACAAGCCTGTCTAAGCGAGCAAGCATCCAACCAGTAATTAGTGTTACGTTTTGGACATTTACATTTTTAACAAAAAATTGCTTGTTTTATCATATTTATGCTTGTATAAACTAACTAATAAAATCCGTGAGACTCCCTGAAGTTGCCTCAAAATAACCAGATCAGATTTAAACTGTCGACTTCAGTCAGTCTATGTTCTTTATACGGTCTGTGAATGGACGGTGGGCAGCCTGTGGGTGTGAGCTGTCTCATGCTGACACTGGAGTATGTCTAAATAGTGCATCGTTTTTTAATGGTTTGTCTACATTAAAAGTTCTGTGACTGATCCAGAGTGACCTTTACTGTTCCTCAACTACGTCAAGACATCTTAAAGGTCTTCTTACATAACACTTAGAGCATACTTCATGACCTCACTCACTCTCGCTTTCTCTCTTCATCATTAACTCCATATTACGGCGGTGTTTGTTTATTGTTTGTGCATCGTAGTCCCGGAAATGTTCTGTAGCGTTTTTCCTGTAATAGGGCACTGAAGTGCTTTGCCTGTACTGATCCTGAAGAAGGCTTCTGGTTGGCCGTTCCTGTAGCCAATCAAATGGCTTGTGAACATATTATGAAACATTTTGATTTAAGTAGTGATAGTTCATGTGATGGGGCCTTGTTGCCATGGTGATCGGCAGTGCAAATATACGGGAACGAGGGTTTATGAGGACCTTAATGCAGAGATTTGACCTTTTAACCACTGCTGTATTTAGCACTCACACACGCACGCACTCACACACGCACACACACACACACACTTTGTTAACAGCTGTTAGTGAGGTGTATTTGTGAGTTCATGAGTTAAAATATTGTATAGAAATATATATAATCATCAGGCTGGATGAAAAAGGTTTTCAGAGAAGAAGTTGAGAAATACTGTACATAAAATGTAGTGGGAGCAGGATAGTCTGGAAGTCCGTCTGATGGGATGAAACAGACGAAGAACAGTCATTGGTAAGACTCCATAGTCAAACCGATATTTGTCAATGTGTGTTTTGCTTTCAGGTCCTTTTGGGAGCTTCCTACTGAATTCAGAATCACAATGTGATGTAATTGTGCTGTGGAACAAATAGATGCGTCAAGCAACTATATATGCCTTTCTGTCTTTTTCACTTTCAGACGCAGAGAGAAACTTTTTTCTCATTTCCTCTGCAGCAAAATGAACTCTAAAGGCTGTGCATTAGGTGTTTAATGGGGTGTGGGTGGACTGAAATGAGAAGTCTCAACAGGAGAACTCTCCCCTCTGGGTATTTTAGTTGAGAATAAATGTATGTTTCAGGTCTATCCATTAGATGTCTACCAGTGCTAGGGTCAGGGCTCATGGATCACTTTTTATCCTACAAGCAAACAATACATAAAATGTATTTGGTACTATTTTAGATTTCTTGGATTTCTTGGCTTTGGGCATCAAAACTACTAGAAAATGAAAAAACTTAGGCTAGGTTTGGTTGGAAACTAAAAACTTTCACATAACATACTAATTGGCATTAGTCGCTTCACTGAATACTTTAAAGAGTACATAACTAGGGATTTTTAAGGTCCTACTTTGGTTTATGGAGTGTCCAACAACAAGTTTTTGTACATAGAAGGTGTAAAAACACTATTATTTCCTAATAATAGGCAGTTATTCTTAACTTACCTCTTGACTAACTCTCGAGCCTTAAATGTTTCGTTCCGCAATTCATCTGTCTAATCCCCTCCTTTCCGCTAGCCTAGTCCCAGTAGTCTGCTGTGATTGGTCCACCGCGACTCACGAGCTACAGTGTTTGGGGGAGAAGAGTGAAGTTTTCGCGGCAGTCCTAGCATAACGTAGGCGGGGACTATATGTAGTGACGTAAATCCGCGGCGGTTTGCAAATCGGACTAGGGACGACTCTTTTTACTGAGCCAATAACTAAAAATAAATATATATTTATATATTTTATATAAATAAATAAGATATAATCAAATATTAAATAAATAAATATTAACTCACAATCCACTTTGTTGTCTCAAATCTACAGCATTTGTCAAAAGTAACATTGAAGTCTTTACGAGAAGTAAATGTCCAAAGACTAGGCCCCTACATCTCATAGAAACACTTCTCAGTTGTTTAAAGATTGGGGCAAAGTTTGATGAAACGAATGACCCATTTTGACTCAAATATACCAAGTTGCTTATACCACGATTCTTTATAATAAGTTTCCTGTTTATATTTCCAGCATTGTGCTGGCATTCAGGCACACTCATCTCATAAATACTGTCGTTCCAACATGACTTGAAAGCAGATTTCTTCTGCAGTGGTTAGTAGATTCTGTTCCTGGTTTCACGTGTTGAGCGGTTCAGTGTCGCCAGGTGTTTACCATGACACTAAGGCTCGATAAGGTCGCGGTTACAGTTTACAGTAACTTCAATAACTTTTTTACAACTTCCCCATATGCGCATGTTTCACCGTTACCACGAAACCGAGGTAGGAGTCTCCTTTTAGGAAGTGAGGTTTATCTGTTCTTTTCTCCCAGCAGCCTTCCCTCTCCCACGGTAGCGACCTGCCCATTCTGGGTCATGCTAACAAAACATTGGCTTTCCTCTCCCCCATTCTCCAGTCGATGGTTTATTCCAGTCACAAAACCCCAGTGGCACAAGTTCACTTCTGCTTTTGGACTGCCGATGTCTTTCACGTTCTTTTTACAGCGCTAAGATAGTGTTGATGAATGGTGAGTGTGAAGAAATTTGTTGTTGATTTTTTGGGCTGCTTAGAATGTGTTTGCCTGAAGAGATGTATATACAACCGTTTGGAGTATACTGTTGTCATGCATACTGCATACTCTACACACTTTGAGTAGACACAACACTTTTAATGGATCAAATCATCTGTCATTCTACGCAAGCTTTGAACATTTTTAGAAAATGAGAAATCTAGTTTGTTTAACAATAGAAAATTGACTGATCATTGTCACATCATTGTGACTTGTCACACTGGAGGTGAAGGGTCAAGTGAGGAGAATTGCATTGTGGGATATGGTATTCAGCTCAATGTAATCTGTTGTATTACTCAATTTTAACAATTTTATTATAGGTCATCTGGGGACAAATTATCTGCATACACTATATAAAAAAATAACCATTTCAGCTGACTTCAATTTTTAAGTTCAATAAAATTAGCTTTATGAGTCAATTTAACTTAATTATATTGAACTATTGGACTAACTGTGTAATTGACTCATGAAGCTTATATAATTTAACTTCAAAATGTAACGAAGCTGTTTAACTTACATTTTTTTACAGTGTACTTTGTGGAGTACATTTACTACTGTGCAAAAGTAAATTAAAGCGTAGTATGATAGCTATTTTGATCATAGTCTTAGAGACTAAAAGAAGTAAATCGCTCATGACAGTTCATCAGAGATGTTTGGTTCAAGGTGTCCAGCACTGTTTCGATGACCAGTCAACCTAGAATCTCATGAATCTTGACCAAACCTCTGGAGATAATTATTTGGGTGTGACGTCCTCCTTAAACTACAAACATCCCCAACCACAGCCATTATATTTGAAAGGAGTGAGGGAAATCGTGACAAACAACTGAAGTGTCAATTGGCTGCTTATGAGAAAACCTCAACCTCTGGAAAACAAGTCAATGACTGGAAAATGTCAAGCTTAGTGATGAGCAGTTGTTGCGATGCGTGTTTGTGTGGACGCAGCATGTGTGCATGTGTTTGTTTCACATCACCATGAGTCAGAGGTTTTGTCTTTCTAATCTCATCTATGGTTTCCTGTAAAAGCCCATTGAGGAAGAGCGCACTGAAACTCCAAATCTTGCTGCGAAGATACAACATTTGTTTAACCGAGACACTAACAGTAGAGATGATCGAGTGTGGCGTTCCGGATGAACTTTAAAACATTTTCCAATGGGCTCCCGGTGCTTTGTTGTACCTCATTTACTATAAACAACATTTGTATGTGTGTGAGTAAGCCTGCAATAGAATCATTTGTCTTTTAGCAAATGATGGTCTGCAAAGAAGTTTTGTTTAAAACGGCAAAAGCATTGTATAAGAATAGTAGTGTTATTAAATATTAACAAAATATGTGTTAGTGAGACATTGTCTTGGGCGTACATTGTGACTTTTAAATGGAAATTTAAAGTTTTGTTATTATGTATAGGCATTTATAACTTTGCTAAGGTTATCTGTGTATGGCAATGACCTGGACAGGCTCAGATTAGACAGATTAGGCACTTCCCCAATATATACTGTAGATTTAGTAGTTCCAAAATTTTACAAATAAGCATAAAGCATAATTCTGAAACATATTTTGAACCATATATTAGCGATGTACCGATATATCGGTCGATTAAAGCAATTTTTCACACTATCGGCTATGTGCTGATAGTTAAAAAAGAGCCGATGATCAGGGCCGATATACCCTGTCTATCAAAAGAGAAAAGGAAAATGCTTATAAGAATTAATAACATTCAGAAAGTTGAGAAATATTCATTTAATCTTCAGAATCGGTATCGGCAGATTCCACTCTAAATAATCGATGGAGAAATGTATTATCGGTGCATAACATACCATATATTCTGTCTATGTTGCATGTAATTTGTATGAAGCAAACATGTAAAGTATTTTTACATACATTTTTGTGTGGGTCCACTAGACCCTTTAACACTGGCCGAGTAGCAAAAACGTGAACACCATACAAGCGTTTAAAGACATTATATTGGTCATTGGTATCCGCCTCAGAAAAACTGTCTCGTGGTACACCGCTATTCATAACTGGATGAAAGGAACCCATAAAATTCTGAAGTAAATCTCAGTAGTTTTCCCTAGACGCCAATGTCATTACATGAAAAGCAAATGAAGGCATTTTTCTTCTGAGAAAAACACTCACTAATCTTAAATCTATCTTCTCCTCACTTTTTTTTTTCAAGCACTAATGTCTCAACATGTGCTCAGATTTGAAATCAGAGATTTCACTGAGAACTCATTTTTATCAAGTTAATCCAAAACAAGTTCATTTTAACTATGCGATTGACATAAGATTCATAGCTCTGTATTCTTATTGCGTGTCAACAATTGTCTCATTTTTAAATATTTCTCCTGTAGAATTTCAGGAAAAACGTCTCGGTCAGGTTACTTCGATCAAACTTTTACAGAGTAGAGCAACCTTTGACCAATAAACTGCTGTTTTCTGGATATCCCTCCATGTTGATGTGTGTAATTTTGCTTGGATTTGTTTAGTCTGCTCTCGTCGAATGAGATGGCCGGGAGGTTTTGCTCCAGGCTTGTTTGTCGGCGTTTCTGCTCGGCTGTCAGTGCAGGCAGAGAGATATCAATAGACCCTGTAAACGAGGTTAGATTCATGCAATGTTTTCTGTTTACTGTGGGATAACGCTTAAAATATTTGACACTGACAAAGCAAAAAGCCGCCCTGAGGTGTAGATTAGCCACCTCGTCTGTTGTGACTTGTCATAGTTGTGTGTGCGTGTGTGTGTTTGTTTAAATTCCTCTCCAAAGAGCAAGAAGGGGGTGAGGAAACAAGGAACCCCCCACCCAACATTCATCTCCATTTCACACGCTCTTGCGACATGTCTCGTTGTCAGACTCTGAGCTGGATCTTGGCCCGCTCTTGCCTCGAGGCCTATTTTCTGCTCTCTATAGATTTTCCATTCGACTCTCAATTAGTGTTAAACTGTGTGAAATGAAATTTAGAGAGTTCATGACCTGAGTGATCTCATTTTACTTGATCTTTTGACATGTGAGGTCATTGTACTGTAAAAAGATGCGGGAACTCGAAAGTTCATCTCTTAGATTTTATTATGATAACCGATTTTTTTTTTCTGACATCAGACCACATACAAGACACCTTATGTTTAACTTATCAAGTATTTTAAAAGGCCCGCTTTGGCTCATTCACAAAAGCAGAACTAGGACAACCATTATTACACCTCAAGGATTCAATTCCTGTACTTGTTATTTGTAACAGTAAGATTGAGATTGAGATGTCTGAAAAGTTAGCCAAATGTTGTGCAGTTTTTGGATGTGCTAAAGCCTTTCATAGGATCCCTGCCATAAGAAAGGGACGTTTTTTTAGTCACATGCTTTTTTAGTGACATCCGCATTACACGTACAGCTGCTGATTCACCTTTGATTCAACCTCACTTCATTCAAAATTAGGTTAAAGGAATTCCAAAAATGTTATTAAAAATGTGAAAGCTAGAAAATGTATTGTGTAAAGAATGCATGTTTAAAGTTTTCATTTGCTGCTGTGATATGTATGGTTTAGGATGCTTTCGGGCTTATTTCACTGTTGTGTGCTTGGGGTTCGATCGATTTAACTGTCAGGTCTTAATGAACAAGCACATCACAAAGTCACACCTTCTCCCGGGAGTATTTCATATTCCTCATGATTGAAGTATTGGGGAGTGTGCTAAATCTGGTCGAGGTATCATTGATATTTTATGCATCTGTTCGTAGATAGGCATCTGCGCTGTTTGTGGTTGTAGAGCCGATTGAAAATCCATCTCTGGCACAAAACACATGCGGCTGTATACCTAACTTACGCAACCCCATTAACTTGCGCAATGTAACTTAATTCCAAGGAAAACAGAATGTTTAATGATAAAAGATGTGAGATTTTCCCCATCGGGAATTGATTGAATTGTAAATGTGATCTTTATGCGATGAGGGCTGGAATGAAGCACAATGCTCTTTTGAGCGGGTTTGACTCAAAAGAGTTCAGGGTTGGGGGAAATGTCACGCACAAACTACTTTTGAGGTGGTTGGGAATGCTAATGGATATCTTTCTCCTTAAGGACCTATTCGGGTCTTCCATCCACAGAAAGATAAAATATTTCTGTTCTGTTATCATACACATTTTTGTGCCTAGTGGGATTTCTCCATTCAAACCTTGTTTGCATTACATTTTCATGTTTGTTGTGAATATGCCTTTGATGTTGATTTTGTAACATTTACAAATAGACATGACTCTCTTTCTCTTGGTTTTCAGATGTCTAACTACAAGCGTGCAACGTTTGAAGAAGAGGATGGGTCAGACAACCCCGCTGATGGAGTCATCTCTCCTGACAGTGTGGAGGTGGGTGTGGGTCAGGGGTCAGCGTGTGTACATTTACCCTAATTCAATGCAGACGCTATTAAAAGTAAACAATTGAGAACTCTAACTCTAATTTTAAAGAGACAGTTACAAAGGCAGTTTAAGTTTGTTTAAAAACATATAGGCCTGGTTTCACACACAAGGCTTAAGGCTAGTCCCAGACTAAAATTAATGTTTGCCCTGTTTTAAACGGATGATTTCATGAAAAGCAGACTTTGCCATGTTTAAATGCTAAAATCGGGTCTCTTGTGCATCTGCCAACTCAGAAAACGTGAAAAATGACAAATCATTAACTTTTTTATGTGAGCCTATCTCTACGAGCCTGTGAGAAAACGAGCGATTTCAAAAAAAAAATCACAGAAATCGCTCTCTTAATGACGTAAGCAGCCGGTCTCATTATAATATTTCCGCCCCTTGTTCTGAACGTGTCCACCCATTGCGCCGCTGCCATTTTTGTTTTCGCATGTGTGAAGTTCCAACACCATGGCAAAAGTAGCAAAGCTTACGAACTGTTCTATTGTTGGCTGCACAGACCAACACCGAACAATGTTCCCAGCCTCACGGGAGACAAGAGAGCAATGGATTTATTTAGTTTTCTATGAAAATCATCCACACTGATCGAGGCAAAGCTGCAAATAAAGACATTGTAAGTACCGGTATTTTTTAAGTAAGACCCCAGGGACCTGCGGCAACTTAAAAGTAGATAAAATGTCACTGTGACACGTTTGTCTATTCACTATTAGAAAGCAATGTCTGTGGCTTGTAAACATGCGACGGGATTGTCCTGTGTAACATTAATTTGACTTAGATAAATAGCGATGCGTTTGCCTTGAGTATCTTCACTTCAGAAAACTGTGTGTATGATTTGTAAACACGAGAAGCGGTTCTCTCTCCCGTGAGCGGTCGTGACCAGACCAATAGGGACCGGAGGGGTTTCGCGAATGGCCCGGGGGGAAACAGGTGTGCTTATTGAAAACAATGTGTTTGGTGTTCAAAGACAAGACCTTCTTTCTCGTTCGCTTATGTGACCATACTTTATTGTTTTGTCGCTGGAAGCACAGGCTCACAGCCCTGGCTGCATTTTCTGCTGAAAAAGGGGGCAGAGACTAGCAGCTCACTTGCACTTAAAGAGACACACAGCAAAACAGCGTGTTACTCCTCACATGCAAAAGTGGGCATGTAGTGCATGGTATATTCAAAGGTCTGTGAAGTGCAGTCGATCATTAAACAGTAATTCTTAGCCGACGTGGATTGTATTATTGTTAATTATGCTAGCAAAAAAGGGATGTTCCTTTAAATTACAGGGCTTGTTGGTTAGATAAGGAGCTGTGTTAATGCAAGGTTGAGCTGATGATTTTTCAACCGTGCTGAGCTATTCACCTGGAATAAGAACTGTAAAGTCAGTGTGGAGTCATCAGGATGGAATAATGGATGCAGACCTTGTCTCGATGATAGGTGCATATTGATAGGAGGAGAGGGCTAAGCACTGAACCTTGAGGTACTCCTGGGGCTAACTGACACTGCTCCCCTCAATTCACTCGGAAGGTTCTTCATGTGAAATAGAACACTAACCAGTGGAGAGCTCTTCCAGTGATGTCCAGTATCAAGAGCTCAACAGCTATTTTGCTTAGTCATTTTTTAGCTTGACAGTCACTGTTCATTATGTGGAAAAGAGTGGAGAGGATGTTCATAGGAAAATGCACTTTTTTTGTTCTAGTCAAATGGCTGGTTTAAAATGGCATGAGGATGACTAAAAGATGACAGAATGTTAATTTTAGGGTGAACTTTAAATAGTCACCTTTTTTTTAAGTTTTAAATTATGGACAGGCTAAGTCTGTAAATTCCGGTATAGGAGTAAGAGAGACAAAGCGTCCTGATCATAACAAAACTTTTAAAACATAAAAGATGAAGTGTTCCTGATGCTTAGTTTTAACATCGGATTTAGACAATTAATCCAGTGATTCATATTAAATGAAAGATAATAACAAACCAGATTTCCAAAGATGTGAATGTTTGTGTTATATTTCAATATAGTCAAAAAATTATGCATGACGCTAACAAACATTTGTGTTCTTAACATACTGCTTACTTTATTTCTGAAATAATCAGTGGATTGTACAGTCTACTACAGTAAAGTATTCACTCATGCTGTCCAGATTTGAAGAAATGTACAGTTGAGCTTGTTTCCATGTATTTTTGGTTCTGTCTTTTGCATGGATTTTTTGTTTCAATCTGATTAGGAGCAATAAGGCATGTTCAGCCACAGACATACGCAATTTAGAATGTACCTTGGTCACAAGACAGTTTGCATAAGTCATAGTATGGTATTTTTAGTTGCTTTGACTTTGTTAGTATTTATTGCATGTTGAGATGTTAACCAACTAATAACGATGTATCCTACAATGAAGCTAAAGTTCATGATATTTGTTTTTTAGGTGGGCTTCCGCAAAGGTGGTGTTCAGCTGTTTGGTCCACTGGGCAGGAGGACTCAGCTGGAGGTGGTGTTGGCTGGTCTACTACTTGCTTCGCTCTTAGCATTGTTTGGTTGTGCTATCACACTGGGCGTCCGCTATAACAGAGGTAACATGAACAGCATTTTTTTTTAACATACAATGAGCTACAATAAGTCATTTATATGGAATTTATATGCATAAACATGTATTCTGTTTACTTTATTCTAATAAATCTCCCTGGTTGACCATAGACAACAGAATCATTATTTATCCAAATTTATATTGTATTTAATATTTCGGTTTTTATTGTTTGGTTTTCAAATAAATTAGTTTATATAAATCTTTAATAGCAGATATATTTACTTGAGAAAATTGTGAGTTATATTTTCAAATAATATCTAGAATTTTTTTTATTTTTCTTACCTCATTGGCAATAGTTTCATTTTATACATTATGGAAAATATTTGCATATGGAGTAAAACAAGCATTTAATTTATGTAAACAAACCTTTATCTCCTTATCTCTTTAGCACAATATATATTATTAAGAGCTCCGTAGTCTGACAAGTTTATAGATGCCAGTGCTTGGCCTTTACACTGATGGCCTGTGGTCCCATCATATACGCTTTATTATGTTCCTTTCTTAATCTAGTGAGAAATATCTAATTTACTTTACATCACCGTTTTCACAAATTCATGTTTTAATTGTATACAGAGAGACAATAGCAGTATTGCTTTCAAAAACAGTGTGCATTGTCAGGTCCTGTTTTTGTTGTGTAAAAGAAATGCCAAAATTCATATTTTTTGTAAATGGTTTCATATAAACATCCCTTCAGAGTTTACGCAACTGCCTGCTACAGCAACCCCCAGAATGCATCATACGTAATGCTGAACTGCATTCACATGAAGTTGCGAGGAGTTAATAAAATAAAAGTGTTTTTGTTTGTGGAACACATAATGGGTCTTTATCAGATTGTTATTTTAAAGAAAATATCATTACAATATAATCACTTTATGATATTCTTTCTCATTACAAAGTAATGTGGCTGTGGATGAATAGTTTCAGTAATAATAAGCAAACAAAAAAGAAATCAGTTACATCATGTCGCTACTTTTCACAATGAAATCATCTTTAGTTTCATCATTTTCTTGCTGCTTACTCATATTCATTTAGACACACAGATTAAATGCATAGCAAACGCTATATCAATCTGTTTTTAACCCACAGATCCGGCTCATAGTATCTGCCTAACAGAGGCCTGCGTGACAGTGGCTAGTAAGATCGTGGAAGCTTTGGACCGCTCCACCGACCCATGTCAGGATTTTTACCAATACGCCTGCGGGGGCTGGGTCCGCAAAAACCCCCTGCCAGATGGCCGGTCCCGCTGGAGCACATTTAACAGCATCTGGGACCAGAACCAGGCTATTCTCAAGCACCTGCTGGGTAAGACACACAGACACACACACACATGCTCATCCTTTTTGCAGGATGCGATTCACTCAGTCAATCTGATTCACACAGCTCTATATATTTAGCAGAGCAGCTGAATGATTTGGTGGATTCTCCAATAGAAATCTGCAGCATTCATGTTTTTTGGATAGCCTTACTCTTCAGTTCTCTGTACCGGGGTTGTTTTCGCAGCTCTGCTCAGCAAAAATGTCATCTTTGAGCGACCTGATTACTTGTTTTCACTGTGTGCATTCAACCCTGTCTATCTGTGTGATAGGGGCCTGATGGCTTTCTGCACCTGTTCTGTGTTTCTTTAACCTTTTATCCCTCCAATGTTTGAACTCGCTTAGATCGCTTGCTTTTATAAATTGCAATTTCTTTAAAAAAAATGTTGAAGTTTGTAAAGCCCTATCGACTTCTTAATCTAACTGATTTCATTGCAGTGCTAGTCTTTTGACGTCTGATGGGTTAATATAAAATATCCAGGTTGCCTGGTTAACTACAATTGGACTTCCTTGTTGTGCCCATTTATGGGGTTACTAAGTGCTTGCTAGGGTGTTTTAGATGAATTGCAAGGCCGTAGTTTGGTGGTTTTTATAGCATTGTTTGATGGTTGCTAGGGTGTTCCGGATGGTTGCTAAGTGGTTACTTACTGGCCTTTCTGCACGATTGTAGGTATCATACACAGCATAAAGGATACAGGATGAGTTATGGCCGAAGTGTTGTTCACATTCCCGACCCCAAGCATGAGCAATTGTTATATCAGACCCCAGAAATGAATAGGAATTTAAAGGGACAGTTCACATAAAAATAATTTGAATTCATATTTATTCATTCCTGTGACATTTATAAACCTGTATATGACTCTTTCTTCTGCAGAACACAAAAGAAGATATTTTGAGAAATGTCTCGTTTTGAGTTCTGCAGAAGAAAGAAAATCATACAGGTTTGGAATGACACGAGGCTGAATAAATGATGAAAAAAGGGGCCTCAAAAGGTTCTTCGATGCCATAGAAGAACCTTTTGGTTCCATAAAGAACCTTTAACATCTGAAGAACCTTTCTGTTTCACAAAAGGTTCGTTGTGGTGAAAAAAGGCTCTTCAGATTATTAAAATAGTAACATGCTGTTTTAAAGAACCTTTGACAGAATGGTCCTTTGTGGAACAAAAAATGGTTCTTCTATGGCATCGCTGTGAAGAACCTTTTAAGCACCTTTATTTTTAAGAGTGTAACGCCATGGCTTTGATCACAACTTCTCTCTCTCTCTCTGATGTTAAACGTATGCACTCACACACTGAAGCTCCTGCAGGCGTTCTGCCCCATTGACACTCAGTCAAATTGACTCTGCATGCTGCATCTCCCCCGCAGCCAGCGCCAGCCAATCGTCAGGCTCCGTTCTCTCGCCCCTTTCCCTTTGGATGCTTTGCACACTTAATAACTCTCAACTTACGTGAACGTGTATACGATCTCATGTTGCTGATATATGAGAGGCCTTTTGTGGATTGCGGTTCATGTTTTATTGGCTTATGAATTTGTTTAGATAATGAAGTGTGTGTGTGTGTGTGTGTAAAAGAGAGAAAGAGACAGTAAACAGCTCATTGGATGTGCAGCATGCTTAAGTGAACACAATGCTCCAGCGAACAGCAAATTAAGAGTTCTTCCTAATGACTTGTGTCACAAAACCTGCACAACCCTGCAGAAAGATGAAGAAAGCATAAGAAGGTTCACATCTGAACATGTGCTGTCTCATGCACCCTCACTCAGCTGTCCTTTCCTATCTGTACTTCACTTTCCTAACAATAAGGACAAGCCAAATATGAATAAAAACGGCTTCTCTGGATCAAAAAACACATTTCAACAAACTATCCCAACTTCCCATCAATCCCCAAATTCCATTTTGGTTTGAAATAACCAATTTTACCCCGACACACAACAGACACAAAATCTCACAAACCATTTTGTAAATCTCGTATATGCGTCAGAAAAGTGATGCGCAATAGGTTGAAAAACCTTTGTGTTGAGCTTCTTTTGTGTTCTCAGATTTTCAAGGTTACAGCTGATTTTAAGCTTCAAAATTAATTCATAACAAATGTGAGGATATGGTGTTATGCTTCAGGGCTTCTGTTTTGAATATATTATAATTAATCTGAATTAATGATGGTTTTAATAATAAGGTGTGCATATAAATGAATAGTGTGATCTTTACAGTGCTGCTTTAAATAAAAGAAAACTTAGTAGTTATACATTTTAAGTGTTACTATTAACCACCCATACTTCATCCGCTGTCATTTAAAAAGACTGTGAAATGGTTTAAGTTTTCTTTTTGTAGTAATGTGTTTCCCGTTAAAAAAGGGGTTGTTTCATGGGAATGTTCATCCGATTTTTTTAGTTTTTCACATTTATATTTGTTACTGACTGCCCAAATATTGTATGAGACCAAGATGTTTTCTGGTTTGTCTCGCTGGAAGAGAATTAAATCTACAATCTACAAAGTTTTGTCCACTTTAAGTTCATACATGACCGCAAAGCGAAGAGACACGGAGTACCAAACATTTGCAAAACGTGTTGAATCTTAAGTAGTTTTAAATTAAAACTTAAAAAATTGGACTTTGTTAATTGGTCAGATGTGTTTTCTCCGTATGAATTCACAGCTCAGAGATCATCAGCCTTTGAAAAATCTTTGTAATCCTCTTGCTTGCTCACGCCCCAAATATTTTCAAGAATATGAATGAACACAAAATCTAATTCGCTTAAGAAGTCGTTTGAATAATTCAGTGTATGGAAATGGTGAGTTGAAAAGTCAGACTGAGAATGCTAAAGAGAGTTTTTGGTTTAAGCAGATGTTGCTTCTGTATGTGTGTGCTCATGTACATTTTTTTAATCTAAATGCAGTGCTTTGCACTGACCCAGGGACGCTGTGAAAAAGACAAATGAGCACCATGTCGATTGTCACCTTTTGTCCGGCAAAGACAAACAAACACGAGCAAATGCTGCACATGGAGCGAGATCAGAGCTGTATTCTGCTCGACGGGCAGCCGGCGAGTCCATTCCTCTCTCTCCCCGTGTGTCCTTTCCCAAGACCCGCTGACTGGTAATTGGGTTGGTACTCTGCCTGTGAGAATTTATCACCTGAATATTTCTGCCTTCTGTGTTAATGTAATCACTCTCTTAGGAGACGACGACGACACTATAGAGGAGGAAGAAATCAGTGCAGGAAATGAAAATGTTGTCTTGGGATTTGCAGCTTGCGGCACAGTTGTTTACACGGATGATCGTCCTGTAGATTATTAATTACGGCGCATCGCAGACACATAAGTACATTTTTCCTTCCTTCAAAGTGCGAGGTAGATTGCCATGACAACTAAAGAGCACCAATTGTAGTGATGTTATCGTGACGGGGTGGATAAGCGGAATTGTGCGTTCGAGAGTGGGTTTTTGCCTGTATATCTGTTTGTGTGCGCCTTTATTTGCTCAAACCTCAACCTCTTTTCTCTGTAAAGATGTTTGAAGGTGAAATGTGTTTTTTCAAAGTCAGCGATGACAAGTAAGAACAGAATTGATTCCAGTGAAACTAGCGGCCATTATGCTTGAGGTGTTGCTGTGTAGTTGCTAATGTGTCCTGGCTGGTTGTTGTTTTAGGGCCGATTCACATTTCGCATCTAAAACCGTGCGAGCCGTGGCTCTTTCTCTCTTCGAATGACACACGGTGCGCGCCAGGCACTCCGAAAAGTTGAACTATTTCCATCTCGATGCGGCGCCCACTACTTCGTGCGCCTGCGCTCGTCTACTTTTAAAATAAAGAATATGCGCGCGGAAAAGACGCAAAATGTGAATCGGGCCATATAGGACTTTTATAGACGTTTCTCTTAAAATTGCTCAGGAGAAAAAAACCCCAGAAACAAATGAGACAATTGTCAAATTTCATGAAGAGTATGGAGCTGTAAAATGAATGTAGATTGTAGTGGTAAAATAATCTAGATTTGGCTAAATTTGATGAGAAATGTTTGAGTTTATATCAAGATCCTTAATAAAATTGACTTGTGATTGCAGACTTGACAAATCTGAGCTCAGTTAGTGACATGTGTTGATATCTCTTCTGAAACTCTAATGGAGACATTTGTTCGTTTCAGTTTTTTTTTTCAGGTGAAATATTTGAGATACAAAAAATATAAGCAAAGCAAACATTTCAACAAAACATTTAAGATATTTTGCGATGCTAAAGAGATCTCCCCTGAGATTTTCTTATAGGAAGTTAGGATGTTGTACATTTAGATGTTGATAAACCCCATCTATAATAAGGAAAAACCAAATGTGATATCTCTTTATTATCGCAATTATTTCCCTAGATATGGATGGGATTAAATTGAGAGGAAATGCAAACTTTCGCTTATTTGTCAAACGATTTTTCAAGCAATTTTAAGAGAAACGTCTGAGACTAAAGTGCAGTTTATAGTCGTGTGTACGCGGTAGGTACTACACAGAGACGCGTACCCTACGCCGTAGCCTGATGCTCTCCAATGCGATGCGGAACGCAAGAACTGTGATTGGTTCACATGAACCCCTTCCTTCAGGTAAAAAAAAACTTGGGTTTACTCATACGCATTTCCGAATGAATTGTCTTAATAAATTACGTGTTTTTCTGTATTTAGCTTTAAATGAGCAACCTCTGAGCAATAACATTTTCATCTTAGAATCTCATGCCATTGGTCGATTTAGAGGCTGACAGATCGGACTGCTCAAACTAACAGGACTAAGCAGTGCCAGAGAGTCGCTGTGTTTACACTGTTCACCTACTAATGGTTTTGTGTATAACAGTGCACTTCACATTAAAGCTCTTGTCAGACAAGAAATAATGTAAAACACGCAGGTCGCATATGTTTGGCTTGTTTGCATTTCTGCTGTGTCCTGTTCCAGATACGTCCGCTCAACCACACCGTTTCTCGTGCGAACGAAGTTAGCATGACATCGGCAATGTTTTTTTCCCTATATTCACCGCTGGCTGCTAGGGCACACGCTGTTTTGAATGCGACTGATGGCGGAGGTGATTGAAGATGAAAGCCACCCCTGCTCATTCGGCCTGCTAACAGCGGCTGAGTTTCGTCACGTTTTGTCACTGGGACAGCTGCCATGGAGATGACATTAAAAAGATGGATGACATGAGCCTTTTTTCACCGTCTCTGCATTGCATCTGCTTGCGTCCCATCGTTCCATGCGGCGAGGCGAGATCCAATCACAGGGCACCGTATTGTCAGCTTGTCATAGAGCTGGAGAAAATCAACCCTGTGCGTTGACCCATTGCGAGTTATTCCCCCGCTGTCATGTTTGTTTACCTAAATGATGTTGCTCCATGCATCCTAGCTGCGTGAGGTTTTTATTTCTTATCTCTTATTTTTCTTGTCTTGGTTTACCCATGTGAGGTAGAAATATCCATGTGAGGTCTCTCCTACATTTTTTTTTTAATTATCCATATTTCTCATGATTGGACACAAGAAAATTAAAATAAAGTAACTATTTATTGTTCTATGAAGAGGTATCACTTCTCTATTTGTTGGGTATTATTGCTTCTGGTTTGTGCATTTTAATTCACGGAAATCTTACACAGTATGTTGTATCTCAAAAACTGTGTCTTTTTTTGTCACATCCATAAAGCATTTCTATTTCCCTTTTTTAAAATAGAAAACTTGTGCATAGGCTGATATTTTTCTGATGGTTAGATTCTATCATCTACGGTTTAGTCAATTATAAACAGATGGTTCAGTATACTGGTAACAAAGACATTCTCTGATCGGATATATCACATCCAAAACGCAAAATGTCAAATCCATAACTCTGGAATTGGCCATATGAGATAAAAGGCCTTTACACTGAGTTCAAATAGCCCACCTTGTTGGCAGAGACTATGTACGCTAGCTCTGCCCCCCAATATGTGATTGGAATAGAGAAAGTGTAAGATTGACGCCATTTCAAACAGCGACTCGAGTGGCATAAAGTGTAAAGTCTGTATAGCGTGGCATGGAAGACTGGGGTTTTAAACCCGCCAAAAACCTTCTTTAACCTTTTTTATTACTTATCAGATCATAAAGGCATTTGTTTTCAATAAAATAGATTTAAGACTTCAAATTAATTTTTATTCATAAACTTTACATTTAGGGTAAGGTTAGGGGTAGGTATAGGGCTTTAATATCTCAATAAGTTGCCATCATTTTAATAATTTTTATCAATTTAATGATTTACTGTCTGTTATTATTGCATAATTTTTAATGCACAACAATACTGAGGTGCAAATAGTAACGTTATCTGCCACAATTTATAAGTAAAAATAACTTCATTTAAACCTACTATTTCTACTTAATCCAAAGAAAATGGGCCCTACAGCTATTTTGGGTAAATCTAAATAGCATATCGCTAAGAAATGCTGCTATTTTCATTTTTTAGTGTAAACAGAACTTACTAATATTTAAACTTTGTGTAAATCGCATCTGTCAATTTTTCAATTGCTATTTACACTTACCGCAAATAGCCATTGCCTTTAAAAAAAAATGTGTAGATAAAACCTCTCAAAATGTACACAATGCAAAGTATAAACATCACATAATGTAAATGAGTTGTCACATAATATAATAACTCGATTTTGACAAAAATGTCAGATAGAACCTTATAATTCCGACGAAATTTCTCATAACTGTGATTTTTGTAAACTAACCTTTCATTCATTTTAGGTATACGAAATGTTTCACAGCGCAACTCAATGTTCTTCCCATGTTTTTCACAGAGAACGGCACATTCAATTCAAGTAGTGAGGCAGAGAGGAAAACGCAGTCGTACTACCTCTCCTGTCTGAATGAACAGCGAATAGAAGAGCTCGGAGCCCAACCGCTCATCGACTTGATTGCAAAAGTGAGTGTTTAGCAGCGCCCCCTCTGGTGTGGAGGATTGGTGGTTTTGTGGTTGATTGTTTCAAAGCCAAAAATCTTATTTTCACATAAAAAAATCAAAAAAATTGTATTGTAATTCCAAATGAAATGTTGGAAACACAGCTAACAGACATTATCTATGTAAGAGGGAATTGTAAAAATGAAACAAAGTGTTTCTGTGTTTAGTAAAATGCCTATAGTAACACCCAAAAAGCGTTGTATGAGCTAGTTGCTGTGAAAGTCGATATTTATCCATTTATTAATGAGGCACACTGAACACAAATATGTGCGACGACCTTCGAATTCATTTCAAGTCTTTTGGAGTTGTATTGATTGGTTTGCCGTGCGTCTCCTAAAAATAGATCTCATTGCCTTTATTAGCAGAACAACTTCATCGTCTGAAAATCAGTAAGCCCTGAAATAATGAAGGTGTAGACACTGTGATGCACTCGCGTCTGTCTGAATCAGCCATTTTAAATAAGACATCTCTAAAACTATCCCTCGACACAGACTCCAGAAAATGAATCCATCTCGGCAGACACAAAGCAGCGATGTCAAACAGCACTTCATCTTGCTAATTTAAAGCCCTCCCAGTCCCCACACACGCAGCTGTCCGCTGGAGGGTTCAAAAGAAATATGATGGGATAAAACTGAGGTAGAAAAAACACCCAGACTGTTTGTCACGATCTTCCATTTTTAGCAGAATTGTGACAAGTGTCTTCCCTTCTCTTCATCTTTGGCTCTTTCTCGCATCTCTTTTCATTGACAGAGTGATTGAGAGAATAACATTAAATGCATCAAAGTGTCGAGAGAGCCGAGAATAGTTTTATTCTCTGAGGTGAGATGGATTTAATTGGCTTTGATATTAGATGTCATCTCAGACTCATCGTCCCTTTCGCCACGAGAGCAAGATGTCACAGATTCTGCCTTTTTTCACACTTGCTTAGCTTTGTGTGTTCAGAAAAGGTTTTAACACTATTTGTAGCCATTCCACACACCTGATATTAACATCCGTCTCAGGAGATCTGATCACAGGTGGTGGACCCTCGTATCATTACAAAGTTCTAAACAGCAATACATTTTTTTAACTTTATATGTTGTCGGTGCTGATGGTCAAGTGGGCAGTATTTATGCTGTCCAAAAGGACCTCTGGTGACCGGAGTTTGATTCCCGTCTCATGATCCTTTGCCGGTCCCATTATCATCTCACCACCCTGTACCGTTTTACTTTTTTTGTTTTCAGGACAAATGGTTGTTAGGAAGTTAGAAAACGTATGTAATTATACATGTATAGTATATGTATTGTAATTCCTGTAGTTTATTCGATAGAGCATTGCTTTAGCATTGCAAAGGTTATAGGTTGTCCAATACTCAGATGTTATTACCTGGTGTGAAGGACCAGGCTCAGGGGTAGGAATCCAGATCAAGAACCTCAATCATGTTGCTGGAAAGTGATTCAATTTCTTTTCTTGTGCGTGTGTGCAGACTGGGGGCTGGAATATCACAGAAGCCTGGGATAAAGATAACTTTATGGATGTTTTAAAGACAGTTTCAGGACCGTACAGAGCTCAGCCCTTCTTCACTGTGGGTGTCAGCGCGGACCCAAAAAACTCCAACAGCAATGTCATTCAGGTACATAGTAAAATTATGTGCAATATGTTAACCACTTGTATGCCTGTATTTACCACAGATTTATGTTTACCTGTGTTTCTCAGGTTGACCAATCGGGGCTTTTCCTGCCATCTCGAGATTATTACCTCAATAAAACAAATGAGAAGGTAAGATCTGGCAGCTGATTTTACAACTGAACTCTATGTGTTCTAAATACAGAAATGCTGCCCATCTGGAAAGCGTTCAGGTTGAAAGAATGTGGGCAGGTGGTTTGAAAATCATAAAATTTGTGACGAAACATCATTCCAGCCTGGCAGTCAACACAGGACACTCTATAGCACTTTAGCACAGGCCTGTCAAATGTCCATGTGAATGTTCAGATTTCCTCTCAAAAAGAAGAAGAACAAAGATATGTGAACAGACTGAACCGTTGCAGTATTTCAATCAATAAAAACAGAAAAGTTCCACTGTAATTTTAAAGAGATAGTTCACCCAAAAATACCCAAAGTCATCGTTTACTCGCCCTTAGGTTGTTTTAAACCTAAATCTTTGATACTGCATAAGTACATAGACGTAAACAATACTAACACCATACACACAAAATCAAACAGCTAAATTAAATTCCATAAAAATAAAATACCTACTGAAAATCTAAGCAATCCTTCAGAAAAGTATTAAAATAGTGAATAAAAAAAATCTCTCGCATCACTTCAAGAAATGATATGGTTACAAACATTCTTCCAAATATCTTTTCTTGTGTTCGGCAAAACAACAAAATGTATACAGGTTTAAAACAACTTGAGGGTGAGTATATGATGACAGAATTTTCATTTTTGCGTGAACTATTTTTTCCCTTACACTGACGCCAGGACGAAAGTACGTATTTTCTTTCTTGGATGAGATTCTGTACAACCCAGGCAAAACCTGGTAAAAATAATAAGTTGGCTGCGAAAGAAAGCCTCGTTTTGCCCTCCAGGTGGGCACTTCTATAAGCCTGTGGTGTCACTACGAAAAGGGATTATTAAAAGAAAAGTCCTGTTCACAAAAACAAAATAAACTTCCAGTAATTGTGCTTTTAAAATGTAAAATACTGTATTTGGAGCAAACGCTGATCTTTTTTGAAAATTGCACTCATGGAGAATTTGTTGATTGACTTTTACATGTTTCTGTTATGTGTTTGGTTAATATCATGGTCACTGTGTTTAGGTGATGAAGGCCTATCTGGACTATATGGTGGAGTTGGCTTTGTTACTGGGAGGAGACAAGAATTCCACTCGGGGTCAAATGCAGCAGATTTTGGACTTTGAGACAGCGCTGGCCAACATCACCGTGCCTCAGGATGAGCGGCGGGATGAGGAGAAGATCTACCACAAGATCACGATAGCAGAGCTGCAGGTATGAGTGTGTTATGTCTGTGGGCGAGATGAGGGTTTAATGGGAGTCTTAAAGGCTTATGGTAGTAGTGTGTTAAACAGGTGAAAGTGTTTTTGAAAAAGAATAGTTTTAGGGATAATTAATTTTATCTTTAAATCAGTTTAATGAGGGAGGTTTCAGCACGTATTGCTTATTAAATGTCTTTGCGGTGAACGTGTTTGTGCGAGATATGAGGAGAGCGAGTTCATGAATAATGCAGAATTAGGCAGAATGGATCGTGGGGCGGGAAGGAAGGGAGAGGCGGTCAGGGAGGGATGAGATGGGAGGGAGGGGAGGGGGGAGGGAGAGGGACGGAGGGAGGAGGGGGAGGGAGGTGAGTTCAGTTTCGGGAGTTCTGTTTAAGTCAGTGGTTTTCTCAGGGGGAGGGAAGGAAGGAGGAGGAGAGGGCGGGAGGGGTGAGGAGGGGTTTGGGAGGAAGGAGGGAGGGGCTGGGAGTTTATTAGGGAGAGGGCTTTCTTCTTTCTTTCTTTCTTTCTTTCTTTCTTTCTTTCCTTCCTTCTTCCTTCTTCTTCTTCTTTCTTTCTTCTTTCTCCTTCCTTCCTTTCTTTCTATTCTTCCTCTCTCCTTCTTCCTTCCTCCTTACTTCTTTCTTTCTAGAATACAGCAGGACATTTTCTGCTTGTTTCTCTTTGAATCTAATATTCTTTCATTGGCTTTAATTATTAAGAATATTTTTCTTTCTGCACCTGCATTCAGGAGACTTTTTTTTTGAAGGCTCTTGCGATTTCCTTGGAAACAGTTGCTGAGCAACTGTACAGTGAGGTAGAGGGGGGTGGAGGGGCGGACATAACGGTTCATCACTTACTGGTTAAATTATGCTAATTTCAGATGTCTGCTCTCTTTTAAAGGTCATTATGTGCTATAGCAGTTTAATATGATATGTTTATATATGTTTCAAAAATATGAGGTTTTATGCTCAAATTGTTATGTATTTACCTTTATAATTGTAGATTTTTTTTGTTAAAACAGCCTCAGCTTATTATGCAGAGACAATAGACCATGTTCAAACATACAGACAATTAAAAAATACCTTCCTTGGTATTCAATCAATTGTAAAATTTGGTCATCATTTATAATTGTATTATGTCTGTCTCTCAATATACCGCAACAGTCCCTATAATAACTATATGGTTGAGCTTTATTTTGATTTGTGCAATAGTTTTTCAATTCAATTTATTTATATAGCGCTTTTCACAATGTGCATTGTTTAAAAGCAGCTTTACAGGAGCAATTAAGAAAAACACAGAAAGGTTAAACACAGCACAGTGCATGGTGTTTATAGATCAAGCAAGATCATTCTAATAAATAATATCTGATAAATAAATAAATAGATGCAGTCTCCCGGTGAGCAAGCCAACACTGCCCTGCTGTGGCGAGGAACCCAAACTCTAATGATTGATTAATGGAGAAACCAGGCTCAGCCGGGAGGGCCAGATCTCCTCTGACGTGTCATAGCTGCACTCAGTGACCCCGACCAAAAGCCACCGTGCAAACATCCATGAAGAAGAGGGAGAGCCCACCACCCGCGACCCAGGAAGTCCCTCTCGCCAAAACCGCGAAGGTCCAACCCGGTCCCACTCCGCGATCGACACCAGTAAACAGAGGAACAACCAGGGAAAAACAGTAATGGCATAGTGTAACTTTATTCCTCTGTTGTCCGTAATCGACCAAAAAACAAGACCAAACCAGACCCACACAGCCCCAACAAATGAAACCCCCCCAACCACAACCAACAAGCCCCCCCACTCCCCACAAACACCCACCCAGCAACCTCCAATCAGGGTCACTGAATGCAGCTATAACTTCAAACTGCTGTCATGTGATGTAAGTTGAGCATCAAATACCAAGTATTGTAACTTTAGCATTGATGTGAAAAGTAATCCGTCTTTGCTCTTGGTTGGGGATGGAATTGTCTGAGCTGGGATGGTCAGATGGTCGCCTTTCTCTTGGGTGGTGAAGGAATTGCCTGAGAGGGAGCTGGGATGGTCATTCGGTCTGCGGGCTCTCGCAGGAGGATGGCACAGGATTTTCATATGTAGCTGGCGTATTCTCTAGTTGGGGATGGGCAGATGACGTTCATCTGGGCCTCGCAGAATCTCTCCCTACCTCGAGGCGAGAGGCTGAAAGAGTATAAATAGCGTAGCTGCTGTTCATTAACTATGCATTAAGTGAAAGCTTGTCTATAAAGATGTGTTTTTAATCTAGATTAAAATTGGGAGAGTGTGTCTGACCCTCGAATATTATCAGGAAGGTTATTCCAGAGTTAAGGTGCTACGTATGAGAAAGCTCTGCCCCCTTTGGTGGATTTAGTTATTCAAGGTGTTATCAAAAGTCCAGAGTTTTGAGATCTTGAGAGCGTGATGGGTTGTAATAGTGGCGAAAAAGTGACATATTGCATTTGCATGTGATTTGACAGATGTCTCGGCACAATGTACAGGTTGGACGTAAAAATGTAAGGTGTTTTTTGTGAGAAAGTTGCAGACTATACACTGAAACTTAATTCCACAGTCTTTATCTGGAAGGCTGATACATTATGTATTCATATCATTTCCTTCTCTGGCAGCGGAAGAGCTCAAAGATGTGACGCCTGAGAGAATTCTTACATTTCAAGCTTTTCTACTCTTTACAAGACCTTTTACCCAAACACTGCAGTGTGCAATTTCACTAGCGGCAACAAATATTGCAAACAGTTGCCATCGTCTAGCATTGTTCAATCAAACTGACTCCATAATTTGAGAAAAAAGATGTACCCTTAAAACAGTATCTTGTGTTCCCTTGGTTGCAAAAGTTGCGTTGGCAATCAGTTTACCGAGCGCTGAAAAAGTTTTGTGAGCTTCAGATGGTTAGTAAACACCGTGGGCAAACGCAATCTGAAGTCTTGTCAGCCTGAAGTAAAGCCATATTAGGTTTTTTTGTATCTCGGCTCTCATTATCCAACGTGTGAGTCACTAAAATATTTTGCATATATTTTAGTATATTTTATAATATATTTTAGCGTATCCACAAAAGTTTTTGCTATTTGAGTTTAAAAAATAATCCCAGCTCCACCATGACCTCATAAAACTAAAAGATCCATTTTAGTCAGCTAAATTTTTTTCTTCATATAGAGTAAGACTGAGGGGGCTATGTGAACGAGGGGCTTTTTATGATGGAGGTTTTTGCTGTATGACTCCCAAGGGCACATCGGCTAAAACTGCATCTGGGTCTGAGGAATGCAAACATGCGGGTTTTGGGGTCTATCCTGTTGCTTGTTTAATTGAGAGCGAATCTGAACATGCAGTGGCTCATAGAGATTGTTATGCTTGCAACCAGGCAAAGAAAAGTGTTTGCATGACCAGAAGAAAGAACCACTCGGTGTATCTTTAATTTGTGAAATTTGTTCGAGCCTCGCCTCGTATATCTTTGTGTAGACCCTCTGTATATGAAATGCCTTAAAAAACATACAAATTGATGCATTTTGCTGCCGCGGAATGGCAGATGCTGGTTTTATTCCTCTCTTGATTTTCATAAAATCCCAGAAGAGTTCTGCATCACTTAAAATCTGATATCAAATTTTCGCTCATTTTTCGCTTATTCTAGTTGTAAGTTTACTTCATGATGTTAAGCCTACATTAAATGGAAAGATCATGCAAAAATAAAAATCCCTAAGCATCATTTATTCATCCTCATGTCATTCAGAACCTGTATATGACTCTTCTGTGGGACACAAAAGAAGATACTTTGAGAAATGGCTCAGTTGTGGAAGTCAATGGGGTCCAATGTTTGTTTGGTTACAAACATACTTCAAAATATCTTCTTTTGTGTTCTGCAGAAGAAAGAAAGTCATAGAGGTTTAAAATGACATAACGGTGAGTAAATGATGAAAGGATTTCCATTTTGGGGTGAAATGTCCCTATAAATTCAGTCTTTTTAATGGTGAATCAGAATGAAACGCATTGACGAATGAGGTTGTTGACATTGACGGTGTGTTGTTTTGGTCACAGGGCTTGGCTCCGGCAGTCGATTGGCTGGATTATATGAACTCCGCCCTCTCGCCGCTGGAGTTAAATGAGACGGAGCCCGTGGTGGTCTACGCTAAGGAATACCTGCAACAGGTTTCAGAGCTCATCAACAAAACCGAGCGCAGGTACATCTGTCTCTATAGTAACAACCAATCAGAGTTCAGGCAGAGGACGTCCCCTCTGCGAGTTTAGCTTGTGGGTCAGAACATTCAGTTCTATTATCTCTTATTCTTTTCTCGAAGGATATGAATGCCTCTTAGCTCTTACAACTTCTGTAATGCTCGCTCTCTTTATAAATAAATGAACACACACAAGAAGATTTTCCTTTCTGACACGTTCTCTCCATTTCAGTCTTTTGAATAATTACATGATCTGGAACCTGGTGCAGAAAGCAGCATCCAGTCTTGACCAGCGCTTTGAGGATGCTCAGGATAAGCTATTAGAGAGCCTCTATGGCACCAAGAAGGTATGTGTGTGAATTTAAGGGATAGGAACTCATTTACTCACCCACGAGTTGTCCCAAATCTGTATAAATGTATTTGTTGTGATGGACGAAACAGAGAAAGATATTTGGAAGAATGCTTGTGACCAAAGAGTTCTTGGCCACCATTGACTACCATAGTAGGAAAAATGACAATGATAGTCAACAGTGCCCCAGAACTGTTTGCTTTCCTACATTCTTCTAAATATCTTGTTTGGTGTTCATCAGAACAAATAAATCTATACAGATTAAGGGTGGGTAAATGAAGACAGAATGTTTATTTTGGGGTGAACTGTCCCTTTAAAACTGAACATTTTCTCCCCATTGACTCACCCGATAATGTTGCTCAAAACAAAAAATGATGTTTACAGAATATATGTGCATTTGAAACATTTATGACAGCTTCATGACTGCATGTTTCTGGTTGTTATGTGTTGTTTGGTTATATATAATATGCTTTATGTCCAGTCTTGCACTCCACGCTGGCAGACATGCATTGGAAACACAGACGACACTCTTGGGTTTGCATTGGGTGCTCTTTTCGTCAAAGCCACCTTTGACAAGGAAAGCAAAGAAATTGTGAGTGATTCACATTTCTAAAAACCTAAACAAGTTTTCAAATCGTCTGACATATACTCTAGATTGTTGTGTAGGGAATTTCATGATATGAGTTTGCCCCCATGTGGCGGTAGTGTGCAATGAGCGCTTAACCTCATCCTGTCTTTCTAAACACAGGCGGAGGAGATGATCAATGAAATCCGCACAGCTTTCAAAGACGCTTTGGATGACTTGAACTGGATGGATGAACAGACCAGACAGGCTGCCAAGGACAAGGTAAGAGCGGATGAGAGCGTTACTGACAGCCGCATGACGGGATAAGCAAAACTTTGGGATTTGTCTGAGATTCTAGCTGGCGAAAACAGCTTAACCGTAAACATGTTGCTTGCCAAGAAATGCAGGATAAAGTGTCTTTTTCTGACTCTAGGCGGATGCCATCTACGACATGATTGGATTTCCAGACTTCATTCTGGACCCCAAAGAGCTTGATGACGTGTATGATGGGGTGAGGCGACAAATGCATAGTGCTACTATCTTCTGTTTTATTATTCAGTGCTTTAAAGGAGCGTATCATATTTTTGTCAAAAAAGCTTCTTTCTGACCCAGTAAATGTGGCTAGTGCATAATCATCCCATTTGCGAAATCATAAAAAAAAAAAATTCAGTCATTATTATTTGTTCTTTTAAAAAAGAAAATTATATTAGCATCTATCCTACATGTTATACCTCACCAGATTAAGAACAATCTAATTTTTCCCTTTTAAATATAAAAGTCTAATACACTCTTGAGTTGACAGTCAAGTTGTGCTTTCAACATTAGCGATTAATATTGGTAGAATGAAACCAGAATAAATCATTTAAAGCATTTCTTCAATTATTTATTATAATCCATACTTGATTTATTTGATATTTAACACAAACATTAAATTATGAAATCGATGAATATTTAAAATGTTTGAGCTTATGCACAGTGTGATGCGTTTGCCCGTAGTATGAGGTCATGGAGGACAACTTCTTCCAGAACATGATCAATTTCTACAACTTCTCAGTGCGAGTGATGGCCGACCAGCTCCGCAAGCAACCAAACAAAGACCAGTGAGTTCAACTGTGTGTGTGTGTGTGCGTGCATGCGTGTTATACAGAAGATTTTAATATTTTATAAATATACTATAAGATTCCTGCCAACACCTGACGACAGAATCTTTTCTTCTGAAGGTGGAGTATGACCCCGCCCACAGTAAACGCATACTACATGCCAACCAAGAACGGGATTGTGTTTCCCGCAGGAATCTTACAGGCTCCATTCTACGCCCAAGATCACCCCAAGTAAGCAGTCCCGCCTGAAATTGCTAGCTTGCCTTAAAACGTGTATCTTTTGTTGCATTGTTGACAAGTGTGTTAAAGCTGATCATGGATGTTTGTGTATGTCTCAGAGCTCTGAACTTCGGTGGGATTGGTGTGGTCATGGGTCATGAGTTAACACACGCATTTGATGATCAAGGTTAGCACACACACAAATACAGACTAGCAAGATTTGTTTGTGAATTGTTTTTCAGAAAGAGATCTTTCTGTACATTTTGAATGGTCTATTCACTGTTCATTGAATGCACATCATTAGTAATGAAAATGTATGACTCAAAATCTATTTTTGGACCAGAATAATTATCGTTTTGTTGTCAGTGTTTTTGTAGTTTTATTCATATTTTAAAACAGTTTTTGTTGTTCTATTTTTAGTTTCCATGTTGATTTTAGTAATTTTTGTTTAATTTGTCAAATACATTGCTGTTTATATTTTAATTTATTTATATATTTAATTTATACTTATTTAAAAAATGGTAATGCCTTTGAATTGGTGCCTCAATTTTTAATTATATTTATGCTGATATTTTTATTTAATTTCAAACACAACAGATTTTTTCAATACTTTTTTGAGTAACATATAATAACTTAATATGTGTTATAAATAAAATGAAAGAATTTAAATCTAAAATGAAACAGACATGTTTATTTAAGTTATACAGAAATGTGTTCGTAGTATCAGTAAACTATATGTATTATGTATACAATAATAGAATATAAATAATGTTTTCTGAAATTAAACAGTTTTAGTTAACTATACAGGTATGTATTATATATAAAATAATAGAATATACATAATGTTTACTGAAATTAGACAGAAATGTTTTAATAGTTTTAGTAAACTATTAACCTTTTTCTGGATGAACCACCTTCAACAGGTAGAGAGTATGACAAAGATGGAAACCTTCGACCATGGTGGCAGAACTCATCAGTCGACGCATTTAAGAACCGCACTGAATGTATGGTGGATCAGTACAATCAGTACACCATCAATGGAGAGCATATTAATGGAAAACAGACACTGGGAGAAAACATAGCTGACAATGGGGGCTTGAAAGCTGCTTACCATGTAAGTTACTTCTGTTTAAAACACAACATGGAGTATCATCACTTCATATACCTAAAGCATGCACACTGGATAACTACATACACTTTGACCATCATGGTGGGCTCGATCTCTGCATATGCATGAATGCCTTCAAAATGATGTCAAGCTTATTATTATTTTCCGATAAGGCAGGGGTGTGCATTCCGGCTAACATCCGCATGTGGAGTATACCTGAGACCTTAATAATCCCAGCAAATCAAGGATTACTTGAAAGTTGCAGGCAGATATACAATCGTGGGAAAAAATAAGAGAATATTTCAAAATCATTTTTAGGTTTTCTGAATTTACGATTTATAGGTATGTGCTTAGGCAAAATTAATATGACATAAGATGTCAGCGTGAACAGGGTGCGCAGTGGTATGCAAAATACGTTGGCTGAAAATGTACACATGACCAGTCACAGCATTCGCCCAGAACGTTTTGATTGGCCGATACGTTTTTGGTTCTACGCCTTTCACGGATATATAATTATGAAAATACTATTTGACCACTACACTTCTTGATTGCTATCAAGATGTAAAGAGATTTCCAACCAACATGACAAAAAATTATTATGGACAGGATCACGCACCCTGCCTTTAAGCAATACAACAGTAATATTTCTACACGTATTTAGGAAAGTTCTAAACTTAACATTTATCTGATAACCTTGATTGTTATCACAGTTCTCATTTGTCTTGTCATGCTGTCAGTCTTTCACATTGCTGTAGGATGACTTTGTCACTCTTGAGGTTTGGCCACAATACATCTAGAAATGCTGTACTTAGATTAGAGTTGGAGCTAAACTGGCCCTACAGGACAGGATTGGACACTTCTCTTTATGGTTATAGGTACAAATGACAAAATAGAATTTCATAGAAGTAAATAATGAATTTTTCTTATTTATACAGGCGTATAGATCATGGGTGCAAAAGAGCGGAGGAGAGAAAAGACTCCCAGCTGTCAATCTGACCAACGACCAACTCTTCTTTGTGGGTTTTGCACAGGTATTGCCTTGCGCCAGCACAACTCAACTCATCACAAAATATTCTTGCTTTAATCACTGTACGTACAGTATATATTATATAAGCAAACACGTTACAGGCAATTTGATCTAAAGTAACATTGGGCATAAATTATTCATGCTATTGCACATTAGCAGATTTATTTAAAAACAGCAGTTTGTCAATATATTCTTTCATTCAGAAAAAGGGGGATCCTTTGTGTGGAATAATTTTAGACCGGGTCACAACGACAAAAATATCCCAATGAATATATTGGCACAGAATTGATGCTTTGGTGTATCCTTTATTTAAAACAGAGTTTGTTAGCTAATTCAACCACTTAAGCTACAGCAACACTGTAAACAAACTCAGCTTTTAAAAAAAAAATCCTTTCGTTCTCCGTAGGTGTGGTGCTCAGTCCGAACTCCAGAAAGTGCTCACGAGGGTCTGATGACGGACCCCCACAGTCCGCCCAAATACCGCGTGATCGGCACTCTGTCCAATTCTCCCGACTTCGCAGAGCACTTCCAGTGCCCGCTGGGGTCTTCCATGAACTCAGGGCACCGCTGTGAGGTGTGGTAATCCCGTTACCCAGAAGACACCAGGGGCCAGCAGCTTGCTTGCACAGACCAGCCTGGCCAACAAATCTGAACGGACAGTTTTGGCTCTATCTCAAGCACCGTGTTTTATTTATGAGCTCAAAGTCTTACGAAGAGAAAGCGAGCATCTGCCAATTTTTAGGTTCTTCAGTGTTTTCGGCCGACTGATATCTGTTTTTCCTCTTCCGCCACACCACGTTTTATTTATTCCTTTGCTGAAGTTGGGGGACAAGTAAGGGGACAATCCGTGCGTCCAGTGCATATGTGTTTCCGTCCTTCATTCCCGGTTTACAACAAGCTTGATTTCTCGCCATCTGGGATGGAGAACATGACCATTGTGATGCTGCTGGGAGTCCCTCATTGTGACCTCACAGGAAATGCGTCGGCTCCACCTGTGATGATGACTTCACAGGAAGTTCCATAATCTCGTAATGACCTCACAGGAAGTGCTTAACGACAACTGTGACCCCGACAGGAAGTTCTTTCAAGGATGAAAGTGTTTGTTTTTCCGATTGTTTTTATGAATGACAGGGGTAGCCACTGTTTGTTCATCCCACCTGTGTATGTGGTGTCATGTTTTGATCCAGACAAAGTTGAAATGAAGTGTTCATTTTAAACTGCTTGTTGCCAAAGAACAATTTCGGTTTTGTTCCTTGCGTAGGTGAAAGTGGAAATCCGCACTGCTTTGCCTTCATCAGAATTCTTTTTTCTGTGTAGTTACTGTTTGTCTTAAATCATGTGAGTGTGAGAGCGTGTGGTGTTTTTCTGTGTAAATGTGTCCGTAAAGTAAGACGTCTGTTGTCTGCCTTGTGCAAAACTTTGTCAAGTCTACTGAAGTGCTATCATATATTCTAAAAACCACTAAAGGGAGCAAGGTGAAATTCACCCAGAAATCGAAAGAAACAAAATGAATTATATTTCACGAAAGGAAAATTGGGCATTTTTGTTGGATCATTAACACTTTTGCATTGTGACATTATTTTTAAGACAAGCACATTTCCTCAATTGACCTACACATTTTCTCGTTTTCTTAAATTAAGCCTCCAGATTTGTATTTATTTTTCGTAACAATATTATTTTCATAATGTGTTATTTTTACTTACAGTATTAAATATTAATGGCTGTACATCACATACTGCCCAGACATGTATGACTTTCTGTAATAAAAATGATGCCACAATGCAGGAAAATGTATCCAGTTAAGTCAAAATATATATTCTTAGAGACATATTTTTCTTATTTCCTTTTTTGAAATATTGTAAACCATTTCTATGATGTTTGCCCTTGCAGTTGTACCTTCTGCTTAACGTCCCAGCACCATTAAAAGTGTTTCAGGGTGTTGCATCAGAGATGGATGTTTTATTTGAAAATTTCAGGTTAGATTTTTGCTTTATGCAGATCACCCCTCATTTTTTGACCCGGAGCGTACAGTATAATGTGAATGAACTGCGAAGTGTTTGACATCTTTCTTTGTGACATAGAATCTGGTTAATCTAGATTTACCTCGTTTTAACCCCAATT
Source organism: Triplophysa siluroides (assembly GCA_006030095.1). NCBI lineage: Eukaryota > Metazoa > Chordata > Actinopteri > Cypriniformes > Nemacheilidae > Triplophysa > Triplophysa siluroides. Next base: position 484,128 of record VCII01000090.1, read on the forward strand.
CCATCTAGTTTTCTTTGTTGTTGTTGTTTTTATTATTATTATTATTCGGCATCACTCCCTGAAGTTTTATCTTTGGTCTAATTCTATAGAGGTTTGCATTGGTGATGTACTGTACGATATCTGACTGAATGGCTCAGACTTCATATATTTCTTATAAATCATACATATTTTCTGTGGTGTTAATGTTGTTGGGCTTCGTAAGGAATGCGAGGCAGTGTCAGGTGCCAGGATGATTAAGATTCGGCCTTAATTATTAAAAGTATAGACGTATGGAATAAGATGTACAGGACAAATGTAGTCTAATATGTACTAGACTTCAAGTGCAAAAGTCAAAGGGAAGCCTTTAAATAGCCAGTACTTGTCATAAAGTGTGTTATTTACCTGCTTATTCACGATTTCAAAGACCAAGTTTACTTGTTCAGACCTGATAAAGTTTCTTTTTGTATTAATTTTACTGGATGAAAGCCTTTTTTTAGGTTGTGGCTTGATGGAATGGAGGTATCGATAATATTCTGACCCTAACACTCAGTGTCAAAGAAGATAAAATCATAGATGTGAATGAATATTTTTCTATATGTCATTAAATGTGCCACATACAGTGCAACATCCCGTTGATATGGGACAGAGCAGGCTGATAGCGTCTGCCGTGCTGCCGTTTGTTGCTGAAGTTGTCCGTCGCCTGCCTTTTTTTCTTCAATTATGAAGATTGTTGCCTTATTTAATTTATAATGTACATGCAACATTTAATCAACTGGTGTTTGTTTTCATGTCTCACTTGTACTGCTGGCATTGATGTTTGAGAGATTACACTGTCTTTGTTGTTTTTCTTCTTTTCTTTTTTTTAAAGACGGCATTCCCTGATATATTAGTTGACAGGACAATATGCTCTGCCAGTCGTGTAGTGCAATGTTCTACCTAGACAAATGTCGATCCAATAAAGGATATATATTATAAAAAAGAAAATTGTATTTGAGTTATGTTCTAAACATTCACAAGAAATGCAATTTAAAAATACATTTAATACATTCCTTGTAACAATTTGCACTAAAGTTTTTTAAGTAAGATTTGCTGGTACAATTCAAGTACAACTTACAAACCAGAATAATGTAAATTCTACGTATTAAATACATTTAGTTTTCGTTAAAATATCAAGTAAATGTACAGTCGTGGCCAAAAGTTTTGAGAATTACATAAATATTCGTTTTCAAAAAGTTTGCTGCTAAACTGCTTTTAGATCTTTGTTTCAGTTGTTTCTGTGATGTACTGAAATATAATTACAAGCACTTCATACGTTTCAAAGGCTTTTATCGACAATTACATGACATTTATGCAAAGAGTCAGTATTTGCAGTGTTGGCCCTTCTTTTTCAGGACCTCTGCAATTCGACTGGGCATGCTCTCAATCAACTTCTGGGCCAAATCCTGACTGATAGCAACCCATTCTTTCATAATAACTTCTTGGAGTTTGTCAGAATTAGTGGATTTTTGTTTGTCCACCCGCCTCTTGAGGATTGACCACAAGTTCTCAATGGGATTAAGATCTGGGGAGTTTCCAGGCCATGGACCCAAAATTTCAACATTCTGGTCCCCGAGCCACTTAGTTATCACTTTTGCCTTATGGCACGGTGCTCCATCGTGCTGGAAAATGCATTGTTCTTCACCAAACAGTTGTTGGATTGTTGGAAGAAGTTGCTGTTGGAGGGTGTTTTGGTACCATTCTTTATTCATGGCTGTGTTTTTGGGCAGAATTGTGAGTGAGCCCACTCCCTTGGATGAGAAGCAACCCCACATGAATGGTGTTAGGATGCTTTACTGTTGGCATGACACAGGACTGATGGTAGCGCTCACCTTTTCTTCTCCGGACAAGCCTTTTTCCAGATGCCCCAAACAATCGGAAAGGGGCTTCATCGGAGAATATGACTTTGCCCCAGTCCTCAGCAGTCCATTCACTATACTTTCTGCAGAAGATCAATCTGTCCCTGATGTTTTTTTTGGAGAAGTGGCTTCTTTGCTGCCCTTCTTGACACCAGGCCATCTTCCAAAAGTCTTCGCCTCACTGTGCGTGCAGATGCGCTCACACCTGCCTGCTGCCATTCCTGAGCAAGCTCTGCACTGGTGGCACTCCGATCCCGCAGCTGAATCCTCTTTAGGAGACGATCCTGGCGCTTGCTGGACTTTCTTGGACGCCCTGAAGCCTTCTTTACAAGAATTGAACCTCTTTCCTTGAAGTTCTTGATGAACCTATAAATTGTTGATTTAGGTGCAATCTTAGTAGCCAAAATATCCTTGCCTGTGAAGCCATTTTTATGCAACGCAATGATGGCTGCACGCGTTTCTTTGCAGGTCACCATGGTTAACAATGGAAGACAATGATTTCAAGCATCACCCTCCTTTTAACATGTCAAGTCTGCCATTCTAACCCAATCAGCCTGACATAATGATCTCCAGCCTTGTGCTTGTCAACATTCTCACCTGAGTTAACAAGATGATTACTGAAATGATCTCAGCAGGTCCTTTAATGACAGCAATGAAATGCAGTGGAAAGGTTTTTTTGGGATTAAGTTAATTTTCATGGCAAAGAAGGACTATGCAATTCATCTGATCACTCTTCATAACATTCTTGAGTATATGCAAATTGCTATTATAAAAACTTAAGCAGGAACTTTTCTAATTTCCAATATTTATGTAATTCTCAAAACTTTTGGCCACGACTGTAACTTAAAGTAAATAAAAAAATATTACCCAGAAAGAAAACATGTGTCTCACATAGAGCCCTACCGATATTAGACATTTTCCAAACTATCGGTACACGAGACATACATTGCTTGAATAACAATTAAAAGAACATCCCCATTAGTTCTCTAAACTCAATAAGCATGACAAACTACCATGTCCAGTTTTGCTGATGTTACGTGTAGGCCGAGAGTGAAACAGATTTAGCTAGTACGTTAGTTGTTACAGTATAGTTGACTGACTGTCGGTTTACATCTCGGCAATGTGACAATGTATTTCTTTAATAGCTTGACAGCAATGAGACCTATCATCCCTCCCCTGTCTGGCTGGCCCCGCGATGTCTGGGCTACCAGACTCATCCCGCTGCTCTCAGGGGAAGCCCAGCTCGCGGCACAACAGCTGCCAGTCCAGAACCTCCTCATATTTTTGGAACTCAAGAAGCCTCCGGTTGTTGGAGTTTGAGGAGTGCGGCCAGCCGTTTGTGTTTGCCCAACAGGTCTGGGACGCCTTCCGCAAATGGCTCGTCGAGGATAACAGCAACACAATCCTGGAGAAGGTGGTACTGGAACAGTTCGTGGGACGGCTCCCAAGGAAGGCAGAGCAGTGGGTCCAGTGCCACCGGCCGACGTCTCTGAGCCAGGGCATCCAGCTGGGGTAGGACCAAATGGTGGCGTGTCTCGGGGTCGGCGAGCCCCGCAAAATTCTCTCCCCTCAACAAATCCCCCCTCGACTCCGTTTCACAGATCTCAGCCGGACTTGCAGCCGTGACCAGCGTCCTGCGTTCTGGGCCCCATGGGAGCCGGTGAAAATCTACCCCAAGGAGGGACAAATGTACGGCGGCGCGCCACCACCTCGACCATTCCCTCTTCTCACCAATCCCCTGGCCTACTTTCTGCCACTAGAGCGGGTAAACCCACATGCCACCCCAAAAGCACCTTTCTGCCCTCTACCTCTTGTACAGGCCCCCTTCGAACAAATTGGGATGGACCTAGTCGGGCCGTTAGAGCGATCGGAACGAGGACATCGCTTTGCATTAGTCATAGTGGACTATGCAACACGATACCCTGAGGCGGTGGCGCTCCGCAATATTTCCGCAAAGAGCGTAGCAGACGCCCTGTTCTCCTTTATCTCCCGCGTGGGAATTCCCAAACAGGTTCTCACGGATCAAGGCACGACGTTCATGTCACGGACACTCCGTGAACACAGCGTTTATCACCCACAAACTGACGGTCTGGTAAAGCGTTTTAACCGCACTTTAAAAACCATGATCCGGATATTCGTTCATGAGGATGCCAAAAATTGGGATAAATGGCGCCTCTGTTATTTGCCGTGCGCGAGGTTCCCCAAGCCTCCACAGGGTTTTTTCCCCCTTCGAGTTACTCTACGGACGTCAGCCCCGTGGGGTGTTGGAAGTCCTAAGAGAAACTTGGGAGGACGGACCTACCGCCAGTAAAAACTAAATTCGGTATGTCCTCGACCTGCAAACAAAACTCCACACTTTGTGGTGGCTCTCCATGGAGATTTTATTGCAGGTCCAGGACAGACAAAGCCGGCAGTATAACAGGGACGCCAGAGTGATCACCTCTCACCGTCCCAGATCACTGACGTCACCAACTTGCAGGCACATTTTGCCGATGTGTTCTCGCCCCTGCCTGGCCGAACTTCTCTCATTGAGCACCATATTGAGAGCCTGCCGGGAGTGGAAGTGCGCAGCCGGCTGTATAGATTACCTAAATACAAGAAAAAGGTGGTTCAGGAGGAATTAGGCGCTATGCTCGATATGGGAGTAATCGAGGAGTCTTAACAGTGACTGGGCGAGCCCGATAGTTTTTTATTCGACACTGGATTTGACAAAAGTGTATTGGCAGATCCCCTTATCGCCTCTATCTAAGGAAAAAACAGCCTTCACTACGCCGTTTGGATTACACCAATTCGTCACACTTCCTTTCGGTTTATTTGGAGCTCCTGCGACCTTCCAGTGTGTCATGGACCGCCTACTACGACCACACTCTGCATATGCAACACCTGAGTGCGGCCTTGAGTTCGCTGAGAGGAGCAGGGCTCACGGCTAACCTGAAGAAGTGTGCAATTCACGGGCAGGTGCGTCCCCAAATTGATAAGATGGCAGCGGTTGCAACCTCCCCGAGACCCAAGACCAAAAAGGAGGTGAGGCAGTTCCTGAGGCTGGCGGGATATTACAGGAGGTTTGTCCCTGACTATTCGGCCCTCACCAGCCCGCTGACTGACCTCACTAAAAAGGAGGCATCAGATCCCGTCCAGTGGTCGGAGTCGTGCCAGCAGGCTTTCACCCAAGTAATGGCTGCTCTGTGTGGCAGCCCGTTATTGCACGCTCCTAACTTTACTCTCCCTATTCTTTTGCAGACAGACGCATCGGACATAGGGCAGGGGTAGTCCTGCCCCAGGAGATAGAGGGTGAGGAGCCTCCGGTGATGTACATCAGTCGTAAGCTCGCGAGGAGAGAGACGATGTACAGCACCATTGAGAAGGAATGCTTGGCGATTAGGTGGGCCGTTCTCACCCTCCGCTATTATCTCCTGGAACGGGAGTTCACCCTCTGTTCGGACCATGCGCCCCTCCAATGGCTCCACCACATGAAAGATACCAATGCGTGGATCAACCGTTGGTATCTTGCGTTACAGCCATTTAAATTTCAGGTGGTCCACAGACCGGGGACTCGGATGGTAGTAGCAGACTTTCTCTCCAGGAAGGGGGGGGGCTGGCCTGAGTTGGGCGGTGGGGGGTATGTAGCGAGGAGGGCGTGGTTTAGCGAAGTCTGCAGTGGGAGAGAGACAGGAAACCGGCAGGAAATAAGTAGGTCAAGTGCAAATTGTAAACACTGGTGTCTCGTTTCAGTGATTGGTGAGAAGACGGTAAAAGCCAACAGGAAGAGACGACGGAGAGGGAGAAATCGGCTGAGGACTCGAGAGCGAGAAAAGTTTGCTGGAGACCGAGAGTGCCAGAGCAGACAACGAAAGTGATTCTTTATGTGCCCCGGAGCCATAACTTTAGATATTATTTACATTTATTTTGTGTTTGTACAAATAAATCTCAGCCACGCCGACCCTGTCTCCTTCCTTCGACATTATTGAACATTATTACATCTACTGCGGGGGCCACGGTGGCTTAGTGGTTAGCACGTTCGCCTCACACCTCCAGGGTTGGGGGTTCGATTCCCGCTTCCGACTTGTGTGTGTGGAGTTTGCATGTTCTCCCCGTGCCTCGGGGGTTTCCTCCGGGTACTCCGGTTTCCTCCCCTGGTCCAAAGACATGCATGGTAGGTTGATTGGCATCTCTGGAAAAATTGTCCGTAGGGTGTGAGTGCGTGAGTGAATGAGTGAGTGTGTGTGCCCTGCGATGGGTTGGCACTCCATCCAGGGTGTATCCTGCCTTGATGCCCGATGACTCCTGAGATAGGCGCAGGCTCCCCGTGACCCGAGGTAGTTCGGACAAGTGGTAGAAAATGGAATGGAATGGAATTACATCTACTAAAGCACATAATAAATTTTTCAGTGTGTGCTTATATTATAATATAAATTCTCCATTTGGGTTCTTAATATGTGTCAATCAAGCATTTTCTTTGATAAGATTGACACAATGACTATATATTACTGTTTGGTTTCAATGTGTGCAAAAGTGTGTATTTGCAAATGTGTGTGTGAGTGAAGTATAGAGAAACTCCTCCTTAACAGCAAACAAGACCTGTACAGACTCTACCGCTCTGTTTCCTCATTGCTTACAGTCTATTCCTCTTCCTGCTGGAGGATTGTGCCCTCACACAGTTCTGGAGTGGTGAGGGAGGTGGTAACACAAATTATACTTTTGGAGAAGAGTTTAAAGAGAACGGCAAAGGTTTTGAGTTGAAGAAAACTGCAGCCGCCACAGATGCAGAGAGGAGGAGAGACGGCATTAGGACAGAAATTACAGGTGAGAAATGAAAAGCAGGATGCAAAATCTAATCATGATAACATTGACAGAGACATATATTGGAGTGTGGAAATGAAATATGCAGTAAGTTTTAATATTCATGTGCTGCATACTAAAGAAGTATTTATATGATGCCAGTCAAGATGTTTTATTCTTAACTTGAAACCAACATTATTAGCTGGAGCTTCTCCAAGAGCTTTCAAGCTACCACCAAACTAAAGACGGTCATCTCAATTTATGTCATAATTGGATTAAAAGTGTTCGATGTAGAAGGTGATCTAACATTCCACAAATCCAATGGTCTGAAATGGATGTGTTTTGCTACAAGGCTTTCAAAACTTTTTTAAACCTTCAGACAAACATTTAAAAACATTCAAAGTTTGTCTTAACCAACTGGTTTGTGGATTTGAATGGTACTACTGTATATTTCAGCACCTTATTTGCAAGTGGCTGTGATCAAAGAGTGTCTACTGGATGAATACATGCAATGCATTTCTCATTCACACTTGTTCAAAAGTTTAGTCTTAGTTTTAAGCTCTAGTTTTTCTTTCTTTTTTTACGGCAGACAGGGTTTGAATCCAGCAGCCTGATGTGAAGTCACACTTCTTTGGCACATAACAGAAAATTAAGTTATATTATTATTAGTATATCATTCTTAGAAAGCATTTTTGTGTTCCTGTAATTCAATTGTAATAAAAACAAATTTCTATTACGTTACAAAAATTCTTAGTATTTTCCTAGTATTTTAACTAATGCTCTCTGACTTTTAAGCTACAGTGTTTTTTATTACATATTACAGTTATACTTTTATATAAACTGCCTGATACTTTATTGGCACATGACCCAGATTTGACATTCAGATTGTTTGATTGGTGGGAGGGTTGCGCTAGCTGAACCTCCCAAATAACATCCTCAAGCAGTGTTTTGTAGTCCATGAAAAACACATCTTTTTTCAGATATCAGGCTTAACATCTGGGTGGTGTTGTTGACACAGAAAGTGACTAATGAAGACAGCGCTAAAACTTCAGTACATACACAAAGTATGTGTAGCCAGACTTTAACACATACAAATGTCACTGGGTTAGTTATCTTGTCTTTAACCTGTCTGCAATGTGAGCACATGTGTCCTACAGTATTTTATTACCTAACTCACACTTACCACTGTTTTCATTTATTTTATTAAATATGTAAGCATTTTTATCTGTATTACTATCCTAATATATATCTGTATAACTGTCTTAATATTTAAAATTTGTAAATAGTTTTTCCATTAAAAATGTGCTGTTTTTTTAATAAATACTGTTGGGTTTGATATTTTGTTATGTAGGCTAATGCATTGACATTTATGTCATTTCGTGAGGCTTAAATGGATAGTTCACCCAAAAATTACCACTCTGTCATCATTTATTCACCATTGTGTTGTTCAAAACTTGTATGTGACTCTTTCTCTGTGGAACACAAAAGAAGATATTTTGAGAAAAGTCTCAACGGAAGTCAACGGCATCCAGTGTTGTTTGGTTACCAACATTCTTATATTTGGGTTTTGCAGAAGATAGAAAGTCAAACAGGTTCGAAATGACACAAGAGTGAATAAATGATCTTTTTTGTTTGACTATCCCCTCAATTGTGCTATACTTCTGGAGATATGTTCAGTGTATCACATATGTGTAGTTAACTGCATGCGATTGTGTTTGTACTGATGTTGTGTGTATCACGGTTCACTTAAGAGACTCCTGATCTTTAGGGGTTTTCTGAGGACACAGTGCACTTTTATAATTGGTTCATTTTGTGCAAACTTTTGTTTCTTCAGCAAATGTATTTATAATGAGTGAGTACAACTTGCTGGTATTAGGTTGTCTCTTGGATCTCTGTTAAGCATGATTTTATAGTCATAACTTCCATCATCTACTGTCTGAGAATCAGGCCATTATATACAGGTTGTTTATTACTTCATAAAGTCTTTCATGAAGAGACCACTTTTATTATAACATTACTTATAAGTAGCTTTGATCCCTTCTGCCCCAGAGGAACAATACTCTTAATTGTTATAAGGTCACTCTTGCATTATGCTCCTCATCCGTTTTTTTTATTTGTGCTGTATCAAAAGGCGGGCAGAAAATGAAACCATCTGCAGTCGGACAAAACAGAGTTCCGCTGGCTCAGGTGTGACGATGAAAAGAAAGAAGAATTTAGTAGAGGACAATGCTACCCTCATCGCCCTGTCCGATCAGCCTGAACAAACTTACGGTAGCACGAAGGTACCAGAACAGCTTGTGTTATCTTCTCATTTAAACTGTTGAAAAGAAAAGTGCTGATGGTTTACAAAACCCTTCTGCAGTCACAAAGAGAGGAAGCTAATTACCACTTAACAATGTAGCACAAGCAAGCCAAACTTACAGTTTCCTAGAGCTTCTCACAACTCCACCCTAATATTCCTGATAAGAGGCTCATTAGAGCATTTTCCTTGGGATAGTCTTGAAAATAATGCTCTTCGGCTTTGCATGCACCAGAGCAGTTGTTGGTACTGTATTGATGTATGGTTGTGATGGAGATGTCTATATGTCATATACAGCTGCGTGCCGCACCTCAGGAAAACATGAACCTGTTCAGTGATGGGGTCACTCGCATTGGTGAGTATTTTCAGACAGAATGCCTCAAGGAAATGACTTTTTCATAAATAAATGTGATACGCTTTGTTCTTAAATACCCAAATCTTAAAGAGTCGAAGAATGCGTAATCACTTGATCACTTTGTATGCTGTAGTGTGCACTATCGTTACAAAATAATTTTTATTATTGAGAGATTTGGTTGTACTTTTTCATACACTATTAAAAAAATCTGTAAACTGGAGAAGCAGAAAAATAAAATATAGGATATAAGGATATATATAAATGTTTACCCCGTTGATTCTTGTAAATTTGTCGTCTTTTTCTGTATTTCAAAATTGAACTGGAAAAATTACTTAAAAAATAAGATACATTTTCTGGCAGCTGGGGGACAGAAATAAATTATACAAAAAAGTTTTTTAACTGTAAAATTACATTTCCCCCCTGTTTTATTTTGTGAATATGCACATTTGACTGTATTTCAAAAATACATAATAATCTGCCAAAAATAACAGACAAATTCTGTAAACATTTTTTTACAGTGTATGTATGCTGTTTATCATCTTATTTATAATGCCAAGATATAAATGCTGAAAGTTTTAGTAAAATAGAAACACAAATGAATGTTATCTATTTTGGATCTATTGACAGATTTTGTGTTGGTTTGGGAGGAGTCTGTGAACCCTTTAAAGTCGGCTGAATCAGACGAAGAAGCAGCCAGTTCCTCGCGTGATACCCACAGGAAGTGGAGGATAGAATTCCTCTCCAGACTCCAGACTGCCGGCCTTCATCAGGAGACGGTACAAAACATATCAGAGATCTGTGTTGAGAGATTATCTCAGTTGAAGAAACTGCAAAATGCATTGTAAAAAAAAAACATAGTGCCAATACACTTTGATCTTGGAAATACAAACATGTTTTATACAAACTTTTTTGTTGTTGTAGAAACAGATCATGCACCAGTACACATGAAGAATTGCAGTTTGTGAGAAAGATATGAGTAATAAGGGACTACCCTGCAGTTTACTTGTTGAAGTTTATTGATTCATTGATTTATGAAAGTATATTCGATACAAATGATTCTTTATTAATGGATGTATGGCAAATTCCTTTTTTCTTCTGATCCCTATTGGTTTGCAAAAACGTTTTACTATTTCAATAGAATAAATGCAAAGTGGGTTTCAACGCAGCTTGTACATTTGGTAATCTACTTTAAAGGTTCAAACCATCGCTTGTACTACATTTCTAGGTGGATGACCTCCTGGTATACACTGTTTATGGGTGCCGTTTGGCTCCATTGTTAGCATTGCATGTATAATATTGGGTGGTTTGAAAATAACCTAGAACAGAAAAGATTATATGCTAACATGCCAACACATGTTGTCTAGTATTTGTTTTAGTTATACTCTCTAAACAATGTGATGTTATTTTGAAATTTGTTAGATATGTTTGTGGTGCTATACAGTCCATTTCATTATCAGTCCATTACTGTCCACACATTTTCCCTTTTGATTTTACAAATAATGGACAAGGATGCTAGATACAGTATGTTGTGGATAGAACTACAGTTGTATTTAGCACGAAATATGTGACCCTGGATCACAAAACTGGTCATAAAAGTACGTTTTTCGAAATTGAGATTTATACATCATCTGAAATAAATAAATACGCTTTCCATTGATGTATGGTTTGTTAGGATATGAGAATATTTGGCCGAGATACAACTATTTGAAGATCTGGATTCTGGCGTGCAAAATACGTCTTTAAAGTTGTCCATCTGAGGCGCTGTAGCAGGCCGTTCCTCGGAGCAGGTTTGATTTAACGCTCTCTATTGGCTTACCGCTTTAATTTCTTTGTGGAGAGTAGATGAACACCAAAGCTGAAATCAAAACTTTACACCTTTTTGAAACACAGTCCAAAAATGTAAAGTTACAGAAAAAGACTGCAAATTTACAAGAAAAAGGGGAAAATAATGTATTATATATATTGTAAAAAAATACTCCAGCTAATTTCAGTTTGTAGGCATGTATCCAGCCAATTGTGTTTGTGATTTTGTGGCATCCACTCACAAAAATAAAGTTTGGATATATTTACGATAGGAAATGTGCAAAATATCTTCATAGAACGTGATCTTTACTTAATATCCTAATGATTTTTGGCATTAAAGAAAAATCTATCATTTTGACCCATACGCCTTCCATATATTGTTGGCTATTGTTAGAAATGAAGAGTTTGGTTAAACTCTGTTTAAAAAAAATTTTATCTTCTTTTTTATTTTGCTTTCCAATTAATATCAATCTGCAGTCGGTTTGTTTTCATTTAAGACATAAATAATAACTAAAAAAATGTAGCTAACTCTTCAAATATACCCGTGCGACTTATGGCTGGTTTTGTGGTCCAGGGTCACATATTGCTATAAAAGAGATTCAACCATAACAAAAACATGTGTGATACATTTTGAACTGAATATAAGGATATTCAATGCATTTAATGTCCCTTTCCATCTTCAAATGTGTCCAGAAAGAGGTTGTGCAGGGAAAAACAAAGACTACGTATGTTCTTTTGAGCGCCCCCTGGAATATTCTGTGTTATTATGCTGAAGAGATCAGCCTTCGGGTACCATTACAGGTAAAATGTGATCTTTTATGCACACCACAAAGCAATGTACTCAACACTCAACTCAAAATATACAAATACTCAACACACAAGTCTTACAGGATCTTGTAAGTATTTTACAAGGTTGTTAATTCATATTATTGCATATTAAATGAATATGAAAATGTGTAATTAGAAGAAAAAAGTAATACTGAACCCAACCCTAAACATAACCATTATTGGCAAGAGAGCTTAAATATTAAAACGCACAAATGAAATAGTGCAGATTGATTAACCACATTGTAAAATAGTTACATATAATGAGACGGTGTTGCAATGTACAATCTATTAATAGTTTGTGGCTTCAGGTCGTGACAACATCGATATCAAACTGGTCAAAGAAAGTCCTGGACAAACTGCACATTCCAAACATAATGGCCCAGGATGTGCCCAACCTTCCGCTGGACTACTATACCTGTCAGTTTCGCAGCAATAAACTTGAGAGGTATACACTGAATTCTGCTGCCTTTCAGACGAAAATAAGTTTTTCCTTTGTAGAGATACACCGGACAAGAATCTCAAATTATAGCAACCGTGTGTTTAATTCAAACAGCTGTGGGTTTGCATTTGGATCAAATGTTTCTTCAAAAGAACACAGTGAAACAACAAACATGTTTGGGAGGATATGAGCATCACATTTAACAAGTTCATGCACTCAAATATTTACATAGACTACAGCACCTCCTCAAAGACAAACAGCTGACACACTACCACACGCTTATGCAAAATAGGAGTGCTATCGTCCTTCACAAACACATTGTCTTACACCAGTTTGATGCTTCTTTCAGGTTTCTCGGTCATGAAAACAAAGACACCTTCTTCAAGCCCACACAAAGACACCAGATAGTGAGTTTGAAGAGCTTGTTCCCAAACTTTAATGTTTGTTCTGTAGACTTTGACTCTTCTAATCTCCATAATGCTCTGGATGCAGTATAACTGAAGAATCATAGATGGATTTTTCTTGTTTGCTTCTCATCTTAAGCTGTATGAGATCTTAGCCAGGACTCCATATGGAGAGTTGAAGGAAGGCGAGGTTGGAGTTGGCAGGCTGGTTAGTGAAAAGGTCTTCAGCGCTGCGTTTCCTCTTCATGAGGTATGTGTGTAGACGCCAATAATGTGAACATAACCTCAGCAAACATATTTCATACACACACAAACACAAATTCATTCTTGTTTACATATGCGTACCGTACTATGAGGGATATAACAAAGAAAAGTGTTTGTCTTTGGAATCTCTCATAAAAATGGAAGAAGTTTTCTCCGCCAGTAAAACAATTGTACTTTTTGGCTTGATCATTGCCTCTTATTTATCATATCAAACTCGACAATTCTCTTTAACTGTGTGGCTCACCGTGTAGTTCTGGTGTGCAACATCTACATTTCCAATCAGTTTAATATTAATACGTTACAATAAGGGCTGTCAAAAGATTAATCGCGATTAATCGCATCCAGAATAAAGGTTTGTGTTTACATAATATATGTCTATGTATTGTGCATATTAATTATGTTTTTATAAAATACAAATTCAAACACATACACATGTATACATATTTAGGAAATATTTACATGTATTTATTTATATTTACCAACAATTGAAATGATATATAAATGTTTAATAATTTTTAGATTTTTCTTAAATTTATGCATGGATGTGTATGTGTTAATAAATACAAAATGATTATGCACAGCACACAGATATATATTATGTAAACACAAACTTTTATTCGGGATGCGATTAATCGCGATTAATCTTTTGACATTTACAATATTTATTGCTCTGGATTTTCTGATTTTCTATTATGTGTCAGTAAGAAATTTGTCAAAATACATGATTAAAACTGGACTGCAGTTAAATTCCGGTCTGTGTTTGTTTATCGGTCTTGCTAGTGTCTTATAATATAACTGTTTATATTTTACTTTATTTTATTTATGTTAATATTAATATTAATTTATATGATTATTTTATTGTGTAACAATTGTATTTAATCAACAATTTGTATAATTTAGTTGTTTTTTAATTTGATTAAATTAACAATTTGTTGAACGGGTCCTGTTGTTTTGTATGGTATTGACTGTATGGTATTGACATCTAGCGGTCTAGTGGTATCGCAGTCTAAATTCAAAAGAATGGAGAGACAAGTTTAGCCAAGTAATGGTTCTTCAAAACTCCATTGTTTGTGCATTTGTACCGGAAGTTAAGGGCGTTCCACGAACAGTAACGTTTGTTTATGTTGTCACTTTGAAACCGTCTATATGCGTCCTAAAACCATATGATGTGTTCATACCACACAAAACCTTCCCACGCCGTTTATAAACAAATTACAGATTTTCTCGATTGCCAACACACAATTCATGAAACAATTCACCATTTTCTGACAACTATAAACACATTCTCAGAACAATACACCAACTTGTCCTAACCCCACACACAAACAGCCTCAATATGCAATGGTTTAACCATGTTCTCATTCAGAAAACACAAACACACAATATAATGAACTCAAGTGTCCAGATTTAAACTCAAATAGCACACATTTATCCATCAGTAAACATTCAATAGCAAAACTGATGACACACCAATCAAAATCTCAGGATAATATCAATAGGAGCACTGGTAATTCTGCATCCTAGAATCATCTACTGGACTTTATACTACTTACTGTAAACATACAGTATAGTTACAGTACACTCTTTATATGAGAGAAATTTCACTATTCTGTATCCAGTAAACTGTACGTTTACACATCTGGGGGAACAGTTTGGTTTTTCAGCAAGTTTGAATGGTTTTGAGAAGAGAGCTTCATTTTGACCTGAAAATAGGATGTTGAGGGAATTGGGTGAGACGTTATGGATTTGTGTTTACTGTTTTGAGAATACGAGGCATAGTTTCAAGAAATGTGTTTAAGCAATCGAGAAAAACTGTAATAGAAAATCTGATTAAAAATCCATATTAATGATGATTTAAATCATTTGGATTTTATGATTAGGGTCCATTTGACATGCCGACAACTCCAGTAGATCCACAGTCTCTCAACATGAGGCAGATTCTTCATCTTTACTGGGCTCGCTGGGCTTGCTGGAGGAAATACCAGCCACTGGATCATATTCGCGAGTACTTTGGAGAGAAGATAGCCCTTTATTTTGCCTGGCTTGGTACGAGTATGCCTCACCTACAGTGCACACAGAGCTGGTTGGTTATGGACTGCGTGTGATCTGTACTTTACATTTTTCACTTGTCTTCTCTGCAGGCTTCTACACAGGCTGGCTGTTACCTGCCGCTGTAGTGGGTTTAGTCATATGTTTGTTTGGTGTCTGGTTGATGGTCACTGACGTTCCAGCGTGAGTAAAATCTTTTACTTGTCAATAACTGAATAAAATTGATGACCCAGCCCAGATCCCGACCCTTGACCTTCATGTGTTAATGCCGTATCTCTTCCATAGAGAAGAACTTTGCTCCAGTGGAGATGCATTTGTCATGTGTCCGCTATGCAACATCTGCAGTTATTGGAACCTCTCCAGCATCTGCTATACATATAAGGTGACTGTTTCACGGTTTTACTAAGCTTTGAAATGCCTGAGGATTTTGTATTCAATGCTGATTAACATTCTTACGTGTCTTTTTAAAAGACATAAGAAATCCAAATCCAACAATAATAAATAAACATTTTTCCAAATTTCAACTCAGATGCTATCACATGTTGTACTCACACTGCCTGTTCAAAACTTTGTAATAGGCAGGCTTGTTATTTGACAATGGAGGAACCGTATTCTTCAGTATATTCATGTCTTTGTGGGCGGTCACCTTCCTGGAGTACTGGAAACGCACCAACTCCATACTGGCCCACCGCTGGGACTGCTCTGAATTTGAAGACATTGAGGTGATGATGGAACATAGAATGCATAAGCATATGGTGTTTAATATTACAGTTTGTTGCTATTTCCCAATATTGCTCCTCACATGACTTTCTGATATTAGGAGAGGCCAAGGCCAGAATTTGCAGCATTGGCACCAAAGACCGTTCGTAATCCTGTGACTGGGGCGGAGGAGCCCCACTTTCCTGAGAGGCAACGACTGAGACGTATTTTGACCGGCAACATGGTCATCATTCTAATGGTAAGTCAATGCATGACTTACTACATGTCCACTTCTGAAGGGAGTTTAGATCATTGTCTTTAGGATGTATTCTTCAGTCACAAAAATATTAATAATGCAATCCCTACTATTCTTCACCTTTACAGATCTCCATGGTTTTGATATTCCTGATGGGCATTATCCTGTATCGGACCATTTTAAGCATCATTATCTACAGATCTCAGAATGCCTTCTTCATATTCTCAGTAAGTTTCTTTTCATTTCTCATGTCTGACCATGTTGGGATATACTTTTCATAACAAAGATTGTGAAATTGAGATTGTGAAGGGATGGTTAATGCAGCAATTGTCCTGTTCTCTTAGGGGAGATATATTTGCAAAAACATTTAAATGAGCAAACAACCCGATTCAAAGTGACTAGAGTGAAAGAAGAAGTACAGAGAGTCACACACTGAGAAATTGAGTTTTAAACTAATAGGTTCTGTTAAAATTGACTGATGCTCATGCATCTCAGATGTTTATGACTTTCTTTAACAGAGAACTTTTTTGAAAAACACACAATATGATGGATCAATAAATGATGAGGCTAAATGATATGCACAGCATTTCTAAGATGAATACTTTTGAACAATAATAATGAATTAAATTACAATTTAGGAAAATGTAGTACTTATTTAGTAAAATGTCTTGACCTCAAAATCAAGCAACATTCACACATAATATTAAATACATACATCTAATATTTAAGCACTATTTTGGTTACATTACCTCTCATTTGATCTTTTTTGTCACTTGATTCAAAGCATAATTTTTAGTCATGAGACATGCAAATGACAAGCTCCCATATACTGTATGTACGGTATATTATAAACATGAACTAAGTGAGTTTTAAATATAGATTTTTATAATTACACATAATCTAAATACAGTAAACAATCCACTAGATTCGTATAGATTGATTTGATGATAGATGTACTGTATGTGTGTCACCGTACGAGGAGGATAGACAATGCAACAAGGGATGAGTGAAGGGTGAATGTTTAATAAAATCCAAATAAAGTGCAAAAACAGGAACAGAGGGTAAATCCGAAAAGGCAAAAAAGAATTCACTGAACAAAGACCAGGTAACAAATCCACGAAGACCAAACAGAAAGACCAGGGTAACAAAGAAGACCAGGGTAACAAACGAAGACCAGGTGACAAACTTCCACTAAAGACCAGGGTAACAAACATCCACGAAAGACCAGGGGAAACAAACAACATCCACGAAGACCAGGGTTTCAAACATCCACGAAAGACCAAACAAACATTACAAACATCCACGAAAGACCAGGGTGAATAACAAACATCCACGAAGAAGAACAGAAAGACCAGGGTAACAAGATGAAGAAATAGAAAGACCAGGTAACAAACATCCACGAAAGACCAAACATTCCACTAACAAACGAAAGACCAGGTAACAGAAAAAGCAAACATCCACGAAGACCAGGGTAACAACATTACAAACATCTCCACGAAAGACCAGGGATAACAAACATCCACGAAAGACCAGGGGTTCAACATCCACGATTAACAAACATCCACGAAAGACCAGGGTAACAAACATCCACGAAAGACCAGGGTAACAAACATCCACGAAAGACCAGGGTAACAAACATTAACAGAAAGACCAGGGGTAAAGATAACAAACTAACAATTATTAACAAACATACAAAATATTTGTAATTAGCTAAAATAATGAGTAAATTCTATATTTATTTTCATCTTTGCGTGAACTCTTGAAAGCGATCCAGATGTTTGACCAGCTGGACTACCAATTCTTGTGGACCCGAATGAGCTGGCACACCATTTTGGTCAAGAGCCTTACACGACCGGCCAGTCAATACCATGTTTGTCTGTTACCCTGTAGCTTGGTTGGTTTGTTGGTTTATGGCCCAGTTTGGTTGCCAGGTCCCCACCAGAAGGCAGTGAAGCTGTCCAACCATCAAAACTATAGAAACTAACATCAATTAAAAAATATCTTAACCATATTTAACCAACCATACTTATATGTTGTATTTGTAATAGCCAAAAATGAACCTTGATTTCAATAATTATTACTAAAATATTATTTATATCTCACACAGGCTGGAAGGATAGCTAGTCTTACTGGTTCTATGCTTAATTTAGTGGTTATTCTGTTGTTATCTCGGCTGTATACATACCTGGCCAAAATTCTGACACAATGGGGTAAGTCACCTTACTCCATGTACAGTAAATATACCGATGAAGAATTTCTTAATGCAACAAAACAATTTTATATTTTACTTTCTGTTAGAAATGCACCGCACTCAGACCAAATACGAGGACGCATTCATCCTCAAGGTGTTTGTCTTCCAGTTTGTCAACTTCTACTCATCTCCTGTTTACATTGCATTCTTCAAGGGCAGGTGGTTATCTGAATATGAGAATAAATATGCATGAAGACCTGACAGACATCTAATGTTTGATCTGTATTACAGGTTTGTTGGATACCCTGGAAACTATAGCATGCTCTTAGGAATCCGAAATGAGGATGTAAGTGTTTACACTGTAGCCAGCTGGTCATCTTCATGTATTCATGTATGCATGTATTGTATGGTTCTGTCTTTGTTTTGTGCAGTGTGGATCCTCTGGATGTCTTATTGAATTAGCTCAAGAGCTGTTAGTCATCATGGTAGGCAAACAGCTCATCAGCAATGTCCAGGAATTTATCATGCCGTACGTCTTTATGTCTACTGTATCTAAGATTTTCTTAACACGTTATAAATATAATGTTAAGAATTAGGCCATGAATCATGTGTTTATATAGTAAACTAAAAGGATGGTGGCAAAAGAGGAAGTTGAAGCCAGGTCCCAATGAAGAGGTAAATGATGAATCAGACAGCAAGATGGAGCTCAGCCCATGGGAAACAGACTATCGGCTTCTGGTGTGTGAAGGGCTTTTTGATGAGTATCTGGAGATGGGTAAGTCCTCGATTTAACAGATATCAGCAGAAGACTCATTTGAAACTATATGGCAAACGTTCATTTTTAAGCTTTTCAAAAAGGCTGGAAGACATTTTAGTTCTGCTCCACTCATTTTGGAACTCTTTATCTTAGTGCTGCAGTTTGGTTTCATCACCATCTTTGTAGCGGCATGTCCTTTGGCCCCACTCTTTGCTTTGATAAATAACTGGGTGGAGGTACGCCTTGACGCCCAGAAGTTTGTGTGTGAGTATCGCAGGCCTGTTGTGGAAAGAGCTCAAGACATCGGCATCTGGCTGACCATTCTGCAGTTCATCTCTTACCTGGCTGTCTTCAGTAATGTACGTGTCCTCTGTAATTCCAGCTGGCAAACAGTAATGCAGGTTTCTTGCAAATACTCTATTAGTGTTATCACCATAAACAGTTATGCATTTGACACTTGGATACATCTGAGTATAAATTGTTAAAGAGTAAATATTTTGTGATTTTGAAGGTCCTACTTTGGTTTATGGAGTGTCCAACAACAAGTTGACGTACATACAAGGTGGAAAAACACTTTCCAATAATAGGCAGTTATTATTACCTCACTTCTTAACCGACTCTCAAATGATTAGTTTCGGCGATTCACTGCCTCGTGCCCTCCTTTCTGTCAGCCTACTCTCATCTGATTGGTCAGATGGTCTAGTCTGCTTTGATTGGTCTACCGCGTACAGCGTCGCAGTGTCGCAAATGGAACGAAAGCGGGTATTCACAGAGTGATGCAAATATGACGCGGAACTGAAATCAGAACGACAGATGACTCGTTCACATGATTCAGAGTCGACTCTTTTTTCCCCCAAGCCAATAACTTTGCTATTTGTTCACTTTCAGCTTTACAACTTGCAGACTGCTTACATTCCCACACAGCAACATTACGCACTGCATGAAATGTCAGTTTAAGGACATTTTAATAGTTACTCTTTAAACCTCCTTAATATTCCTGTTTGTTTGTTCTTCTTTTGCCAGGCTTTTCTGATTGCGTTCACATCTGACTTTCTTCCGCGCCTCTATTACCGCTACAATGAGGGCAGTATGAGTGGCTATATCAACTTTACTCTCTCAGTCGCACCAGACAACTGGACTCAAAGCCAAACGACATGCAGGTAAACACTGTGGTTGTCACAAACACACAAAATGCAGATGAGCCCAATTGCTGGGTTGTTTTACCCAACCATTGGTGGATACAACCCAGCAGATGGGTTGGAGTAACTCAGCATTGGGTCATTTTTTTAACACAGCAGTGTGTTCTGTCCAGTATTTACCCAGCATGGGTCAAAGCCTATCCAGCACATTTTAGAGTATTGTGTGAGCAAATTACGCTGTTTCATTCTGGGAAAGAACTTAGTTTTCCAACTTAACCTGGCAAAATACCCATAAGTCCTTGTACCTGAATATTTTTATTATACGGTATATGTAGGCTCTACTGTTTTAGGAATGGAAATATGTATATTACTAATATGTTTTATATTTTTTGACAGTTTTTTGACTTTCTTTATGTATGATCAAATCTTCTAAACCATCACATGTATATTGTATATTAATTATGTAACTATTTACTCAACTTTTACCTTTTCTCTTATATATATATAGATATCGAGGCCTCAGAGATGAGAAAGGAAAGCACACACTTGATTACTTTCATCTGCTGGCCATACGTCTGAGTTTTGTCATTATATTTGAGGTGCTTATATAAGTTGTATTGATCAATCGGACTGAATTGTAATTTGTTCAGTTTATAAACCTAAATCACTGAAATGCCTTTGCCACTAACAAAACAGTGCAATTACATTTAAATATTAGTTTTCTTTCTAAAAGGAAAAAATATACCAAACAATCTGTAAATCCCAATTTTGTTTATGTGCAAGTCATCAATTTGCCATTTCATTTTAACGGTAATATAAAACTGATATAGATAATCATGATAAACACATAATTCACATTAAAACATTAATTATGGATTTTCAGCATGTTGTGCTCCTGATTGGTCGTATTATTGACTGGATGGTGCCTGATATTCCAGAAGAGGTGGAGATTAAGATCAAAAGAGAACATTATATGGCCAAAGAGGCACTAGCTGAAAATCAGGTGAGTGTGTCTATATACTGTACCACCATACTGTATAGATAAGACATTGATGTGACAAAAACAAATTCTGTCATTACAATGCAACCCGGTAAAGCGTGTATATAGACACGCCAGTCCACTCTGAGGTGCAAAAAACAAAACTAGTGTTACTAATGTAAAGTGTAAACTCATCAAAACTAGATTCTCCAGGCAATTCCATGCATTTTTTTCTGGCCTTTGGATGCCTTTTCTTCATTATTTGGTCATTCCTTTCCAAAACCATTTCATATTCAAATTAGTTATTGTAATAAAAAATAAATATGTTGGCACAATTTTATTTTACAGAAATATTCCTTTCATATGCATCATGAAATCAGGAAGAACGTTTCATTCAAGTGTCCCTAAAGTTTTGAACGTTTATCTGTCTGATATGTATGTTTTGTGTGTGTACAGATATTGATCTGGTCTCATTCATATTCTCTCTATATGTTTCAGTCCTTCAGCAAATCGTTTCTAGATGATGTACAAAGGCAAGGCTCCGAGCTGCGACACAGAGTCCTATCTCAGATGTCTCAGAGTCCCTCTCCTTCTAGAACATCACCTGTGCTTGAAGATAAACCACTCTGACAGTCTGATGTTCAAAACTTTTAAGCCCTTCCATTTTAGACCCAATCCTGAAAACCATTAAAAAAACTGCATGAAGTATTTGTGCATAACTATGAACATTTAACACAAAACGAGATACTTAAATGGTTTAAAATTGTTCAGAACAAATTTGACATTGCATGTTCACGGAAAACATGATCACTGTATAGGTTTGTTTTTGAAAAATGAATATTCAAAAGTAAATATTTTCATATTAAAAGCAAACGTTGTATGTACATGCAAATAAATATAACTTTGGCTCCCTGGCTTAAGAATCATTATTTGAGTGTAAATAGTGCTGTCACAATTATTAAATGATCATCTGATCATGGCTATTTGACTTAACCTCAGTTAATTTCACAACTGCACGTCTCTGGAAGACATATCTGCAGTAGTCCTACATCCACCATCACCATTCCTACTTTGAACCTACTATTACATTCACATGTAATTTTTTTCATTTGTGTGTTTGATCCAAACCTAATTCTAAACATTGTTGTAGGATGACAACATCATTCTCATATCTCATTTTTAGAGGTGCTTGCTAGGACAGGACAGGACAGGTCCAATGCAGAAGTCACGCTCCATCAAACAGAATTAATGCATTCAAGTGTCTTATTTTCGATATAACAAACAAAATGACATGAACATGTTGAAGTCTACCTATTGAAAACCATGTCGTGGTGTAGCCAGTGGCGCAAAAATGGGGTATGCAGTATATGCAGTTCATGGGCGCGCCTCACAGGGGGGGCGACATTGTGCCAAAATATTATTCTTATTTTTTTTATAAAACGTCATAAATAATAAAAAAAATATCCAAAAATGTATTATGTTAACCATCGACTTGTTCATGACATGGGTAGAAAACCCTTGAGCTTTAAAGTACGCACAAGGTTTTCCAAAAATAAGAGTTTATTCAAAACAGAGTTTATGAGAACGACAGAATTGCGACTTTATTTCTCAGAATTGCGACTTTATTTCTCAGAATTCTGAGTTTTTATCTCCGAATAACCCCACTTAACATCTCAGAATTGCGACTTTATATCTCAGAATTGTGAATTTATATCTCAGAATTGCGACTTTATATCTCAGAATTGCGACTTTATATCTCAGAATTGTGAATTTATATCTGAGAATTGCGACTTTATATCTCAGAATTGTGAATTTATATATCAGAATTGCGACTTTATTTATCAGAATTGCGACTTTATATCTCAGAATTGCGACTTTATATCTCAGAATTGCGACTTTATATCTCAGAATTGCGACTTTATTTCTCAGAATTGCGACTTTATTTCTCAGAATTCTGAGTTTTTATCTCCGAATAACCCCACTTAACATCTCAGAATTGCGACTTTATTTATCAGAATTGCGACTTTATATCTCAGAATTGCGACTTTATATCTCAGAATTGCGACTTTATATCTCAGAATTGCGACTTTATATCTCAGAATTGCGACTTTATTTCTCAGAATTGCGACTTTATTTCTCAGAATTCTGAGTTTTTATCTCCGAATAACCCCACTTAACATCTCAGAATTGCGACTTTATTTATCAGAATTGCGACTTTATATCTCAGAATTGCGACTTTATATCTCAGAATTGTGAATTTATATCTCAGAATTGCGACTTTATATCTCAGAATTTATATCTCAGAATTGTGAATTTATATATCAGAATTGCGACTTTATTTATCAGAATTGCGACTTTATATCTCAGAATTGCGACTTTATATCTCAGAATTGCGACTTTATTTCTCATAATTGTGAATTTATATCTCAGAATTGCGACTTTATTTGTCTTACTTTTGTGTTTACTTACCAAATTATGTTTGGCATATTGACGGTTATGACAAACTAAAACCTTATGGAATATGTATAAACAAATGCATCAATGGTTTTTGAGGCCAACAAAACTAACAATGACCCACGAGTAATTGCCGGCTATTTTGTAAATGCTGTTGCTGAAAATAACGGCTACCCGCAAAGAATCCGAATTGACCGTGGAATTATTTTTCAGGGAAGCTGCAAATGCAGAATGTGTTACACTTGGTCCAAGCACTGGACATCAAAGAATTGAACGATGGTGGTCAACGCTGAGAAGCCAATGCATTCAATTTTGGATGGATCATTTTGAACAACTTAAAGAACACGGACACTTTGTTGACAGCTTTATTGACAAATCTCTAATTCAGTTTTGCTTTCAACATTTTATTCAGGTACAGTATAGTTCATATGCAGAGTAGTAGTGATCTTAGATTTTAATTTAAAAGTATTCTAGTAACCTGATATTTTAAAATAAATAACAAAAATGTATTATAAAAAATAATTTAAAATAATAATTTAAAATTTATATATTTATTTCCTTTATGAAGGAGGATCTTGATGAAAGAGTCAGTGCTTGGAAATGCCACAGGATAAGGCCAACCCACAACCCACGTGCTCCCAGTGGTCGACCTTCAATAATGTTTGATGTTCCCAGTTTATATGGAGTGCAGAATTTCTTATATCCAGTTGATCAAACAAAACTGAGCATTTGCAGAGAAGACTGTATATTTAAAGACTACCCTTGTGAGGAGGATGTCTTTCAACTTTGTGTGGAACTAATGGCTGAACATAAACTTGTCATGACAAATTATGTTTATAAAATTACGGACATTTACCTGAGACTTGGTCAACTGATTCTTCATGGACTGGAAATGGATGACTGGATTATAACCAAAATAATGTACAGTATTCACTGTATAGGCAATATTAGTCCATTCAAATTGACATTTCATTTTTACCTAATTGTGTTGAATTACTCTTTAAGTAACCTTGGACCAGTGGAGGCAATTTTTTTTTTTTTTTTTATTAAAACTTTATTATTCCATAACCATACAATACATGCTTAACTGATAAACATAGCATTTTTTAATTCTTCTGGTAATTTTATTGTATGGTGTTGGGTTGGGTATTTTGTATGCTCTGTAATATTACGCTTAAAAAAAAGATTATTATAAAAGATTATTCATAAAGAGGCATATGAAGTCCTCCTTAATATACTGTATTGGCAAAAACATACTTTAATTTGATATGATTATTTGCTTGAATTTAGATTTATTATGTTGTCATTTGTAATGAGAGGACTGAACATTATAGATGATGTTGAACTGACGTTTTACTTACTTTTTAGCTTAAATTTAAAATCTAATATTTAAATAAGAGAAGATAATTTAGGGTAATTTCTGTGTAAATATTTAAGTCTTGGCTACAGAAAGCTGCAAATATATCCATTCTTATATATCTGAAACTATTTTACCACAGAGCATGTTTTCACATACATAATGCTAAACATCTGGTTAAATGGTTAAATCTTATGTTAGAATAATTTATCAATTGTATGCCCATAGACAACTTAACAATTTAAGTAGATATTTACAGTGGCCACAAAGGCAAACGTAAAAGTGCTTTGGAATATCTAAAACAATCCTGCTCTCCGAGTGGTGATTCAACTGAAATAATCCTTTAAAGTTATCCAACAATGTTAGTAATAATAATTAATAATAATACGAATTAGTAGTGTTCAATTTTGAATATATGAATGTGAGTTTAAAAAGAACAGGAGAACTGTTTGAAACTTTTTTGTACATTATTTATTGGCCAATTGTTTATTGGGATTTGTATTTGGTCCTCCATCTTCAATACAAACAATTCAATGTACAGTATGAATAACAATGCAACTGTTAGTATGTAAAGGTCCACAACCAATGGAACATCCAACTGTGCATGAAGCACATTAACTATTTTAACCTTTAATACAATATAAAGCCTGACAGAATAGTCAACATGAACACCTTTTTATGCAAGCAGGCTTTATAGTATCCAGCTGATAAGCCTCTAAATTATCTCCATGACCCACACATTGCTCTCAAGAATTTTGTTCATTTCTGATCTAAAATCTGGATAGCTATCATAGTGCACTGAAAGCCTCAGAAAACAGCCACGGTTATGTGCCACAGGTCTTCTCTCAAAGCCTTTAAGGTCTGTGAAATCAATAGTTATAGTTTTGCCTATAAACAAATCCGAGCCTGTACATAATATCAGGAACAAAGAATGTTTCTTCGTGTCACACTGCTGCAGATATGTTGTCGAATGCTTTGAAATGTCCTTTTGATAGGCATTCATTTATTCAGGGAACTTTAGAGACGTCACAATTTTTTTCACCGTTGGTTGTAGTGCCTCATATACTGCTTCTATTTCGTCAAGGTCTCTCCTCAGAGGTTTAAGAACGCTTACAAATTGTTCGAGAACACAGGCAGGCTCTTGAATGAATGTCTTGAGTGCCAGTTCTTGCAAAATGTGCTCAATGTTTTCTGCAGTTGGAACTTTTCGACAACTGTAGTTGTCCATGATGTCTAGTAATTCCTCATGGTTGACATTGTGGAAGTCTGTTCTGCAGCTTTCTAAGACAGCACATTCATTTTCTGAGACAAACTTGAAGAAGTTGTTGAGCAGATCACTTCTTACAGATCCTTGTATTGCTTTCTCCAAGATAACCGGTGCAAGTTTTACTGGAAGATACTTTCCTTTCTGCCAGCCAAAATATATTATTCGGCCAACACTTTCACACTTTTTCTTTCCAAAATCATGCTGTAGAAAGGGTACTTTAAAGCTTTTGCCGAGTGTGCACTGTTCCTAAAATTCATGCCAGAATTCGGGCAGGCAATCTCTGAAAACTCCACCAGCATCCTGACCCATCTCATACTGCCCATTTGGAAGAAGCATCTTGACTTCTACTTCACTCTCCATGTGTGTGAGGCTTTCATCACAGAAGTGTGCAAATTCAGAAAAAATCTGTCCACGGTTGTTCCACCTCCTTTTTAAGTTCTCATTTGAACAAAGCCTTCTCCATCATGGTGCATCCACCCAATCTCCACTTTTCTTTGTCGCTGAACATTCTTTTTCGTAGTTGTTTGCTGATCAGTTTCTGAATTATTCGTTTTTTATCTTTTGTGTAATTTTGACTTGAGGCGCTCAAATAGCTTTGACTTCCTGTGAGTGGGTTCACTTTCCTGCCTCCTACAATATCACATCACTGCCAGTCTGCCTCCATAGGAAGGCAAATAGCTTCTCATCTGTTCATCAGTCATTAGCAGAAGGACACTGGCATCAATCTACAAATAAAATCATTTTTATTATACATATACATGTATAAGGCAATCTACAAGGATGATTGATTTCAAGCTATTCTAAAATGTAGGTGAGTCCTAGAGGAGGTGTGAGCAAGCGTTAATCATTAAAGCTTTTCTGAGTATAACCTATGTTAGGTTTGTTCAAAAACAGCTTCATTTAAGCATGTTGAAAGCCAGAGTGCACATGGGCTGTCCAAACAAATACTCTAAAGATAATGGATAATGTTAATCTTACATTCTTGCAATGCTGACAGCTAGCCAGCATTTAAACTGTAAATAATGTATGTAAATATTAATATTGTGCTTGAATACATTTGTTAAATGTGTGTCAGTTTGTGAAGATTAACTGTTACTGTAGGTGCACCTAAAATAACTAGTAAATATAAACGTTGATTTGGCTGTTTTTTACTGTTTCTTCTAATCAGGATTCGTTTAGCCTGTTTTTCATTTTACATCATGTAAATCGAGAACTAAATTATGAATGATGACATTTTTCTGGGCAGATCTGTTACTCTCTTTGGGTAACCTTCAGAACTCTCTCTCTCATCACTCTCTGCAGGCTCTCTCTCTTTCACGTGAGCTTCAGTGGATCACTGGAATTGTCATTCCTGGGCAAACTGTCATTTTAACCTAATTAATTTAGTTTGTTTCAGTATTACCTTGTATTCCTATGGGAAATGTAGTGTGCAATGACAGTCCGTGTGATGAGGGGAGTGCCCTCTAGTGGATTAGAGAGGGCACTCCACCTGGTGACTGTGTCAACTAGCCTATGCCCGAATTTGAATCGATCTAGATAGAAAGATTGTACTGACAAAGCATCAACTAATCTTTGATAAGAGCAACGCGATCAACGGCGTAAGATTGGCCCTTTATCATACTGATACAAGGCAACACACTCCGGCTACTTGGTTGGATTTTGTCACATTTTATTTGTTACAAGACTGTTTTTCTGAGATATAAAGTCGCAATTGAGAAACAAAACCTCATAATTCTAAGAAATAAAGACACAATTCTGAAATATAAAGTCAGATTTCTGAGAAATAAACTCACAATTATTAGTTATAAAGCCTTTTTTTTTTTTTTACACTGGCGGAATCAAGCTTCCATAGAATCAAGCTTCCATAATTATCCGTCTTATTTCGTTTTTCAATAAACGTTCAATTAAAAAGTTTCAGTAAAAATATGTTTAACATAGACCATTTCATTATTGTGTTTTCATTAAATATCAATGAACCACAAACTGCATTCGTTTTAAAGTAGACCTATAGGTGGAGCCCTTTTGACCTTTTCTTTATTTGTGTTATAAAACACGAGTATGTCATGTCATACGTCTTATTCGTCTTTTTCTGATTATAATAAATCATGTTAATAATACTTTTTGTTGAAGGAAAGGGAATTATCTAAATGTATAACTTTGAAGATCAAAATACGTTTATTTCCTCACCAGCACATCTCTAATGGGCTATCGATTGTTACTTATATTTGGGATATTTAAAGAAGTTTTACTGTTTAAAACTGGACAAGCTTTTTTGTTAAAGGTATTAAGTGTCAACATTCTAGACTACATAAGTGAAACTCACCAATACTGATCTCGCATACCCCCAGAAAATGTGCAGTTGCGCCCCTGGGTGTAGCTATATTCAACTTAACACAATGGCTTGAGGTGAGATGTTTAAAATACACATACAACTGATAAAATACCAACAATTTTAACCTAAAGAAAATGAAACTGGAAACATGAACAATTTGTTATGCTGTTGTCAGGCATTATAAAAGCAATGTATCTGCTGCTCCAGACTTCCTATTTGAAATGTAAGGCTCATAGTTTTTTTTTAATCATAAACTTGTTTATTAAAATTACATGGATAAAAATCAAGAAACCAATAAGTAGGGCATTTTCTTTTCTTTCTTTTTTATATTTTTTGTGGCTAGTGAAAATTTTGGAAAAGCCAATAAGATTTTGATACAGTGGCCCAACCGTGTCAAGTAAAGCAAGTCTTTATCGCTCCAGCATCCATGTTTATAAGAACTCATAATAACTCTTTCTTCCCACATCATCTCTCAGACAGCACTCGCAGTCGTACATCATATCAATGCACGAAATCTTAGGACTTTTAATTTGAAAGTGTTTTTTTCCCTTGTTTTCTATGGCTTCACACGGAAGTAACAAGGCGCAAAAATTGCCGCGATTTGGGGGCCTGATACGTAGGTGTGAATTAAATCAATTTTATGTGTATTTTTATGCTCAGATCAACGAATCGTTTAACGGTGGGGATGCAATGCTCTTAATAATAAAAAACATAACTTCGGTTCTAACCGATCAGTCTATGTGCTTCAAAGTTTCTCCTCTATTGTCTAGATTTGCAGAAGCAGTAACGTTAGCTTTACAACTTGCATGAAGTTAGATGTTAAATCCGAACCAAGTATTTCATGCTTATTCTGATTATTTATTTTAATTACAGTAAATGTTTCCCATTATTCACGTCTTGTGATAAATATGCGCAAATTTGTAGGCAACTGTCTTAACTTACGTGTTTTTCTCAGGGGTACCCGATTACCAGGTAAACAAACACACGTTTGTTCAAATCTTTCCACTTAATGATTTGCTACGTGTGATTTAATATAGTTACATATATTGTAATATTATAAAAAGGCAAGTGACTGCTTCTTATGCAGAATGTATGTTTTACATCATTACCCATGACTGAAAAAACGCGAAAAAATATCTTCGTGTGGGTAACGTACATTATTGAATTACATGTAATGGAGGGGCTGCAATAAAGTTTCCTCATAAACTTTGATCTTGTCCTCTTCTTCAGCTGATCCTGCATCTGGACTCCAGGATCAACAGCAGTGTTTACTGAGAGAGAGAGAGAGACGGGCTGCAAGATGCCACCTGTGTCTGAAGTGGACACAGGTCCTGTTGAAGAAAGCTCTGGGGGTCTTATGCGGTCAGATTGCGTGTGCCCCATTTGTCTGGACATACTCCTGGAGCCGGTCACCTTGCCCTGCACACATACATTTTGCAAACCCTGCTTCCTGGAGACAGTGGACAAGTCTAACATGTGCTGCCCGCTTTGCCGGAAACGTGTGTCCACTTGGGCACGACTCAATAGCCGGAACAAGACTTTGATCAATATGGAGCTGTGGAAGCGCATACAGAATGCTTTTCCAGAGCAGTGCCAGCGGAGATTACAGGGGATCGAAGATGATGATGTCAACAGTGAGTATAGTGGGATTGAACCTTTTCAGTATTTGAAAATGAACCACTTTATGGCTGGGTAGAACAATAGATATTACGATCAGTCATTTTGGCATTTAGGATGCATAAAGAAGTGTTCAATTCAATAAATCGCTTATTGATCATTTGCTCATCATTTAATGGGTTTTTCCTATTCCAGTCATGATTCCAAATCCTCGAGTGTGTCAGCCGGGTGAACTGAGAAGAGAGTATGAGGATCAGATCAGTAAGGTGAGGGCTTTATGATGGTCTAATATTTTAGCCGACAGTGAATAGAAAAGCAGCCACATCTCACCGAAAGCACACATCACATTTTAATCTCAAATTTACGTGACGGTTTTGTGTGCTTGTCATGCTATGGTCTGGTATGGTTGTCATTACCTCATTTCGTGCATTAAACAGCTGGTGGAGGAGAAGCGAGCTCTGGAGGACGCCGAGAGGAGAGCTAGTGAGGAATACATCCAGCGCCTTTTAGCTGAGGAGGAGGAGCCGATTGAAGAGGCCAGGAGAAGACAGGAGGAGCAGCAGCTAGAGGATGATGAGAGATTGGCCAGATTGATCAGCCAAGAGCTGGTGAGGTCACCCATCACAGATGGACTTATCATGGAGTTTGGTATTGGTTCATTGGATGCACATTTAAAGATCTGTCATGCAAATGTAGGATGAGAAAGTACTGGAAGATAAAGCTGGGTATTTGGCTGTAGGGATGTTTGGGAAGAATCGATTCACCTAGCTTACTATCGCAATTATTTTTAAAACGATTTAAAAATCGATTGGTTTATCTCAGAATTGATTCATTTTTTAATTTTACTTTTCCTAAGAGGGGGTGGAGTTACCAATTTGATTCAAACAGAGGGCGTAAAAAATATGTTTGTATCTGTATTCGATGAATTAGATTCATGTGCAAGTTCAGGTTTTGGTCCGTGAAAGTTTCATGGTTCAAGGTACTTTAAAGTATACACTGTGCATGCTCTTGAAATAAAAGTCCAGAAAGATGTGATGCATTGTTTTTGTTAATATGACTCATAATATACAGTCTCTTCAAGGGTATGATCAAGTATTTTCCAATGAAGAATTGTTTCGAATTCAATAGTTAACATGCATGCAATGTGAAAAGTGTCTGAACCTCCACATTAACTTCTGTTATTAAAAGAAGATGTAATGCTGTTTTTGTCTGTGCAGAATTCAGGACCAATCTCTGAATCATCTTGGAACATCAAGCCTGTTGATGCTACGCCAGTGAAGAAAAAGAAATCAAATGCAGGGGATATTGAGAAGTAAGTGTCTTCTGTTGTTATCTGTGCTCCTCTATATAAAACACATGCCGGATTGATCCGAAAAGTGATTTATTTGCTTGTTTTTCATGGGATTCCTTTTGTGCCAATAAAAATGAAAGCAAACTTTAAAAAAAGGAACGAAAAAATACAATGAGAAAGAAAAAAAAAACTTTGATAATGAAAACAATAAACTCAATTGCACAAAAATGTGAAAATATTTTCAAATAAACTGCAATTTTCTTAACAATTTTCTAAGTTTCGTTTTTGCAAATAATAGTTTTGAATTCGATGCTAGATTTTTCATTTGCGCTTTCCGAGTTTTCGTTTACGCTTCTCAAGTTTTCGTTCGCCTTTCTGGCACAAATCTCACGTGTGGGCGGGATTTATGGCCACTTTACTCTCATTGGTTAGTAAGATTTGGATTGACAGCTCCCTGACCAGGAAGTCGATACTGAAGACAGTGCAGCGGATTAGAGAGCAATCTGCTTGCGGTTTTCTGTATTGTATTGTTTTAGTGTTTTAACTTAAATAACTTTCTTATTTTATTAGTATATTAGCAGGGTTGCCAACGTTCACGCACTTAAAGTGGGACACGTTTCCAGGCTTTACCACGCCGTAACAACAAGCCAACATTGAGTAAATACAGCTAGCCAGCCATATTCACATGCAACTGTACATGGGTTTAGAGGCCGTCAGGACAGCAGTCTATAGTTTATAATTACAATGATATCAGGAAAATGAGATGCCCAGTGAGTTTTAAGAAGCTATATAATAAAGTGTTATGTGTTCTTATGGGGGTATTTTATGGTGTTGTGTTTGTTTATACTCTATTCTGCTTTTCTTTAACCTGTTTTATGTAGATGTGTGAATACATAATGAAATAGTTGTTTGCAAGTGGCAGACTAAATTAATAACACATTCTAAAGGCCTCTAATTGTGTCACCTTATGAAATTGTTTTGTTGTAGCGTTTTAAAAACATAAATGCCATTTGAATGTATTGGCACTGTTTTATGAGGTGTACTGTAGTGAAAGTAAAGAAAGGGGTATAATACTGTACATTCACCATGAGTTTAAAAAGAAACAGCAATTGATTTATAAGTGGTCTTAGTTATTTAAAAGGTGACTGTATGCCAGAGCGACATCTTCATCCTCCTCCTCCTCAGCTGGACACAAGTCACCCTCAGGTTCATTTATGTAACCGACATAATAAAATCGCTAAAAGTTTTAATCTCTGTACAGTATGCAGCAATGTTTTCATTTAGCACAACCCAATAATCTGTAACGTGTCTTTATTGGATGTTATATAATGCAAGTTGTTCGTTCCTTTTTAAGAAAATAATTTTAATAGTCCATAAAATAATACCTGACAAAAAATATGAAGCACACAATGAACGAGCTAAGTAAAGACAGAATTGCTACTGTACAGGAATACAACTTTTAGTGATTTTCTTTATTATCTGAATTACATTAATTTACTTGAGGGTGAGGAGGACGATGATGAGGAAGACGCTTGGATCCACACCGCGCATGACTTACCAACATCAAATACCAATTACTAATATACTAACTAAATAACAAAGTAGTTTAAGTACAAACAATAATGATAACAGCATGCAGATCGTTCTCTAAAATTCGTTGCACTGCACTGTATTCAGTATCAACTTCCTGTCAATCCAAATCTTACTAACCAATGAGAGTAAAGTGGCCATAAATCCCGCCCACACGTGAGATTTGTGCCAGAAAGGCGAACAAAAATTTGAGAAGCGTAAACGAAAACTCGGAAAGCGCAAATGAAAAATCTATCAGCGAATTCAAAACTATTTTTTGCAAAAACGAAACTTAGAAAATTGTTAAGAAAATTGCAGTTTATTCGAAAATATTTTCACATTTTTATGCAATTGAGTTTATTGTTTTCATTATCAAAGTGTTTTTTTTCTTTCTCATTGTATTTTTTCGTTCGTTTTTTAAAAGTTTGCTTTCATTTTTATTGGCACAAAAGGAATCCCATAGTGTTTGTAAACAATATAAACATGATGATCATATACCGACCAAAGTGTTTGTTTATGGTTTTCAGCGCATAATGTGCATTCATCTTTAGGCCCTATTAAAGGGTTTTCATTCGATCTGCGTGAGCTTATTCCGAAATGGTTACAAAATCTAAATGCTAAAAAACTTGTCTCAAACTTTGTTTAAAAAAACGATAAACTTCATTTTAAACTCACATTTTTGTACATCATATTACTGAAAAATGATTACCGGCTGTGTAAATTTGCACCGAACGAGCCTGAACAATTTGCTTTTATTTGTTTTCATATGGCATTTTATATTTAGCTTAATCTCGTTGGGCTATAGCCTACTTTGCGTTCTTTGTGCCTCATTCCTCTTCGTTGTTCTGCATTTACCAATAAAAAATATAAATAAAAAGTTTGTTTTAAAATTGACGTCGAAAGGCAACAATATACAGAATAACAACAAAAAGAAGAGAGATTATCTAGGCCTATTTGGAACTATTAAAGAAAGGCTGTAATTATAACAAAAAGTGGTATTTAGCCACCTAAAAAATGTTAAAGAAGATATTTAGAAAAATGTTGGTAACAGAACAGTCCCCCATTCACTTCGATTGTAACCAATGCAAGTGAATGGGGGGCTGTTAACAACATTCTTCAAAATATCTTCTTTTGTGTTCTGCAGAAGAAAGTCATACAGGTTTCAAATGACGAGAGGGTGTAAATGATGACAGAATTTTCATTGTGAAGGTGAACTACTCCTTTAATGTTGTGTTGTGGATGAGTAACTTGACTTTTACAAATAGCACCCTGAGCATTGTAACGCTACATTGTTAACATTACATGGAAAAAAAAATATTAAAATTAAAGTCAATTTTTAACAAACAACAATTTAGCAGATGTGTACATTTACAGTCTTTTAAAAGATATGATTATTAAGTAAGGGTGTGCATTAACTTTCGAATAATTGAACAGACCGGAGTCTATTATTCCGCTTATACTACGGTTTCCACACCACAGGACATTGTTCAAATGTTTAATTTCAATGTCTTTTAAACCCTGTTGATGGTCGGACAACTTTCTTGGGCAACTCATTATAAGTGTACGTTAGAGCGAACGTTCTCTGAAGCTTGAGTCATGTGGTGTGTGTGAGTGAGAGAGCGAAAGACCGAGCGCACACCGGCGTGTTTGCAGTAATGTGACAGATAAGCCAGGGATTCATATCATTTCTTTCTTCAGCAGTAAAAAAATCCCGGAAACTTTTGAAAGAGTAGGTCTATCAAAATACATGTGTTATCAGTTATAAGCAGCATGAAGAGGAAAACGAACCCGTAGGCTATCAGTGTTTTTTTAATGCATTTAGTTTTTCTATTGAATTATTTGATTTATTCGATTTTAATATAGGCCTATATATTTCTTGTTTTTGAAATGCTTTGTTTATTAAGACGTAACTGCACACGTTTCCATTAACAGTAAAGTTTGAGACTATAAATGTCGTTTAAACTTGGCGAAGTGATCTGGAACTGTAATGCGGTCAGCAGACCTGGAGCACCTTCATAGGTGTGCATTTACCGAAAGTTAATGCATACCCATAGAAAGTTTGTCAACCAATCAGATTGAAACATTTAACAGCCCCGTGGTATAATAATGATTAATACTGAATTAATAATTGATGATATTCCACTTAATCTTAGGTTTCTACGTCCAGTGCTACATAAACAGTCGACCAGTTCTGAGAGCAGCCCAAACTCCTCACTTATGGCTAATAAGGTAAAATCCTTCTAAATGAAGTTGCACATCGTGGCTGTCCTTCTGAAACCTCGTATCTCCATATTGCGTGATTTTAATTTTTTGTCACTAGGATTTGCAAACATCTAAGCTTTTTGTGGCTCAGTGGTATAAGAGCATTGCGTTTAACAATGCAAGGTTGTGGGTTCGATCCCAGGGGGTTGCAAATACCCATGTATAAATGTATAGGATAATGCAATGTAAGCCGCTTTGGATAAAAGCGTCTGCCAAATGCGTAAATGTTAATCTAAGCAATGAAAAGCATTAAAAGGTGCCCGTCAACTTTGACATCACAGTATTTAATCATTTAAAAAGGACAGTGTTTTTTCCATTTCCTGAAAAACAACAAATTTGGAGGTCTTGGAAGGACAGCGACGACAATAGTGCATAATTAAAAAACTTACTCTAAATACCATCAAAGAGTTTTAAAAGTATTACAAATGTAAATATTCATGTAACAGTCCAATAGCATGAATTATCCTTGTTTTTTTTCTTGAGGAAAACATTCTGAACCCTCCAAAAACCCTCTTGTCAAACTCTCAAGAGGACACTGATGTGGACATGCCAGTGCTGGATTACTATGGCAAACCTTCAACCTCAAACTCTCATCCCAGCTGCTCGGAACAAACTTTCAACAGTCCCAACAACACTGCATCCAAACGGAAGAGTTCAGAGACGGAGGTCGAACCCGAAGCCGATCTACTCAACAAGAGACCGTGTTCAGATCCACACTTTGAACTCCCTTCAGCCGAAAGCTCCGTCCTGTCAGAGATGGCATGGTGCGAGGAATCCATGCGAAGCCGCTGGCAACAAGAGGAGGAGGATCGACGGCTGGCGATGCGGCTCCAAAGGGAACTGAACCGCGATTCCTCCGTGGACCGCAGGAAGGGTTCGGCCGACGGCTATCAGCTCAGGCAAAAAAACAGCTCGGCTTCTACGAGCTCAAACCTGGATGAGGAAAACACAAAAGGGAAAAGTGCAAAGATCTCCACAGGACCGAGGGAGGACAAGGAGAAAGCTACTAAGAAACTGTCTGGAACAGGCACCCACCTAGTGGCAATGACCTCTGGGAAGAGTCCTGTGTCCTCTCCAACATCAACAACAGTCCAGTCCACTCCTCTGAAGAAGGGAACTAAGCAGACCACCCTTACTGAGATGTTTCCCAACATGGGCAGCTGAAGCTGTCCTCTCTTGTGTAAGACTGATTTATTTTACATCCGAGACTACAAATCATAACAGATGTAAGATACATCGCTGCTACTGAAGGATGCTGTCCAGTCATAGCTTTTCAATTTCTTCCCGTATGTTGCTAATACCCCTTTGGTGCCTTTTCAAGCTGTCCTTTTGGGAGGATGATACTTTTAAGTCATGATACGATAGTTTTATTACTAAAAGCATTTATCAGTTGACTAGTTAAGAGTTTAAAATAGTATGAATGCTGTAAAAAAGTTGTACACATGTTTTATTTGTACGCATTTGCAGATGTTTCACACTTAGTTTCAATAAAATATTAGTTTATGAAAAAAATGATTGTTGGATTGTGGTTATTTCATGTGTGAAAAGTTCAGTAAAGCAAGGGGATAAACTAGGAATTTTCCCAAAATAAAAAATATAGATTTTCGTTGTTCCTAAAGAAAATATTTTGTTTCGTTATACTGCTAGGACACAGAAGTTATCAACCTTGGAATTGCAACCACATCAGGGTTTGCCAGATATGTGAATTACGTTCATTCTGGTTTATCTGATTTTTTTTCCTGAATTTATTATTTAAAGATGTTTTGCAAAAAAAAATTCTTGCTGTGAACAACTGAACAAATTTCTCCCAAATATGTGCCATATTTGTGAATTATGTTTAGACATTACAGTTGTTAAAAAAAATATTTTTAATAAAATTATTTATTATTCTTATAATTATTATCTTTTCTCTTTCTGTTCAACTTAACACATTTTTCCCAAATTTCTTATAAAAGTATAGTTTTGTTTGCTTAAAATGAGAAGGGGCCAAACATGAGCATCATTGCTGAATTGCATTGCTAGAAGGCTGAATTATGAGTTTCTTTAATTGTTTGTGATCATGTTTCTTTGTTTTAATTAGTTCACCAAAAAATATTTTTGTATCATTTACTCATCCTCATGTTGATCCAAACCTGCATATGGCTTTCATCTACAGAACACAAGAAAATATTTTGAAGAATGTTGTTAACCAAACAACACTGACCACCATTAACATTGTATGGGAAAAAAAATACTGAGATATTTCTCATAAAATCATTTGTGTTCCACAGAAGAATAATATAGGCAGCGGCAACGACATAAACAAATGTTATGTGGCCCAAACTTAAAGTCCCAGTGAAATAAAATAAAAAATCATTAAATATTGCAACGTTTATTATCGATGAGAGTCATTTTCTTTTTAAAATTTGTGTGCCCTCATAATCTTTAGTTAAAAGCTGAAAATGCACTTAATTTCTGTGTCTTAGAGGCCACACGAAAACGGTATTTTAGGCTCTCAAAGTGCAACAGGCTAAAATACACTACCGTGACTTTTATGCGGATTTTTGCCCAGATTTCCAGTCTGGGTTAGCCGTAAGTAGTTGCAGAATTGATTGATTCAATTTCTTCCCGTATGTTGCTAATGGTGCCTTTTCAAGCTGTCATTTTGGGAGGATGATACTTTTAAGTCATGATACGATAGTTTTATTACTAAAAGCATTTATCAGTTGACTAGTTAAGAGTTTAAAATAGTATGAATGCAAATACTATTATGTAACATGAGTATGAAGAAATATGTTTGCAAAAACAAATATTGAGCGGGATTTAGATTGTTTTGTTACCTACAAATGTAAGTACAATCATTTAGTTTGTGTTTGTTTTACACTATTTTTGTCAGTGATAAATGTGATTTGAGATTGTTAAAATATAGTATAAAGATAATTTAGTTTATAGGAAAGTTTAAAACGTTTAAAAATAGCTGCTTGTTTATAGGTTTCCTTTATCACATATTCCCTTTATTAATAATAAAATACAAGGTGAAATAGGACATAATTACACAATATTTAACAAGTATTAAAAGTGTTGTTTATTTTCAACAAACGAGCGCTGGATTCAGAGTGCATGTGTGGCATTGTCAAGGTAACATTTGGCCTGTCATTCCCTTAGTGAAGGGAGTTCCAAATGCATACACGATAGACAGTAATGCCCTACAATGAAAGAGTTGACTTCAAGGGCTCCGCCCTTCGAAGGGAGTAGGGCAAAGGGTTGCTCACTTCCGTTTGGAATATGCCCTCCATTTCACTCAGAATGCGTCAAAATACGGAAGTAAAAACTATCGCAACATCTGGTTCACGGGGACTTCAACTTCCGGTAGACCTACGCAAAGAACAAGCTGTTGAGTAGTTTTAATTGATTTAAATACAATTCATATACAATAAAATATGAATATAAATGACATTTTAAATTGTTATATTATAAGTTATAATATAACAATAAAAAATGTATAATAACCAAACATGTGTCCGATGAAACCGTCTATAGAGGTTTTGAGTAACATGAGTATGAAGAAATAAAATGTTATTTGTTTATGTATCATCATATTTTACAGTACCAAATGAATTAAATACCAACTCAAATGCCTTTTTTGGCCTCACTCCTATCCTATTATGATCTTGCTTCAGTATTTCCATATATGTGGTTTAAAGTGTTGCACCACTTCCCAGTACGGTCTCGTGCCTCTTGTCACTGTGTGAATAATAATATTCCTGATTCCCTGTGACCAAAATCCCCCCAATGCTTTTTGTCATAGTGAGTTTGACTTGAACCACCCAAAAGTGAACTTGTACATTATGTATAGTATGGTGTGGTGCAATTACCTGTATATTTAATAACTAAAGGTCAAGGTGTGTCTCTGCATTTCCCACAAAAACATTTCACCTTTAGAGCAGGTATTGACCTTCAACCCCATAACATTAATTATTAAACATTTTCATTGTAACATAGTTACATAATTGTTGCACAGAACATATTTTGAGTCTCATTTAAAAATGATAACTGACAATAAAAGTCATGATATGTCAGTACTTCAGCCCACAGTGAACTATTCTCGAATGCTGCCGCTTAGGAATGCAAAATCCCCCTGCGGCAGATTGATTCAGGAAGTGTCTCGTGAGTTTGACTGATGGTCGTCTGATCAGTTGACCTGGTTCTTCAAATGCTACAGAAGTGTGTCATCAATTACTCATGCACATGTTTCTCATCCACTCATTGAACAAGTGCCACAGTACTTTCATCTTGAAACAAAGGGCACGGATTGTTAAGAACATAAACATATATGTTACAACATACTGTATATGTTGTGTAATTGATATTGTTTGGCAGTTTTTACACACTAATAGAAGCAGAAAATGACAGCAGATAAGGAAGGGACGCCAAATTGCAGATGTAAATATTTTGTTCGGTTGTGTTAAGTCAAGTTGTCTCAAATGACTATAAATAAAGCTATAAATGCAACTATAAATTTAACTCTGATATGATGACCTTTCTGATGACTTAAAATGCAAAAGTATTCCAAAAACCCTTTGACGTTTTCATCCATCCAACAGAAGCATAAAGGTTGGCATGATAAAGCTTTTGATTTCATAACAAACATGTGTAAAGTTACCCAGCAAGTGTTCATATTGACATTTGGCAGACGCTTTTATCCAAAGTGACTTACATCGCATTATACTATACATTTGTTTAAGTATGCGCAATCCCTTGGATCGAACTCATGACCTAGGCGTTGCGAGCACCTTGCTCTAACCACTGAGCCACAAGAAAGCACAAGGCACAACATCCACATATTTTCAACATCATAAAATCATTTCTGGAGTCAAGATCAGATGTAATTATTCCCTTTTCCCAATGAACTAATGATATTAATAACTTCTTGAGATTCACACGTTCCCTATTGGTGAACGGATCACTTTCGTCATCATTGTTGTGTGGCATCATGTACGTTATTCCACAAATTGCGATGTCATTCAAACTTTAAGAATGATACTTTCAACATCCTTTTTTTGTTTGTATGTGTCACAGAAACGTAGGTAGACATAGTTATTTAAGCAGCGGCTGAAGTTCCTTTTCTTGAGAACTGTTGGATGCTTTGTGAATTTCAAAGAGTCTTCTGTGCATTGAAGTGAACGAAACACCAGTCTTATTACCATCTGCAGATATATTTTCACCACTTCGCTCGTGGGTCTTTGCACAGGTACAGTAGGTTTTTGTATTACATCAGTGTGCATTTAACAAGATGGGTCCTATATAATAAACCCAATTACTGGGTAAAAACAGAATCTCAGAATGAGTCTAATTCCTTATGTGTCTTGTTTGCGTGCAGGGTTTGTGTACTGCTGTGATGTGTATTTCACGGTGCTCCAGGTGTTTGGGGATGGGTCTGATTCCTATGGCAGTCGTGTGCATGGTGGCAAATGCGCTGCTGTTATTTCCAGACATGAATTATCGATACTTGATAGAACATCATGTAACCAAAGAAGCTCTGTGGTGTTGTGGTATATGGGCATCCGGATTTCTGGTGAGTTCTGACTGCACAAGTGGTTTTCTTTGAAATCCATGTACATAATTGGTGATCAAATGTCTGAACTTACTTATGTGAAAATGATTATAATTGTTATTATAATAAATTATTAAAATAATAATAGTAATAATACCAACATGTATTATTATTATTATTATTATTATTAATAACTACATTATAACAACTATTAGTAAATTATTAACTACAACTGTAATAATGATTAAGAAATACGGACTTTATAGAAATTTACACGCTCTTAAAACACATTAAAATTGTAAAAAGTGTATTGCATGGGTACACTGTTTGCTTTGTTATTACAACATCTTTATTAATAATAATCTTTATTATCTGTCGCACCTTTAAAAGTACATCTCAAAGCGTTTGCAAGATTAGATACAAAAATACAACATATCAAATAAACAAAAAGCAAAAGATACATTCAAAACACTTTATTTGAATCTATAACCTCAACAATAATGTATCTCATTGCTACTCAATTGTGAGTTTGAACTTGATTTAATTAATCAGTAATTCAATAACAAGCATTTAAAACTGTTTCTTTGGGTACTAATTTAAAAACAGGTTTTTATGTTTTATATTTATTATTTTAATACAGTTTATACATATTTAAATTTATATTTACATTTAAATATAGTAATGCTTTAAATTATTTATGTATTTAATTATATTTAGTGTTCTATATATTGCCATTGTGTGAGACCTTGCACCTCTGAGCTTGCTACAATAACTAATAAAGCTTTCCGACTATTGGACTGACAGGTTAAGCTGTGACCTAATATGGATTGCAAAGATAAAGGTTATGATTTCATTTGTCAGTGTTAAAACCACCACACTGCAAGTGCGGTCATCTGCAAGGTTTAGTTTCACATGACACAGCAGTCATATGGATTGTCCACTAACGCATGTGTGTGTGCTGTGTGTTTTGTGTCAGGTGCTTGTGGCTGTTCGAGGATCTGCATCACACTCTGATCAGAAGGGATGCTGCTACTTTAGAGCTCAGGTGTGAGAATTGTGTTCATTTGTTGACTAATAATTGACCACAATAACATTTTCTAATGATATCACATGTCTGTATGAAATGATCATCCTGTAAACATGCAGTGCAGATCTCATGTACTGTCATTTGTTTAGATGTTGTGTAAGTTTGGGTACACGTGTTTGGCTCTGCTGGCAGCCGGGATCTGTTTTATGGTTAGTGGCACTGGTCTCGTGCTGGGACCCCTCTGTTTGCACAACGGAACCGAGGGCCTGAGGTGGGAACGTCCATTAAAACAAGTTAAACATGGGTGAGACCTCAAATTACCATATACTTCCACTATATTTATAAAGAGATCTATTCTTCATAAATAGCGTTTCTATCAAACATGTTTGATCGCATCAGTATTGTGGCTGTATATGTTTTTTTTGTGGTAATCATGTGAACCTGCATGCACATGAAATAATATTCAAACTGTGAAATCTGAACATGTTTCTTCCGTTTCTGTTATCGCAGAGAGAAGCTTTACCTGTATGAGCCAGACAGGTGGGCATCAGCCTGTGAGGAACCTCGAGGTGTCGTGATCTGGAACGTTGTTCTGTTTTCCGTCCTGATGGCAGCAAGTGGACTTCAGCTCATCTTCTGTGCCGTTCATCTCCTCACTACAATATTGGGGGTGATTTGTGGACCGAGCTTCTGTAAGAACAAGGTACAAATGTTTATAAAAAGACGAAAAACAAATGTTTTGGCATTTCTGAAGCAGGTAGCAATGTTAAACAATATTTTCTCTTTTGCTAGGTTTTTCCAGCGTAAAGAGCGGAGAGATTCAGAGGATTGGGT
This sequence comes from Triplophysa siluroides, assembly GCA_006030095.1. Lineage (NCBI taxonomy): Eukaryota > Metazoa > Chordata > Actinopteri > Cypriniformes > Nemacheilidae > Triplophysa > Triplophysa siluroides. Next base: position 526,786 of record VCII01000090.1, read on the forward strand.
TTTCCTCAGCATGTGAGCTTTGACTCACATTCATCTATTTTAAAGAGACACAAAAAAGAAAAGAGAAGTGCATTAGTCGAGTTTCTGAAAATAGACTTATCGTTAAAACCATTTTTGGTTTCCACAAATAAGCTGTTTATAATTGTTATGTTTAAGATTATACACTTTATAGGAATGTGGGCAGTCATTTTAATAAATGCATGTTTAAGAGAATAAACTGCCATTGATGTGAATGTAAATATTTTAATTTCTTCTTGGTTATAAACTATGATTGCATAAGCACACCATTGTTTACAAATTTAATGCATATAACTTTATCATAAAAATCTGTGTATTTATGAGGTCAGTGTACTGCAAATTGTTATATTGTTGGGACATTTACAAATAAAATAAGTAAACAATAGCGATACAAATGTCTTTTAATCTTTTTTAGCTTGTATGGTTGTTGATTTCAGTAATGTATTGTAATGGTATGCGATACTGATGAGGGGGCACTGAGCGTGCGGTAACGGTTTGGGTAGTCGTGGCCTAAGGGTTAGAGAGTCGGACTTGTGACCAGAAGTTTGCCGGTTTGATTCTCAAGGCCGTCGGGTAACGACTGGCCGTTGAGGTGCAGGAAAGAAAAAACTGACTTTGTAAGGATCATTTGTTTGCAGATTCAACTTAATTTTTAATAGTGTATTATCTGCTGCTTATATATTGCAAATATATTTGAAGAGTTTCGGTTCCAAAATGATCATGTTTTTTATTATGATATCATGTTTTTACTGTGTTTTATTGTGTAAATTAGCTGTATTCATTTAGTTATTCTGGCTTAAATCAAAACAAACCAACTGCAGTTTGATTGATATTAATTGGAAAGCACAACTCTTCATTTGAAGTTCATATATTTTTAATACTATTGTACATTCTGAAAAAGGCTCACTGTATTCCAGAGTCTTATACATTTTAATATGTATTAAATGAACACAATGGAAACTTTCTGGAGAAGTGAGATGCATTCTTAAACTGCAGTTTCTTCATGAGCCACATGAGGGCGAACAGTTTCAGATTTTTCACCTGTTCTTAGTGAATGCTTGTGGGCTTTACTACTATGTAGCATACAGCTCAGAATGTTATAGACAACTTTTACACTAACTAGAAGCTGCAGTTAATATTAAAACATAGATACATTTAAACAATCACTTGTAATTAATTAGATTTGCTAATAAATGTTGTAGGTGGCAAGTGAAAAATGTAAAAAGTGAAAAGTAAAATTTTCTTAGTCTTAAATTTTGATTATGTCCAAAGTTTAATTTCATGAATGCCTCTCTATCAAATTTCAAGAATAATTTCAAGATAATTTTTGTTGTAAACTATAGTCTTAAAGACTAGTATTTGAATATATATATTAATATATATATATATTGTGACGAGCGTCCTGAGCTCAGATCAGCGTTGCCCTGGAAACGCACAAAGAGCAGCTGTTTCACATCATCACGGGCTGATCGGGCACAGCTGCGGGGGATCAGACTTCCAGAGAGAGTCGGGAGAGGTTCGCTCCCTGAGACCACGACTAACTTTGTCTTTCCCCCTTTCCAGAGAGCAGTGTGTAGTCCGATCAGCGCCACCACGAGCACCGCCCGGACACCCCACTCAGGACACGAGGGAACTCAGGAGAGCACCACAGCTCCCAGGAGGAAAGGCCGTGTTCACCACATCACCACTCACATTTATATAAATCCCTTCGGGGAATTTTTTTGAGCTCTCCTTGTCGTGTGATCCTTCCACCCTGCTACAATATGTATGTATGTATAGTTTAAAAAGAATTAATCAAACTCCAGAATGTTCTTAAGAAAGTTTATGAGAAACAAAAGACAGAAAATAATCTATTGAAGATTATAAATTTAATTTCTACCAACGACAGACAACCAATGTTGTCTGTCATGATTCTGTCCTTGTCATGAGTTCTCTAGATCTGTGGACAGAGTCATGACAGTACTATGTCTTTGGTGCTTGTTGTGTTTATTTGTGGAGACACTTGGCCTTTGTTGTTACTTTGTGCCACGTGTCCTTCTGTCTTGTCTCTTAGCCCACCCCCTTGTGTCCCTTAATCACGCCCTTAGTGTTTGATTCTTGTCACCTGCCCGTCACCAGCCCTTTGTGATGTAAAAGTGTGAAAGTGACCTATTAGTTAGATATGGTGACCCATACCCGAAATGTGACCTCTGCTTTTAACCCATCCAGAGAGTAGTGAACACACGCACAGCAAGTGGTGAACACACATACACCCGGATCATCCCATCGTTAGTTTTCCCATATAATGCCCTCGTGTTCTCTGTCCCTCACCGGTTCGTTGTTTGATAGTCCATGTCTAGTGTTTACCCCCTCAAGAACCTCGTCCCTGCCTGTTCCTGCCTTATTGTGTTTTCTTGGAAAGGTGTGCGTTTTGTTCCTTTGTTGAGTTTTTTCCCCTCGTGGGAAGTGTTTTGTTTGATTATCATTATTCTTTCCTTTTTTACCCCATTATTTATTTTTGTGTTTATTATTCATAAAATGTATTTTAGTTATTTTGGCTGTATGCGACTGGGTTCTCTGTCCAAATCCTGACAGAACGAACCAGCCAAATGAGAGCCCAGCAGCCTCCGTGCCCATCTCCCCGGCTCCGTCCGTCCTCCATCTCGCGCTGTCCGGGAGCTCTCTATGCTTCGCCAGAAGGACGCCGATGCACAGTCCTATGAGCACCTGGCTGCCTCGGATGGAAGAGGGTGCAGCTAGGAAGAGCTAAAGTACCTATTTGGCTCCGGACTCAATGTTCCTCTCGTTGCATGAGAGATGATGGTTTGCTGGCTCCCCTGGACCTTGCAGACCACATCCGTTATGCCATGAACTGCTGGGAGAACAGGGTCCCTCCACGCCAAGGCCATCGGAGGGGAGCACCTTCCTGCCTCCCATCACGGAGGTGTGCGTGGAGGCAGTCACTACGCTGGGAGACTTCGCTCCGCCCATCTCGACTCCCGGAGGTCCTGCCCCGCCAGTCTGTCTAGGTAGGCGGGGAAGAAGAGAGTTGTGGGACTCTGCGTCGGACGCCTCCAGTTCGGAGACACCCACACTCTCCACCGCCTCTCCTCAACCTACCAGCCCTGTGGTCCGGTCCAGGAGGAAGAAGAGGAGGAGAGGATCACTGCATTCCCCACCGGAATCTTACCCAGCGCCGGTCCCGCCAGCAGTCAAGCCAGCTTTCCAGTCAGCGCTCCAGCCGTCGGTCCAGCATGCAAATCCTGACAGTGGGCCTCATTCATGAAACATTCGTAAATATGTGTGTAAATTCCGAGTATTTTGCGCATAAAACAGACCTTCCCTAAAACTCTCCTCCGGATTCACAAATACTTCGTTAAAGTCAGATTTGATAAAAAATGTTGTGTGTTAATGAATTCCAATAACTCGTAAACAGGGCGTGCATGCACAATTACCATAATCCCGGCTATGAATTACAGCTACGCAAATAACGTATCTAGGAATGCTGGAATCCTCTGGACCTATTCTCTGGTTTGGCTACATTATATTCAGTGTTGTATAAAGTACTAGAAAGCAATACTTGAGTGAAAGTACAAGTATCGTACTAGAAAAAGACTTTGGTAGAAGTAAAAGTTACCTTTTACAATAGTACTTAAGTAAAAGTCTTAAAGTATCTGATATATACTGTACTTAAGTATCAAAAGTAATTTTCTGATATTTAATGTACTTAAGTATTTGAAGTAAAAGTTTTAAACTTTGATTGTGAACTTTATTGTGGCTTTCTTATAGTAACGCATGAAGCATATTCAGGGTATCTTCTTAAAGTCACAAACAGTTGTCATTTGACTGTTTAACTTACTTGCAGTTAGATAATGTTTATGAAACTATATTTCCCTCAGTGATGCAAATTACTAGAACTAGTTCTAATTTGCATCACTGATGGGAATATAGTTTCATTTTAAAAACGTGTTAACTTAAATGTCACCATATTATCTTGATTCAATAACATAGAATTAGCCGTTGTAAATTACTCAACAAACATACAGCTGTGACCGCATTACATAAGTGTTACTGCACAACTGCCATTTGTGATGGTTTGTTTGCTTTGTTGCTTGGTAACCTCTTTGGAACTACATTGCTTGGCGGAGGAATACATGTGTTATAGCGTTATATTTTTTTTTTGCTGATGTTTATTTTATGAATAAAACAAATATTAAAATAAATATTTTAATGGAGTAACCGTTTTATAAAGCAAAAAGCCCCTTGAAGCCGTGTTTTACAGTGGATTTAGAACAGCTAAGGGGGTTCTAACATGTGCGCCATGTCAGTTAACGTTACTTAGCAATGTTAACAAGCAGACGTTAGCCTGGCCATCACGTTAGCCAGATATCTGATACGGCTTATGATAACTAATGTTGAATCACATTGACATTGTGGCTTTACTGAATAACTTTAATTTAACCTGCCTGGATGTGCTTCTTCAGGTTGGACGGGGAGTTTTTGAATGCCAAAATTTCAGTGACTTTCGGTAGGCATAAGGCACTTCATCCGGTAGGAAGAATCTTTCACTCCAATGTACAGAAACATTTCTTGCAAATACGGCCACGGATGTATAACGTTATCTTCACCCTGTTCACCGAGTTCACCACTATCGTCGGGGTGGTCGTCTAAGATAACGGGAGGTCCTCCAGTAGGTGCTACCATGGCGCCGGCGGTTTCAGTTGTGCTTCCTCCGCCTTTGGCAACAAATAAGCACTACGCTGAAATAGTGCGTAATGCAATCTAGGAGAAGTGATTCGCCAAACCTCCCTTATTGCAGTCGCACACATTTCTTCTTCTGATTATTTTATTTAGTAGTAACGAGTAACGAAGATGCTTAGTGGAAATATAACGGAGTAAAAGTATACATTTTATCTAGGAAATGTAGTGGAGTAAAAGTGAAAGTTGACATAAATTTAAATAGCGAAGTAAAGTACAGATACGTGAAATTTCTACTTAAGTACAGTAACGAAGTATTTGTACTCCGTTACATTACAACACTGATTATATTGCATACATGCATAAGAGACTAATAGGCTATATGCTTACCAATAAATTCCTCAATTAAACTGTGTCCACCAAAGCGTTTTTAGAAAGCTAAAATAATATACCTGGCGCTCTTCTGAAAACGACCAGCTGGTGAGGCCTGAGAACGCTTTGGAGGAACACTGTTTATTCCGGATGCGTTGGTTCCTGTGATTTAGAAAATCAGCAACAGTTAGACCGTGTCCACACGGTCGCGACAGGTGTGACACGACAAAAGACGAAGACGCATTAGAACCCATTATAATTTAACATTTTGTCGGCGGCAGCGCGTGCTGGTCGCGTCTGGTATAGACACGGTGTGACGAGTCTGCGTTTTACACAAAGTAAAAAAATGATAAAAGACAGGGCAAAAGAACTCATGAAATATCATTATGATACATAGTGCATCAAAACACCGTGCATCAGTTTGTCTAAAAGAATACAGACAGTTATGAGTGGTTTTACGCAATATTTACATGTGATATGGACCGGGTGTACATTTCTTTCGTACCAACTAACATTTTTAAAATACGAACATTTTCGTGAACCCGAAAATCTAGGTCAAAACGAATATACGAACGATTTACTCAAAAGATCGTTCTGCTCGTGTTTCATGAATGAGGCCCATTGTCTTTATAATATCCTATAATAACAAAAGGTTTACCATATTTGGGGTTCCTTTGTATGAAAAAGTTTGTCAACCCCTGCTCTAGTGACTCTGCTCTTCCGGGAACGTGCAGAGGCTTAAAATATCTTCTAGTTCATAGAGCCCCTGCTATGTATTCTCAGGATGTAATTCATAAATTTAGTCAGTCGTATTTGTTGTTTCTGCTTCCTCTCTTTCAAAATTGAGGAATTGTTTCTCGCTGTTGGTGACTCCCCGTCACAACGCTGCACTTTTATGTCCCGCTCTTTCAAAAACACCTCTGAACACCCACATATTTTATGAACAAACTATTTCATGTTCCTCAAATCTGCCAAGGCAATAACTCAAAGTGAATTGTTTTTGGGCAGAAACATAAAATGCAGTACCATTTGGAACCACTTTGGAACTCTGGTAAATTGAGCGCACTGAAGAAACTTAACGTGGAAAATATTGACAGACATGCAGTCTTAAAACCACTTGTTTACAACGACGTGTATTACTTTAGTTTAGACTTTCTATTAAGGATTTGGGTAGAGGAAGAACAAGGCAGTAAAACAGCGTGAGAAGTAACCAAATGGACGCAAACTCATCTGATAAGAGCATGTGCACTAACCACAGAGTAATCTCTAATAATACTAGTTTCACTTAAACAAGTCAGTTTCATACTCACCGGGTGAAGGGAATAACCTAAATAAATTATATAGTTTACGATTATAAAACATGTGCAATACTAGATAATAGGATTTATTTTCTACTCTATTAATGGCATACCTGTATTACCTATAAGTTAAAGCACTTTTGTGAGCTAAGGTACTGTTGGCATGCACGTTACAGGTTAAAGACGTTACATCAGACGTTTGCTTATGTTGTGGCTCTTGAAACCATCTATAAAATAGTTTGTTTCATTTCTTGAATCTGATTTGTCAATAGCTTTCATGTACAATATTTGTTGGCTTTAAAATGTGTATTATATTTGTTATCCATTTTATAAAACAGTAAGGTACTCGAGGCTAGTGCTTTGTCAACAATAAATCACGATTTCTGTACCTTATTGTCTGCGTATTACCAGCAACATTCTCCGAAACAACAGTCATTTGACATAAACTCCTCTGCACTCTTCTTAGAAGAGCAGTATCACTTCTTAGAACAAGGCCAGTCTTGTCACCAAACCAAACACAGTTCACCAACTTCACATCAATGTTTCATGTGTTACCCGGAATAGGGAAATTGCATTTTGTGTAAACAACTCATCCTTGCTCATTTATACAATGTATCCTGTCTTGTGTTCCAGCATCGCTGTCAAGAAGATTATATTGAAGTTTCAAGTCTTGAGTTTAGTTAATGTTGTGTCTCATTGGTTCAGTATTGCTGTCTGCACGTGGGTTCTCTGTCCACTTTATAGATTAAAGAGGGCATGCAACGGTCTTTTATGCATTCTGAATCCTTTACAATGTTAAACATGCTGTTTTCTCATGTTTGACATGCTTTGGAGATCGTGTGAAACTGATAGTTGGAGCGGTCCCAGCGCTAAAAGATGCCGGACATGAACTGCACGTGGTAAGTGAGTCACATGTCTGTGTTTTGTTTGCAATGGGTGCGCACGTGCTTTAGTTCCCTCCCCGCACACGCTGTATGTTTTCAGGAAATAATCGTACAGCTGTATCTGTCAAATGTGATCAAAGTAAAGACTCTACGGATATTTGAAGGGTGCGATACTATTCTGTAAGGACTCAAGATTAACATGATATGCAGAAACTCTCTGAGTTATGGTCACTTTAAGAAAGACATGAAACATCATTCGAAATGAATGCTACTTTGTCTTTTCGTAAACTATGAACGTCATTTATGTTAGTGGAATGAACTAATGAAGATTTCTTGACCTCTGGGTAACCTAAAAAATTGAGGAAATATTGTTTCCAGGGGAGTAAGAAGGTCAGACTCAAGTAGAGCAAGAGGTCCTGACAGTCATGAGAAAACACACAAATTCACTGCAGAGGTGGATTAGAAACATAGTTAGACAAATGCTAAGGTAAACAGTTTAGACAGAAGCAATCTGGTGAAGGTGAGTAATAATATGATAAATACTGTAAAGGATAGATGAAAATGTTAAAACGTTACATTTTATAGCTCAAAAATTGATGTGACAGACCCCTTTTCCTAAAAGAAAAGAAAACATGTAGTAGGCCAACATCAGCTGACTTAAAATAGTAGACATGGGCCCTAGTGATGTGCTTGCATTGTATACACAAAGGGGCCTAAGTCAGCTTCATAACGCATATTTCTTGTAGGTTAACAGTATGACTTAGTCTGTGATCCTTGAAAACTACACATAATGTAAACAATAAATTTAAGCTTATGGTCACAGCTATCCTTTGGTGTGTCCTGCTCCTAACTTTGTGGCTTCTCTGACTTCATCATAGTTCTGAAACATGTCTTCCTCTGCTGATCTCCTCTGTCATCTGATTCTGACTGGGAGCTGAGAAAATACATATAGCCTAGTATTAATGATTTGAAAAACACACTCGTAACATAAAAATGGAAGGTAAGTGAGAACGTTATCATTTAGTAAAAACCATCAACTTAAAGTGAATTATGTGACAACAAATAAAAAACCGATTCAGTATATAAACAATATTTATACCTTTTAAAAGCCAAGCGATGTCTGTTTCTTTACATTAAACCTGCATCAGAGCCATATGACAGATAAACAAATGTGTCTTAATGGAGACCGTGTTATTGATATCTGGTCAAATTCATACAATTTGTTGTATAAAGGTAAAGGTATTTAAGTGCTGAAAATCTTTGATAAACTCGGTGTAAAGATGATGTCATTCAGTGTTATCCAGCCTTAACGTTACGTGCTAGATGCTAATAGCAATAGCATCCAAGCTGTCCATGTATTTTTAAACGTAAAGTGATTCGTTGTCTCAACAACCATATTGCATTATGTTAAGTAGCTTCTAATTAAAAATAAACAAATGCATAACATTTCTAGCTTAACTTAAAATCCTTTGTTCATGCAACACAAATATATAAATTACAAGAAAAGCTCAAAAGTATGTGTCACCGATGTTAGGGCCGAGGGTCAATAACCACACTCCGGAGGAGCAGACACCAGAGGACACCAAGAGGCAGACAACAAGAAGTGAATTTAAAAAGGGTAAGTATTTTATTAATTTAAAACAATAAAAGCAGTGATGCGAATGTTCGTGGCTGGGACCCAGCGTGGGAAGGGGGAACGGGGAGGGGTTGCCGGTAAGTGGTTCTTCGGGGGCTCCTCTTCTCACTGGTTCGTGGGTGAGACAGTGGCTTTCTTCGTCTCCTCGGATGTGCTCGTGAGACAGGCAGACGACAGTGCTCAGACTCGGCTGGTGTGTACGTTCACAGAACAGTCCATAGGAGGACAGCAACTTCTCCTCTTCCCCGAGGGACAGACAACGACGGTGTTCGGGCTCGGCTGGTGGTGTGTTCGTAGAACAGTCAGTGGGAGGACAGCAACTTCTCTCTCTCCCCGAGGGACAGACAACGACGGTGTTCGGGCTCGGCTGGTGTGTGTGTTCGTAGAACAGTCAGTGGGAGGACAGCAGCCTCACCTCTTCTCTGAGGGACAGACAATGACGGTGTTCGGGCTCGAATCTATCGCCACACCGGCCACAAATGAAAACCTGGAACCAGCTTTAGACAGATCAATTTAAAGGGATCTTCAATATTCAGACGTCAATTTTCATTCATCTCAGTTTCGGAAGAAACACAGTCGTTAGACCTCACCACACTCGTGCATAAATCACTCTTAGAAATCCTCACGCGTGTACCTTTCACTCTCTCAGACACTGCAAACTCACTTCATCTCCACAGTGATTAGTCGACCCGTTTCTCCTCTCGCTGTAGAGTGAATGACTCCAAGGATGGCGATTTCAGAAGATTGACGTGAACACATCAGCGATCCTCCCAGCTGTTCCAATTACTATGTTTCGCTCTATCAACAGGATAACACACACTGCCCGCAACACAGGTCCCACACTGGTGATGGACAATCTTCACATGCAGTCTTTTTCTAAGGGTAACCAAATGAAGGGTGCACTTAACTTTTCCTCGGGGTATTTTCTCCAATCCTGCGGTGGTTTCCTCTCCCACTTTGGCCAGTCACTTCTCTTCTTCTCTGCTGTGTAATCTCCTCACTTACTCCATGGTACTGCTGTTCAATGGTTGCTTCCGAAAACTCACTTAATGAGCATGTCTCGGTGAAACTTCACAATAGAACACCGATCAGACATTCAACCTTCAGCTTTCTCTTGTTACGCCACCGTCAAGACACACACTTGCCCCGGTACACCCTTCTGCTTGCCCAGATACACCACTATATCTTGCCCAGAGCGCGTGCTTCAATGAAGCGCAGCTTAATTCACTTCAGCTGCCGCTCGTTATGGCCAGCAATCAAGCACAGCCAGAGTTGGGACTAATGAGGGATTTTTGACTCTCTGGGTTTTTCCACCCGGTGACATATGCACAAAGTGAATGGAAAATTTTGAGTTGTGCAAACTACAGTTAGAATTTAGTAAACCTAACATACATTTCCAGTGAATTTTGGGGTGGGATTAAATAAGTTGTCTTCTTCCCACTCCCTTTCAGGCAGAATTCGATTGTCATATTTAAATACTGTATATTCTGTTTTTTTGCACTATATGACTTAACTATATTTTGTCTACTTTGTACTTTTTTTGTGCCATTGCCTGAAATAAACAAACAAACAAACAAACAAAAATTAACTTAATATTATCAGTACAAATGCTGTAAGGAATACCCATAAGCCCTTGCGCCTAAAAGTTTGATTATTCATGCTTTTTTTATTATTAGCACTTTTGGGACATTTATATAGATGTTATTAAGATGCATAATTAAATTTAAGAGGTATTTAGTTTTAATGATGTTGTTTTGTAGTGAATAATCGTTTTCTGTGAAGTTACCATTCAGGTGGTTCGTGTTTGCTTTGGTAAGCATAGACCCTGTTCAACCCACCATATCTTTACCACAATAATATAAGGAAGACACACATCAGAAATGCAGTATGTTGTGTGCTTCTGTGGAGAATCATTCAATGACTGACATCAAATCAGTCATACATTATCTAATAATATTTGTTATAGTAAATACTTCACTATGCTATATGAACATTAAGGTAAATTAGTTAAATATAAGTACAGCCCACATGAGCACTGTAAGTTGATTGAACTCGTGCTACATCATTTTTTAAGTAAAGAAGGTCATGCGAACTGATATATTTGTGTAAACGCAACAAATATGTTCTTGTTATTTCAACTTAAAATCTCCTGACGTTAAATTCACTTAAAAACCATGATGCAAAAATGGTGCATATATATTTTTAAGTAATGTCAACACATATTTTTTTACAGAGTTCAAAGTACTTCTCCATTTTACTACACAGGGGGTGGCTGACAGTGTCACGATGCTGACAAACATCGTTTATTATAATCCGGTGAACTTTATATTTAAGCAGCAAGCACAATAATTAATCTTCTCCTCTGTCATGTTCACATTTCTGGGTAGAGATGAATTGCTTTTGGCTTCCGGTGGGGCAGCGGATGTTTTCTCTGACCCTGAGCGTAAACGCGGACGTGAGCGTACATTGAGTCTAATTAATACTGTATAGGCTATATAGCACTATAGCGTTTATCCATATGCCATATTTGAACTTACTGAATGTGTTTATTGGTGCTTAACAATGCTGAGCTGCATAAAAAAACAACATGATGGCATTTTAATATAAATTGTTTGGTTCAACTTAAGAAAGGATTTCATATACAGTACATTGGTATATTTATTTGGGTGAAGTGAAGCAATTTTTGAACACTGCGTCATCTGCCTTATTCTCACAAACCAAAGAAATACGTCATCAAGAAACAACTCAATATAAGGTTCCTGTTTTTACACACTTTTATGAAGATTCGTTGTTTGTAAGTGGAGAATAGATGTCATGAGGTATGTTATCAAAAACTTTGTTTATGTTACTGTAAATGTTGCTGTATAAACTGAACCCATAGTAAATAACATTAAACTAATTTAAAAGAGAGAATTTAGAGCATAATTACACAGACTTTTGGTATTGTAAGATTTTCGAGAGTTTTCATTTACCAAGTACTTATTTATTTTAATGTTTGACATTGCATGGTTTAGCATCTCAATACAGACATTAAATGTATTGAGTTCAATGTATTGAATTAAAGTTAATATAATAACAGATCCCCCTGCCACCCCCGGTATATGTGTGAACTGAGCTAAGAACTGTGAGCTGTTAAAGAGAAGTTTGATGATGAATTGTGTAAAGAAAAATATAAAATTCTTAAAGGAACTAATTATTTTTGTCAAAAATATTTCCGTATTTTGAAAAATGTTTATATTTGATAAAATACAACTACTACCTCTTAAAACAGGTAAAACACTCGATTTTTACATCTTGGTGACCAGTCTGCTCAACCATGGAGGGAAACACAACAAATTCAACTGAAAGATCATGTGGTTTGTCTGAAATGCCAGCTCGTCCATTCTTCATGAGTGTCTACACCCTGATCTGTTTGGCAAGCCTGGTGCTCAACAGCATTACAATATATGTGTATTTTTGTAAAGTTACAACTAAGTCCAGCATCACCCTCTATCTGAAGAATCTAGCTGTCGCGGACATGTTTGTCTGCTTGTGTTTGATATTACGCATAATTAAATATGCTGTCAGGTCAGAGGAAGTTCAACGTATCTACTGCAACTTTGGCGCTCCAGCTGCCTACCTCAACATGTACTCCAGTATTCTCTTCATGGGCTACATCGCTGCAAACAGGTGCTTCTACTGTGAAGTTCTTTAAAGGAAATCTTGTTGTTTTCCAGAGAACATAAGGAAATTTTGATGAAGAAAGTCAAGTGAACTTGTTTTTGTTCAAACCATGTGTTCAAGAATAATTTTATGATGTTACTTCCTTAATATGCTTTCCTTAATAAGCCATAATGTCCAAATAAGGAAATGCTGTAGCATAACAGGGTACAACAAACCTGAGAAGCAAAAGCAAATTCTGACCTAAAAATAAAGAGAACCTAAAATATTTTTTGAAAAAAAAGTGAAAGAATGACAGGCTGAATATGTTTTTTACATTGCTCACTTACCCATTAAATAGTAAAGAATAGAGCATGCTTAATTCATAATTCACTCTAATAAAAAGCACATTGTAATCAAAATGTACATTATATTAGCAGTGAATCATGGAAATACAAGTGGGACAAAAACCACACCATGTCTATACATAATGACACTATAACTATTTGAAAGCCTTCTGTATTATACAAACTGCTTTTTCATTTCAGGTACCTGAAAATTGTGCGACCGCTGGATGCTCACTTTAAACAAACAGTTCGATCGACCCGCAGCATCTGCATAACAACCTGGGCTATCCTGCTGGCGGTTATTTGTGTCTATATGGTAGTTTTTGCGATTACCCAAAGTGCTGATTCAAGAAGCCCTGCTTATAGAGGTTTTGACTGTGATATTTATCATAACAATTTGCTCGAAAAGATTTACTTTATCATGCAAATCTTAAGCTATGTAATGTTTTTGCTCGTGCTGGTAACACTGATCCTGCTTTACTGGTGGAACGTACAGAGACTCCAGCAAGCTCAGTGTGCGGCTCCGGTCCAGTCCGACAGCACCAAGCTGAGCAAGTCCAAGCGTAACATGAAAGTACTAGTGGGTGTTTTCTGTGTGTGTTTCGTGCCATATCACCTGGTGAGATTGCCATACCTGTTCATCAAACCCCTGTTGAGTGACTGTACAGCGGTACAGACCTTCTACATCCTAAAGGAACTGACTGTGCTGCTTGCAGTACTAAATGCCTCCTTAGATCCACTCATTTACTTTGTCTTCTGTAAGGCTTTCAGGACTCATCTGAACATTCGCTGGAAATGTAGTTAACTGGAACCAAGGCAAACTGTTTCTGGGCAGTAGTGTCAACAATGGAATTAAAGAGAACCCCAGAGACTCCTCCTGACCTTGGTCAGTCAACCATTGGTTGAGCCAGGGTTTCAATGAAACAGAACCGTGATTCACACTTTTTTGGGAAAATCAATGAGTCGATTACTTGTAGTTGTTTCTGAATGAGTTAAGATAGGAGTTAACTAGAAATCACACAATCTTAAAGAAAATATGTACAATATAAGAAGGTTAGACAGATTATAGGATTTTTTTTGTTTTTGGTTCAATCACTTTGCTTATGTCTTTCAACTTTTGCGTAATTTATTACTGGGGAAGACCATTTTATACTTTGTGCTGTGAAAACAGTTCTGTTTGTGTTGATTGAATTGAACAGGGATGTAAAACCTGGGGTTGGATTCACGAAACACTCAAAAAAGTCTTACCTGACAAATAGGTCAGTAATATTTAGCAAAACAAACCTTGGAAAACAGTTCCTCAATGTGTTTCTTAAGATTGACACCCTCAAGTTTACTCACCCTCTAGTTGTTCCAAACCTGAATATATTTCTTTGTTCTGATGACCACAAATAAAGATATTTGGAAGAATTTTAGCAATATTCTGTTTATTTATAAAAAAATCTATTTGTTCTGTTGAACATATATTATATATATATATATATATATATATATATATATATATATATATATATAGATTGAATGTATGGTAACACTTAAAAATACTGTTTCTTAATGTGTAACTAAGAAGGAATTACTGCAGGACTATGAAGGACTGTGAGGGAGAAGAACCCAAGCGCAGGTAGCAGTACGGGGTAACACAAAAGACTTGCCTACAAGTATAGAATAAGGGACAAAAGAAATACCCTCAATGGGGAAAAAAACACTGACACTGTTCAAATACAAAACAAGAAAAACACACTTCCCACAAAGGGGCAAAAACGAAATCAAAACTGACCGACACAACGTCATAAAAAAAACCAGGCAAGGTAATGTATCTACAAACCGTATAGGGCAGGCAAGACCACTACGATTCGGGCACGATACAACAACGAACGAGCACAGCACAGGACAGCAAACACAAGGGCATTAAATAGGGAGACAGACAAAGGATAATTAATGAGGACCAGGTGACAGAGATCAAACACTAAGGGAAAGCTAAGAGACGAAAAGGGTTGGAACACAGACAAGACACGAGAAAGCACATGGCAAGCCAATATATAAATAACATTATGTCTTTTCACACAAAACCTAAGGCTATGTCATGGCTCCGCCCCAAGACCAAGAATAGACATGACATGATGGCGGAACCATGACAATGAAGTAACTACTCATATACAGTCATATACACAATTGACCATCACACTAATCAAGCAGTTGACATTGATTCTTATTTACTCTTGCTAGAACTACTATTATGGAAATGCACAACTATTGCCACTATTACTACTATGGAAATGCAATATGTATTTCATGGAAAATGCAAAGGAACACATTATTAATGTACAGTGAATAACTACATAATTCTGAGAGAATTACTTAGAACCTGGAACAGTGTTCTAAAGTGGAAATGTAGGGAACATCTTAATTCTTAAGTAATTATTAATGGGTTCCCTACATTTCCACTTTAGAACACTGTTCCAGATTAAGTAATTCTCTCAGAATTATGTTGTAATTCTCTATACATTATCAATGGGTTCCTTGTATTTTTACTTCCCCCAGTCATTGCCTTGGTAATACTCAATGGTAACGTGGAAAACAGACACACACATACTGTGGAAAACAGACACACATACTGTACTTGAAGATCATAAACCTATTTGAGATAAGTGGCTAATTATGACAAGGCAATTGGAGTGGGGGCGTTGATTTCTGGTTATTGAAAACAAAACCAAATTTGTTGTATTGACTCTTTTGGAGTACAAGAACACCATGAAATGCATATTGCATTTCTATAATAGTAGTAGTAATAGTGGCAATAGTAGTGCATTTACATAATAGTAGTACTAGCAATATTAAATAAGAAGAAATGTCAACTGCTTGATTATTGTGATGGTCAATTTTATATGAATGCTTATGAGTAGTTACTTCATGGTTATTTATGTAGAATCTGAATTAGTAGATAACAAATACTAGTTCTTAAGGCGGAATGAGTGAATTTGAAAGCTATTGTTTATTTAACTGTTACTTAAAAAAAATATAAGATGCTACTCCATACTGATTAGTTAACGCATCTTCCTTAGTAGTTAATAGAACAGATGTTATTGTGTAATTTCTGAGTGATTTGGGCACAGACAACACATATTTAGATATTGACAACACATATTTAGATATTGACAACACATATTTAGATATATTTTACATAGACAACTAGGGATGGGAACCGAGAACCGGTTCTTCTTTAGAACCGGTGCCAAGTGAATCGATTCCTTGGAACCGTTAGCGTACCTGCTTAACGATTCCGCTTATCGGTTCCGCTCGTTGCAAATGTGTCAACGCGCTGCGTTGTTTTGGTTACGCAGCAAACATGTCATCGAGGCAGAAGCGATCTAAAGTGTGGTTATATTTCACTAGAAAAGACGCCAATGCGGTCATTTGCAACAACTGTAAAAGTTTAATTTCGGCAAAGGGGGGAACTACCTCCAATATGCAGAAACATTTGGGCACACAGCATGCAATTCATTTGCAGGACTGTCGCGTGTTTGATACACTACTACTTAGCAACACAGCAACAACAAGTGAGTCAAGCAGCAGCGGAGCTAACAAGACGTCATCTGCTATTAATGCCGAAGGTAACTTCTCTATTTAGTTCATGTGAGCGCCATTTCATTGTGTAAACTTTTACTATATGAATAATAATCTCCATTGTCATTGTCAATCAAATTTAGATGATGATGACCTTGACTGTTTAGTCTATGTTTTTAGTTTTTATGGCACTTAAATGGCACTTAAATGGAAGTTTTATTTTATTTTTTTGTCTGGACCAATGATGAATGTGAAAAATTCTATAGGTCCCTGGACTTTACTTTGTAGCCTACTTTTAGGTTTGTTCTGAGGTTGCTACACATCATTTGTGTATACTCTGAGTATGTGCTATGTTCTTATCAGATATTAAAGCGAGTTAATACAAACAAACAAATTTGTACTTATTCCCTCACCCAATGAGAATCAATAAGAGAATCGATAAGGAATCGGATCGATAAGCAATATCGATAATGGAATCGGAATCGTTAAATTCTTATCAATTCCCATCCCTATAGACAACACATATGTAGATATATTTTACATGTACTGGGCACTGTGTTATTCACCCCGGTTATAAAGAAGTATTCATAGGAATGTTTGTAACACAGTTGTGTTATTAGATCAGGCATCATATTAGAATCAAGATTGTTTGAATGACAGAATCAACATATTTATGCATGCAGTAATTGTTTTTAAAAATATTTTAATCATTTTCTGCAATATAAAATCCAGTGATGTTTTAAAGGCCTGAACCAAATATGTCACAGTCAGCAAAATCCAGTGAAGTGTTAAAGGCCTGATCCAAAAATGTCAAGTTGACCTTCCACTATTAGACCAAAAACCTTGTAGCTCAGCTTATTTTTAAAAAATGAATCAATGTTGACATTCCACCATTAAATCAAAAGCACTGTTGCTTTGAAATAATGGTGGCAGGCAAAAACAGTAGTAGGATATTAAAAAAAGAGATAACGGGAATCTACCTGATTGGTTTTGAAAAGAAACGCCTCTGAGTAGTTTCAGTATAATTAGGGGTTGGAAAACACCCGATTTTCAGATGCTTTTTGGGAACATCTCACTTTGTTTGACTTGAACAAATAAAGTTAATTCTTTGACACCTGGACCTTCTTTGTCTGAGCAATTTTTGAACTGCAAGATCAGCATTTTTTCCTCATCAATGTCAGTATTAATGAGGAATTACCTATTTGTTCTGCAGTAATTCCTTCTTAGTTACACATTAAGTAAGAAACAGTATTCTAAAGTGCTACCGAATTTATATATATATTATTTGTTCTGTTGAATGACATATTTTGAATAATTTAGGCAAACAGTTCTGGGGAACCTTTGACAACTTCAATTTTCTACTATGGTAGCCAATGATGTCCAAGAACTGAAAATTGCTAACATTCTTCCAAGTA
Source organism: Triplophysa siluroides (assembly GCA_006030095.1). NCBI lineage: Eukaryota > Metazoa > Chordata > Actinopteri > Cypriniformes > Nemacheilidae > Triplophysa > Triplophysa siluroides. Next base: position 544,636 of record VCII01000090.1, read on the forward strand.
TCTTCCTTTGTGTTCAGCAAAACAAAGTAAATTATACAGGTTTGGAAAAAAAGGGTAAATGATGACGGAATTAATTTTTTGGGTGTACTATCCCTTTAAATCTAAACAGGTTTGATGCCTTTTACATATATTGTATTTGGTTGTTTCAGATGTTAAATGTATCATATTAAGCTTGAATACAAATTCTGACTGTTTACTTGACATTGAGGAATTTTTATAATTTATATTTAATCTGCATCTGCCTCTGTATTTTCTTTTACATTTATTCTGGGACAAGGCAACTCGGAATGGACCCCCATTTTTTCCAATCCAATACATTTTTTATTAATTCACCTTCGGCTTTACAACTTGGCAGACTACATTCACATGGCGACATTACACACTGTATGCAATGATAAATAACAAGTGTTGTATAAAGTACTAGAAAGCAATACTTGAGTGAAAGTACAAGTATCGTACTAGAAAAAGACTTTGGTAGAAGTGAAAGTTACCTTTTACAATAGTACTTAAGTAAAAGTCTTAAAGTATCTGATATATACTGTACTTAAGTATCAAAAGTAATTTTCTGATATTTAATGTACTTAAGTATTTGAAGTAAAAGTTTTAGAACTTTGATTGTGAACTTTATTGTGGCTTTCTTATAGTAACACATGAAGCATATTCAGGGTATCTTCTTAAAGTCACAAACAGTTGTCATTTGACGGTTTAACTTACTTGCAGTTAGATAATGTTTATGAAACTATATTTCCATCAGTGATGCAAATTACTAGAAACTAGTTCTAATTTGCATCACTGATGGGAATATAGTTTCATTTTTAAAAACGTGTTAACTTCAATGTCACCATATTATCTTGATTCAATAACAGAATTATAAACAACACTCAGACTGCCACCCTTAACACCTAGGCAATAACACTATTAACTGGTACAAACTGCTGTTGTTTGCGTTTTGCCTGTAACGTTACTGTACTTGTGTTATGGTTTATCTCCCACTGCATGTACCTTAAGTTAGTTAACTGCTCTACTAAGAAAAAAATCAGCCAACTCGTTGTGTGGCAATAAAAGCACTGTGACTTTGATCAACAATGCAAGCGTACATTCATAATTTATAAAACGGATAGTTCAAGTCCTTGATTCTGATTGGTTGAGCCGCGTTCGAAGCCGTTGTAAATTACTCAACAAACATACAGCTGTGACCGCATTACATAAGTGTTACTGCGCAACTGCCATTTGTGATGGTTTGTTTGCTTTGTTGCTTGGTAACCTCTTTGGAACTACATTGCTTGGCGGAGGAATACATGTGTTATAGCGTTATATTTTTTTTTGTTGCTGATGTTTATTTTATGAATAAAATAAATATTTTAATGGAGTAACCGTTTTATAAAAGCAAAAAGCCCCTTGAAGCCGTGTTTTACAGTGGATTTAGAACAGCTAAGGGGGTTCTAACATGTGCGCCATGTCAGTTAACGTTACTTAGCAATGTTAACAAGCAGACGTTAGCCTGGCCATCACGTTAGCCAGATATCTGATGCGGCTTATGATAACTAATGTTAAATCACATTGACATTGTGGCTTACTGAATAACTATTAATTTAACCTGCCTGGATGTGCTTCTTCAGGTTGGACGGGGAGTTTTTGAATGCCAACATTTCAGTGACTTTCGGTAGGCATAACAGGCACTTCATCCGGTAGGAAGAATCTTTCACTCCAATGTACAGAAACATTTCTTGCAAATACGGCCACGGATGTATAACGTTATCTTCACCCTGTTCACCGAGTTCACCACTATCGTCGGGGTGGTCGTCTAAGATAACGGGAGGTCCTCCAGTAGGTGCTTCCATGGCGCCGGCGGTTTCAGCCTCCACCCAAACAAACTTGGTTCAAGAGTGCTAAAGGACAACATCCTCTTCTCCCTCCTTCACCCATCAGCAGAGTGTGCCACTCCACTCCTAAATGGCACACATACACCTGGCCATAGTGACCCACCTCAGCAGTTTGATGGACTTTTGGATAACACCAATCAGGCTGTACCCTGCCCAGTGACATCACATCAGTTGGACGATGACGAAGACTCAACACCCAAGGACGTTTCTGTGGATAACAACCGGGAGAGCCAAAACAACATACTTCAGTCTTCAGAAACACCAGACTCGCAGCCCCTCTCACTACACACCCTCTCCCTCTCTACTACATCATCTCTTTTGAGCTTCTCAGAGAAAATGGAGGAACTAGTATTCGCTGGAACAAAACTATCCCACTCTATTGTCGCGAGTCCACAGGTTTCAACTAAAAAGCGACGGGCCCCACAACCACCAAAGTCTCTGGGTCAACCTGGCCAACCCGTTCCCTCTGAAAGAGAGCTCTCCGGCCTCTGCCACAACGCCAGGGATCACACAAACCCCCATCTACTGGAGATGGACTAAACAGGACTGCAAAGAGCACTGGTAACTGATATGAATTGGGTCCCTGCTATGAAAACAGCAACAATCTCCAATATTTACAGAACAAGTGGGAACCCAGTGTTCCTTTAGTTTTCCCTATATCTGTCCTTATAAGTGAACGCAAAACTAAGGCCCTTTCCAGTCGTATGGCAAAGCTATCTAATCTGATACCTTTTCGACGTCACTCTGAGAATGACAGGGGTAAAAAACTAAAAACAGTTACTATTCAATTAGCACTTTTAAACATCCGTTCACTAAAAAACAAATCCTTTTTGGTCAATGACCTCATCACCAGTAACAAACTGGACTTCATGTTTCTAAATGAAACTTGGTTAGATGATAGTTGTAGTGCTACAATCCTAAATGAATCTGCCCCCCCAAACTTTACTTTTATAAATGTTTGCAGAGCTGTTAGGAGAGGTGGAGGAATAGCTGCTCTATTTAAAGATCTCTTTGACTGCAAGCAAGTTTTACTTGGTGACTACCTGTCCTTTGAATACTTGAGTATTGCTTTAAAAGGTGCACCACGCATTCTGTTTACAATTATTTACAGACCTCCCAAATACTCCCCAGTCTTTGTTGATGATTTTTCAGAACTGCTATCAGCTATTTCCTCAGAATTTGACTGCTTTGTTATTGCTGGAGATTTTAATATTCATGTAGACAAGACAGAAAACAACACTGCAAATGAACTTTTAAATGTTTTAAACACTTTTGATCTGATCCAGCATGTGCACGGTCCCACCACAATCGTGGACACACTCTGGATCTGCTCATTAGCAAAGGTCTAAACATTTCATCCACTATTATTAGAGATGTGGCGCTGTCTGATCATTTCTGTATTTTCTTTGATATATCAATCAGTCCTGCCACTGAAAATAGACCCGTCTCTATAAAAAAGAGATTCATAAATGAGAATACCAGTGAGCTATTTGAATGCTATGTCTTTGTCACCAAGTATATCTGCAGACTCTATGGATGCTCTCCATGACAGCGTTAATGCAAAAGTTAAAAATGCTATCGATGCCATTGCTCCAGTAAAGGTCAAGGTGAAAACTGGCAGGCGTAAAGCACCCTGGAGAAAACACACCAGCAGTACAAAGCATGAAAAGAACATGCAGAAAAGCTGAGCGTATGTGGCGAAAAACCAAACTTGAAGTTCACTATAACATCTATAAAGACAGTCTGCATGCCTTCAATGTTGACTTAGGCAAAGCTAGACAGAACTTTTTCTCTAACATTATAAACTGCAACATAAATAACACTCGCACTCTTTTTGCAACTGTAGAGAGACTAACAAATCCCCCTAGTCAAGTTCCGAGGGAAATGCTGTCTGATGACAAATGCAATGAGTTTGCAACTTTTTTCCTTCAAAAGATCAGTAATATCAGAATGGAAATCAGCAAAGCTCCATGCGGCAGTCAGGTCAGTCAGACTCCAGTACATCAGAAAATAGTAACTTTGTCTGAATTTCAGACAATTGATCTCAAAACCCTGGAGGAAACGGTACAGCATCTTAAGGCGTCAACTTGCAGCCTTGACACACTTCCCACATCCTTTTTCAAAAGAGTGTTTAACTGTTTGGAAACAGATCTCCTAAAAAATAGTTAATACCTCACTGCTCTCAGGAACTTTCCCAGAGTCCCTAAAAAATGCAGTTGTCAAACCTCTTCTAAAAAAGGGCAATCTAGACAAACCTTACTATCTAACTACAGACCAATATCAAATCTTCCTTTTATAGGGAAGATCATTGAAAAGGTTGTTTTCAATCAGCTGACCAAATTCTTAAACTCAAATGGCTACCTGGACAATTATCAGTCTGGTTTCCGTCAGCATCATAGCACAGAGACAGTGCTCATAAAGATAATGAATGATATTCGATTGAATTCTGATTCAGGCAAAATATCAGTTCTGGTTTACTAGATCTCAGTGCTGCATTTGACACGGTAGATCACACCATACTTCTACATAGGCTGGAAAACTGGGTAGGGCTTTCTGGGTTGGTACTTAAATGGTTTGGGTCATACCTTAAAGGGAGAGGTTACCATGTGAACATAGGCAACCATAAATCTGACTGGACACCCATGACTTGTGGTGTTCCACAGGGCTCGATTCTTGCTCCGCTCCTCTTCAATTTGTACATGCTCCCACTTGGCCAAATAATGAAAAAGTACCAATTGCCTACCACAGCTATGCAGACGACACTCAGATCTACCTAGCCCTCTCACCCAATGACTACAGGCCTATTGACTCTCTTTGCCAATGCATTGATGAAATTAACAGCTGGATGTGTCAAAACTTCCTTCAGTTAAATAAAAACAAAACTGAAGTCATTGTTTTTGGTAACAAGGATGAAACTAACAAGGTAAACACATACCTTGACTTAAGAGGTCTAAAGACACAAAGCAAGGTAAAAAATCTTGGGGTCATTTTGGAGTCTGACCTTAGTTTCAGCAGTCATGTCAAAGCAATAAGCAAATCAGCCTACTACCATCTCAGAAACATAGCCAGAATCAGATGTTTTGTCTCAAGCCAAGATTTAGAGAAACTAGTCCATGCTTTCATTACCAGCAGGGTGGATTACTGTAATGGACTCCTTACAGGTCTTCCCAAAAAGACCATCAGACAGCTGCAGCTCATACAGAATGCTGCTGCCAGGATTCTGACCAGAACCAAAAAATCTGAGCATATCACTCCAATCCTCAGGTCCTTACACTGGTTACCAGTCACTTTTAGAATCAACTTCAAAGTATTATTAATTGTCTATAAATCACTTAATGGTCAAGGACCTAAATACATCTCAGATATGCTCATTGAATATAACCAAACAGACTTCTCAGATCATCAGGATCAAGTCAGTTAGAGATAACAAGGGTTCACTCAAAACATGGCGAGTCAGCGTTTAGTCATTACGCCACCCGTAGCTGGAATCTGCTTGCAGAAGACATCAGACGTTCACCAACAGTAGCTACTTTTAAATCCAGATTAAAAACACACTTGTTTAGCTGTGCATTCACAACCTGAGCACTGTGCTGGTTTACAGCAACTGCACTTTTATTTCTAATTTATTTTTATTCTGCTCTTATTCTTTTTATATATACACTCACATTTTTAATCAATTTTATTGCTGTTTTATTGTTTCTTAAAATCTGAAGTATTTGTGATCTTAAATCATTTGCATTTTAAAGATACATTACATTACATTTACATTTACATTTTAGGCATTTGGCAGACGCTTTTATCCAAAGCGACTTACAGTGCACTTATTACAGGGACAATCCCCCTGGAGCAACGTGGAGTAAAGTGTCCTGCTCAAGGATACACTGGTGGTGGCTGCTGGGATCGAACCAGCAACCTTTTGATTTACCAGTTCAGTGGTTTAACCCACTAGACCACCATCTCCTCATACGTCTTATTTCTTTCTGTCAATCATTTTATGTTAAGCACTTTGAATTGCTCTGTGTATGAAATGTGCTATATAAATAAACTTGCCTTGCCTTGCCTTGCCTTGTGCTTCCTCCGCCTTTGGCAACAAATAAGCATTACGCTGAAATAGAGCGTGCGGAGCGTGCGTAATGCAATCTAGGAGAAGTGATTCGCCAAACCTCCCTTATTGCAGTCGCACACATTTCATCTTCTGATTATTTTATTTAGTAGTAACGAGTAACAAAGAAATATATCGGAGTAAAAGTAAACACATTTTCTAGGAAATGTAGTGTAGTAAAAGTGAAAGTTGACATAAATTTAAATAGCGAAGTAAAGTACAGATACGTGAAATTTCTACTTAAGTACAGTAACGAAGTATTTGTACTCCGTTACATTACAACACTGAAAATAACAAAGATATAAACATGACAGATAAACAGGAACACGGGCTTTCCAGAAAAGACTTAAGATAACACTTGACGTAATTTACAAATAACTAGACTAACTACAGCAATTCAAAACAAGGCAGGTGACAAGGACCAAAGAATTCAAAATGAACCAGCACAAGACAGGAAACACAGGGGCATTAAATAAGGGATTAAATCAAGAGGGAACAGCTATGGGGCATGAAATAATTAACAAGCAATAATGAGGAAACGAGGGGGCGGGGACAAAGACGAGACCGAAGAGAGTGCATGACATGTCAAAACAGGGATTTCCATGTCTCTCTCTACACAAAACATGAGACTCTGTCATGATTCTGCCTCATCGTGTCATGTCTTTCCTGGTCTTGTGGCAGAACCGTGATGTATACAGTAGAGTCAAAATGGAGTCAAATACACTTTCACAAAGGCCAGGATGGTATAGAATAACTTTTTACAAACAAAAAACAGGATCATTTAAAAACAATATTTTGTGATTACTCAAATTGCTTTCTTTTATGTTAGATTTTGTTTTAAATGAAAAGAAAGGCTTTAATAAAGAGGCAAATACCTTTTCACAGCACCGGTATGTTTAATATGATGCAATTATAGTATTGTGACATATTCCCCAATTCTCAGTCTGGCTTGAGAGAGGAAATCAGATTAACTGCACATGATAAACACAAACACAGCTTCCTACATTTAAACCACCTCTGTGAACCCTCATAGGGTGCACCACAGGGGGCCACATCTCAGATAGCTAATAATATGTCACCGAAGCGAATGCATTGTTCTTATAGTGTCTTTTATTGAAGGTTTGTGCATTATAAAAAATATATATTCATAAAAAAAATGTTTAGCAGTATGTACATTAATTATTAAAATGTATATTTTTTTATTCCTGGACATGAACAGAATAGTTTACTCGAAAGATCACTGTCATACACTCATAAACAACTGTAATTTCATTCACTGGATGAAGTGGTGTACACCATGTCAACCCTGGGATCACATTTATAATATGTCTAAATTTCATTCCAAATTAAATTAACAAGACACCAACATATAAAATCCTCTGCATTATTTCATCGAATATTGTATACATTAACAAAACGATTGAGAACTCTCCAGAGCTCCTGCATGAAAGAGCGATAAAATGTCATAATATTGAAGCTTTCAGAGAAGGAAACTGTGCTTGTGTATAGACATGTTAGTGGAGGAACCTCCTGTAGTGCTGAGCAAGTGTCTACCCACGCGGTTATATCTCTTATACCCATTCTTTTGGTTCCTGTCCCAATGAGCACGCCTCCTTCCTCTGTAAAATCATGTGAGGCTTATCTGCCCTGTCTAATACTTCGGCACTCCTCTGATGATACATTGCATACTGATTCAGCTCTTTGAAGTAAGTTTTTTTCTATAAACTTTATAATCAAGTGTTGATGCTAAATCAATTATGTTGAATATTCTTGATAGACAGTACAACTGCACAGTGTAAATTATTAAGGTAATGAAACACGCTACATTGTGTTTTTCATTTAACAGTTCAAGGCGGGTCTATTTGGATGTTTTTAAATGTAGCTTATGCTGTGCATTACGATGTGTTTACGTGGTTGCCAATCCAAAATAATAAAAGAGTTGTTACATGAACATACATGATTTTGGTTACATGTGGATAAAGTCTGAGTCTTTCTGTCACTGCAAACCTTCAGTTTCCTCCACACTCACCTTTGCGATTCATTCCTGTATGACATTAGGCAATGTAGTGTTTTGATCTGAGGTCAGTAGTATTCCGTCAAAGACGGTTTGTGTCATTTTTTTATTAAAAGCTACCAATATTAGTTAACTTTTAATTGAGTAATTTTGTTAGTATGGGTCTATATAGGCTAAATATCTATCTTTATAATCTAAATGAGGTAAATAATCCCTTCAATGGTGTTTACAGAAGACAATAAGGAAGATAATATGCATTCCTGCCTAGACTATCTGCACTTACATGAAGAAAGAACTACAAACAAGTTATGGGAAACATTACAGAGTATTTCAAGCTGACAGAGAATGCATAGTGTGTACACAGAAGTGACATGAGCGAAGAGGTGGTAGTTTTTCTTATCACCATTATCATTTTAAAAAATGAATAAATTCAGAAGAGGGTTAGAACAGAATAATATTTTAAATATGACAAAACTACAACAGTAAAGACAGCAGCAGCAGCAGCAGCAGCAACATCCCCAGCAGCCCCCTCAACATCAGCTGCTTCTTGTAAATTATGTCAGCCCACAGTTTTTTATAGCATATGGCCTACAATCTTACAATACAATATGTCATGTGAGTATACATGTGAATGACATATTGGACAATTTGGACCCAAATGTGTCACAGGGGAACCTTCAGTGGTGATTGGGAAGCTAATAATGGGGCAAAATTTGCCCAGGACCTATGTTCAGCCAACAGGTGGCCCCCTCACCCACTAAAAGAGCAAGGATCTTCTGTCTGGTGCAAGCCCTCTCACCAATGCCCTGTCACACACTTTGGGCAGGCATCTTAGGTCTTATAGTGTCAATTGGTAATGCGGATGTTGGCAGATGCTTTAATCTGGATGCGTGGATCCACTGCGGTTGATGATCAGTCAGCACTCCAGTCCTGGTCATTTGGTCATTGAAGATGGGGTTATTCTTATTTCTGCCAATATGGCTGGTAACATGTCTGGCCATTTTCTGCTTGTTTTCAGACAGGCCATCTTTATCTTCGTTCTCTTTTTATTGATCGGTTCATTCTCTACAGAATGCTTTAGTGCCAATCTGTGGCCAACGTCTTGGCCAGCAGTCTGGTCACTTTCAACTTACAGTGCTCAGCATAAATGAGTACACCCCCTTTGAAAAGTAACATTTTAAACAATATCTCAATGAACACAAAAAACATTTCCAAAATGTTGACAAGATAACATTTTATATGACATCTTTTTAACTTATAACATGAAAGTAAGGTTAATAATATAACTTGGAGAACAAAATTTTCTGTTTTACTCAAATAAGGGTGATGCAAAAATGAGTACACCCCACTGAAAGTCTCTGGAGCAAAGCAACATTTTAGACTACATATGTCTAATTTTACAAGAATTCAACCACAAGTGAGTCTAATTATTCATTACACAAGTGTCCAGCAGACAGTTGACTGTAAAAGGGTGTTAAACCCCTTCCCATTTCATGCTGTCAGCAATGGCACCACATGGAAGAGAAATGTCACAAGAAAATAATTTATTTACACCAGAAAAGTGAAGGCTACAAGAATATCAGCAAAGCTTTACTTATCAGTTAGAATACTGTAGCAAATGTGGTACACAAATAAAATAAAGATGGAACTGCAACCATCTCACAGAGACGCCCAGGTTGTTAACACAGTTCCACGGAAGTTAACACCTCGACAGGAGCGTCTTCTGATGAGAAGGGTTGAAGAAAAGCGGCATTCAAGTTCACTGCAGTTATCTAAAAAAGTAGAAAGCCAAACTAGGTTGACTATTTCCCGTGACACAATACGGCGTACATAGCAGAGAAATGGCATGCATGGGTGCCATCCACGAAAGAAGTCTCGCCTAAAGCACAGGCACTAAAAAGCCCGCCTAGAGTTGCCAGGGCCCATGCTGACAAAGATGAAGACTCCTGGGACTCTGTACTCTGGAGTGATGAGACCAAGATAAATGCACACACACCCCCCCCAAAACGAGGCTGGTACGGGCTCCTGGTGACCTGGCCTTGCTTGGTATGAAAGCTGTTGTTTCAGAGTCTGGAAGAGAGTCCTGTTATTACGGAAGCGTAATGGAGCAAGGGTGCCGGCTGAGCAGAGAGATGAAGTTAGCACCGGGCCCCTGTGGGGCGGTCGCTGAGGCAATACTTGCTTTTAGATGAGCTGAGACTGCTGTGGCAGAGTTTAGATGGACGCACGGGCCCTTGTGGGGCGGTCGCTGCTGCGTTACTGGCCTCTAGGGAGTGATGTCTGCTGCTGCAGAACGTAGATGGAGGCAAGGGCCCTTGTGGGGCGATCGCTGCTGCGATGCTGGCCTCTAGGGAGTGATGTCTGCTGCTGCAGAACGTAGATGGAGGCAAGGGCCCTTGTGGGGCGGTCGCTGCTGCGATACTGGCCTCTAGATAAGTGGTCTGGAATGAAGATGTTAGGCCGGAGTTTACGGAGTGAGGGTAGGTCGTTGCTAGATGATCTGGGAGATTAGGGTCCGATGGGCATCTTTGATGAGGGAGCGGTCTGACCGGATGTAGCTTTTGAAGGCCTCTGACGTCCAGCGGCCAAATGCTTGAATCTGAGGCTGGGAGAGACCTTTTTGGGCGGCTGCGGTAGCTGCGCCGATGCGAAAGGAATAGCTAGAGAAATGTTCTGCGGGGATGCCAGATTGGAGCAAGACGTTTTTGAGATGATTTTGGAACCCAAAACGTGAGGCTGGACGACAGGAGTCGTCTGTGAAGAGAGGGTCGGATGGAGATTTTGCCTGTAATCTTCTGAAATTTAAGTAGGCAAGGAGGGTTTGGTTATGCTTGATGGGTGATTGAAGGTTGAATATGTAGATGAAACGGCCTCTTTTGAAATGAGGAGATTGTTTCTGCGTCAAGCACTGCTAAGTCAGAGATGGTGGGGTGGACTGAAGGGTTAAAGCTGGACGTGGTGGTCATTTCAGAGCATCTGAGAAATCCAAAAAAGGCCAGAGTGAACATGGTGTCGAGCGTACGGGCAGTGTGCGTGGAGTGGTAGCCTCCGCGGAGGGTAGAAACGCATTTGGTCAATATTTTCAAAGTAATAGGTTGTCTTGTGTCTGGGTGGGCAGGTTGAGCTCTTTGGATTCCTTTGATGAGCATGGAGGCTTGAGAACTGGCTATAGCTGGGCAGGTTGAGTTGAAAATTAGTTTGTGGAAAAATTTGATTCCGCTAAGGTACCCTTTAATTGAGCTGGCTTGAAGGTTTTTGTTGATATTCAGGAAGGATATGAAAGAGGTGATGGATGTAACCTCAGTTCCCTGATGGAGGGAACGAGACGTTGTGTCGAACCGACAGATGGGGTTCGCCCTTGAGAACCTATCAACTTCGACTAGGCCAATGAAATTGGCGAATGAAATTTCTTCTCCCCGAGGGCCACCCCACGGCGAGGGATCCGCGCTGCCAGCCATCAAACCACCCCCCAGGAGGTCGATGAAGCAGATCGTACCCCTAGTCCCCCTGTTTCGGTCCCTGGGAGCCTTGCTAGGGCTCCCCACACCGTCACGGTGGCTACGGGAAACGATCCGTCTAGGCTACTCGATCCAATTCGCCAGAGCTCCGCCCAGGTTTCGGGGCATCCTCTCAACCTCAGTCAGAGGCAGGGATGCTCCCGTGCTTCGGGCCGAGGTCGCCACCCTTCTGGCGAAGGAAGCAATTGAGCTCGTCCCTCTAGCCAGATAATGTTCTGGTAGCTACGCCGTTGGGGCTGATGCGGAAGGTTTTAAAGGGGGGAGCAGCGAAGGGGCCGATCATGAAGTTTGAGTTGATTTCGCTTTTAATTAGAAGGTTGACCGTTTCGGGTATAGCAAGCACGGACTGAAGGTTGGGGCAGACTAGGCTGACGGAAGGTAAGCTCTCGATACCGGGGTTGAAGCCGTTTGAGAGACCGGACAGAACTTAATCAGAAAAGCGAGTGTCGGGGTGAAGAGACAACTCAGCAGACAAATTTTAAAGATTCACAGGAGTTGCTAAATACTGTTTACAATCTTTATTTACAGATTTAGAAACTGGACACACAATGTGGGCGTGCGCAGAAGCTGCAAACGTGCAGGAAGTGGCACCGCTGTCGTGAGCAAGCGCCGATGTTATGCAAGGTTCGATGCTTGATGCCTGCCGTCGATCAGAATCGGGCAGAGGTGGGTTGGCAGGATATGTTGGGAAGCGTGGGACAGTGGATTTGGTGTGAGGTGAGTCTGGGCGGGGGGGATGGATGAGTGAACTAAAGTGCACGAAGTGGTGCTGTGGGTGACAGATCTGCAGACCGCGCATTACATTTTCCTGCAGCCGAGGAAAACTTGGTTGTGAAGCTCAGTGTCCAGTGCCCCCCAATAGGGACGCTGGTTCCACTGAGCTACGCGGATGCCGCATTTGGCGGAAAATAAACGGTGATACGTGTAGAAATGGGTTCCCCCGTAAGAAAGCGTGAGCTCCACGACTATAGCGAGGTAGCCTGAAAAAGCAACGGTGAATTCGGGAAATGTTAAGGTGCATGAACTGCTATGTGTTGTGTTTTAAAGGGTGAGTGAGAGATCGCCGTAGGTGATTTGCCGATCTGCTGACAGAGGTGAGAGTGGAGATAAAAGAGAGTAGAGGTCTGTGTCCGCACCTGCTAGTATCAGCGATCTGGAGACTAATGTCTTATCAGTACCCCCAGAGATAGTTTTGGTAATGCGATTCTGCAGTTTTTAATCTCAAAACAAACCTTCCACATCTGTGAAACATCTGTTTCCTGCACAATGTTTAAGTCTCCCTCTGTGGGTTGGCCACATGATACATGTGCAAACATCATTGTTTCTACTTCCCTATGCTATGCTCTCTTATATTGTCACGATTGTGAGGGGTAGGAAGAACCCAGATGCAGGCAGCGTAACAGACACAAGGATTTTATTCAAAAACAAAACAAAAGCCCACGATGGGGGAAAAGCAAGAACACAACTAATATAAAAACTTGAAAACAACACTTCCCACAATGGGGCAAAAACAAGAAAACTAAAATAATTATAAAATGAACACGACTAAACTTAAACAATAACACAACTAGGGAATTCAACAGGTAAGTTTATTCAAGACACGATCCAGAACACTGGTAGCACAAATAGCCAACATGCAAACACGCAAAACGAACGAGCACATGACAATAGACATGAGGATATTAAATTGGGGGACAAACAAAGGATAATTAAAAAAAATGGGACAGGTGTCGGGGATGAAACACAGATGGAGAGCTAACGAGGAAACCAGAGGGGCGTGGCTAAAGACGAGACTGGAGAGAGCGCATATTATGTCATGATAACAGTAATATGTCTCTCCCCACACAAAACCGAAGGCCTCGCCATGACTCCGCCACAAGACTAAGAAAAACATGACATGATGAGGCGGAATCATGACAAATGTGGGGAAACACTCTCCATGTTACGCGGCTCATTTAGCCATTTCATCTGCCTCTCAATTGCCTACGGTTTCTGGGTAATTTCCTTGTGCATGACCCTTTCACTACTGCCAGTTCGTATAGCAGCATTACTGCCCGTAGCAAATCTCTTAACAGCTCTGCATGTGATATTGGTTTACTTTCAGATGTCTGAAAATTATTTCTCGCCCAAGTATTGGCAAAATCTGGAACCACACTGTAAGTGTCTTTTTGTGAGCTCGCAAGCTCTTGTTAATTTTTTACATGCAATTATTTCTGCAACATGTGCTAAGTTTTGGTTTTGGCGACATGCCTAGACCCTCTCACCTTTTGTGTCACAATAGCATTTCCACACAGATACACTCCATCAAACGGCTTTGAACATGAGCCATCTATATACAAGTGTTCCCCCCATCCAGGGGCGTATCTTTTAGATTGATCCTGGCTGAAGCGCAGCTTTCAATTTCATTCATTCATAAGGTCATATCTCAGTTATCTATGTAGATAAGCCATACAGCGACGGAATTCGACTGGAAACCTAAGTTGGCTTAGCAGTCAAAGTTTTTTGTGGCTAGAATTGTTGCTTCATAGCCTGACCTCATGTGGGCCGTCATGTGCTGTGTCTTTAGATTGTGCAAAATGACACCCACCTTGTGTGTGTTGTACAAAAACAAAGGATGTGATAAAACACATTTTTCTCAGACATTCTTACCATCTCCGCCGCTGCAGCCACATCATGCCATGAACTATTGGGTACAATTGCCTGGATAAATAAGATACAGGTCAGAACCCCCATTGCAACAACCACAGCCTCCCCACATATAAGTGAAATGGTTTCTTATAGTCTGGGAGCCCCAGTGTGGGAGCGTATGTGATAGCAGTCTTCAATGCTTGGAAATGTTCTTCTGCTTCAGCCTACAAGTGGCCTACAAGTCCACCACTGGGTCTGCTCCCCCTTATCTTCACTCGCTAATGCAGACGTATGTACCCACCAGATCTCTGCGCTCTGCAAACGAACGACGTCTTGTGGTGCCATCCCAAAAGGTAAAAAATCGATCTCACGAACATTCTCCGGATCGGTTCCACTTATGTGGAACGATCTGCAACAAGATCTGCAGATTATGTAGCCATCTTTAAGAATCATCTGAAAACGCATCTCTTCCTTGAACACCTAACCGATCAGTTCTGACTTCCATTTCTCTTCTACTCTTCTTCAAAAAAACAACAACTTCTAACTTAGCTCTGTATACTGTGGTAGGCTTTATGAAACCAGTTTTATTGATTGCACTTATGCTTTTTGTTGTACTTGTGCTGTCCCTATTGCTTCGATTGTTTACCCCATCTGTAAGTCGCTTTGGATAAAAGCGTCTGCCAAATGACTAAATGTAAATGTAAATGTATGTCAGATTCCGTGTTGGCTGAGATCATGAGGTCATATTTGAGGACCCATAGCGTGAATGGCATGTTGGTTATAGTGTCCAGGACACGTTTCAGGAAGACAGCTGGGCCGACAATGAAATTCTGAGCCAGTTTCGTCCAGCGCACCTTTAAGCGTTAATGCAAATAATGGCTGAGCATCTGCATGGACGGGGATGGAAAAGAATGCAGCAAATTAATCCACAACAGTAAAACATTTGTGGTTATGCGGTATAGAATTCAGCACTTTTGGCACAACCATTACAATCAGGGCCAGAGGAATTATTAATGAGCCAACAGATGCCATGAATTACATCCTAGAGTGTGGCAACCGTAATCTCAGTCCCTGTTTCTTAAACCTTTTGTCTCTCTCTCATCCTGCACTTTCTTCCTACAATCTTTGGCCCATCCTACCACAGTAGTTGCACACATCACTTCAACAAGGACCTCCTTGGGGAGGGCCTCTGCGGTACTGGGACCCTCCTCCCTGTTGCCTGTTTAGGTCTCTCACTGACATCTGAGCCACTTGCTGCTGAATGCAGGAGTCCCTATATTTGTCTTAGGCAAGAACGAAGTGACACTACCACATTCAGTTGTAACCCTAACTGTGTCTTGTGCACTGGTGTAAAGTATTGGAATAAATGTAATTAGTTATTGTACTGAAGTACTTACAGCCTTACTTACTGAAACTTGTCCACATGGGTTCTTTATGTGAATGCGGGTGCCTTATCAGGTAGTTGACATTGCTGGTGTTTTATGTGGGAAGAGAACCAAATAAACCAAATGATAAGATAGGGATCTGTTGTATCAACATTTCTTCCGTGATATCCTCGCACAATACCCTCAACAATACTGCGCCAAAATGTTCTCCTGTCAACTGAGTTTATTGACAGGAGCACATTTTTACACGAGTGTGTGAACGCAGTATATCAACAAATTTTGTTAGAATTATCTGGGATTTTTTTACATATGGTATTTATGCTATCATGATTACTGGTTTAATATTAAATCTTGGACCCTCTTGGATATTTTTCAATCTGCGGTCCGGCACTTTCAGACCATAGGCCGGTAATTATCCATACTGTTTATCTCACCAGCTTTATCATTAATAATAGGCACCAACATATATATATAAAATACCATCAGGTAAAATACCATGGACTAAAAACCCAGTAAAACAAATGGCAAGCAAAGGACAAAGTTTTCTACTTGCAAATGTTAAGTGTTCAGCAGATTGTCATGAATCCGCCTAACCATGTCAGGTATTCATTGTTCTTGGTCTTGAGGCGGAATCAGACAGGATCCCTTGTTTTATGTTGGAGAGAGACTATTTTGGCACCTATTGGTTGCCATACTCTCTCTCCGGTCTTGTCATTGTTCCTGCCCTCCTGTTTCCTAGTCAGTGTTAATTAGTTTATCCCCTGCACCTGTCCCCCTCTTGATTTGGTTCCCTTTATATTGACCTCGTGTCTCTTGTCTTGTGCTGGTTCATTGTTTGTGTCAATCCATGGTGAATCCTGTGTCTTGTTTAGTTCAGTTTATTGTAGTTTAAATGTCAAGTGTTAGTCTAGTTTAGTCCTTGTTCCTGTTTCCATGTTTTGTTCTGTTACCCCCTCGTGGGTGTTTGTTTTGTATTTATTATTTATTAAAGTCTGTTAACCCCCTTACCCGCTTTCTTGCGTTTGGGTCCTCTGTCCCTCACCACCCACGTTCATGACACAGATATCTTATCTCTACCACATGCCTTGTTACCTTTTAACATCATAATTGCATCATAAACCTCTTGTGATGAGACAGACACATCTTCATTATTGTCAATATCACCCCCTATAAAAGGGTTACTTTTAACACAATTGATAATGTTTTTGCCACATCTGAGTAATTTCCTCTACCCCACTAACACCATTAATATTAGTTGGCAAAGATGTTTTACAATTATTCATTCTTTTAAATTCTTTCCAGAAATCATTTTCTATTATTCCTTTGCATTTTCTTTGCAAGTGAATCAGCCCTCATTGTATTTTCGTTCCTCTTGATGAAATGTAGGGCATACTTAAAGTTTGCATTTGCCTGTTTCTTATACTCAAATAAGGGGCCATGTGTATGTCTAACTGACTCAATTCACACTTTAAAAGCCCTTCTAGCCTCAGCATGGAACTCTTCAACATATTCATTCCAGCCAGGCTTAGCTTTGTATGTCTTGATCTTGTGCAATGGCCTGCTTGAGGCGAGTAAGGACTCCACAATATCATCATACAAGGAACACAACTCAATGCCATGTTGTGGATTCTTACAGTTTAGGTTCGTACATACAGCTGTGTCTTTTGGCAAATTAATATTACTCAGACGTATATCTGACAGTTCACTGTATACTTTAAGATTCTCCTCCGTCAGGTTAGACCAATCTATTTTATCTACATACATATCATTAATCACAGGCAGAAGAGTAGGTAATCTACATATATTCACAGTTATAGATAAAGGCACATGATCAGTAGTGGCAAATTCATAATGAATCCTCATGGCCTCTATTGAATCATGTGCGTCTGCTGTACAGATGCAGTGATCTAGCCATGAGGTGATATGCCACGCCTCACTAATATAAGTATAACTGTTGGCAGGTAGATGCTCTTTACTGGATAAAATCATCCCATTATCAGAGCAAAAATGCATTAAATGGTGAGCAAATAAAGAGCAATCATTAGAAATATCTGCATTCAGATCACCCACAACAAAAAAACATATAGATGCATGGTCTTGTATAAAAGACGTAATATAAGCTAACCTATTAAGGTATTCATCCTCATTCTGGGGACTCTCATAAGGTGTATAGATATTAAAAATAATGAGTTTTTTTTCATCACTGTTAAACTCAATACCAATAGCCCAGTCAACATCCAGTCTGACCACATTCACTAGTTGGTCAAACTTTTTGTGCCATAGTATGGCTACACCTCCAGATATTCTGCCATGAGCTATTTTAGCACTTAGGTCGGTAGTAGATTCACCTGCTCCATAAAAGTTCTTATGTAAGGAATTCAAACCTTCCAGATCCTGCTTCGGCAAGAACGTCTCTTGAACACACAGAACATCACATGTCTCCAATAGTTTATCCACCATCAAACGGCGTGATTTATCTGCTTCACTGTGTCCAACACGCAAACCTCTGGCATTAAAAGATTTGATATTGATCATTTATTTGAATATATCCCAGCAGCTGCATGGCCACCACTCTCCTGTAGAGCTGCAGGTGTAATAACAGACACTAAACGGTGCTGTGCCAAATCTTCACCCTTTTCTGGTCCTTGAGCCAGGCAACTACGATTAGCTCTCAATTTACGAACCTCAAAAAAACAGCGTACATAGATTCCCGCCGGCCAAAGTTGTGGGTTATACATGTCTGCAAAACAAACTGAACCTGTTGCGAGTTGAGTCAATTTTCCGACATGTCACCGTTTTGCCCAACCTTTCAGTCAGATAAGCACAAAGAGTGTCAGCATCAAGGCATGGGGAAAATCTAGTAGCAAAAACACTCACCAGCTTGGTTTGAACCACTGGAATATTGTGCTCAGTGCCAGTACCAGTTATTCCCATCTTCCTTCGTTGCTCCTGTTTTGAATGTGTCACGGATCTCACAGAGAGACAAGGCAGGAGAACCCAATTGCAGGCAGAGGCAGGGATGAAGGGGTTAACAAGTATTTATTTAACAAAATAACAAAGACTACAAAAAAGGCAAAACAAAACCCACGAGGGGGAAAACAAGACGATAATATATATAAACAAAACAAGAACAAGGACTAACTAAACTATAAAACAAACACTGGGAGCAAACACTTACACTGAACTAAACTACACTTACAAGACACGAGGGAAACAGGAAACAGGAACCAGGAACAAGGCACAAAACTTCCACGAGCACAACAGCACCAAGCACGAAGTAAGACGTACACTTACATACATACAATGAACCAGACAGGACAAAGAACACGAGGATGTTTTAAAGGGGAGCAAATCAAGAGGGAACAGGTGCAAGGATAAACTAATTAACACAAAACTAGGAAACAGGAGGGTAGGAACGATGACGCAGACTAGAGAACCAAAGGATCCTGTATGATTCCACCTCAAGACCAAGAATTACCTAACCAGAAGAGGTGGAATCATGACAGGGACCCCGCCTAAGGAGCAAACCTGATGCTCCTCAAAGGCACAAACAAGATAAGAGAGACTGAGACAAAGACAGGACCCAGAGAGACATGGTTAACAAATAAGGGGGCAAACATGACATGACAACGAGAGGACTCGGGTGTGACCAATAGAAACAACAAACAAGGAGGGGGGGTGGGGGCAAACAAGAGACAAGGAAGTCCAGAAGGGGTAGGGCTGGGTGGGGGAAGTTCCAGCCCTTGGGGGCGCGCCAGGGCGCGGAGCCCCAGGAGGCTTGACAGGGGAAGTCCTGGGGAAAACTGTTCTTGTCCCCGGCAGGACTGCTGGGCTGGACCCCGGCTGGAATGCCGGGCAGGACAAGGGCTGGACGGCCGGCTGGAATGCCGGGCAGGACAAGGGCTGGACGGCGGGCTGAAATGCCGGGCAGGACAAGGGCTGGACGGCCGGCTGGAATGCCGGGCAGACAAGGGCTGGACGGGACGGCTGGAATGCGGATGGGGGACGGGAACCGGGCAGGACGGAACGGCCGGCTGGAAAGCCGGGCAGGACCCCGGCTGGAATGCCGGACGGACACCGGCTGGAAGGCCCGGATGAAGGCCGGACGGAACTGGACACATGACGACGGCTGGGCAGCGCTCTCTGACGGCGGCGGGCAGCGCTCTCTGACGGCGGCTGGGCAGCGCTCTCTGACGGGCTTGGTGCTCTGGACGGGCTTGGTGCCGGTTGCTGGACCGGGCTGGTGCTTGCTGGACCGGGCTTGGTGCCGGTTGCTGGACCGGGCTCCGGTTGCTGGACCGGGCTTGGTGCCGGTGCTGGACCGGTTGGTGCCGGTTGCTGGACCGGGCTTGGTGCCGGTTGCCGGGGCTTGGTGCCGGTTGCTGGGGAGAGTCTGCGGCCGGGCTGGCCGCACGGACCGTCACATCCCCACGGCGCCCCCCCAAAAATATTTGGGGCTTGGGACCCTCCGGACTCGGGACCTCCGGACTCGGACCTCGGACTCTCCTCCGGACTCGGGACCCCCTGGTTCCGAGCTGCCCTCCGTTGCCTCTTCCTCTTCAGCCGAGCCCCTCTGGTGGTCGGCTGAAGAAACGAGGTGAATGGGGTGGGCGGCTCGGGATTGGAGGCTTCCGACGAGGACCCCCAGGATTCCCGTCTCCCCGTTTTGCCACCGAGGTCCGTCGGCGGCGGAGGGGCTACAGGAGGTGAGGAGGAAGACTGTGGAATTCCCCAAGGTGAGAGTACCCACCACACGGTCCTCCGAATGGACCCCAACCCCGGACGGGAGGAGATTGGACAACAGCTGGGAGAGGAGTCTTGGTAACACTCCTCTCGAAGCTGCAGCCGTTCCACTAACTGTGGGACGGCTGATAAACCACTCCTCCCCGTTCAGGAAAAGATGGTGGGGTTGTCCATCCCGGCCATTAGGTAGGCACTCACCAGCACCTCGGGTACAGACGCCCTCCTGGCCTCGACCTCCCGAGCATAGTCCTGCAGAGGCCTATGGCACTGGGCCGGGAACGGACCGCCTCCAGCGTGTGACTGGGGGCAATCGCCTCCCACCACACTGGGTTGGAGGCATGACCAACGGTTGGTGTCGTTGGCTACTGCCTGCTGGGTTCGGTTTAGCTGGTTTTCGGTTTAACTTACATACATACAATGAACCAGACAGGACAAAGAACACGAGGATGTTTTAAAGGGGAGCAAATCAAGAGGGAACAGGTGCAAGGGATAAACTAATTAACACAAACTAGGAAACAGGAGGGTAGGAACGATGACGCAGACTAGAGAAACAAAGGATCCTGTATGATTCCACCTCAAGACCAAGAATTACCTAACCAGAAGAGGTGGAATCATGACAGAATGAGCCTGCACAGTCCCAGCATTGGGCTGCCTTGATATATTCAAAGGCTTATGGTGCTTGCGTACTCCTTTCTTCACAACAGTGCTCCACGCCGTGGTCTTAGGCAAAAGACTTTGAGTCTGACAGCAGATTATTTAGCAGATAGTCTCTTGGAAAGCATTCAAGAATCTGGCATCGATGAAGAAATTTTTTTATTTGTAACCACACACAACGGAGCCAATGTATTTGCAGCTATACGGCAGCTAAAATGTCCTTGGCTCAATTGTTTTGGGCACAATTTGAATGTTGCCAATAACATTTCACTTCAGAAAGAAAAGGCCAGTACAGACCGAGCATTTGGTGTATGCCGGACCATTAACGGGTCTTTCTCGAAGAGTTGGCATCGAAGGCGTAAACTCATGAAAGCGCAAAAGGGGCTCAACATCCCACGTCACTCTCTTGTAACGGTAAATCATTTATTTTTTTTAAAACATTTTCACTTAATTATTTTATTTTAAACAACATTTCTGCTTCTTTCTTTATCTTTTTTGTCATTTTTATAATAAAATTGAAGACTAATAGGCCTATTTTAATTACTAAATTACTTAAATTTTAATCTTAAAAGATAGGTTTTAGTATCTCTTTTAAGAGCTTCAAAAACTGTTTAAAACAATGTTATTTTGACAGATTTTAGTACTGTCCTACGCGATGGGGATCAAAGTTGTAAATGACGGAAAGGATCCTGGAACAGGCTCCAACAATACGACGACTCTTTGCGGATGACAAAAGCCGATGTCCACCTGACATGGCAAGATATTTCAGTCCTGGAATCTGTTAAGAATGGACTGAAGCCTGTAGCAGACTTGACCGATATTTTGTCAGCAGAATCTTATGTTACAGTTTCGTCTGTCACTCCAGTGCTACAACACACATGCGGCGCTTTAATGGGAACCGATGATGACACAGAGCTGAGTAAAAGAATTAAGACTGGCATCTTGGAAGAATTAGACGGCAAATATGACAACAACACAACCCAAAAACTTTTGCGAATCAGTACCGTGCTTGATCCCCGTTTCAGATGTGGCTTTAATGTGAACGAATTGGAGCAAACTAAGAACGAAGTGCTTGACGCCATCACTGAGTGTCATCGAAATACAGATGAGGAAGAACAACAGGCCAACATGAGCGCTCAGGATGTGCCTTTGAAGAAGAAAAAAACAACACTGAGTGATCTCCTTGGAAAGACCAAAAAACCACCCTCGAGTGAGGCGGATAGGGCAGCAGCTGACTTCACGGCTTATTTTATGTAATTGATGGAGAGGAAAACCCTCTGGTGGAAGAATTACGAAAGGCGCTTCCCGCTCATGTCTCTAGTGCCTGCAACAAGCAGTCCGTCGGAAAGAGTTTTCAGTGCAGCAGGTCAAATGGTCACCCCATTCCGTAAAGCTTTAACCCCGGAGAAGGTTAATATGCTTGTTTTCCTGCATTAAATTGTTTCTGTCTTTCTTTTTAGTCGTTTGTTAATGCCAAAATGTTTTAGACATAAAGTATATTTCTTTTTATTTTTGAAATGTAAGCTTTTTTAATATATTGTATCCTGAAAAAAACACTTATGTGTTTTCCTGTCTAGGAACCTGCGTTAAATTGTTTTGTTCTGTTAAAGTCTTTTGTTAAGTTAATGTTTTAGACATTTTGGACTTAATTAAGTTATTGGTTTTATGATGTTTGTGTTCTATTTTGTTTAATGAATTTTTCAAACGCAACTGATGAATCGTTTTTGTTCACACAGTAGCCATTTATTTTTTAAATACAAAATGTGTTTTAATAGTCTCGTCTACTGATAAATGCACTTTGTCTACAATTATAAAAGTTGTTTAAACAAACTCCCCGTCTCATTTTCTTTTTAATCACGTTATTTTTTACACGTTTAGCACGTTTTTTTATTGCTTTTAAAGCAATACATTAATTGTGTTTATTTAAATAGCCTAACACCTCTAGAAAAAAAATCTAGTCACACTATACCCTACATCGCATGATAATGTTATAACACGTATTTTCCATTATTATCTATTATCGGCGATATAGATAACATCGTCGCATCCCCCAGCCCTAATGCGCGGCAGAGAGTGCATGTGTCTGAGTGCGTCGAGATTGCATCGTCTGCAGCCAGACCCTTCTCAAAAATCACACTGTGAAACCAAAATCCATCAACAAAGAATATAAATACTTAGCGTTTCTGCTATTCACCTTCTTTAAGCAATTAACATAAATAAAACTCCTCTTGAAAAACAATTAACCTAGGGGGGACTTGAGAATCTAGAAGTAAAAGTATCTCACTTAAAGTATCTCACCTTTTCCGCGGTCAGATAAGACTTTGAGGATGCAATTCTTTGGACGGTGCTGCGAAAATGGGCGGGAGCGATTCCTCCATCTTTTACATTTCCTGTACTGAGAGGTCACAATGTGATGTTTTGATCTTCTATTGGTCTCACGCATTCTTGTGACACACATTCGCAGGTCAGAGTTCACCAAACTTGAACTTTGCTATGCAGCGAAATATCTTCGAACGGGCTTGCGTTTCCATTTTTATTAAGGCTGCTGTGTTCAGTACTTTACTTTTATTTTAAAGGAAATCATAAGGTTATTAGTTTGTGAATACCCTTTTTAAATATCCTGTTAGTCAATTAATTGTGTTTTTTGTAGTGATTTTTATGTGGTGTTTTTAAAACTTTACGTGAGGGTATATACATAATTACATACATAATAAAATTTTTTTTCTTCTGCCATTCAACGTTAAGGTAAGGCTGTTTTTTCTCAGTCTCAATCTGAATCAAAAACACATCTCCACAATAACACATTCGTCAACTCTTCAGAATAAATACTTGAAATCACAAGATTCTATATGCACCTTCTGATTGGTTATCGCAGAGGTTTTTCCAGACAAACCCCTTTTAGCTAAATCATTTATTTGAAGTACTCTCCTTGAGGATGAAAATATTTAAATAATTAAATGGCACATTTGCATGTTTAACTTCAAGAACACTCTGTTTTGGGGTTTTTATTAGTAGTATTTTAGTAGAATATTCTAGACATTTATTTGCTATTTTCAAATATTTTTTTTCAATGGAAAAAGCTTGTCTGTGCACTGGTAGAGATATACAGTGTACCTCACAAACCCCCTGCAATTACTTAGTGAACCACCAGGGGTTCGCAAATCCCAGTTTGGGAAACCTTGGGTTATTGGAACAAAGAGGCGTCTTGAGGTTATACCATACAATGCTTTGGTACATTCTGCAAGGTTAGATGTATAAAGATTCTGTTTCACATTTTTAAGTAGCATGATTTTTAAAAGTCGAATAAAATCCTTAAACAGCGACACGTTATGAATTGTCCCTTTAATGTTTAACGTAAATAACCAAGACCTTTCAATGTTTCAGATATGGACTACAGCAATATGACTCAGAAAGCAAGAAACGGCACAGATTTCGACAGTGTGTTCACACAGCAGGTTCTGCCTGTATTCTACTCCATCATCTGTGTTTGTGCATTAATACTCAATGGAGTCGCCGCTTGGATCTTCTTCAGAGTTCCAAGCTCCTCAGTCTTGGTGGTTTACCTAAAAAACATGGTGGTGGCTGACATTCTGATGCTCTTCACATACCCCTGGCGTGTGGTGAGTGAACTGGGTTACGGTGGCTTGCAGTTAAAACTCATAGTTTGCCGCTACATTGCTGTACTTTTCTACTTAGGCATGTACACTGGAATCGTATTTATGAGCCTGATCAGCTTGGAACGTTACTTCAAAATCGTCCGCACCACATCAAGCATGTTGTCCCTTCTACAGCGTGTCACGGTGGGAAAAGCTCTGGCGCTCTTGGCATGGATTGTTATGATCATCTGTATGTTGCCAAACTCCATATTAACCAACCAGCCCATTCCTGAGGATTATTCCTGCATGGCCCTAAAAAGTACACTGGGTCGACACTGGCATGAAATTTCTGTCCACTTTAATGTCGGAGTCTTCTGGGTGGCTTTCCTGTTGATCATGTTTTGCTACACCTCTATAGCATGCCATGTGTACCGTTCCTACAGAAGGGTGCAACAGGACAGCAGCAAGGCAGGACGACGGTCAAATCGAAGCATCTTCAGCTTGCTGGCCGTCTTTGTATTGTGCTTTACCATATCACATTTGCCGTGTGCCCTACACACTCAGCCAAAGGCCCGGGGCTGGTTTTAGCATGCACAACCGTTTTATCTCTTCCAGATGAAAGAGGCAACACTCTTCCTGTCTGCCTTTAATGTTTGTCTGGATCCCGTCATTTACTTCTTTATGTGCAGAACATTCAGAGAGTCACTTTTGCAAAAGATGCCTGCTGTAAATGGTGAAAACAGAAGGCCTTCTATCGGCACCGGACTGAGCATCAGTAATCTGTAAATAGAAAGCAATAGAAGGCAATGAGAAACGCCGCAAATTTAGTTTGAAAACCACACATGGTTTTCACACTTGCGAAATGATTGGCAAGAAAGGGGGAACATTTTAAATGAAATGTCACACATGAACGTGGTGTGCAAAACCATAAAGATGGAAAAAAAATGTTCTGCAGAATTAGATTGTGCTGATACATCTCATCTAGGTTTCTGAGTAAGCACACACTTGTTTTATATGGTTTATATGTCATTAAAATATAATTGTCTGTTTATAAATGTTTGATCATTTTTACCATGATTTACAGTAGATGCTTACAAAAAATCATACATTAATATATATTTATTTTTTGAATATTAAGAACAACAAAAATGTGATAATATATCAAACAACTCTATTTCAGGGGTTTAATTAAAAACCCATTTACTTTGCCAATATCCTTCAAACCACAGTGTTTAACCCATTTGTCAGCAGGGAACTTTAGTAGAATCACATATTCATTTATGTATTTTTTAATAACTACAGCTCAGAGTTTATAGTGTCATTTTAAACAAAACATTATTAGTTAAACTGAGGGACCATGATTTGTTACACCAAATGTTTTGTCAAAAAAAAAGCAGAGAGTGTATTTGTATTCTCATTGTTTGTTTCAAGGCATTATTTTTAGTAGTAGTCTGTAATATTACAATGTGATATAACAATGACAGTCAAGATTTGCACATAATATAAAATTACTGGGATGGATTTAAACTCTGTCGTCTTATGAATGCTTTGTTTGCTAACATAAATGACATAATATCATGATCCCATCTTAAACTCAAGGTTAACTCTCACTTTTGTGGCTTATGTGAGATGGGTTCTCTATCTAGAAATAGTGGTGAGCTATTAAGTTTTTAATGTTATTTTTATGTCTATGTAGTGTTTTAATATGCTTTAAGACAAACCGTGTGCACATGTATACTTTTAAACCATTGCTGAGTATTTTCTCCATAAAACAGTTTACCAAAGACAGTTTAAAAAATGAGGTTTGAAACTGCCCCACTAATTATGTCATAAACCTGCCACCAATCACATCAACTCATGTGACTTTCTGAGGATCAGCAGCTTGAGGCATAAATATGCAAAGATGGCGCATAGATTCGGGCAAAAATTATCGCTGCATTGCTGTGTCAGCTCCTAGTCTCTTTTTTTTTACAGCACCCAGTTTCACTTTCAGTTTTAGCAGCATCTGGAACTACCAAGTGCGATTGAGTTGAGGCAGAGCTAATATGCATATTCATGTATAAAATACAGGGATAAACTAAAAACTGTCAATGACTTGCTGACGTGCACGAAAACCAGCCGTAGCTATTGAGCATTTCTTGGATGGCCATCGTGTGGTCCCATGGACCGGGATCAAGGTACCATCGATAATGTTTCAGTATTCACGAGTACAAACATGATTTTGCCAGAGTACGGCACAGCAAACAGATAGCATGGTGCATTAGGATCATTATGTTCAGCTTCTGTATTATTTCCAGCTAAAACACCAGTCGGCATTAGGGACATTTGACAAACACAATTTTTGTCTGTCTACACAACGGAGCTGTTAGCATCACGCCCACCCATGAAATTGATAATGATGATCTTTCTGCACTATATCCTCTAATATCCATATTTAGCGTCAAAAGCACTTCGTTTAACCCTTTCCACAAAGCATGAAAAATGTTGTTGTAATGACATAAAATTACTCAACTGGCAGCATGTTTGAGGGGTCTCCATCAATGGACCAAGCCCCGAAGAATTCAGTTACATAAGAGCATTGGAGCTTTTTTTCTCAAAACCCAGGAAAATTACTTGAACAACACCAGGGTGCCAAATTTGTAAAAAAAGTATAATGTATAATAAGTCATTCTAGTATTAGTTTATAACACATGTATATGCAATTAATATATGGTAATAAATTAATTAGTTCAACGTTTAAACACTTTTTTGCTTCATTTTTTGATGGCTCTATTTGCGAATTCCCATTTCACCGTTTGTTGTGCCATATTATCCCCATTTATATCTATGGAGCCAATGATTTAATTACTAGTATAGCTATGTATTCTTTATAGATTGAGTCACATAATTTTGCTCTTAAAACGCACCCGATTGCAGCATTTACCTTTAAAATATGCAAATTGCCCCCGGACCCCAGGAAACTGGGATGATCCCCCATAGTCTCCCTAAATTCCCAGGGCTGCGTTTCCCAAAAGCATCGAAAGGCTAAGTCGATTTTCATTCATGCATTTGGCAGACGTTTTTATCCAAAGCGACTAACACTGCATTGTATTATACATTTGTTTCTATCTATGAACCACTGTGCCACACACTGTAAAAAAAAAACACAGAAAAAAACGAGCAAATGCATGGCAGCACAGGGTGCCAAACGTTTGCCATTAATGAAAATAACGGTAAAACCCCATGAACTGAAGTAACATGTTTACACAGCAACATGAAAAAAGAACATTGACCATACAGTACTATAAAATGTTTAAAACGTAATCTGAAATAACATATTTTGTCTGTATAATTGCAAATACATGCATAGACTATTAAATGTAATGGCATTATTTGACTGTAAGTTCACGTAACATGTTTAAAACCCTTATTTAATAAAACATGTTTTAACTGTAAATGTAAAAACATGGTGTAGCAGTTGTTTTTAACTAAACATGATTTGAATGTAGATATAAATGACATGTTGATACCATTACTTCATAAAACATGTTTTGACTGTAAACTGAAATCATGTTTTAATCATTATTTAACAGAGTTTGACTGTAAATTGAAATACATGTGTTGACCGTTATTTAAAATAACATGTGTTGACCGTGTGTTGACCGTTATTTAAAATAACATGTGTTGACCGTTATTTAAATACCGTTATTTAAATAACATGTGTTGACCGTTATTTAAAATAACATGTGTTGACCGTTATTTAAAATGTGTTGACCGTTATTTAAAATAACATGTGTTGACCGTTATTTAAAATAACATGTGTGACCGTGTTTTATTAAAATAACATGTGTTGACCGTTATTTAAAATAACATGTGTTGACCGTTAAAAATAACATGTGTTGACCCCATTATTTGAAAAAATTAACTGTGATGGACCATAATTTTGAAAGGCATGTACAGCATTTTGATTTTGATTATGGCTTACAGATAATTTTATATGTAGTTCATGAAATGTATGTTATATGTCATACAAAAAGTCATTAGAGAAAATCATTTGTATTTGTCCCTCTTTATTTTCTTCTGTTACAGTAGTTTCCATTGTAAATAACAATAATATTAAAAACTTTAAACAGTGCTACAGTACCATCATCTAAACATTGCTTATATGCTTAAAATACAACATTGACATTCAAATTAATTTCATCATTGCATCTTCCACAAACTACACTTCGAACAGAACAATGGTCTCCAATTCAATCTCCATGCTGATGCCTTTAAAAAATAAGAGAGAAAATGGTTATATATCATACATCACATATCTATATTTTATTATCATGTCTGATCATGTTACTTTTTTAGATGTTCTTGCGTTTCTTACATAAAAAAATTATAGTTTTTTACTAAAAATATTTGTTCATTAAATATGTAATGCACTTACAAATTTTATGATGGTCCACGACACCTTACTTCTTCAGACAGTTTAGTGATGTGACCTCACCCACGGACAAGGCCAAGGGTGCACTGCAACAGCAGAAAGAACGTAAATACAGTAACTCTTGTTGATTACAATTTTATATTTAATATTACATGCCAGCATATTTACCCAGTATGAATACCTCACAATGTCGCAGGAAATTTCCCCTTTTGCTTTCTATGGTAGACATTTTTTGGTGTGCGTTTCTGCACTGTTTTGACCTTTCTTGTTAAGTCCCGCCTTCACGCACGCCCTCGGCCCAACGGCATCAGCCAAGAGACAAAGCAGCAGCCTGTTAACTGCAGGTGGCACATCATGGCTCCAAAATCAAGGAAAAAATCCCTGTGTTTTTGTTTTGGTCGGGAAACGTGCTCATTGACATGGCAAATAAGCTAAAACACGGAGCGGAGTTGGGTTCGCTGGATTAATTACAGGCGTCAGTTTGTTTTCAAAAATCGTAAGTGACTTTGTTAAGTAGCTTTGTGTGTAAACGTGTCCGTTTAGACAACATATTCTGCTGTATGAATGCAATATATAACAGAATGACAACAAAACAATCACGGACCTCGATGTCGAGTGGTGAATGGTAAGTGTTTAAAAAAATCTGTTAACGTGTCATCCAACGTAATTTAAAAGTTAATTGGCAACAGGTGAATACAATTACAGTGGCTAATCACATACGTTTTTAAATCTTATTCTTAATGTTTGATGCAAGTTGCATTAAAAAGTACTAGGTTTCAGAATTGTGTTGTTGTTGTTTTAGAAGGTTGCTTGCCTTTCACAATCATTTAAGAACACTCATATGCATGGAGACAACGGATTTCATCTTATGAGGTGTGTTACCTTTAACTATGGATGATGATGTATTCGTGCAAATTTTGTGATGCTTCTCAGTTAAGGGATAGGGGGGGCATCAAATGACATGAAGCAAATGCTCAATTTCCATGTTGCTTCCCAGAATGCAAATGTAAATTCTCAAAATACAATGCTCTCAAAGCTCATGTTTATCGCCATCACAAAATACCACATACTCATTTTGATGATTCGACGGGCACGTTTGTTTGCAACAATACAGACTGTCAACAACAATTTACAGACATGAACAATGTCCTTTCTCATCTCAGGTCACATTTATCCAAGGGAGAGGTGGTGTGTTGTCCTTTTGAAAAATGTGACAAAAAATTCAGTTTAAGATCAAGTTTCACTGCCCATGTTTCACGAAAGCACAGGACTTCTACATTTGCACAGTTACGGATTATGGATACTTTATCTGAGCAACCTTCTTCAGCATTTTTTGATGTTACTGAGGATGAGGTTGATGAAAGTGAATTCACAGACTCACTGACGAAATGTAACGCAAAGTCATTGTACATGAAAAATCTCTGCCTGTTTTATATGCAGCTGCAAGCCAAATACCTGGTGCCATCATCAACCATTCAGATGATTGTGGAGGAATTCAGTGGATTAAATTATATCTGTATCAGTACACACAGAAGATGTTCAGGGAAATACTCAAGTCAAAAACGGCCCTCTCACAATGTGATATTGAATCTGTGGTGCAGACTTTGCAAGGCCAAGATTTACATTCAGTTTGTAATTCATTTCTTTCCACAGAATACCAAAGAAGACAGTATTATCAGACATTTTTTTCGTACGTGCATCCACAAAGTATGTATCTTGGTCGTGATGAGAACCGAAACCAACGTTATGCACAGTATATTCCATTGAAGAACACTTTAAAAACCATGTTAATAGACCCAGTGGTGTGGGAGCAGTGTGCCAAACATCAGCATGTACACTCTTCTGTGTTCTCTGACATCTGTGATGGCTCTGTATTCAAATCCAATGACTTGTTTAAGCAGCCTGAGATTACAATCCAATTTATCTTGTACCAGGATGCCTTTGAGATTGTGAATCCCCTTGGGTCAGCTAAAAAAAGACACAAATGATTGGAGTGTATTTTACACTTGGCAACTTTGAGCCATTTTACAGATCGTGCATTGATAACATTCAGTTATCACTTTTGTGTCATGAGAGAGACTTTAACTATTTTGGTCAAACCAAGATTTTTGCTAAGTTGTTGGCAGATGTCAAAGAACTTGAAGAGCATGGATTTGTGACATCTTCAGGTGACATAGTACGTGCAACAATAGTGGCTATTATCGGTGATAATTTGGGGTCCCACTGCATCGGTGGTTACTCACAGAACTTCAGTACTGCCAAGCATTGCTGTAGGTATTGCTTGGTATCTCGCAGTGAACTTCAGAATGTGTGTAGACTTTCCCAATCGCACAGTTGAGTCCTATAAGGGCGGCAGTGGAAACTCTAAGGACGACCGAAGAAAATGTTGTAAATGGGTTGAAGTTTGACTCCATTTTCAACTCTCTCAAATATTTTCATGTTGCTCAGCCTGGCCTTCCCCCATGCCTTGGCCACGACTTGTTTGAAGGCGTTGTAGCTATTGATCTTGCCATTTTCTTGGAATACTTTGTAAAAAGGAAGTGGTTTTCATATACACAGCTGAACAGGAGACTTGCACAATTCAAATATCTGGATTCTGATGCTGGTTCTGCCCCCTCTCAGATATGTGAAAAAGGCAGAAAGTTAGGTGGTCAAGCAGCTGATAACTGGTGTCTCCTCAGATTTCTTCCTGTCATAATTGGAGACAGAGTAGAGTCACAAGACCCTGTATGGCAACTGACTGTTAAGTTGAAAGAACTGGTTGAGCTAGTGTGTGCTCCCAAGATTACCACTGCACAGATTGCATATCTCAATGTCTTAATACCAGAATATCTGGAAACAAGAAAGGAGCTGTTTCCTGGTGAAAATTTGAAACCAAAACATCATTACATGCTTCACTATACGTCACTCATTTTAAGTCTTGGACCTTTAATTCGTTTATGGTCATTGAGATTTGAAAGCAAACATTCCTACTTCAAAAAAGTGTGAGAAGAACACAGAACTTCAAAAATGTATGCAAGACATTGTCACACAACCATCAACTTCTTCAAGCATATCTTCACTCACAGTCATTTTTTTCACCAAAGCTTAAAAGTGTTGACTTGGCCACATACTCTCCTCATTTGTACAGTGATGCTGTGTGCAAAGCTGTTGAGACAAGCTTGCTTAATGAACCAGACTTTGTTTCAACACGGGTAGAATACAAGGGTACCCTGTACAGGAAAGGAAACTTAATTTGCCTTAAATGTGAAGAGGAGTATTCTATTTTACAGTTTGGACAGATTGAGCTGATTTTTGTGAAAGATGATGAGATGACTTTCCTTGTGACTCCCCGCCCCTCAGTGTATTTGCATGATTATGGACTTATGGATTTTTTTGCCTGCGACAAAGGAATTAATTTGTGTAAATGCTGAGGAATGTCTGGATTATTATCCCTTAAATGAGTACAGTTTTATGGGACTGAAGGTCATCACTCTGAAACACAGCGTTGTTCATCTGTAAAAAGGATAAACTGTCCTCTCCCAACAGAAATGGATGCATTGTTGAC
The DNA here is from genome assembly GCA_006030095.1 of Triplophysa siluroides. NCBI lineage: Eukaryota > Metazoa > Chordata > Actinopteri > Cypriniformes > Nemacheilidae > Triplophysa > Triplophysa siluroides. The sequence goes on from VCII01000090.1 coordinate 577,120, forward strand.
TTTTATTGAGAATGTGTTCCCAAACCCTATAACTTCAAAGCTAGCCATAGAGGGTTTGAACAGCCTAGGTGTGGAGACCATAGATGACCTACAGTTTTTGAAAGATGATGATCTAGGTGGCTTTCTGAGACCGATTGAAGCAAGAAAACTAATAGCCCAAATCTCAAGTAAGTTTTCAAATCAATGGTTGTTTTTACATATACAGTAGTCAACATTTGAAGCGGATCAAAAAGTTCATTAAGTTCACAAGAACAGGTATTGGTTTTAAGACAACTATTATGAAAGGTTTGATCCACTTTAAATGTTGACTTGTGTACATGCATACAATTAGATGAACTGGAAAAACAACACCCCAGTCTCTTTCATTCTGTACTTTGTTAGCTGTACTCTTACTTGTATTACATGTAATGTCAATGTGTTTCTTGTTTCTGCAGTATGGTTTTTAATGCAGTTTTTGTTTATGCCATGTAGATATTGCTTCCACTCTGCAAAACACTGCCAATGATTTGTCTGCTGAATACACTTCTGATGCATCAGGTTCACCTGCTCCTGGATGCTCAATTTCACAATCCAGCTCTTCGAGTGGAAGACGTGAGTAAAACGCTGATACAACATTAAACAATCCACAAACATTTTGAAAGCAAAACATGTAATTTGTCAATTCTTGTAATTCATATACAGAGAATTTGCAATGTGAGCATGCCCAGCCTTAGCACGCCTGGCAAACAAATTGTGCCACACGTGCAGTTCACAGAGCGATATATGTATATGTACAAACCCGATTCCAAAAAAGTTGGGACACTCTAGAAATTGTGAGTAAAAAAGGAATGGAATAATTTACAAATCTCATAAACTTATATTTTATTCACAATAGAATATAGATAACATATCAAATGTTGAAAGTGAGACATTTTGAAATGTCATGCCAAATATTGGCTCATTTTGGATTTCATGAGAGCTACACATTCCACAAAAGTTGGGACAGGTAGCAATAAGAGGCCGGAAAAGTTAAATGTTTATATGTAGAAAGTTAAATGTACATTCTTTTCCGGCCTCTTATTGCTACCTGTCCCAACTTTTTTGGAATCGGGTTTGTATATGTATATGTGTATATGTATACAAATCTGCAGATTTATTGTACACTAGTCAACATTTGAAGAGTTTTGGGTATTGGTTTTAAGACAACTATTATGAAAGGTTTTGATCCCCTTAAAATTTTGACTAGTGTAGTTGATGGTACAAATCAAACTGTGATGGCACGGGGCCTCAAAACATTGATTTTGGAAATGACATACATTGTGATCCGTACATGTGCCACTGTGGTGATTACCTGGTGCATGAATGGCCAAACCGTCTCCAGTTGAGTCAGCAGCTTATGCCAGCGGAGTGTGAAGACTGTTGTGCATTGTTCAGAGCAACTACAGGGCCACAGTGCAGCAAATCACCAGCAACACGTTAAATGTGCCCATTTCATGCTAGTGATTTGTTGCACTGTGGTCCTGCGGTCCCTGTGAAAAATGCACAACAGTCTCCCCTCTGACAATAATGCACTGCGGACATAAAACAAGTCTGTGCACCACTTTAAATGCATACTCTATATAGTGGCACATGAACAACCCACAAAGCCCCATGCCATCTCTGTTTGTCCGTTATTAAACTTCAATAAATCTGCAGCTTGGGAATAGGCAATTTTGCCAAAAAATTACAGCTGCATGAAAAGTGTTCATCCTGTAACCTGTGGACATTGGTTTATCTTCTAGGTGACAGTAGCTGTGAAACTTCGTTTTATGACCATGACTGGCATTATAGTTTTGATGTTTCCATGGCAAAAAATGCCAGCAAGTTTTATGGAAAAGTTGCAAAATGGCGAAAGGCCAAGTTGCTCTGAGAGAAGACAGTTGGTCCGCATTGTTGCTTCTGAGATCCTGGAAGTCAGCAAATGTCCAGCAAAAAAACATGTATCAGAAATAGCCCGACAAATGGTGATTGCATACCCAAAGTCTTTCAGAGATGAGATTAATTCCCAGGTTGTAGGAAGTGGATATGATTCTCTCCTCAAACAACTGGTGTGTAGAATTGACAATTTTAAAAGAGCAAAAGCTATTAGTACACCACTTTGTGGTACTCTAGAAGTATCAACAAAGAAACGAAATTGTTATATGGTTGTATAAATTCTGATCCACAACTGCTAGTTGGAGAAACATCCGAATTGCAGCAGGAAAAGAAGAGAAGTTACTAGTAATGTTTCAAAATAATGAAAGTGATGTAAAGACAATCTATGGCTTAATGACTTCTACTTACACCTCTCAAAGAAACAACATCCAATCTGGAAAGGAAACCAAAGATTTACTTGATGAGTGGCCATATCTTTTTCAGCCAGCAGGAATGAAAGCACACTTTAAAGAGCTCACTGGCATTGACATAAACAACAGCTTTGAAGAATCTGCTTCCAGTAAGTTCAGAAGAATATTGGAGTACTTTCAATTTCAGTGCACAGAAAGAGCAAGCAGAGCAGGGAGAATCCTCACAAAGTATAGAGCTGGAGGGGATCATGTTTGTGGGGCAGTGATGTTGCTGCTAACCCATTTCAAAAATGACCAAGACCACTTTCTTGTGATGGTAGAAGACACCTCTGTTCCAAGTGATATATGCTCAGAACAGCTTCCAGCAACACCATGTATAGTAGTGTGTGGTGGGTATTATTTACTATGATCTTGCAACACAATAATTCCTGGTTTCGGGTGACCAGAACTCACATTCTGTTAAATATTATGTCTTACTGATTTTGTGTTTGTTCAAAGGAGAGAACCCACTGACAGCCAGTGTGTACATGGTAGCAGTAGACCAGATGATTGTAAATGACCATCTCTTGAGTTTTACAGAAGCCCTGTATCTGATGTTCTCTCTTTACTATATATTGAACATCAGTTACCCTGTAGAACTGGGAGCCACACTAGAATTCTTGCAAAGGTAATTCATAGACTGCATTCCTTTGGTTAAGAAGCATACAACAATTATTTAAGGATATTGTTTGTGTTGTGTTTTAAAGGTGCATCTTTAGGATAAATCCTCATAAAGGTACCAAGGTGGAAAAGAGAGAGAAAAAGAGAGCGTACTCTGTCAACCCCAGAGTATTGAGTCTGACGTCAAAAATTGCTGCATTTGACTGGGGAGAGTAACAGGTATAGAAGCTCTGTTGTCTGTTGTGCACCAAAGGACAATCATTTTTATAATTAACTCCAATAAATGTGATGTAATTGTCTGTGGCCAAAACTGAGAGTATTTGGTTAAGGCTTGTTGCTGTTTCTGCTCTTCTTTTGGTTTGGGTTTTAATTATAACTGTTTGTGTCCCCACAGATGTGGTCTTTCAGAAGATTGACATTTCGCTGAAGAACAGGACAGACCGACTTTTTGTAAATCAGTGCAGCGCTTTGTTCATTTTTATTACCTTGTGATGTGATAACTTCAAAATTATCAGAGTCCAGGCCCAGTGTTTTTGTTTATTTTAAATTGAACACATTTGTGTTCTGAAACATGCTTTATCCATTTTCCCCATGTGACATGTCAGAATTATCAGAATCCAGGTCGACTTTTTTTTAATTGAACAAATTTGTGTTCTAAAACATGACTTTTGCTGGGAAGTGTTTTTCCATTGTTTGATCTTGAAGGTTTGCTATATAATAAAAAGCTGAAGTTGTTTACAGCAATACTCTGGCTACCATAATTTATTTTACATATAACATTTGACAAAAATTTGTGTTTCAAGAGTATTTTTAATTTGTTTTTTATCATTACTTCTGTCACACAGTATACAAAGATGTCCCTGTACATTTGGTTTAAATGGGGGTGCACGCCGAAGAAGTTTGAGAACCACTGGCTTATAGATTTGGCTTTTTTGTGATTAAAAAAGCCATTTATTTGCAATGAAAATTTAGGAAATGTTTGAAAAGTGGAAATAAAGTGCTTTATTAAGAGAAGAGTGTTTATTAAAAATAAAGTATTTATTGGGTAGGCTTAGGGGTCAGTGTAGAAGGGCTTTTATTCTCACAACAATGTAGCATCCATTTCAAATTTTTAATAAATATAATTATTTTCACTCTGATAATTATTGGATCCTGTTAATCTACACAAATGCTAAGGTGCAACTATCTGCCAATATAGATAGCATCTAATTAGTATTTACACTTACTGCAAATTTGATAATTATATTTATTAAATGAAAATTATTTACACCTAATGCTGATATTGTCACTTAGTGAAAATAAATATATCTATTTTTCTTAGTGTAAATAGCATCTACAGCTGGTTATTTCAGATTTTGATATGGAAATCATGACAATTAGCTTACCTTAACAATAAATGGTTTTCCAGAAGTGGTGTAACAAGTGGGTTGGACAGGAGTGTGTGTTTGGATGAGGATACCAATAAGTGAAACGCATACTCAAAATATGACCTCTTTAACCCCGGAGCAGTGTGGGGAACAATTAGGGTAAGGTGCCTTGCTCAAGGGCACCACAGTCGCAACACGCCAGCCGTGAGACTCGAACCGGCAACTCTTGGGTTACAAGCACGACTCTCTAACCACTAAGCTACAACTGCCCCCATAGTAATAAAATGCTCTAACAGCCACAAGAGAAAACTGATGCCTTTCGCCACTAACCACAGCGGCAAAAAATAAAAAAATATGATTTATAAACAACACAGTCCAGCGCCAGATCGCCTCTTTAACAAACGAACGGTAGGCCTATGTATGACATGTATAAAAACAATAGTAGGCTAAACACTGACTATAAATCAAGGAAAACAACATAGTACATTGTGTCGGATCACCAATGAAGTTTAGAAAAGATGCGCAACTTAATCTAATGTCTTCAGTGGCACAGGCACTGTGGGAAGCCTCGATTATTTGATGCTTGTTTCAAAGTCCTTGGTTCGAATCTGTATTTTATACCTTTTGGTATCACAAATCACATCGAAAAGGCATTTATTTTCAACAAAAATGAAGTAGAAAATAAAGTGTCTAATGAGTGTTTAATAAAACACTTTATACTGTATCCTGTTAATGTACACAATTACCGAGATGCGAACAGAATCTGCCAAAATATAGAATATAGCATCTAATTACTATTTACACTTATTGCAAACTATCGCAACATTTACATGATGTAAATAAAATATATATTTGTTTTTAGTGTAAATCACAACTGTTGCTTTTTGCACTTAGTGCATAGTCTGCCTAATTCAACTGGAAAAATGTAGGCTATATTTGGTGTAATGTATGCATTTTTAGTGGAATTTCACGGTTCTGATGAAATGTGATATGACTGTGAAATTCTACTGGTTTTCTCTGTAAAACTAAACATTTTTCAACTCTGACCAAAAAATATACTTTTTTAAGGACATGTCAGGATAACAATAGACAACAATTACTGTTATTTAAAGAAAAAGTCATTTTTTGCAGTAACAAATTTAAATAGTTAAAAAACAGGGAAAATGTACATTAGATGTCAAAGTTAGCATTTTTATGGAATTTCACAGTTCTGATCAACAGGGCCGCATTAAGAGCTCACTGGGCCCCGGGGCTATGAGTTACTGCAGGGCCCCCCCACCACTTAGGTCATACAGAGAAAGAGAAAAAAAACCTGCTTTTTTCTAAAACACTGCTGAAGTTGTTTTACATAAATATAATCTAGAATCATTCAGAATAACTGTTGCCAATTCCTTTACAATATACAATTAAGAAAATAGCTTACCTTAAAAAAAATGTTTCCTGCTTTTGCGGAAAGAGAAGTCCTTGATAATGTCACTGAAGTCAAGGGATCGGAGAATGTCATTTTCAGGGACATCAAAGTAAGATGGTTCAGTCTCCTTGTAATGGATGAACGAAGACGGTTTTTGACCAAAGACAGTTTGGAAAAAGACGCTCTCCACTGGCGTTAGTCACAGGCAAAGTCAAAGAAATACGAAGAGCTATGTCCATATTAGGGAACACAGACTGCAGGTTTTTCTTCCTCAGTAGCTGGAGCAAGGCTATGGCACTTTTGTTTTTTTCATTTTTGTAAGTCCTTGAATTGAGCAATTCATCAGGGAAATCGTCTTGCAAATTCGTGTCGTATTTCTTCTGAAGAGACATAGCATTAAAATGTAGTTCCTCTGAGGTGATTGTATGCATGTTGCTCAGAAATCCAAAACTTTGCTCCAGATCTTTAGGATTTGTAGCGCGATCAAAGCTCACTCACAAGTTTGTCAATTACGATATTAAACACAAACTTGAAACTTCTGTCTTCCTGACATTGTACTCAGGGAATCTGCCACAGATGACTCATCTGGTTGCTTTTTACGTCGTCTCTCCCTTTGATTGTCACTTTTGTATGTCTGAGAAACACATGACGACATGTTTTTGGCTGTTAACTCAAACCTCTCAAACTGATCACGGAGATCTGCAATAAAATCTCTCAATGAACCCACCAGAGCAGCAGCATTAGACAGGTCAAGGGCAACCATTTGAAGTTGTGCACTTGTTTTTTGAACACGCTGCAGCACTGTGTTCCACACACTGCACAGAATGGCAACTTCAAGCTTCTCCATCTGCCTAGAGAGAGATGTGGCCTCATTGCGAGTGGTGAGGTTTTGATGATCATCTTCTGCTATTGTTTGAAGGGACTGGAATGTTATCATAATTTAGACAAAGGGTGCTGGTTGCTTGTGCATGCGCACTCCACCTTGTGTTTGACAAGGTTTTCAGAGTTTGAACACGGCCCTTCTCATTTTCTGCTAGGTTGGACGTAACAATCTGCCACCTCCAGGTGGATTTTGAGCAGAAGTTAAAAAGAGACTGTACAAATGAGAAAAACTCTCAGTCTCAAGACAACAGTTCACAGCATTTACTCCCAACTAGGTTCAAAGTATGTGCCGCACAGGGAACCCATTCAGCTAACGGGTTGACTCACGTATGCGAGATTGCACACCTTTATATGCACCAGACATATTACTGGCGTTGTCAAAGCACTGTCCACGGCAGTTCTCTATGTTTATGTTCATCTCCGTCAGAACTGCTAATTGATAAGTGCTTTATGGGTAAATTATGAAAAAAAGAGTATACATATCGGACAATAAAAGTGAGTGGTCTGAAATGTGAAATGTCTGGGGTGGAGTCAACGATATCGAAAAATAGGCCATCCTGATTTATCCAGGATCAGAGAGCAGCTTGTCACCCATCAAATCAATTAACACACAGAAGAAAGATTGAAGGAGTGTCTGCAAAATCGTGCAATATGCTCTGAAATGGATCAAATTGACTGATTAGTCAAGGCAACCCAAGTAGTTTCCCATTCTGGGTGATCCAAATTGTTGGTTGTCTCCTCTGAAAGCCTCGCTCAGATATAATTGAATAAACAGCAACTACTCTTTTAAGAACCTCTGACCAGTATTGGCTCTCTGTTTCATACTGTCGTTTCAATTCATTGTCAATTTTACCCTGCTCTGCAGTTCTTGAAATCCCACACAAGCATGCATTTGCGATGTGACTCAGATCCCTCGTGCTCGACAATCCGTTCATTGCATGCTTCCATCATTAAAGCCATCAGCGCATCAAAATTTTGAATGGGCGTTCTTGTCATTACACCAAACAGCCGGCAAACAAAAACAATACACGGCTCCCTTAGATGGGGAATAGAGCAGCCAATCTCGTCTGACATTTTCACCATTCACTAGTCTGCGATTAAAAAGAGTTTTTGAAAATCTTCTCTTTTTGATTTATGTTGTTCTGACGCAGAGAGAAATTAGCAGTCATATTTTGACAAAACTGTGGTCCTCTATCAGCCCAGTACTCCCGAACCTCATCGTTGATCTCACCCCAAGTTCCAGGATCAGTGCTTGTGTACGCTGGGATATCAACAGCGTGCAGTAGGAGAGGAAGTTGATGCAAGGCCGCTGATCTCAGGTTGATCTGCAGAAGGCTGTCTCAGTTCATTATTATTGCATCAACTTCAACGAAACGTTATCTCCTTGCTCAGTCTCATTATCTCCAGCAGCAGATGTCGATGTTTCATGTTTTGGTGATCTGGTTAGGATAAGCATGAAACACATTTTTACACATGCTGTTAGATTAACACTAACCTGTCAACATGTCTTCTGCTAATAGCGATATATAGGGGTGGGCGATGAGGAAATGTTAGCCTATATCATCATACGGAGTATTTTATCGAACAATATACTTCACAGTCAAGTTATTAATTTTTTTAATACGATTTTTCATATCAAATTTAATGGCACTAAAATTTCATAATTATTGTGATAATTTTCAATATCACAAAAAAAAATAGTAGCTTAAGAAATGGATATCAAGCTTACTGATGACAAGAATCAAATAATAATAGAGAACAAAGGCACATACGAATCGACCTACTTGAAAAACCTTAAGCACTGTAATATTGTATAAAGTAATCAAATATTCAATACATAGCTTTCAATATAAATTCAACATCCATTCTTATTTATTTTACTAGTGATTCAGTCAAGGACAGTAATTACTTTCTTTCTGATGTTTGATTAACAGACAACAATGGCGACAGCAGCTTTAGCAGCTTCTGTCACTTTAAGACCAAGTGCGCTGTGCAAAAACCGTCTCAAGTTCACCATGGTATCAAAGCATTACAAAATGAATCCTCTCCTGCGCTTATTGTGCCTGAGCAGTTTAAAATGATTTGTATCTATACTTACTTTAAATTATAAACTTACATCATGATGATGATTGACATATTTCTACCGGACACATTAGCACTATCGCCACTGCCAGCCCTTTAGGCGAATAGTTTGATCAAACACAAAAAGCAATATCATCCATCAAGTTAATAATCAAACTTAACAGTTAACGTTACCTGAAATTGGTGGGGTCGATGATGACGCTGTGTCTTATCATCAGCTCCAACATCCACCACTCCGTGATCATCAGCTTTAGTAAATAACCCGATAGTTTTGGGATTTTACTGAGTAGCTCATGTTTCCTCTGCTGTTTAGCTTTTAAAAAATTCCTTTTTTGAGCCCCACTCGCACATTTTTTTTTTAAAGATGACATGATGCTTTTTGCGTGGCAATTTTAAGAATAGTCTAGAATGAAGTGAAGAGTGGAGGCGATTGATTGGTTGATGCGTAGGCTATATTCTAATAAGGCGCAGACAGCCATCGCCTGATAGGCCTAAGCTGAATGTTGATATAAAATAAATGCATTTGATTTGGTATATCAAATTCAAACGTGACGTTTCAATTCACCGTGCCCCTGCTGCCCACGGGGGTTGATTGACATGCGACCTGACCAATCATAACGCGAATGCGCAATTTTGTTAAATATTAATGAGAATGATTCCATGATAATGCATGGAATATACGGCAAAGCGCTACTAAATAACAGGGTAATTTGTGGGGGGCGTGGTAAGGCTTTGGCAATCAGATGGCTAGTAGTAATCAATCTGCTCCACAGCCAATCACGGGCCCCCTCCTTGCTCGGGCCCCGGGGCTTTAGCCCCGCCTAGCCCTATTGTTAATGCGGCCATGCTGATCAAAATGTCATAATACTGTTAAATTCTACCGTTTTTTTCTGTAAAAATTTATTTTTTTACAGTGCAGGAAGTTGAATGATTGCATCGTAAAACCATCGTACGAATCATCCTAGACTTACGTACCATTTCCCAAAAGATTCGTAATGTAAGAAGCACTTGACAATCGTCATAGATCTACGGTGGCTGCTCTAGAGTAATCATAAAGCCCTAAGTGTATCATAAGACAGATGAGTAACTCAACTACTGAAGCGCGCCTAATTTAATCACTCAAACTTTTTTATTATTTTTTTTTTTGTTTTTGTTTGTTTTTAAATTTTTAAACTAAATTTTGTTTTATGTCATAGATAAACGTGAAATTATTTTGAATATGTATATTTTATTTCTTTTCATGTTTATTCACATCATAACTTGTGTTACATGAGAAACACTTATACAATTAATTTGATTCAATCAACAATTTCATTCATTTTTTTTTATAAAAACCTATCTATATACAGCATATATGTTCTTAAGTAAATAAGTAACAAAACCTGTTTAATAATGTGAATGCTGAGAAAAAAAGCCCTTTAACAATGAAAAGCAAAGAACCAGGCTCAGGTTTGCAAAAGACCAGAAGGTTGGACTGTAAGGAACCACAGTAAGGACATCTTCTCTGGTGAGGGCAGCTTTGGCCAACAGAAGGCCATCTAATGGGCAGAAGGGGACCTGGATGGGCCTGCAATTTAAAAGGCTTGTTCGACTTGATGCGGCGCCGCAGATCCGCCAGGCAATTACATCAGAGTACCGCGGGTACTTGATGTCAACCGCCTCTATGATCTTGCGGTGAGGCATCAGTCGAACAAGCCTAGTGTCTCACACACCCATTGTGAAGTTTTTGCATGTCACAGTTAGTCCCATCGGTCACCCCGATAAAGAACACACAACAAATAAAAAATTTGACAAGTTGTTACCTTCGGAGTCATTCTAGTTATATTTTACATCATGACAATCAGATTTGCATCTTTAACAAAAGCATGAAAGTTTCCTTTAACATAAACACTTTTCCAACTGCTTCACGTTGTAACAGATACACAGTTCTGAAAAGATAAATAACAATATGAAAACTAATTAAACAAAAGAGCAAAATTAGTAAAAGAACATAAAGTTTATGTTCACACAATAAATTAAACTAACGATCATCGAATAAACGGACGATTGTCTTAATTAATCGGATAACAGGCCTAACAATTTTATTTGATCATTTGCTTATATAAACCCCAATAAGGCTATTTATTTTCACTTTTGTAGAATTTTGACATTTAAAACCTTTGACAAAAAGATTGTCCGGTTTTAAAGAATAGGCTAACACTTCCAAATATAAGTAACAATCGAGTTGTAGCCCATTCGAGATGTGCTGGTAAAAAATAAACTTATTTTGATCTTCAAAGTTAAACATTTAGATTATTCCCTTTCAAAAAAAATACAAAAAGTATTATTAACATGATTTATTATTATCAAGACGAATAAGATGTACACTGTTAAATGTTTCTGTTAAATTACACCCAAATTTCAACATGATTAACCTGTTACTTTTAATAACTGCGCCTTACTGTTAATTTTAGGAAATATATGTTAAATAACACCTAATTTTTGTTATTTAACCGCAAAATCGAAAATTCAAGCAAAGATGTCGGATATGTAGGCTATGTTTGGAGATAAATGCTTTTATGCTTATTGTAAAAAAAAGTTATTATTTATCAGTGGAGAAGTAAGCAATTTCATTTCAAAAAATTATTTCAATCTCGTATTGTGCCACACCTGCAGAGGGATACGGAGGCCGCAGAGTTCTTTAGCCTGGGAAAGTCTGTATTCATTTTTTAGTGTTTCCCTGGTCAGCCACCACAAGTTTAAAGAAGCTCAAACAAAATTAGGATTGCAACCATGTGAACTGGTGCAGCTGTCCAACACACGGTGGGCATGCCAGCTTCACTCAGTGAATGCTGTGCTTGAAAATATTTCCTGCCATCATTGATTGCCTCTCTGCCATCAATACAGCTACTGCAGTGGGGTTGAAAACAAAAATCTGCAAATTCTCATTTGTATATTTGTTGATTCTTTTCAAGGATCTCCTATCTGTAGTGGCAGGCTTGCACAAATATCTCCAAAAAGAGACCGTTGACCTTCCCCAAGCAGTGGCATACAAAGATGCTGTGTGTGACTCCTCAAAGCAGAAACGTAGTGATCCCACTGCTGCAGATATATATGCTAGAGCAAAGGCAGTGTGTGAAGATAATCACATTGTAGTTGAGGAGCAACTTTCTACCCAGAGACAGAAGAAAAAAAGGATGGAGGATTTTGTTGTTGAAACAACATATGGTGCACATAGGAGAATCAGCACAGATGCCGAACAAGTCAAAACAAAGTTACTATATCCATGTCTGGAGAATGATAACTGAACTGGAGAACCGTTTTTCTACTGTAAATGCCGCATTGCTTCAAGGTTTCAAGCATGTAGTCCAGTGTCCGAAAACTTCCTGTCTGAGCCACATTTAGAAGAACTAGCACACCACTACAACATTAATTTGAAGACAGAGGAAGTCATGGTAGCAAGGCACTTTTTGATTCGTAAAAAGCAAGCTGGTGCAGCTCCACAGGACATGGTTTCACTTTATAACCTGCTGGATTCTGAAATGTTCCATCACTGAAATCTGTCATCCAGGTTGCCCTCACGGTACCTGTTAGCAGCTGTTCGTGCGAGAGGTCTTTCAGTGCTCTTCGTCGTCTCCGCAACTGGCTAAGGAGAACAATGGGTCAGAGCAGGCTCCATCAACTGGCAGTTATGGCCATTGAGAAAGATGTAGTTGAGCAATTGGACCATGATAAAATTATCAACAGGTTTGCTACTCTTAAGGAGAGAAGACACAGGTTGATGCTCCCAATGAAAGACCAGTAACTGGGCTGCAAAAACTTTGTCCCTGTGTTTCACAAGCTGCTTCATTTTCACATGTTTTTCATTCCTTCTGATAGTTAACCACAGCCCCCACTTAATCCATTGTTCAGCCTCATACCTGTGTTGTTTATATTGCTGATATGGATAGTCAAAGTTTATGGCTTTTATGTTTTTTTGTCTGGCTAAAAGTGTATTTTATTTTGTCAGAAAAATTCCTTATCTATGGTTTTATGTGAGCATAGAAATGCAAACAGTAAAATGTTGTGTTTTTCTGGAAACGTGTGTACTTGTGTTTGTACAGTGAATAACGAATCAGGAAGTCTTCATTGTAAAAAAAAATCTACATTCCCAACTCAAATTTTCTAGTGACTGGTCACATCTAAAGGTCAGTCAGTACTCCTACTCCCATATATGAAATACAGGGAATACAATGAAATATTGGATAGCAATAAGGTTAGTAGTATACAACCCTACCCTAATAGTCAAATAATATTTTTTTAATCATACCCTTATTGGGGGCTGGGCCCCCCTAAAATGAAAATCCTAGAATCGCCCCTGCATTCTTGCCATGTGCACGTCTGGTTAAGCAGATTCATCCTGAAAATCAAACGGCTAACATAAATCTATTTACTGATAGCTGTTTATGATGCTAGATAGTGGTCTAAAACTGTATTTGATGAATTCATGTCAGCTGCTCGTTTTTGATGGATTATAGCTGTTTGGGCTACCAGACATGCTGGTGTGACTATTTTATGTGCAGGTTTTAGCCTATCAATGAGGTAAATCCAGATTATCATTGAGTTGTAGATAAATGTTTACATTTTTATATATATATTTTTTTATTACAGATTTCAGGAGAAACGGGAAGCCGCTTCCAGCGCTGGATGCTCAGCCTTGCGGGCCAAGTCATTTGCGGAGGGATCCAGTCCACCTTTGTGACAGGGCTGGCGTCTTTTTTTTCCTGTTTTTACATCTTTAACCTACAGTACCAAGATGAGGCAGCCTGCACGCTTGAATTCATCCAGAGGTAAGATATTGTCTGTTAACACCGGCATTTTTCTGGCCTAGCTGTGGCTCAAGCATGGTTTCCACAGGTCTGGTGATGGGATTTATCAATTAACTTTGATTTTAGAAAGTTTTAGTGCAACTTAAAATATTCGCAGAGGTAAGAAGATAGTGCATGTTGAGGATAGTTCATGTACATTTGTTGTCTTTGTTGTGCTGTTAGTCAGTGTGAATTACTAGATTTTTAACCAGTGTATAATTTTTCAGACGCTTTGGGTATAAACCCAGAAAAAGGGACAAATGCTGCAAAGGGGAAAAAAAGAGGAACTGTCAATTCACACGTCGCCAGCCTCTTGCGCATGTTAATGGACTATCAGGGGAATTTCATTTGAAAATGGTGAGTAAGATGTAAACATTACACATATGTTCAAACAGCAATGACTCAGGGGGCTGGAGAAATTCATTCTAATGTTCATTCTCAACTGCCTTTCAAAGTTAGAATGCTGAACTCCTCTTCCGTGCTCTTTTGCCATTCTTTTTTTTGTTCTTTCAATGAATTGTACTCATCACACTTTCTATTATTTTATGTTATTCTGTCTGTTTTGTGCTCTGTTTCTAAAATTAGCTTTTGTTAGGTCAAGCCATGTGATATAATTTTGGATTTAAAAAAAATTATGGAAATCATATCTCTCTCTCTCTCTCTCTCTCTCTCTCATATACAGACCCAAGACTTTGCAAAGGATCCTCATTGTGTGCTTTGAGAAAATGGTTCGTGGTCTAAGCAGTGACAGTGTTTTTATGTTTTATGCTCTTTATTGATGAAGAGTTCCATTAAGTGTTAACTATTGGTTTGAATGTATTCATACATGTTGAATTTTAGTGGTTTAGGTAACACTACATGTATATGAAGTTCAGTATTTTGTTATAATGAAAAATGTATTTGGGTTTAAAAATGTATTTGTTACTTTTCAAGCCATGAACATGAGAAAATGAGATTTGTTTGTGATTAATCTGAGCCCGTGTAACATTTTTATGTGACCAGGAGTCGCAGTGTATATCCTTTGAGTCTTTTTAACTGAATTTTAGCAGTTCATGGAACATTAAATGTTGAGGTTAGGGCCCTATCTTGCACCAACGCAGCGCAAAGCCAAACGCAAGTGTCTTTGCTTAAGACAGACGCAGTAGTTATTTTCCGTCCAGCGACCACAGATGTCGGCAATGAACATGATATACAGTATATTTCTGTGATTGGTCTGATCCATGTGTGCCTACATTTGTAAGTATTTACCTTTCAGTGTTTGTGTTACAATAAAAAAAAGTTAATTTCAACACGGAACTATTAGTTTTCTTTCACTTAAGTGTTATCTGAAGGATTATGCCTTTTCTTGTATTAACTCAAGCTAGAATATGTCTATAACAATCAGTACACGTAACTATGCTAACCCTAATTAACAATATTTAATGGAAACAAAATAAATGGTGATTTAACAGGAAAATAATGGTAACACTGCTGCCAGTTGTTTCCTGTTTTTTCTGTGATTCACAGTAAATTCCTGTAGAAAAACATTTCGGGGAGTGCACTGTAAAAATACATTAACAGGAATTAACTGTTAAAATAACAGGAAAATAATGGTAACCCTGCTACCAGTTATTTCCTGTTATTTAACAGGGAAATAATTATCAGTGTATCACATGATATACTCGCATTGTATAACACAAATAAACAAAAGGTCTTTGTATTTTCCCACTTAGGTCTACTTTAAAACGAATGCTTAGTTTGTGGTTCATTAATATTTAATAAAAACACAACAATAAAATAGCCTATGTTAAACATAATTTTACTGAAACTTAATAATTAAACTTTAATTGAAAAAGACGGATAACAGACATGATAACGCAAATAAATAAAAAATATTTGGACTTTCCCCTTGCTTTAAAACATCTTTAGTTGTGGTTCACATTTTATGAAAACACATGATTAAAGTAAAACAAAGACAAACTCACTTGACTTACATTGAACGCAGAAATATTTTTTTATTAACAAACGTTCTTTTGCGCTCATGTCTCTGTCATCCTGTCAATCGTTGCGCTGTTTCACTGTCCACACGCAAACTCTACCGTGTGTGCTGCGCGCTGTTTGCAGGAGACCATCTGCTCGCGTTATATGAAGAACACTGTCATGACATTCAAACTGCACAGATGTAAATATGTAATTAAAATGTAATTATAAAGCTTGATCACAAACATAGATTTATTTTATAAGCGACAAAGATGTAGGCCTAGAGGTGAACTGATCTTGTATTATGATATTAACTACATCTCAGGCAACGTCAAATAACTTAAAGATTTACAAAGATGAAATGATAATCGATATTTATACACTTGTACATAGTTTTTACTTGTCAATTTACTTGTTTTTCATGTTCTGTTCTGCGCTTTAGGAAGTTTCTTTGCTCGATCCACTTGGTCATTTGACTGTCAAAGAGTGATTGGTTGACATATTAACCTGATTAAATAAAATATATTGTATATTTATTGAACTCGTTTAAAATGCTAGACAAAAGCGAAACTAAAACATTTTAGATAATGACTTTTTCGTCATATTTTTTATTATTTATAACGTTTTATTAAAAAAACTTTGGCAATATTTTGGCACAATGGTGTATACTGCATACCACATTTTTGTCTTCGCTGCCGTCGAACAAGACTGCCCACAAGACATATCTCTCTTTTTTCAATTCCTGTCACACAGGACATGCCTCCTTCCTCTGCTGTGTGAGTCATACTGTAACCGATCAAACTAAATCTTCTGCTCTCCAATGACACATGTTGATTCAGCTCTTCAAGTAAGTTAGTTTCCTTAATAGAAAATCATCCACCAAAACGTTTTATACAGTATATGTTTATATAAACTAATATATACTAATACTAATAATTATTGATTGAATATAAAAAGGTAGTACAAATGTTGTTTGATGGTACTCATCAAATTGTCAATTTAATCTAAAAATATGTAATGTATAGAACTACATTATAGGTCAAATATTGTAAACATAGCCCAGGTTTCACAGACACAGATTGTCTTAAACCAGGGCTATGCCATAGTTGATTTAAGATATTTTTGTTGCTTTTATAAAAATGCCATTACATATAAGAATACATTACTGCTGTGCATCTTGAGACAAAACAATGGCACTGATATATTTTAAGATTTTCTGGGCAAGTTATATTCAGTTAAGACAGGTGGCACATTAATTTTAGTCTGGGACTAACCTTAAGCCTTGCCTGTGAAACCGGGACATAATGTATTAATCAGCTGTATTTTGGACTTGAAAATTCCAGATATTTTACTTTACTAAGATGTAAAAAGCGCTATGCTTCTTTCACCCAAAAAATTCGAATTATTTTAATTTCTTATAGAATTATTTATATTTTCTTTTTTGCCATTTTTCGAAGTAACTGGTTTAAAACAAAATTTCAAAAACAGAAAGGAATAAATAATGACGTCTATGATTTCGATAGCTGTTCAAAGTAAAATTAATAATTGTAATTGTAATTGTAATGAATAATAATGAATTGTATTGATGTTGGCATAAGTTATCTGTGTTAAATTATTGAACAAAAACTAATTTACCAAAAATGTTTACACTGTAAAACTTTACTGTAGTTTTGCAGCAGTTTTGACAGTAACTTACTGTAGATTTGATTACTACTTAATATTTTCCTATTACTATTACTTTTCCTATTAATAAACTTGACTTTAACCTAAATTAAAACACTTTGACTTTTGAGAATCATGAGCAAGGAGAGACTGGTCTCATTACTGGCATTACACTGCAAAAAAAGGACATTCCTCCTAAGCATTGTTGTATTGTTTTCTAGGAAAAATACTTGAAATGTCTTAAATGACGATACATTTACATAACAAGAAAAGTGACCTAAGATGTTTAGTCTTGTTTTATGAAAGAAAATATAAGAACCAAGTAAGTTTATGTTAAAATAAAATTGTAAATGTCTACAGTAAGTTACTGGCAAACCTGCTGCAAAACTACAGCAAAGTTTTACAGTGTAGTTAAGAACATTTAACATTTTTAATTTTCCCCAAATTGAAAGAAAGTTGTTGTTGTTATCAATGCAACTTATCACAAACTTTTTATTTGTTTCAGATATGGACTCCAACAATGAGACTCAGACAATGGAAAGAAATTGCACAAATTTACACAGTGTGTTCACACGGCAAATTCTGCCTGTATTCTACTCCATCATCTGTGTTTGTGCGATTATACTTAATGAGTCGCCGCTTGGACATTCTTCAGAGTTCCAAGCTCCTCAGTCTTGGTGGTTTACCTAAAAACATGGTGGTGGCTGACGTTCTGATGCTCTTCACATACCCATGGCGTGTGGCGAGAGATCTGGGTTATGGTGGCTTGCAGTTAAAACTCATAGTTTGCCGCTACATTGCTGTACTTTTCTACTTAGGCATGTACACTGGAATCGTATTTATGAGCCTAATCAGCTTGGAACGTTATTTCAAAATCGTCTGCGGCACGTCAAGCGTATCATCCCTTCTACAGCGTGTCACTGTGGGAAAGGTTCTGGCGCTCTTAGCATGGATTGTTATGATCATCTGTATGTTGCCAAACTCCATATTAACTAACCAGCCCATTCCTGGGGATTTTTTCTGCATGGAACTCAAAAGTACACTGGGTCAACACTGGCATGAAATTTCTGTCCACTTTAATGTCGGAGTCTTCTGGGTGGCTTTCCTGTTGATCATGTTTTGCTACACCTCTATAGCATGCCATGTGTACCGCTCCTACAGAAGGGTGCAACAGGACAGCAGCAAGGCAGGACGACGGTCAAATCGAAGCATCTTCAGCTTGCTGGCTGTGTTTTTTATATGTTTTGTACCATATCACATTTGCCGTGTGCCCTACACACTTAGCCAAGTCAACGATTGCATTAACAACCACTTCATTCTCTTCCAGTTAAAGGAGGTCACACTCTTCCTTTCCTCACTTAACGTTTGTCTGGATCCCGTCATTTACTTCTTTATGTGCAGAATCTTCAGAGAGTCACTCTTACAAAAGATGTCTTCAGTTAAAGGTAAAAACAGAAGGCCGGGGAATCTGTAAAACAAAACAATGATGAACAAGATAAACCACACCTGGTTTCCTCAGCAGGACTAGCTTAAACATTGTGGTAAGCATGTCAAATGGAAATAAAGACTACACAGAAAGCTGCTAGTTTTTCACAAAACCACAAAGATGAAGAAACTGATGCTGTGTAGAATTAGGATGTGTACTTAGATTTCTGAAATAAGCAAAGAGCACAAACTTCGTCTGTGCACACGTTTATGGCTGGAGAATACATAAGCTGTACAGTGGAATTGCTGGGAGAAATATTGGTTCTCTTCTGCCCACTCTTCAGGACTTGTACTCCTCCAGAGTGAAGCAAAGGGCAGAAAAAAATCATCACAGATTCCACACAGTTACCACTTTGATGTATTGTCCGGTGCTTCAGTGCACTGAACACGGCTGTTTCTGCTGATTGTGTCTTTCTGGAATCTGGGACTTGTTTTATTTATTGTTGATTACTAGGTTACCAATACCACCTTCATCCGCCCAAAGAAACTTGTTTGAAACACAACAACTTCAAACAAGCTTTTATCTGTTTGTGGTGGAGCAGAAACAAATGACACTGATGCAAAATATTTAGATTCAAAACCAAACATGATTTCCTCGGCACGAATAGCATGAAGAGGTGAACATTTCAAATGAAACAAAAGGCCACACAAAAATGTGGGTCAAAACTTTTTCACAAAAACACAAAGATGGAGAAACCTAATTCTGTAGAATTAGGATGTGTACTTAGATTTCTGAAATAATTAGCACAAACGGATTTGCACACATTTATACTGTATGTGAAAATTGCAAATGCTGTACTGTCCTTTTCAGTGGTGCTTTTTGAGTGCAAGTCATTTGCTGGTTTTCAGTTTTTCTGAAACACCCATTGTGGTTTATCACACTTTATTCTGCCGTAACAGCCGTCTTAATGTACATTTTCCCTCACAGCTTTACTTGCCACATGAGCAAAAATGGACACGATACATGAATTTGAAATATTGTATTAGCTTATTTGATGTTTTATCACAAATTTCAAAGTATGAGAAATAGTTCCCAGCAGTCATGAAGCATTTTACTCATAAGATGGCCCAAAATGTCCAATTATGTTGGACCGGAGTGATATAAAACGCACAAGTAATACCACCATGTGGTATTAGTTTATTTCATTTTTTTATAACAAACCTTGGAATTTAACGACTGGCCTGTCAGAATCAATCATTCCAGCGAGCCGTGTCATAATATTATTTTAAGCCAGCTAGAGCTTCTGTAGGCTACAGTTAAAACAAAACTATATGTTTTAAGCTTCTTGCAAAACTGACCCACACTGAAGAATTTAAGGTGCCTAAAATATCCTGTTGTGTACCCAAATAATATTTTATTTTTACAATGTGTGAAGTAGTTTTTTTAGAGAGGGACAGGCTTCATAATGTTCTCTCAATAAAGATGTTTTGTTTTTATATACTTCTGTAAGTAATACTTTCTTAAAGTTGGTCTGGACCGCTCTTAGCTATACCTTATCACGAATCATAAAAGCTTTTCTACATCGCAGTTTAATTTCACATATAAAATGTAATATAATCATTTATTATAATATTTTATTTATTATTACGTTTATATTTTTTACTTTAAAGTCTGAGTAAAGTGACATTACAATATGTGTTCTGAGTTTGTTACACAACAGAAAAGTGTGTTTTTAACCACCCAGCCAAGTTTGAATGGAGAAAGAAAACATTCAAGTTAATAAAATAAGTTAATAAGCAGGACTCTCCCCTCTCAAACGCTGGGGGCGTGTCCGCTGTTGGCGCAGCCACGCCCACTCGGGTGGCTATATGTGAATTATGTGAATACGTTTTATGGGAGGATTTGAATTCAAACACGCACGACGATATTCATCAAAAGATAATACACGAGTTCGCCAATGCAGATAATAATGCAGGTTTATGCGTATTTGGCGTGCTGTCCGGTGAGATGGCTCCGGGCCAGTGGTGTAGTCGGGGCCATACGCACGCGTACGCCGTATGCATACTTTTTCCACAGCGCTGTTTGCGTATAACGACTTCTTAAGATCTATATTAGAGTATAATCACTTGTTCTTCTGCTTAACGTCTCCAAGCTGCTTTTGTGGTTGCTTTCCCTTTAACCGTATCGCCTTCACAATTCATTCATACAATTGGTGCATTTCTTAAGAAAATTCACAAAATTTCTTGCGGCCCCGCCTCCGACAACTACGCCAAGAGCATCATCTTCAGTGTTGGCAACTCGCCTGTGAGGAGTTCGTCCTGTGAGGAGACATATTTTACTGAAATAATTGTCATATATTGCTAGAACAACAAATCAATAAAACACACAGACCCCTGTCTTTTGGCCATGTACGGTCGGGGTTATCGTTGTATAATATAGTAAACCACTTTTTTTGTTAGGACTACACCACTGCCCCGGGCCCGGTATTAGCCCGAACCCAGAGCGCTACCCTGTTGTCCTGCGGGAGAAAATGGTCTCATGTTGAGGAGCCGGGGTGGTGGAGGGATACCTAAAGACTGTAGAGAGAATGCTGGTAATTCAGCTTTGTCCATTTGTACTGGTTCTCTTGAGCTGATAAAGTAGATGCTGAGATTGCTGATAGCGAAACATGCGGGTGGATTAACTGCTCATGCTCGTCTCGTAATTTGTTAATTAAACGTCATTCACGGAAGCACGTCGCGATCACGCACAGTGATCCCCCTTCCGTTCGCATTGTTCTCCTCCATCCATTTGCTTGTTATTTGGCGTGAGATTTGTTTAGTTGGGCAGAGCGAGAGAGCCTGAAAAGCGTGTGCGTGAGAGCTTACAACCCTGAGCTCGTGATTGAGCAGACACCTGATGCTAGGTGCTCTAGTGATAGGGGAGGGGCTATGCATATTGGGACGCTCCATTGCATCATCGATCCCCCGTTTTAGCAACGCCCAAAAAATCCTGAACAGAGAATTGGTGAAAAACTGTTTAAAGGTTTAACTCCACATATCAGTACTACATCCTTCTGAGTCTTTGTAATGTGTTTCAGCATTACTTTTCTAACATCTATACTGTGTTTAAACAATTCTCAGAATTCTCTTAAACTTTTTTTATCTTTCAATTTTACAAATAAAATACTCCAGTTGTAAAACACCCAGTGTATCGAAGTGTTTTCATTCATTTACTTGCCATACACTGATGGTTGTTAGCTTTTTTTATTTATCCTATTATCCCAATGCACATCAGTTGGCAAACCATTTTTACAGGAAAGGCTAAGGAGTCTATAGGCTATAAGGGAATGAATGTTATTGCCAACCCATCGGCGGCCCGACCAGGCCTTCATTTGTCGCAAGGGCTTCGCGGCCATCAATGTCCAGGTGGTGGTGGATCACAGGGGGGTGTTTACAGACGTGGTGGTAAAGTGGCCTGGTAGCACACATGACAGCTTTGTGAGGGCCAATTCAGCGGTGGGTCAAGACACAGAAGCCACCAAGATGTTGTGCAGTAGTAGTATTTACAGCCATGCTACACAACATTGCAGTCACTGGAGGTGCAGCTTTGCCAGACAAGGTGGAAGAAGAGGAGGAGGAAGAGGAGGAAGTAGCTTTCCATAACCTACCTCAACTAAGAGATGCCCTACATCCTGCTGGTGTGCAAACGAGGCACCAAATCATTCACTCTGTTTTTGGTTAATATATTTTTGCATCCAATTTCTTTTTATAATACCTTATTTTTCACATTCTGAAACGATCAAAAAGTTGGTGTCAGAAAACCTACCCGATCTCCTAGCACTGTGTACCTACTATAGCATGTGTGTGCGACGTGCTATTTGTACTCAGAAATGACTTTTTGCATATATACATGCAGTGTACCTCTTGGTCAAAATTGATGGTGTGGTTAAGGGTGTATTATATGTAGGCCCCTATGTGAAAATGTGCTATACTCAGAAATTGCCTTTTGCGTGCATTTCAAATACCTCCATTGAAAACTAATGTAAAATTGTTCCACTGACACACGCTTTCATGAGATCGGGCTTGCGAAAGATAAACAATAAAGATGCAGTCAACATTGAGGACAAAAGGTTTGCGATTAATCAGGTTTTTATCTGAGAAGAAACACAGAAAATACAATCCATTGAAAATAATATAAAAATGTGAAAAGAGCCCATCACTGGGTTGGCGTTGATTCATCTGTAACGTAATGAAATTGTTAGAATAAAATCACAACACAGGATTCTACCAAACATCATAAACACCCTTAACTTGACCTGGCTGTATTATTGGAACGGAAATTGATGGCCTTTGAAACTGCTTCGGACAAAGTTAAATTCAATTTAGTTATGTAGCGCTTTTCACAATGTGCATTGTTCCAAAGCAGCTTTACAGGAGCAAATAAGAAAAACAGAAAAAGACAGAAAGGTAAAACAAAGCACAGTGCATGGTATTTATAGAACAAGCAAGATCATTCTAATAGATAATATCTGATAAATAAATAAATTGATGCAGTCTCCCAGTGAGCAAGGCAACACTGTCCTGCTGTTGCGAGGAACCCAAATTCCAATGATTGATTAATGGAGAAAAAAAAACCTTCGGACAAAACATACTGCTTCTCCATAATCTGAAGCTTTGCCTTTTTCACCTCCAACGTGGCCCTGGCAAGGTTTAACTCTTGTAGCCTTTGCTCGATTCCCTGCAGAACTTCAAGCTTCTCTTTTTCAAGCGTCACTAGCTCTTCACTGCAGTCGCATCGGATAGAAGGACGCCTTCTGGAGCCCTTCCTGGATTGCTGGTGCTGGGCGACCTCAGTGAAGGCTAGTGAAGGTGCCGACAGGTGTGGTGACGGCGGTGCTGGAGAAGCACTGTCGCTGCTGGCGGGAGAAGTGGGCGAGTGGGTAACGATGGCGTGCTCTGAGAGCATGTATCCACACCTGCTCTCAGATCAATCCCCCCTGAGATACCCTGTGAGGCTGCTTCTCTGAGGATTGCCAGGGCCTTTTCTTCATCGGGGCTTAGTGCAGGTAAAGAGCTGCACCCATTCTTTCCCTGTCTCTCTGGACTGCAGCGCCTCTCGATTTGGCAGTGCTGGCAAAATCGTGCCATTTCTTAAGAACAACGTCCCACTGTCTTGGTGGGCAGGAACTAGACGCTTCCATTTTCATGGCTATGCTTTCCCAGGTTTCTTTTTTGTAACTATTTGACACTGTTGTCCGGAAACTAGAAAAAAGTACACCTTTGTGGTGTTCCACCTAATCCAGGAGTATGGTTATTTCGGCATGGACCATGCAAGTCCGACCAGCCAGCGATGGAATAGTTGGGATTGGGCCCGATGGTGTTCTCGATCTCCCTGGGGTCTTTCCGTCAGGGCTTCCGCCTCCGGGGAGGTATTTTCTTTTCAACCTAGTCAGAAGATGATAGGTTCTCAAGTCAAACCCCATCTGTCGGTTTGACACAACGTCGAGAGACCGACAGAAAGGGAACTTATGCCGTGAGTGTGCGGGAATGCACACTTGCAAAATTATAAATACATACACACTTATTTCTTAATTTATACTATTTCAGTAAGCCCTGATAAATGCCATTTCTACTATTTTTAAAGCGCTTCTTTATAATGAACATCGTTTTCTCAATACTTTACCCTATATGCAGTGAAAGTTAGAGTGAACAATCGATTCTCGAGGCATTGATATCAACTTATTCAGTACCACCGCCATGGACAGCACCTGCGAATTAAAAATTAGCCAGTATTTTTGCAACATAGCCTAATTGCAATACAAAATGCACAGTATAATAATTTTCACTAATATCATGTACAAAAATGTGAGTTCAAAATTACATTTATCGTTTTTTTAAAACAAAGTTTGAGAAAAGTTTTTTAGCATGTCATGTGCTCTCTCTGGTCTCGTCTTTGTCTCCGCCCTCTCGTTTCCTTATTATTGATTGTTAATTATTTCATGCCCCGCACCTGTTCCCCTCTTGATTTGGTTCCCTTTATTATGCCCTTGTGTCTTCTGTCCTGTGCGAGTTCGTTTTGTTCCTTGTCTGCAAAGACTTCATGTCCTGTAAGGTATTGTCTAGTTTAGTCAGTGTAAATTTTGTCAAGTGTTTTATTAGTTTAGTCCAGTCAGTTAGTCCAGTCAGTTAGTCCAGTCAGTTAGTCCAGTCAGCCAGTCAGTTAGTTAGTCAGTCTATGTTCCCGTTTAGTCTGTGATTATATTCCCTTTGTCATTGTTGTTTTACCCCCTCGTGGGTTTTTGTTTTACATTTCCTGTTTAAATAAATAACAGTTTTTTTCAAGCCTGCCTGCACTTGGGTTCTCTCCCTGTCCGATCCCTGACACTTAAGCATATTGCACATAATACTATACTATAAAAACTATAAATAATAACTTTGCGGGTTTCCATCACTCTGGTTTTATTCGCATTTAGAAGTTTCGCATTAGAAACGAGTGATGGAAACGCATCGAAAAAATTCATCCACAACTGCACCATGAGACGGCGTAACCTGACTAACCAGAGTACTGATCTTGTTATACACAGCATCAGAAATGTTGTTATGGTCATTCTTAAATCCCTGAGCAAAGTCTTTCTGTAATTACCTCTTAGAACTGTCACGACTATGTTTCCCAAACAGCAGGCACCCACAAAAGCAACTCATTTATTGTGTTTCGTAATGGTCTGTTTGCACAAGCATTACATTATATAAAAATTATTATATTCAGTGACTCCTCTTACTTTTCTTACTGATATTTTGTGACGGTTTATTAGGAAGTGACATTTGACTAGTTGGTTGGAAACGATGCTTATTCGCAAATGTTTTATGCGATATTCCAATTTTGCGCAAGATTTGCAACTTTGGATGGAAACCCATCTAGTGTCTGCCCAGAAACTCGTGGGCTTCTCTGCAGCGAGCACAAGCACGGCAGGTGCACACAGCTGTTGTCATGATCTTGCCTCATCTTTTCATGCTTTTCTATAGTCTTGTGGCAGGGTCATGACAGGCCATGTGTTTTGTGTGAGAGACATGGCATTGTTTGTTTTGGCGTGCCATGTGTGCCCCTGTCTCCAACCCCCTCGTTTCCTCGTCAGCTTCCTGCCAGTGTCTGATTCACCAGACCTGCCCATTGTTATTATCCCTTGTTAGTTTCCCTATTTATTGCCCTTATGTTTGCTGTCCTGTGCTCGTTGTATTATTCATGCCATCTAAGAAGACATTCTGTCTATCTTGCTCCTCAGTCTAATTTAAGTCTAGTCTAGTCTAGTCTAGTCGAGTAGATAATCATTGTCCACACATGAAAGTGTTGCAACATTTTGAAATGTTACTTTACTAGTAAATATGTTGCAATATGCAATTCAGGGGGAACCTCTTAAGGTGGTAATGATTATGAGGACATCCCTGGATTTAAATTTTCTGATTTGCATTGAGCACATGATTGTAATGTCTGAACACAGACAAACGGAAACATAGATCCATAGATTCACATAGATTCATAGCATGAATAAAGCATAATAAAATATAACTGTGAAAATCTACACTATGCCCTAATAATAACTTTTACTGAATGGCATGCAGTCACCATCTAATTTCCTACACAGCTTCACTTTGTTTTAGCAAACCACCCCCAGGGCTGCTTATAACTTCCGCAAAAAGATGGATTTGCTACTTTTTGCATTCTGTGAGGATGGCACCCCCCTCTTTGGAGACATCACCATTCAACAGGACAAACCCTATGTTGCAGACTTCTAAACTTTACGGTCTACATTTGACCTCCAGCCCCTGGCTATCTGATGTCTTAAAGTACATAGCACAAAAACTAAAGATACAGTTGATCTCAGTGACTATTAGTCACTAGCCTGCTTTCTCTGCAATTGTCCACAGTGTTAAAACCTCTGACAGCACCAGCAATATATCTCACAGACCCTTTGAAACCTTTCACTTCCTTCCCTATCCACCTCATCTCCAACCACTTCCTGTTTAACGCTATTTTTATTTTTCTTTGTGCTTAGTGAAGCTGAAGTCTCTTAACTTCTCCAGCCAGCCTTCTACCTTCCCCCCTTTCACCCAATCTCATACAGGCCAGAATGAACACACTCACGCCATCACTCACTTATAATTATCTCCTAGCTACTCACTGGTATTTTCCCTACTACATTTAAGCAGGCTCTGACTGTTCAACTGCTTATAAAAACCTATACCGGACCCTTCCATTGCTGATAATTACAGACCCTCTTACTCTTTGCATTTATAATAATATTTAAACAAGCTGCCAGTAGCGTTCCTCTGGGATCAGTGTGTGGACCAGTGTTGGGCACGTTACTTAAAAAAAGTAATTAGTTATGGTTACTAGTTACTTCTCACAAATAGTACTTGAGTAAGTAACTAAGTTACAACATTATAAAAGTAACTAAATACCAAGGAATGTAACTATTGCGTTTTCTTTTTAAAAATGTGCAAATATAAAAAATTACTTGCATGTCCCCAATGTTAAATATGTTAAATGAATGACGTTCTAAAGACATGAACCAACTTCACAACTGCTAGACAAACTGTACCGTGCTACTTATTTTCGTAGTGTCTTACACAAGTAAACAGTTTAATTCGCAAGTTCTTGAAGAGTGCTCTTCAAGTTTTGACTGCTTTCCAGTGTGATAGCGGAATATTAGTTTGTACATCCTTTAGATTGCATTTTAGGAGACAGAATATTTAATTGCTCGCAGTAATTGTTTGACAGCGGAGCGCGATGATAGTTTTACTTTCGCTTTGGAAAGTTATAGTTTTGTTACCCGCAGCAGCATCCCTGCCTCATTCCATCCTTTAAAAAAATAATTCTGTTCTTTGCTTCACACAGCCGTGACATTAAGGCAGAAAGTAAACAAACGCCCACACAGGCTAGCGTCATATGTTTTACTGCGCTGCATGGATGTTTACATTTCAGCAAATTTCAGTATGGATAGGTAGCATTTGGAAAACAATTGAAAACGCTAGTGTGGTTGAAAACTGTTTTAAAAGACGAAAACTTAGGTTTCAAAGGGAAACGTATGGACACCATCACTGTTGTGGAAGACTCTTATCTCCATTCACTCAACATCTTTAAGACCTATTATACACTATAGCAGTGGTTCTTAATCCTGGTCCGCTCTGCATATTTTGCTTGTCCCTCTTTTTTTACACACCTGATTGAAATCACCAGCTCATCAGAAGAGAGCTCTATGAACGAACTGTGTTTCGATTGACATGGTCCCTAGACAGTGTTCAATACTCTCTACTACTGCACACAAAAATCCGATGAACTTTAAGAGCCCAGATTTGCACTACACGACTGCCTGCAGCATCTTGCTACAGAAATGTGGAGTGTAATTTTGCTTATGTTTTGTGGCCTTTAATGCCTTTCGAATCTTACATTCGCTCCTTTCGAACTGGAATCATGGCAGAATAGGCCTAACCAGTGATGTTCACTCAGCAGAGCACTTACATAACCTCTGAAGGGAAAGGAGAAACATTCAAAATATTCAGAGCGGGGGTTGCGAGGACCAGGATTGAACCGCTGCACTTTAGGCACATGGCGCGTCTCTTACCAGTGCTATACAGACGATACACAGATTTTCCTCTCTTTTTTACTAGATGACACTCTATCAGAATGTATTACATGCTGTCTGGAAGACATCTCTGTTCGGATGAGAGAATACTACTTCCAACTTAATTTAGCAAAGAATGAAAAAAAAAAAAGTTAAATATATACAGTCAGGTCCATAGATATTGGGACATCGACACAATTCTAACATTTTTGGCTCTATACACCACCACAATGGATTTCAAATGAAACGAACAAGATGTGCTTTAACTGCAGACTGTCAGCTTTAATTTGAGGGTATTTACATCCAAATCAGGTGAACGGTGTAGGAATTACAACTGTTTGCATATGTGCCTCCCACTTGTTAAGGGACCAAAAGTAATGGGACAGAATAATAATCATAAATCAAACTTTCACGTTTTAATACTCTGAAGTCTGAAGTCTGGAACGCATAGACATCACCAGACGCTGGGTTTTATCCCTGGTGATGCTCTGCCAGGCATCTACTGCAACCGTCTTCAGTTCCTGCTTGTTCTTGGGGCATTTTCCCTTCAGTTTTGTCTTCAGCAAGTGAAATTCATGCTCAATCGGATTCAGGCCAGGTGATTGACTTGGCCATTGCATAACAGTCCACTTCTTTCCCTTCAAAAACTCTTTAGTTGCTTTTGCAGTATGCTTTGGGTCATTGTCAATCTGCACTGTGAAGCGCCGTCCAATGATTTCTGAAGCATTTGCTGAATATGAGCAGATAATATTTCCCGAAAAACTTCAGAATTCATCCTGCTGATTTTGTGAGCAGTCACATCATCAAAAAATACAAGAGAACCAGTTCCACTGGCAGCCATACATGCCCACGCCATGACACTACCACCACCATGCTTCACTGATGAGGTGGTATGCTTAGGATCATGAGCAGTTCCTTTCCTTCTCCATACTCTTCTCTTCCCATCACTCTGGTACAAGTTGATCTTGGTCTCATCTGTCCATAGGATGTTGTTCCAGAACTGTGAAGGCTTTTTTAGATGTCATTTGGC
This sequence comes from Triplophysa siluroides, assembly GCA_006030095.1. Lineage (NCBI taxonomy): Eukaryota > Metazoa > Chordata > Actinopteri > Cypriniformes > Nemacheilidae > Triplophysa > Triplophysa siluroides. The sequence continues at coordinate 606,329 of VCII01000090.1, forward strand.
AAACTCTAATCTGGCCTTCCTGTTTTTGAGGCTCACCAATGGTTTACATCTTGTGGTGAACCCTCTGTATTCACTCTGGTGAAGTCTTCTCTTGATTGTTGACTTTGACACGCATACACCTACCTCCTGGAGAGTGTTCTTGATCTGGCCAACTGTTGTGAAGGGTGTTTTCTTCACCAGGGAAAGAATTCTTCGGTCATCCACCACAGTTGTGTTCCGTGGTCTTCCGGGTCTTTTGGTGTTGCTGAGCTCACCGGTGCGTTCCTTCTTTTTAAGAATGTTCCAAACAGTTGTTTTGGCCACGCCTAATGTTTTTGCTATCTCTCTGATGGGTTTGTTTTGTTTTTTCAGCCTAATGATGGCTTGCTTCACTGATAGTGACAGCTCTTTGGATCTCATCTTGACAGTTGACAGCAACAGATTCCAAATGCAAATAGCACACTTGAAATGAACTCTGGACCTTTAATCTGCTCATTGTAATTGGTATAGTGAGGGAATAACACACACCTGGCCATGGAACAGCTGAGAAGCCAATTGTCCCATTACTTTTGGTCCCTTAACAAGTGGGAGGCACATATGTCCGATGTCCAAGTCTGGTGCACCCGATGTCCAGTCCATTCCGGTGCAGCCGGTGTCCAGCCCTGTCCAGCCGGCCTTCCAGCCAGTGACTCAGCCGGCCGTCCAGCCGGTGACTCTGCCGGCATTCCGGCCGGCAGCCAAGCCTGCCCACACCGAGTCGAGCGCCCCCCCCCGGAATGTTAACCCCCAAGGACTAAGACTGTTCCCCCTAATCCTAGCCCCTCTGGACTCCCCTATTATCTCTATTGTCCCCCCCTCCCATGTTTGTTATTTTTATTACCCCTAATTTTTACCCCTAATGTGCTGTAAACGAAATGCTAATGGTTATTTTTAATCTCTGTTTGGAGGCAGGCCTCCCCTTTTGCTTACCTCCAAAACAGACAAGGAGCTGATCAGAGCTCCTGAAGCTCTGCGTGCGGTCTAAGTAGAGGCGCTGTGCGCGTACTGGACACAACACGGACGGGGTTGGGCTTCCTCCCCCGGTGGGGAGCGCCTGCAAGTTCACAACCTGGTCCCGAAAGGGAATTGTGGGAACTTTGGGCACGGGCCAGGTCGGGGTCTCAGGATAACGTGAGAATCACAGGGCCCAAATTCTAGGCAATCAGGGGACAGGCAGAACGCTTGTAGGTCCCCTACCCTCTTGATGGAGGCAAGCGCCATCAGGAGAACGGTCTTAATCGTGAGATGAGGAAGAGTGGCGTTTCCAAGGGGCTTGAAGGGGATGACCCATCAAGGTCCCAAGAGGGTACAGAGGACGGACGAGGCGGATTCCGCCTTCTCGCGCCCCTTAGGAACTTGATCACCAGGTTGTGCTGTCCCAGAGACTTTCCTGCAAATGGGTCGTGATGAGCGGCAATGGTGGCTACATACACTTTCAGTGTGGAAGGGGAGAGGTTAGTCTCAAGTCTCTCTTGTAGAAAGGACAGCAAGTTCCCGATCGAGCAACTCCGCAGGTCTTCTCTTCGAGAAGAACACCAGGACAAGAAGAGGCGCCACTTATAGGCGTATAGCCGCCTAGTGGCAAGGGCCCTCGCCTGAGTGATCGACTCAACCACCTCAGGGTCTCCTCGCCCCGTTTAGGAGACAGACATGGAGGTTCCAGAGGTCTGGTATGCCATAACATGCACAAACACAATTACACACACAAGTGTCCGCCCACATCTCTTTCTGTCAGTGCCACAGAGCATGCCTTCTTCCTCTTTATTATCATGTGAAGCTTATCTGCCCCATCTGCCCCATCCAATACTTCTGTGTTTCTCTCTTATGAAACATGTTTTTCAGCTCTTCAAGTAAGTTATTCTTTTTAATTAAGTTTGCAATCAATTTACTAATCACCAAATTGCTTTCATTAAAACAACAAGAATTGTTTACCGTAATTGTTAAAAGTTCTCTTTGTTAAAAACAATAAAAGTAACCAAATATGGTAAAAATATAGTTAAACATTCTTTAATGGGTAATAATATGCTGTGTTGATTGTTTTGTATTACTTTAATAATCCGTGTTTGATTGATGAAAAAACTGATTTTCCAACAGCTTTGTAGTTTAGCAGATATGGATTCCAGTAATGTGACAGAAGGAGACAAAAACTGCACAAATTTCAACAGTGTGTTCACACAGCAGGTTTTGCCTTTATTCTACTCCATCATTTGTGTTTGTGCGTTTATACTCAATGGATTTGCTGCTTGGATCTTCTTCAGAGTTCCAAGCTCCTCAGTTTTGGTGGTTTACCTAAAAAACATGGTGGTGGCTGACATTCTGATGCTCTTCACATACCCCTGGCGTGTGGCGAGTGACCTGGGTTACGGTGGCTTGCAGTTAAAACTCATAGTCTGCCGCTTCACTGCTGTGCTTTTCTACTTAGGCATGTACACTGGAATCATATTTATGAGCCTAATCAGCTTGGAACGTTATTTTAAAATTGTCCGCAGCATGTCCCGCGTATCGGCTTTTCTACAACGTGTCAGGGTGGGAAAAGCTCTGGCACTCTTAGCATGGAGTGTTATGATCATCTGGATTTTGCCAAACTCCATATTAACCAACCAGGCCATTACTGAGGATTATTCCTGCATGGTCCTAAAAAGTACACTGGGTCGACGCTGGCATGAAATTTCTGTCCACTTTAATGTCGGAGTCTTCTGGGTGGCTTTCCTCATGATCATGTTTTGCTACACCTCTATAGCATGCCATGTGTACCGTTCCTACAGAAGGGTGCAACGGGACAGCAGTGAGGCAGGACGACGGTCAAATCGAAGCATCTTCAGCTTGCTTGCTGTGTTTTTTATATGTTTTGTGCCCTACCACATTTGTCGTGTGCCCTTCACACAAAGCCAAGTGAAGAATTGTAACACAAACAACTTCTTCATTCTCCTCCAAATAAAGGAGGTCACACTCTTCCTGTCTGCTTTTAATGTTTGCCTTGATCCTGTCATTTACTTCTTAATGTGCAGAACCTTCAGAAAGTCACTTTTGCAAAAGCTGGCTTCTGTAAAAGTTTAAAACAGAAAGACTGAGTAGACCAGCAGTAATCTGTAAAGTGAATGAGAGTAAGAACAATTTGCAGAGGAAAAATGAAATGAAGGTCGGACATTACATTGGTGCCAAATATTTCGATTGAAGCACATGCATGATTTCCTTGCATGAATGTAAATAGCATAAAGAAATGAACATGTGTAATCATATTAACTCTTAAAATAACACACCTGCTAATTTCAGGTGTTGTCACATGCCAGCAGCTTTTCTCAGGTCTGTTATTTTAATACAATTTAAAATCAATATTCAATGTCATGTGATTAGCTGGATGGTGTTAAGTACATACAGCCAGTTGTCATCACAAAAGAAAACCATTCAGGGTGACCAGGACAACATTGTAATGAATTGGGTGTTTTGCTACGTGAATTAATAACTGGACACAAAATATTGATTTGAAAGCTCTTTGGTAACAAATGCAGACCTTCCATGAAGAAGGGCTGGGCTTTAAGTCAAGACACGCCATTCAAAAAAGATGAAAGGGCAATTAGTTTTAATCATTTGTAAATAGAATCTCATAAATGTTATTAATTAGGCATGTTTATATTTAAATTATTTGTAAGTATTAAACTGCACCTGTCATGATAACTCTTAGTTCATTGTTAAGTTTGTGCAGTGGTTATCAGGGTCTTCGAGTGTTGTGACTGACCAGTCAAAATCAAGTATTCAAAGTGCCGTGTAAAAATCTGCAATAACAACTGGATAGATTGTGCGTTAAACTACAAATAATCCAAATAGTTAGACAAACTATCCGCCGGCCCATACAACCATAAGTTCTTTGTTTCTTTGTTCCTTTCCTTAAACACAACCTTCCCCCAAATTTTATAACGATAGCAAACTCAAAAACTGTGGAATCACAAAAATGAAACTATAAGAATTATGTTGTGGTAAAAACATGATATATTCCAATTTCTCACCCACTAGTTTCTATTATAAAGTAACTTGTAAGTTAATTCAATTCTACTGTCATTGATCTTGTCATGGTTCTGTCCCACCTTGTCTTGCTTTTCTTGACCTAGTGGTAGAACCATAACAGAACCTCTTGTATTATGTGGAGAGAGGCATTATGGCCGGTCTCGCCTCTGTTCCCACCCTCTCATCTCTTCATTATTGATTGTTAATTATTTCATCAAGTTTTATATTAGTTATGTTCTTGTTCAAACCCCATTGTGGGTCTTTATTTTGTGTCTAAATAAATTGATATTTATTATTAACCCCTTCACCGCTGCCTGCACATGGGTTCTTCCCCCCATTCCTGACAGATCTCCTATGTTTAATTTTGTCTATTAAAATTTATTTTGTTTCTTTGATTGACAGCAGACCTGTGAGTAAAGGCTGAAATGTTTGTAGGCCTGTTTTTGCCATTATTTTATCAATGGTGACATTTGCCCAATCCACTATTCACTCAAACCAAGATTAATATTGTATGTAGATAACATATTTGTTAGCATTTGCAAACACATAATTCTAGACCTTTTAATGTCTTCACCTTGGTGATGACTTTTGTTTAAAGGTAACAAACACTTTTACAAAGATCATTACCCAGTGATATGAACACTGTTAATAAAATACTGTACATGTTTAGAAAATTAGGATGTACACTCTCAGCTTTGGGTCATAAGGGGATGAACCCAGCCGTTGGTTTATATTAGTAGTATTTATGCGGGACAGTGTGTCGAAATGATTTACATTTACATTTGGCAGACGCTTTTATCTAAATTAACTTACATTGCATTATCCTATACATTTATACAGTACAGGTATTTGAAATCTCCTGGGATCAAACCCACAACCTTGTGTTGTTAACGCAATGCTCTTACCACTGAGCTACAGGAAAGCTTGAGCTTTAAAGATTGACAGGTATGATTGATGGTGACCTTGACCTTTGCGGGCGGGTTAATTACTTCCGGACCACCCACGTCGTGTTGACCTTTGACCCTATCCGCCCACATTGCATTGATCTTTGACCGTATCCCCCCACATAGTGAGGGATTTAATTAACTTTCGCCTTTAATCTCACTATATCTCTAACTAAACAGAAAACAGCTTGTGCTATTCTAAACATATCCACATGTAAAACGAAATAAAAAAAACATGCCGTATTCATCATTATCTGTTTTGTTTAAATCTCATACCATTCTCACACGTGACTTCAAGAGAATCGGGAATGCGCAACTAATTACAGGGCCTCCTGTGCAGAATGCATGGCCAAATAAATGTTTGTATGCGTGCACGTGTGTTGACCAAGAGCGATTCCCCTCCAGCATTCAGGTTTCAGAAAAATGAAAATGAATAATCTGAGTATCCATTCTTAAAACTGTGTCTACCACTCTGTATAATTAAAGCACACACCCACATGTTTTCCTAACCGTACGGTGCAGTGTCTTTAAATGGTGTTGCTTCTATCCTGACTGTTTTCCTTCTGTCTGAGAAGATGCCTGTGCGTCCACCAACAAAGGGTGAAAAAACATCTTTATTGCTAGTGTTCAAGCATCATACCAGGCAGTTGGTTGATTCCTTAAAACACATAAAGCAGATTTTGGCTGAACAGCAAGAAAAAACAGTACACAATCCTTAAATTGAATGTATGTCATGTTCATTTCATGAATGTTTTTTTTTATCATGCCTCCAGGTTGTATCATAAAATAAGTCTGCATTAGGTTTACAAAATAAAATGTTTACATTAAAATAAAAGTGATTCTATCAAAAGTATGTCTTTTAACATAATTGTTTACATGATTCTAAACCTAAGTGTCTATTGAATATACTAGGCTATATTTTCTTACACAAAGCAACTGTGCAATAGAGGTCTTCTCTGCAAGGATATGAAGTAGCTTGATTTTTCTTGTATATGTAAATATATATAAATATATATATATTTCATACACAGATTGGACAGGTTGAGTGCTGGATTGTGTACTACAGGTAAGTGGTAAAATGTAGTTAAATTTAGGAAACCCCAAGAACATGGCCACAAACAAACTAATAACAACGAGATCTCGTGAGAAAAATGAGACAACGATACATGACGATTGACCATAAACTCAAAACAATGACCTGGTAAAATGTTTATATTGCACGACTGTTTTGTAAGAAATAAAATAACTACGTTGAACTAATTACAGATGAGAAGTGAAAAAGTAAGTAAACATAAATATATTAAAAAGAAAAATGATGTTGTGTGCTCCTGCCGTAGTTCCATCCCACTCTCCCCACTAGTCCCACCTCTAGCAGCTTGTGTGTTTCCGGAAATAATCGTACAGATGTATCTGTCTTTTATAAATTTGATCAAACTAAATACTCTTCGAAGATACGACGTATACAATACTACTGTATAGACACTCAAGATTAATATGAGATTGGCAGAAACTGAGTGTGTTACCCCATCTTTAATAGGCGGCTAGGCTATTTTTGACGGACGCCATGTCCAAGCCGCACAGTTCTATGTCAAAATTAAAGTCCCTGTGCAGACTTCCGTATGTATTTCACTTCACTCAGGAGGCAGGAGACCTGACAAAGTGTAACAGGGATGTATGATAATATGGTTTCACAAGTATCTATTATTGTTCTCTTAACAGTGGTAGTGGTTGAGAGTTGTGAACAGTCTTAAGGACAAACAACCACTCTTTCCCGAGAATGAGTCAAATAAGATGTCCTTATTGTGACTGATTTAAAGCCTAAATATATTTGAAAGTCCAACACACACTGTTTTCATTTACTTGTTTAAAAATGTAGGCATGTAATTATTTCATTTATTATGTCAGTGTCATACCCTGGTGGAGGGGAGATGTTTACTAGAGTGCCAGTCATATGGATGCAAAACTGTTTAAAGACTCTTCAACACCTCCCTGATACTCCCCAAACATATGTCCCAAGCAAAAACTCAGTTTGTAACCACACAACCCAACAAAACGAGATTGTTAACATCACACTCTTAATCAAACAATTGTTCTTTTTTTATTTATGAACATCACTGTCACTTAATCTTGGGCTGCTTGATTCGAGAGCAAGATTTGGGAATATAAACATATTAGAGCATCCTGTAGCTCAGTGGTTAGAATATGGCGCTAACAACGCCAAGGTCATGGGTTCGATCCCAGGGATTGCACATAATTAGAAACAAGTGTATAGTATAATGCAATTTAAGTCGCTTTGGATAAAAGCATCTGCCAAATGCGTAAATGTAAATATTAATTAGTTCTGTTAATAATTTGTAAATAATATTCTGTGTATGCTAAGTGCAATTATAAAGCGTACTTTGTGTATATTCATTAAATTGTGTATGTGATAAGTTTATTTTATGCATTTGTGAATTTCATTGTATTAAATGTTGGGATTCTATAGCAAACGGCACTATTCTGAGCTCAGACTTTACTTAGTTTCAGCTTCATCCACTGGAGGGCAGATCTGAAATTTTGAAAACTAAAAATTGTAACTGCATGGGCAATTTTAGCATTATGGAAGTGACATATAAACGCTCAGATAGTGTATTTGTTACCAATATACTGAACCAGCGGTTTACATTTTACTGAACCATTGTTGAGTCTAAACATCAGAAAAATATCAGTCTCTGTATTAAAATAGGGAAATAAACCTCCGTTGTGGACGTGACAAAAAAGGACACCGTTTTTGAGGGATGACATACTTTGTAGGATTTCTGAGAATTAAAATGTACAAACCAGAGGCAGAAATACCCAACAAATGGAGAAGGTATGCCTCTTCATAGAGCATTAAATTGTTTCTTTATTTGAAAATGAAAATGGCACTTACCTGACTCTAAAATGACATTTAAATAAATGTTTCTGGTAATTTGTTTTACATAACAAATGAATACTACATGAAATGTTTAACACTAGATATCTTAAAAACTGTAAGTCTGATAATGTGTTTAAAGGCCCTTTCAAATGAAAATATGCAGTCTATTTAAATATTATACTGTTTGCAATAAGTAGCTAGTCTTATTTTAAGCATTGCAATGTTTAATAATGAAAAATAAAACATCTTAGACTGTTGTTTAATACTAATTTAAGAGACCACCAAGTAATACTACACATCAAAATCAAAGTAAATAAGGTTTACATTAATTTCTTACATCAGTGATATTAACATCAACACAGACATGAATCACCTCACTGTGGTTTATATACATCAAAATCTTGAGAATAAATTATGAAAACGAGCAGTTTTGAGAAGGGAAATCTAACACTGAAACACAAGCAGACTTGCTGGGAAGGGAACTGAAAAACAAATAGTGGACGTTGGTTACTAGAGTAGACTATGTGGCATGCAATACACAAATGGACCAATGAGCAAACAGTGTGTGGCGGCAGATTATCCTCTACGCCTCTTCACCTGTCTCATGTCGCTCCGCTCTAACATAATGTGTTCTTAATAAGCATGTTGTTATTTAACATTTCTCTATAATACAAGCTGTGTTGTTCAGCTTTACAGAGGACAGAGACAACTAAATATAAATCTACAACAAAACATCAGAAACGTATTACCTTAAGTAAGAAAAAGGTTTCGTTCTTGAATAGTTGGCTTAGTAAGAAACAAAAAAGCAATAATGTGAATAAGAAACTATTAGAATTTTATAAAAACATACTTTAAAATATTTACCTATGTCTGACATCGAGGACACTCCTCCCATCCATTCTCTGAGCACATAAAGTGTGCCATTTGGGACAGGGCCAGAGTTGACATAAAATTTTCACTAAACCTCCTTTCTGAAATGGGACTCTGAACTTCACACTTGCTATTTTGGTTGCATGCACATGACCATTTACACCAAAAAACGTAGCTTTGCATACGAGAGTTTTACTGCGCTTATGCTTTTTGTCGTCCTTACTGTATGTTGTTCCAATTGCTTCCATTGTTTACCTCATTTGTTAGTCGCTTTGGATAAAAGCTTCGGCTAAATGTAATTTAATGTAACACAAATGTGTGTTTTTGCAACATAGAAACAATAATAGTATCATTAAAAAAACGTACACTTTGCAACCTTTTGGGTCCCAAAATCACAGTTGTCATGCAAAGAAACGACCTAAAATTACAGGTTTTTCATTGAAAATGCTGTCGTGTGAACATCCCATAAATCATCTTGCATTGGTCATTGGATCTCTTTCAACAATGACTGAGATTAGCTTTGACTAGCAAAATGATTGCAGATCAATTTAAGTCTTCATCAATCGAGCTGTTGAGCATTCACCTTATAAAAAGAACGCTAGTGTTTGAGACTATTGAGTTTTATTTTACTGACCATGGATCCTACATTCTCATCTGAGCCCTCTTTTGAATATTATTCATGTAAAAGAATGCATTTGACAATGTGAGACAGCCATTACTGTTTTGACCTCAGCCACTGGAAGTTCTCAATTCTTTAGACATTGGTGTGCCATTACATATTTCATATTAGCTGAAAACTGTATTTTGTCCACCATTTGATAGCAGAGTTGTGGGTGAAGAATGAACTGCCTGTTTTAGCAATTATTTATTCAATTTGTTTCTTTTTTTGAAAACCTTGAAAACCATCTTTCTCCCAGTAACAATAAATTTTACCCATTTATAAAACAATAGCAAAGAGTTACTATTGATAAAAAATTAAACCCATCAATCCTACCATTTCCTTATCATATACTTTCACACTTCTTACCTCTGACATATAAAACACAACCTTTTTGCGTGTGTGTAAGGAATTGGTGAATACAACGGACAAGCTGCTAGATCAAGGCGTAGAGAACAGCCTTGTTTGAGGAGAATTTCGGGTGAGTTTAATAAGCCAAACTGAAAATTATTTGAAGTAATTCTAATGACAGTATCCAAATGATCGAATGATTGAAATATTGTCATATCCTCTCAAATGTCAATACAATAGTAATTGATTCCTGTAAAGCAGGTGTGAATTCTGATCTATTGTCAAAGATCTAATCTACTTTAGAATTCCTGCTAATAATCTGTTCATATGACAATAGCCAAATAATGTGGGAAAAAACTAAGTTTTCCAACTGCAAAATCTCATATAAGACAACAATATATATTTTCAAAAAATCATTATAAACATATTTAAATCTATTTACTGAAGTTAAAATGGCATGACTTATTCAGCAGTTTCAGTTTCGTGTTTCTAAACGTGCGTGCTTATGTACATTCACACATAAAAGGTGTCATATATGTGTGGTGTAACAACTTAAAAGTTAACTCACCCCATACACAGCATATTCATTTTAATAGAGACAGACAAGTAGATATTTGTGAAAGATGATTTGTGTATTATGATTTATAATTTACAAAGTAAATTTACAAGTATGTACATGCTGCTGTGTATGTCATATTATTTATGTTTCATGTAACAATACTTAGTACTATACTATGGGCTGGGTTAAATTTCTTGGCAGCATACTAATTCTTTTGGTCATTCTTGTAGCTCCTTTCAGCCAGAAAGCAGTTTTCTTTCTCATGTCTGATGCATCAACACAATATAACCTTTCTCTGTCACATTTAGGACCGACAACTATTTTGTTTTATTATAGCCTTTGTCAACAGTCTTGTAAAGGGTACAGTACAGAATTTTAACGTATTTTCGTGTGTTTTTCACACAGGGTTTCTGCCAATCTCATATTAATCATGAGTATCTATAGAGTAGTATTGCATACTTCGTATCTTCGAAGAGTATTTAGTTTGATCACATTTATAAAAGATAGACACAGCTTCACGATTGTTTCCGAAAACATACGCCGCCTGCGGGGGGAGGGGTAGGCTGAACTAAAGCATGTGCGCACCCATTGTCAACAAAACACAGACATCAGTTTCACTCACTGCATGCGGTTCATGTCTGGCATCTTTTAGCGCTGGGACGGCTCCATATATCAGTTTCACACTATATCCAATTCCAGCGTTATATCCACAGTTTATATAACATTCATCACCCAAATGTAGTGAACAAACAAACACTTCGCGAACGTATGCTCTCTCTCTCTACAGCACACAAGTGAAAGTGACGTATGCGCATGCTCCTTCTCTCCTTAAGGCCACGTGCTTTTCTGGGAGAATTGTCCAATAGGGGACTAAGAAAGAATTGTTACGAAACAGCTTTATATGTTCGAAAAAAACTTTCTGAAACCTGTACGATCGCTGGGGGAGTGTATCAAGCACAGAAATACTACATAATACACCCAACTCGTTTTTTGACAAGTTGACCATGTTAAGCATGAGAAGACAGCACGTTTAACATTGTGAAGAAGTCAGAATGCATGAAACACTGTTGCAGGGCTTTAATATAGTCATAGTTACTTATGTTTCTTTCTTGTTTATCTAGATGGAAACACCAGTCCCTGCAACCTGCTTCACCACTTCTCTAAATAACACCATGAAACTCAACCAGACTAACATAACTGAAGCTCTATGTGAAATGTCAAAGATCCCAGCTCACCCCATCTTCATATTTGCATATTCACTAGTGTTTCTCATCAGTCTGGTGCTCAACTGCATCACAATGCGGGTGTATTTCTGCACAAATCAACGCATCCAGTCCAGTGTCACGGTTTACCTGAAGAATCTAGCCGTGGCTGACTTCTTCCTTTGTCTTTGTTTACCGTTGCGGATCGCTCACAATGTCAAATATTCAGTGACACTGCAAAATATTTACTGCAGCTTTGGAGCGACGGCCTTCTATTTAAACATGTATGCAAGCATTACATTCATGGACTTTATTGCTGCAAACAGGTACATCTCATACCGACTCTTACTTTTGTCCCCTTTTGCTGTTATTGTGATTTTAACTGATTTAACTTAAAATACAATGTTTGTATGTAGGGTTATTTACATATAATTACCCCAAAATGTAATGTATTATTTTATATTAATTGATCAAAGTTGCATGAAGTTGATACATTTTTATCCTCAAAGTTGAATGTAAATTGATTTTGATAGTTTGATCTTACTTTTTACCGTAGGTACCTCAAAATTGTTCGGCCTTTGGAAACAAATGCCCTGCAGACAGTTCGTTTTGCCCGCCTGATTACAATAGCAACTTGGCTCTTCCTGGCATCCACTGGGTCCATCTACTTGTTTCTTTTTCTTCAGATGTCCTGGGGTCCTAATCAGAGCTCTGAAAATATTAGTTGTGAATCTCTTCACAGTCTCCAACTTAGCTTGGCCTATAAAATTATCCATTGCGTGTCCATTGCACACTTCATCTTTGTGTTGGTTTCTCTGATTTTTCTTTACTGGAGAACTCTGCAAAAGCTCAGAGAAGCTCAAATCTCTACACAGGTTGTATCCAGTAGTCAAACATTTAACAAGTCTAAGCGTAACATGCTCATTTTAGTGGTCATTTTCTGTGTGTGCTTTGTTCCCTATCATCTGGTGAGACTGTTTGACGTTTTCATCAGTGACTGTAGAAAGGCTCAGGTATTTAGTATCCTAAAAGAGCTGACAGTTCTGCTTTCAGTGCTAAATGCCTGTGTGGATCCACTTATATACTTTATCTTCTGCAAAGCTTTCAGAGCCAAGCTTGGCCTTAGAAAGAAAAAACATGTGCGAAGCGTTGTCAATTTAACACTTTAATTCAGTGTGATTCATTACCTGAAAATGTGTTATAAAAATGTTTTTACATCGTTGTCTTTTAATCATGAGCGCTGAGTTGTACATAAACTAAGCAAGTTCTGTTTCCTGCTATTAAAGTCATAAGATATTCAGCCTGTTCTGGTGAAAGTAATACTTCATGATGTGGAAAGCCTAACTATTACAGTTTTTCTGGATCGCTTAAACACATTTCTTGAAATTATGCCTCGTATTCCCAAAACAGTAAACACAAATCCATAACATCTCACCCAATTCCCCAAACATCCTATTTTCAGGTTGAAATGAAGCTCTCTTCTCAAAACCATTTAACCTTTCTGACAAACCAAACTTTTCCCCCAGGTATGACACACAAGCCCTCAAAAACACCCACACTACTACCAATGTTCCCCCTAATTTTTCATGTGTCTAAGCAAACACACAAACTCCCTGAGAATTCCTTGGACCAATGTGAGCAACATCAGACATGCACACCTGTCCAAAACCTAAAATCTTAACAAATTACATGGCTTATTAAAATAATCCAATTACAGCAGTAATTTCCGATTTCTTTTAATATAAAAGATTTGGCCCACTTACCATGAAAAAACATGAGCTGTGTATGTACATCAGAAAAAACACCAAAAGTGACCAGCTTTATAGTAATAGATGAACGTCAAAAATTCTGCAGTAAAGAAGGTCCACTTTAGACAGCTTCTCTGCCTGAATTTTAGTCTGCAGCTGTTCAAAGGAAGTCCATCTCTAGGCTGAGGCTGTGAGGGTCCAGGTGCACAGCAAGAACTGCTGCCACTTCTGGTTCCAGGTCTGCACACTGGGACTCCAGCTAGAGCAGGAAAGCCACCAGCAGAAAGAGACACAAACAAGGAGGGATAAAATTAACAAACAAAAACCTGAGATCATAAGTTACATGGCTCAATAAAAAAATAGTAAAAAAGTAATTTCCATTAGATTACATTTAATATAAGTGATTTGGCCCACTGAGAATGAAAAGACAAAAATCGTGATTTCATGAGCTGTGTGTATGTTTTATGTCAGGGTGAGGGTCCTGCTCTGGAAGAATTGAGTGTTGAATGTACACCTTTCAGAGATCAAATTTTGTTCACATAAAAACATTCACATTTTGCACAATGAGGTGTTTGCAAATTCCTGTAACTCTGGGTGTATAAAATATATAATTACAGTTTTTTTATTAGAATTTTACTAATCATAATCTAGTAACAGCATTTGATGATTAAAATCCACAAATGGAAATTCTTAATAAATGACACTAGAATACTGTAAGCACAAATCTGATCGGGGACTTACATTTTTCCCGTCTGTCCTTCTCACTTCTCCAGTGGTTGTAGACTTTGTCCAGGTTGATGGCCCCGTCTGCTTCTTGCTTTGACTTTATGCGCATCAGTTGGTCCAAAACTTTTATGCTGTTTGATACGATTCATCAAACTAAAGCGCACTGGATGCTTGAAATATAGCTATCCACAAGCTGTGAGATCTCCTTTAGCTCCTCACATCTAAGTGCTGCAGCCACCACTCCCTTGTTTCAGTTTTGCTTTACTATGTACTCAGCATATTCACTCCTCCGAGTGTATGATCCATAGATGTCCGAGCTCAATGCTTCAATGTCAAATGCAGACCACTCCTTTAATTCATCCTCTGGAAAACGAGCATCCAAGCGATCACAGAGCTTACGAATAAAAATAATAATCTCACCAGTATTTCTGGCATCAGCTGATGAGGCCCTCATCACCTCTTTGACACAGTCACTCCACTGAACATCCTTCTCATCGTTCAAGTATTGGGAACGCAACTTCTCAATCTTTGCTCTTGCAAAGCAGGGTCCTTCCATAACAGTCAGGTTGCGTCTTTAAAAAAAAGGCAGAGTTGTGCCAGCTCGCCCAAAACATCTCCCAGAGCAGTGAGAGTAACCTTGACTTTGAATCTCTCAGCTTTTTGTAGCAGTAAATTGCCACTGGATCTCTGTTATCACTGGATTCTCTTTTGCAGTATTCTTCAAGCACACTGTAGTTCCTCAGAACAGCATTCATAGCTTGGTGCCGCGACAGCCATCGCACTTCGCTCAGAGGCCTGAATGACAGTGTATCCTCATCGAGAATCTTTGCTAGGTCCTCCATTTTGCCCCTCTTCACAGTGGACCGAGAGAGTGGAATATACAGTTCTAAGAAGAGTTTCCACATCTCGCATCAAAGGCACATCTTTCCAGGCATCATCAATGCCCAAGTCCTCTCTATGGGCCACGCAATGTTGTTCCGTTAGGTGTGGTATTTGCCGCTTTAATAAAGCTGCAACTCCGTTGTGCTTTCCTAGCATTACTGAGGGGCCATCGGAGGTAAGCATCACCATTCTCTGCAAGTCCAGTCCATGTTTGGAGTAAAACTGAGTGATTGCCTGCACAATATCGTGAGCAGTACATGCTGCCAGCTGTATGATGCCGCCGAACACAGTTTTATAGTTGATGTCATTTTCCTCCCTGTATTTTATATATAGGACTAGCATTTTATGCACTGATATGTCTGTGCTCTCATCTACTATCAGGTATGCCAGGGTGCATTTTTAACATTGCACTTCGTCTCATTGATTGAGTTCACAAATTCAAAGGCATAATTTTTGCTTCGCCATCCTTCTGGTATACTCACATACTTTGCCATGTGATCATGGATTTGTTAAACCGACAGCATAGATGCATTCATTTTGATGGCGAGTAGAATATTGTCGATGAGAATTTTAACTTGCTCGGGGTCGGATTTCTTTTTGTGTGAAAAGAACACTCAAACTCTTGTACGAAGAAAATCTCGTTCCTCTTCTCTCGATCTTTTGCGCTCTCCTGCAATAATGTACCGATCCCGATTCCCATCTTTCCGATTCCAACAGCATTCAAATGACTTTTCTGCTGAATGTGACGCTTGAGGTTGTCCAACTTCCATTCAGTCCACATTTTTCCCTCCGAAAACTTGCTTGCTACTTTGGCTTCGCAGCATGTTTTGCAGAGCAGCCCTTTCTCGCTCGAAAAAGAAAAAATCTCATCCAGTTTCACCTCTTGTTCTTCTGTTCGCACATACTCCGACAGCCATTCCATCTTAAAAGAACCACATTTCTTTTTTACTTTGGCTTGGTGAGTGGATGTGCCACTAACCGTTCGTTTCGCCATAGTTTCGGGTTAGCTAGCTTAATTTTGACCCCTCTCTGTAAACTAAGCGTTAACCTGCTATACAGCGGCACGTACGCATAAAGAGCTGTTAATGACATTGATTGGCTGCATAAGTAAATAAGTGTGAGACGCATCATGTCATTGGCAGGACAGTGTTAGTCATTGTTTTACTGTAGTTACCACTTGTTGTCACCTGTCACTCACTGACTTGCATTGCAAAATGGTACAGAATACATTTTTATGCATTTATTTACGGATCAGGTAGGTTTTTATTTTATGCCCTGCATAGATATGCTGTGCGCGGAGATTGCGGGAGCTGTGCGCGGAGATTGCGGGAGCAGTGCGCGATTGCGCAAGCGCGCAGCTTAGAGGGAATATTGACTACTACATAGTCTTAGACTCTGGTGAGATAATTTCAAAACACTGTTACTAAAATCTCTTACTGGGATAAGTGGGATTCAAGAATTTGACAGCTTACATTAAATACAATGGATTCATATTTACAGAGTAGTCCACTAATTTGTAAAGCGGATCAAATGACAATATACAGCTAAAACTTGAAGAAATAAATCCAAACTCTGTAAATCAATAATTCCGCTGCCCTTTTTAATGTAAATTTTCACTTTCTGTAACTTGACTCCAAATTTTAGGTGAAAATATGAATAAAATGGTTAGTTCCTTTGATTCTGAGCTAGTGTAGTAACTGTTTATTCATGAAAAAGCACAGCAATGACTGCTGCACCAAACCATTCTGTATTGGTGTCTAATTTCGAATACCGACTGCATCCTTCAAAGCACAGGTCACATTTTTTCGCCGCATACGTAATCGAGAAAGTTTCAGAAAAGCAAGCTGGCCACTCTAAATGTGTCATTCGAACTTGTTCTGCTTTCACACGAATTCAGAGAATGCATGAGGTGTATCTTTGAATGCTAGAGATAACCCACAATTCTACCGGTCTCTCACATGAAACCAATAAGGAAGTGACTAACTGCAGTTCATCGATTGGCCGCTAGAGACTGGCTCCAAAAGGGAGTCAATTTCATAGACCCCCCATGGTAAAATGCCCAACTTCACAGCTGATTAAATATGTTTACAGCCTGGTATAGAAAGGTGTTTTGATATACTGTATATAACTAATTTTGCCCTTTATGACAACTGTGAGGGGGTGAATTTTTTTAACTCATCTGCTTACATTATATTAAGCCTTAAAGTTCTAAATAATGATGGGCGTGGGTGACAGGTGGTATGCCACTGCTGTATCTTAACTGTATCTTATGATGTATCTTATCATATCTTCGATCACAACAGTCAATGCCCCCGACTAGCAACCTCTATGCTACCAGTAACAGTAGCATATACATTAGCTTCTTGGCCCGAGTTAACTTGATGAAGTTAGCTCAGTTAGTAGGCGGGTGTGGTTTCAGCAACCAGGCACCTCAGCTCTACCCACATCCCGATATTGCCCATTTTAGATTATCCGGAAGTGATAAAGTGCTTCCAAAATGGCAACGACAGGCTCCACCCACGTAAGGCTTCAAAAATGCTTATCATAGACCTACGGGTAATGTCACAGAAACTGTTTATGGTTTACAGTCAATCAGGGACAATTTTTTTCAGCGAAAAGAAGGCTTTTAGTGATTTTACTTCACGCTTAACCAGGCACTTTAGCCGTGACTGATTCATGAGACAGTGCAGCCTCTTGTACTTTATTGCTTACTTTTGACCCCCCTCGGGGATTATCTTGGCACTTATTTTCTTTCTGGCAGTTATCATTTTGGGTTTTCATCATTTTAGTATTCTTTCTCTAGATGAAGAATAATCAAATTAAACATTTTGGGTGCAAACTTGACACTGATTTTTCCTCTGTATGGCCCCATTTGAGCCCCTAGGAGTAGCCGTTCTACCTCATCTCACGATGAAGACGGTTCTCCTAGTGGTGCTCGCTTCCATCAAGAGCGAAGGGGATCTGCATGCACTCTCTGTGTCCAACGAGTGCCTTGAGTTCGGGTCGGGTGACTCCAACGCGGTGTGAAGACCCCGGCCTGGCTATGTGCCCAAAGTTTCCACCACTCCCTTCAAGGACCAGGTGTTGAAATTGCAGGCACTCCCCTCCGGGGAGGAAGACCCAACCCCTTCCGTGTTGTGTCCAGTACGCGCCCTACGCCTATACTTGGACCACACGCAGAGCTTTAGAAGCTCTGCGCAGCTCTTTGTCAGGTTTAGAGGACAACAGAAGGGGAGGGCTGTCTCCAAACAGACATTGGCAAACTGGATCGTGGACGCCATTACCTTGGCGTACCGATCCCAAGATCTCCCGTGCCCACTGCCAGTGAGGGCACACTTCACCCGGGGTGCTGTTTTTTTACAACCTTCATCTGTGATACAACATCTGGAAAGACTGCAGAGAAAATACAAAAATATCAATTCACTTCTGAACAATGAAAAAAAGTTGTGTTGTCTTGATATGGACTCAATTGCAGGACACATAAGCGGTGAGAAACAGAGTATAGATCAACCTCTCTGTAAAGTTACCCTGCAGCCACAATCCAAAACACCTGCCAGAAACTTTCTAGTGTATGAGACACATGTAAAACTGACCATATTAGAGACACACCTAATCAGTTCATGATTAGACTGCTTCATGACCTGAACTCAGTGTCAGATAAGAGATGCAATGAAAATCTGAAATCTTCACCGAGAACTGTGTTGGAAAACAAACTGACAGTATAAAATACTTACTCAGCTTTTCTAGATGCTTTGACCACTGGCATCAGTCTCAGAAGACATTTTTCTGATGGATCATATTGACTGTAAACTCATCCAGCTCCTCTTCAGTAACACAAACACCAGAGCCGACCACTGAGCAGGACACAGATTGACTCCAGAGATATAACTAACTCCAGATCTCTTCAGATATGACTGGACTTCATTCACTAGAGAATGATCATTCATACAGAGAAACAGGTTGATGGATTTCTCTGGAGATTGATTCTCTCTGATCTTCTCTTTAATGTAAGCAACTGTTTTCAGAGCTGCTTACTGTCTTTCTCGTGAGCTCTTGTAAGAGAATCTGATTAGACTTCAGTGTGAGACCGAGAAGAAACCGCATTCATTCATTCTTTTTTTGAGGGTCGATGAATCCTCGTACCTCTATCATTTGATCAACACACTCATCAGGGATTTGTTTGGCTGCTGCTGGTCGATGGTGATCCAGATGAGAGCAGAAGGAAGTATATTCCCATCGGTGAGGTTTGTAAGCAGCACATACACTGAAGCCGATTCTGTTACATCAGACAAACTATGATTGTCGTCATAGTTTAGATGCAGTCGACACTCATCCAGACCATCAAATATAAACAGGACTACACTACAAGTCTACAACAAAGTGCAAAACTGCAAATACTGAGACATAGGCTATACACAGCTTTTACCCTTAAAACAGTAAGTAATAGCTTATAAATCAAACAATCAAAATAAAGCTGTCTTAAGTGCAAAACTGCAACTGCAGTTTCAAGTATCAAATCGTATTTGGGAAAATAATAACATATAAATATCCCTGAAGTAGTATATCTTTCAGACAGTGAGTCCACATTTTAAAACTAGAAAAAACATATCAAGTATACAGTAAGTACAAATCAGCTAACTAGTACTGTAAACATACTCTTGATTAAAGCTTAATAATAACAAGAATATTATTTTCCTCATTTAGTTGACCTTATTTATCAGTGAGAGTATGTGACTCAGTGGGAGAAGTGACAACGATTTTCTTTTGCCATTTTAACATAATCTGGTTCATATAAGTGCAATTCTCAGGCACTGGGATAACTTCTCATTGCTCAGGGAGCAACGTGCCTTTGTTTTGATTGCATTCATATGAGAAAAGCTACGCACGTGTAGGTGGATCCAAACATTGTCAGTATCAGCACAGACACTTTCTTAATTGTGGGGTATTTAGCTTGGCTAATATGGTCACACCAAAAGTTGATTGGACCTTCAGACTGCAAGTGTAGTTTCAAAGCAAGTGAAGACTGGAGATCAATCATTTCTAGCTGAAGAGCACTCTTATCAATGTTAGGCATGACAAGAACTCTTTAACTTTTGCAATGAAGTTTGAGTCATGGTTTATTGAGAATGTTTTGCGAGTAAACTGCATAACCTCCATTGGGAGACTAAAGCCCTGAAATCTGTCACTGAAGTTTTCAGTCAGCTTTGTCATGAATTCAATCATAGTTGGCAAGACTTGTGCCCCTGGCGTACTGCTCAAAAATCCACGAAGGTGTGTAAAGTGCATCAACTCGTTTGTGGTTAGGTCAGACACAAATACATTCAGCTTTGTTTTGAAAGCACACAATCTCTCAACCAAATCCGCAATACATTTCTCTCGCCCCTGTAACTCTGAATTTAGTGAGTTTAAGTGTCCAAAAATGTCACAGAGGAAGTGAACTTGTGTCATGAACTGTTCATCAAGCATGTGCTCCAAGAAATGAGCCGCTCGTTTGTGTTTACATGTGCGAAGGAAAGAAATAATCTCACTGCGGAGATCACAAAAACGATCCAAAACTTTACCTTTACTGAGCCACCTGACATCGCAATGAGCCAGTAAGTCAGCGTGCTCAGCAGAAGTCTCATCAAGCAACAGACGGAAAAGACGATGCTGAAGGCTTGAAGTTGAGCGGATGAAGTTGACAATGCTTGTGACCTTGTCCATAGTGTTTTTTAATTCACCGCTGAGCTTCGCGCACAAGACAGACTCGTGAATAATGCAGTGTAAAAACTGCATTTGAGGTGCCACAGCTGACAGTCTGGCTGCTAGTCCTTGCACTCTTCCGAGCATAGCTGGTGCTCCATCCGTTACTAGCAAGCAAACCTTTTGTAAATCCAGTTTATGCTCACTGAAAAACGCCACAACATTTTGAAACAGCACTTCACCTGTCGTATGTCCCTCCAGTGGAATGAGTCCCAGAAGCTCCTCACGAAAGCGAACTCCATCGTAAAATCTCACATAAACGCACATCTGGGCCACATCAGTTGTATCTGTCGATTCGTCAATAGCAATGGACATCAGCTCCGTTTTTTGGACCTTTTTTCAGTAGTTTATCAAATACATCCTTTGCTAGAAGATCCACTCGACGAAGAGCTGAGGTGTCTGACAGTGGTACTTTTTTAAAAGATGACGAAACCTGGTCTTTCATTTTTTGGTCAACAATCATTTCGTCAACAACCGCCAGCATGCAGTCTTTAATAGTCTCTGACTCGGTGAAGGGCCTCTTTTTTCTCGTGAGTATCCACGCCACTCGTAGAGAGGCAATGAAAGCTCTCTCCTGTTCTGTACAAAACCCGCCAATTGCACGCTGACTTTGCTCAAAAGAAGTTACCAGTCTGTCTATTCTACGTTGTCTCACCACTGAGCCCTCTTGGTATTGCGCAGAAAAAGACGAATGTTTTGTAGTAAAATGTCTCTTCACATTATATTCTTTGGCCACAGCCACTGATTCGTTGCATAGTAAACACACAGTTCTATCGGTCCCTCGCTTGCTTGTCGTAGTTGGCACAATAAATAAGTACTTCTCCGTCCATTCACTCTGAAACTTACGATTTTCTCTGTCAACTTTGCGGTTTGGCTTGGACAACGCCACGTTAGATGCATGTGTAGACAGCGAGAGAACATCGAATCAGCGAGAATGAGTGTTTGTCGCCATAGAGACGACCTGCTCCGCTCTAGAATATTTCCCTCTATTCTTGTCTGTGCGCCGCGGCAGATTCGTAGATTTTTAACTTTTTTTATTTTTTTATTTTTATTTTTTTAAATCTGCCGCGGGCCAGAATAAATTTCAATCGGGCCAAATTTGCCCCCGGGCCGCTATTTGAATAGGCCTCGAATAGATTCCGATTCTGGGAGGAACGATCCGATTCCCAAAACGATTCTTAATTAATTATCCTGCTGTGCAAAAAATACTCTAAACTTTTTATTTTAACCAAAATTGGAGTTACTATGCTTTTTGTATATAGTTAGAATATCTGTTTGACAGTATTGCCAAATTAAAAATGATTATGAATATTTCTTTTTTTAATACTTTTAATTTATTAACAAAGTTATTTTCAGGATTAACAAACTCTGAATGAATGGTAAGCCATACAATTGCAATGAACAATCATTAAGAATAAACAGTTCTCAATTTGTATGACAATTTATGTGACAAAAAAATGTTGTGTGATCAATACGCACACTGTGTAATCAATTTGCACACTCAAACACACTCAATTTGTGTGACAAAACAAAAGTGTGACAATTTTTCAGTTTATTTTGAACATTTTAACAAAAAATGTCTAGAGCCACACAAAAAAAATCTTTAAAACAGGCTAATGCAGAAGAAAAATGTCAGGGAACAAATTAAATACAAACTTAAATATTCAACATCTAGGCTGGCCTACCATAGTTTATCTTATATAATACTATAATACTAAGTTTTTGTGTAGGAACAGCAGTTGGTCCACATATCCATATGTCACAATATCACCTGCAGTGGAGAAGACCCTCTCTGCAGACACACTGGTTGCTGGAATGCATAAATATCTCTTTGCCATTTTGGAGAGCACAGGAAATGACATCTTGTTGACATGCCACCAGTTGAGGGGGTCCTCTGTTAGAGGGAGTGGTGGGGTACTGCAATACCTGGTCATCTCCTCTTCAACCAAGGCAGAGGGTGACTGATGATATGGTGTATCTGAAGCATCAGAGAAGGTCTGCCCCAGCAGATTGTGAAGCAGAGATGAAGCTCTTCCTTTTGAAGTAGTAGGACAGTCATCCTGCAACTCTGTGACTTCAGGCTGTGGGCTCACTGAGATGTTGGCTTCTTTCACAGTGCTGTCTTCTAGATTGTCATGCACTTCCTGCTTTTAAGCAATTAAAAGAAATTAAAATAAACAGAGTGTAGATAAAAAATAACTCTTCCAGTAATTCAATGAGGTAATGTAAGTCACAGTATACATTATTATTTACACACTGATAAATATTTAAATATTTAAAGAAATTAGAGATTAATTTTAAGACATGAAATCATCACACAAATAAGCCTCAATAATATTGAGACCGTAATATTGCACTCTAATGTCACATGCTAAAACATTTAGTCAATGATGATAAAATAATTACCTCTTGTAATGATGAAGCTTCAGTGATCACTGTTTTGTAAGTTTCCTCTCTCTTTTCTTTGGAAAGAAAAGGCAGTGCCTTAAAGCGTGGGTCGAGAGAAGCACATTTGTTAAGAAGGCTAGTCTCCTGGTCAGTGGTGTACCTTTTGCTGAGGTCCTCACATATGACCCTCTTTATCTCCCTGATCATCACTGATTTTTCCTCAGTGTTTTCTTTCATGTCCTGGATCAGTTTAGCATGCAATGGGGCAATTAAACACGCAGGGGGCTGCTCTCCTCTGACATCAGAAGTGTGGCATCTTTCATAGGCTTAAGAGCAGTTATCACATCCTCACTGCATGAAATATCGGATTCCGTGAGAGTGAAGATTTCAGCCGCTCCTTTTCTCACCTCCTGTGATAGTAACGCAGCACAGACAGCCGGCTGTTGTTCAAGAAATCTTTCAAGCATCTCGTATGCGCTGTTCCATCTAGTGATGACGTCTGATTTCAGTTTGTGAGACGGAAGATTTAGTTGTTTTTGCTTCTCCTTCAACTGATGGTTTGCAATTGCGCTGCGGTGGAAAAAAGTCGCGATCCGCCTCACTCTCCCTAACAACCTTGACACAGACGGCAACTTCAGCGCTCGTTGGGAAGCCAAATTCAGTGTGTGCGCATAACATCTCACATGTGAAAACTTGCCGAGCTGTGCTGCAACAGCCATGTTAGAGGCATTGTCACTCACCAAAACCAAGTCTTTGTTCCGAATTTTCCATTCGTCTGAAACATTGTGCAGTAGTTCAGCAATATTCGCCCCTGTGTGACTTTCGCTCATAGCACGCGTTTGCAGAACACAAGCTGCAAGCTTCCACTCATCTGTAATGTAGTGTGCCGTAATAGTGACATACGATTCTGTTGTAATTGATGTCCATGCATCGCATGTTATTGCCACTCTGTCCGTATTACTTAGGGATTCTAAGATGTGATCTTTACACTCACTGTAGAGTGCGGGGACAGCCGTCTCACTAAAATAACGACGCGAGGGCAAAGTGTCGTGGCTCAAGTACCTGTAACATCGTGCGAAATCCTTGGTTTTCCACAACGGCGTACGGGCGCAGATCTTTGGCAATAAAACCCGCCACTGATCGGGTAATTCGTTTTGCCTTTTCAGAATTCGGTGGAAGCTTTGCTACTTGATCCAGGGTCCTTTGAATGTAACCGGGAGTGTTCGTGATTGGAAGAGAGTGCTGTTTCTCCAGCTCTGAGTGGAACCGCGTAATATGTTTCTTCATGTTAGTCGTGTTGCCGAAATATTTGAATTTGGCGCTACAGACTTTGCACACAGTATGGCTTTTATCAACGACACCTTCGGTGTCTTCAGAAAATCCAAAATGTTGCCACACATCCGATTTTAAATGAGATGGTGCAGGTCGTAGTTTGTCCATTTTATCTTAAACGAAGCTAATTCACCAGCATATGAACGGTCGTCCATCAACGTCTTTTTTGTTTGGTCACGTGAGTCTTGACAGCGCTCGCATTTGAATTGAACACAGAATCGATTCTGAATTTTTGAGAATCGATTCTGGATCGTTAGATAACGAATCGCGATGCATCGATGCATCGAGCTTTTCTCCCACCACTATAGACAAATGCTCATTTCTACCTCGTACGGAACGCATCTGTTGACAGCGATGTACATCTTCGTCTGAACGCACTCTTTTACCAGCCATTTCTAAATTAGTATTACAGGTTAGACAGATTCTCCTCTGATTACACCAAAACAATCAAACATTCATAAAGTGACTAAGAACAGAGTTAAAATTAACAAATAACACTTAATTGCAGCAAAAAGAAGACCAAGAACCCTGTTAAAATGAAAACAATAAAAACTTAATAACAGCAAAAAGTAGTTCAAGAACGCTTTTAAAATAAAACCTTAATTAGAGCAAAAAGAAAACCAAGAACACAGTTTAAAATGCACACAATAGACCTTAATTCCAGCAAAAAGTAGCTCAAGAACGCCTTTAAATAAAACTTAATTAAAAATTAGCACTCCGTGAAATAGCACGATTAAGATTAGCCAGCAATCTTACCGTGAGTTGTCTTTGGCTGATTTTATTTTCGTGGTTCTTGACAATTGTCATGGTTCCACCTCTCCTTGTCAGGTATTTCTTGGTCTAGAGGTGGAATCATACAGGATCCTTTGTTTCTCTAGTCTGCGTCATCGTTCCTACCCTCCTGTTTCCTAGTTTGTGTTAATTAGTTTATCCCTTGCACCTGTTCCCTCTTGATTTGCTCCCCTTTAAAACATCCTTGTGTTCTTTGTCCTGTCTGGTTCATTGTACGTCGTACCTTGTATCTATGTTTCATGCCCTCGTCTTGCATTGTTCCTGTTTCCTGTGTCTAGTAAGTCTTAGTTTAGTGTTTGTTCCCAGTGTTTGTTTTGTAGTTTAGTTAGTCCTTGTTCTTGCTTTGTTTAAATATATTATATTGTCCTGTTTTCCCCCTCGTGGGTTTTGTTTTTCCTTTTTGTTTTGTTTGTTATAATAAATACTTGTTAACCCCTTCATCCCTGCCTCTGCCTGCAATTGGGTTCTCCTGCCTTGTCTCTGTGCAGTTCATACAATAGTCTCTAATGTCCCTTGAAGATTGTCCGTGCGATCCAGCAGTCTTCTGTTTAGTGCCCCTTGTTCCGCAGAATTAGTTAATAGAGTGTCAACGCATCCGTACATTTTCCTCGTGAGCTCGCTGTGGAAGTTCAGGCTTTCTTGTAAATGGCGGCATTTTTCACTCAGCTCCAACAACAGCTCATGGTTAAAGTGATACTGGTTTGATGGTGGAGTTGCTCGACAATTAACGACGATTTGCCCGGAACAGCTCTGTCCACAGCAGCAGACCCCCTTTGTACCTCAGGTGAAGTTACGCCTTCAGCGTTGTTTGTTAAAATCAACTCTGGTATATTATTGAGGGCCTCCGAGAATCCCGCCAAAACATTGCTCCAGCAAACTACAGCATCATCGCTCAGAACATTTTTCGTGTAGAAATCTGTTTAGACACAGTACAACAAAACATTAGTACACAGTGGAAATATTTACAAAACCCCGAAAGAGATAATAGCTACAGATTGTCACTTACCAACCGGCTGACTAGCTTCTGGGGGAGCGCTTTGTGTCGGTGCTGGAGGATCCGCTGGTATCGAATTTAAAGCGACACGTCTTCGTTTCCGACTCAACCTATTAACAGGTCTCGATATGACGGCGGTAGCAAAACCCGGTTGAGTCACTAATGCTACATTATGAACCCACCGGTAAATAGAGAAAATAAAAGGTTTTCATGCTTTTCCAAAACATTTTTTAGTCAATATTTTTTTGAAAAATAGATATTACACATAGCCTACCTTGCAAATCGCCGTATTCCACACTTTGAGGTTCAGCAGTAATCAAATCAGCATTTACTATATTAAAATAAAAGTAAAACCAAATATAATCAATCCACAGGTAAATAAGCCGAAATAAAAAAGTTTAATGTTTTCCAACGGATTTTAGTTAACATTTTCAGAAAAGGGAGATTATAGCATACCTTGCAAATCGCTGTAGTCCTCACTTCTTTGAGGCTCGGCGTTAAGCAATAATGCACCCCCTATATTAAATAAATTGCGTGATATATACAAGTATCGACATTTAAAAATAAAATAAAATGATAATAGAGAAGTAGGCCTACCTTGCAGGTCGCTTTGAGGTTCAGCAGTAATCAAATCAGCATTTACTATATTGAATTATAAATAAAAAACAAAATATAAATCAACCATTAAGAAAATACTTGTAAATCGAGATGAAATAATACTCACAAAGCTGGTCGATTTGGACTAATGTTGTTTCAACAAATCCTGCATGGTACAGAGAGATTATTTAAAACCTGTTAAACATTAAAGTTGAACAAAAGTATATTTTACAAAAAAGTTATCTTAATAAGCGACTTCGAAGAATCGAAATGCTAATTGATGACCATTGCACTAAATGCATGGCTGCCACAAGGGGGCAGTAGAATATTAACCATGATGAAAAGAAAAAACACATTTTGTTAAATGAATCGTTGATTTACCCTTGGAGACTAAACCTTTGTCAGAGCACATTTATCACTTAACAAACATATTACATTCTGACCCATTCTTACATGAACAGGAATAAAACATGTCGGGGCATAACCTTTAATTAAAAAGTTATAGTTTATGGCAAATTGATAAAACAACTCAAAGTCTCAAACACGTTTCATCCAGTGGCGCCTCCAGAAATTTTTCATAGGGGTGGCCAGATGGGGCCACTTAAAATCTTGGGGTGGCACACCAAAACTATAAACCATAACTTCAGAATTGTATTCTACTGTTGTAGTAAACCGGCCTGTAGAAAACTATCAGAAAGACTTAAGGAAACTTCTACTGATAAACTTGTTATATTTAATGTTACTAATGATATAATGTGCATGACTAATAACAGTAGAGTTAACATTTTGAGTTGCACAACAATTCTGTTTTATTTTGCAATTATATTTGGCATAAGATGTACATTTATTGCAAACAAAACAGTTACTGGGGAAAAGCAGATACTGGCAGATACAAATAAAAGCAAGGACATAAACAATCACATCTTTGCTTTATGTAACAGGACTTTCCCAACAGGGATCAATAGTCTGATTCTAATTACCAGGCTATACAGTATGTGTAAGAAACATTTATATCTTTGCTTAATGTAAAACAAAATAATTAATACTGTTACAAAAAGAACTTCCCAACAGGGATCAATAGTCTCTGATTCTGATTACCAGGCTTCAGAATAGCTTTATTCGCCTGTTGCTATGTTTTTTGGCAAACACATCCACAAAGTCATCAAGATTTATAGCCCTTCTTGATTCTACACTCAGCACACCCAATTGCTTAAACGATCATCAGTCATGGTACTTCTCAAGGCAGTTTTGATTAACTTAAGCTTAGAAGAACTGCGCTCACAGGATGCAGTGCTCACGGGTAGTGCAAGTGCAATTTTGCACAGTTTAAACGTTTGGTGGAAGACCTCCTTAAATGGCTCCAGAAAGACAGTGAGCTCTATTAATCCCTTTGGTGTTTCCTGACCACTACTTTGCTTCCTCTCAAGAATGCGCTTAAGCTGGGGGATCTCATATTGTAGATCCTCAGTACTGCAGTTGTATTGTGAGGCTATTGGAAACACTATCTTTCTCACAAAATATGGCCTGCACGGATTCAAGGCCTGTATCCCTTTCATTATCACACAATTTTCTTTAGAAAATCTTCTCTTCACCTCAGAGAGAAGCACATCAATAACTGGAATGAATGAACCTGTCCGAAAGGACTCTTTCTCTGTGCTCTCTTGTCTTTGAACTATTGGAGTGAACAAGTAATGCCCTTCAAGCAAAGAGTTTGGTCTAACCTGACGGCCTGAAGGTGTGGCACTGATGTTGCATTGCTCAGTAAGAGTTAAAGTATTGTCCCAGATGTCATTAAAGAGACAGCCCTCTCTGTAACTCTCAAATGTGTCAACAAGAGAGTCAACAAGTGTGACAGCTGTGCCCAAATCAAGTTGTGGGGACTGTAAAATATCTGACAGATATTTTATCTCACCAAGAACAATGGCGAATGTTACAAGGAGGCTAACAAACTTGAGATTTATTTGGGCTAATAAACCTCTTGCCTCTACAGCTCTGTCACCATTTTGCTCTTCTGATATTTCTTTTAGTAGACGTATGATGGCTGACAGTCTGTCTCTCACTATCTTGCAAGCATTATACCTACATGCCCACCGTGTCTCTATCAGTCTTTGTAACTCTCTTGGGGCCCCCTGAAACATCTCCCTCTGTACCTCGAGCCATCTTTGGTGCACATATGACCCTGACACAAAAACATACAGTTTCTGCAACGGAGAAAAGAAGCAATTAGCTTCAGGGATGCATTTCACACTGTCAACTAATACTAAATTTAAACAATGCGCATTGCAGTGCACATAAAAAGCTAATGGGGCCTCTGATTTTATGCGTGCTTGCACACCTGTTTTTTTTCCGCTCATGACTGAGGCTCCGTCATATGCTTGCCCTACAAGGTGGTTTTTGTAGTCAAGACCATGCTTCTGCAAAATTTGAATTATTTTCTGTGAAAGTGCTGCAGCATCAAGGCGCTGTGCTGCCTCAAAGGCAAGGAAGCTCTCACATACTGACCCATTGTAATAGTATCTTATTACAAAGGACATCTGTTCTTTTTTGCTTAGGTCTTTAGTCTCATCAACCAAAATGCTGAAAGCCTCACTTTGGGAAACTTCACTAGTTACTGAAGTGCGGACCATTTCAGCTAGACAATCAATTATTTCATTTTGTGTGTCATGCCCAAGATATGTTGCATTTCTTTGACTTGTCATTTTTCTTTTGACTGTGGGATTGTGTTTGGCTAGCAGTTCCATAATAGCGAGAAAGTTTCCTTTATTCTCACCTTCTGATTCTTTATGTGCTCTCTGTGCTATGTTCTGCGTAGCTGTAAGAAGCAGGGTTTCTCCAACAACTTTAATGTACTCTCTATTTTCCTTCACTAATTTATTGTATTCCGCATTTAAGGAGGCTGAGAGAGAGGATGTGCTTGCAGTGGATTTTTCATACTCTGCCCATGCTAACATTGCATTAGTATGTGCTTCAGATTTGGCATGACCTAAAAGTCCCCCATCTTTGAAGGTTGCCTTTTTCCAATGTTTGAACCCCTCTTCAGATGTAAATACCGAATCACCTGAGGAGGGGAGACTGAAGTGCCGGCAGGCATAACAGTAGGCAGAGTCTTTACTCTGAGAGTATTCCAGCCATTTATGTGTGTTGTACCAGTCTTTAGAGAAGCATCGTCTTCTGTCCCCTTGATAGGTACGAGGGAAGATTTTCAGATGTGGCTGCTTGGGCTGCTCTGCTCTTGACTGGGAGATATCTATAATGAAACAAGAGGCAAAATCAGTTATTCTGATATTAAAATAATAATGATAATAATAACAATAATAATAATAAGCCCCTCTTGTAATTATCAATCATTGCTGTAATAATGGCCTATAGGCATTTCTATTCAGACTAATAAAACTCAACTACTAATAAACATGGTAACACTTTAGAATACGGTATCTTACTTACTGTATAACTAATAAGGAATTATTGAAGAACTAATAGGTAATTCTGCATTAACTACTTCTTCACTACTGTTAACTACTAAGGAAGATGTGTTAACTAATCAGAATGTAATATAATTGTATTATTGTGTTAAGTAACAGTTAGTTAATCAATAAATAATGAATTCTGCCATAACTCCTGAAGAACTACTACTAATTATCTACTCATTAAGGTTCAAGAAAAAGAACTACTAATGAACAGTCATACAAATCTAACCTCATATTAGTTTTTATATTTTATATACAGTACTGTGTGTGTTTGTTTTCCTCAGCATAAATGCCATTGAGTAAATTCATGTATTATAAAATTATATTACATACTGATTAGTTAACACATCTTCTTTAGTAGTTAGTGACTTAAGTGTTAATAAAGAATTAGTTCTTCAATAATTCCTTATTAGTTATGCAGTAAGTAAGATACAGTATTCTAAAGTGTTATCATAAACATGAATCAAAAAGCTTTAAGTGATTATGTCATGATTTGTAATTTAATGGAAACACACTAAACAAAACATACATTTCTCCAGATGATGTTACTATCTAGGCTAGCCATCAATTTCATTATTAGGGCCACGTGATCGTAACTTCACCTGTTGGTCCAGGAACACGTCTAACACCTGCTTTTGCAGTGTCCTGCCGCACTTCTGTGACCAATGGTGCTGACTGTCCCTGGGCTGCTGCTGTCTGTTTTTCCTCGTCATTGTGTTCTGTCACTAATGCTGGCTGTGTATCTTTGTCATGCTGCTCTGTCTGTTCCTCTCCTCCATCCTCCTCACAATTACTAAGCCTCTGTTGCTCCCCTGCCATCTCTTTCACTCCTCCTTCTGTACTTTTCTTTTTAAAATAAGAAGAGATGTCTGTGGACTTTGTCTTCATTGTCTGAAAATTGACATAACATGCACCAGCTAATGGCTTTAGCTAGGTAACTCTTGTCAAAACGTGTCAAAGACACATCAAAAAGCTGCTGTAACAGTATACTGTAACTATTTGGCACTTAAAAAGCACGTCACGACACATAATTCCCCGTTTTCTTTTACTAAAGAATATTTTTGACTTATTTACTTACCGGTAGTCTTCTTCGTCTTCTTTCTTAACTTCTTTTGAAGTTGTTGACCGACGGGCACACGCTGAGCTGTTACAACAGCGGCATGGACGGAGGAGCGGGGGAGGGGCGGACTACTGTGTGCGATCGAAGGTCTAGAGCGGCTTGCGTGCCTGGCTGCGCATTAGGGATGAAATGCATAACTGATGCTACTAAAATGTATACTGGCCAGTGGGGTGGCCAGTGGGGTGGCCAGGAGTCGGCCGGCCACCCCTGGCCACCCCCTGGTGGCGCCATTGCATCTGTTGCTAACACACACGGCTTTCCATCCTTTGCTTAAGTCACTCGTTACCTTGTGCTCATGGAGCAAATTCCTCGGAATTAATAAAACTGCTCCTTCACACACGCCAAATTCATATATAGACTGAGGACCTTTCACCTAGCAGCCGGATTTCCTTTGGGTGATGCCACAGTAAAAGTGAGCAGTTACTCAATGTTTGCAGATCTAGTTGAGCCACAGCATGTGTTTAACAGTCATAAATATTTAAATTAACATACTTAACAGATGTTTACTGTATCCCAGTGTTTCCCAATATTGGTCCTGCAGTACCAATTCTTATAAACGAAGTAACTTTGTATAGAACTCTTCATATTATTGCCAAATCATTTTATCGTCTTCCATATTGTACGTTCGCTTTGAGTAGGAAAAGCCTCTGCTAAATGCCTGTACTGTAAATGAATTGCAGGCAGTATTAACGATCAACATTATTCATTGGCGACACTGCAATTAATAGCTATTTCACATAATAATTATTCACTTCAACTACAGTGTTTAAGATCCATCTTATTCATTTCCTTTTTGTTTTGTTTTCAGATGATGCTGAAGTGAAGATAGTGGACTTGATGGTGCTTCTGTATTTTAATTAATTGTAGCCTATATATTTCTCATTCTACATTTAATAATTGGTATTTATAACGTTATGTATAAAATGTATTATTACCAATTAGTTCAACGTTTTAAAGTTATTATTTTCTTTCCAGTTGTTTTATCTGTATGTTGTGTCATGATATACCAACGGAGGAGACTCAAATGCAGGGGGAGAAAAAATCCAAATATTTATTAACTATGCAAAACAGGTCACAAAAAGGTCCTTTTAGCACGAACACAGGTACAGTCAGTAGCTCGAACAAAAGATAGCGACTACTTCCGTGAGTGAAGGTCCCAGCAATTCCAGATGGAGGTAATAGACTGCAAGGCCAACTGGGAATTCCCAGTGTACGGCAGCGTCAGCTGGAGACGGGAAGCGCCACCGGAGATGCGGAGTGCTAAAGAAGATTCCCTAGCCGGGAGATGGGGCGTCCAGCCGGAGAACGGCTTCGGACCCTCGGAGAAGACGAACCCACACGGGATGCGGACCTTAGTGCCTGTAGACGAGGTTAGTGGAGGGTGCGTGGAGGAGCCGGGGCGCCGACAGGAACTAAACAATTCCAAAACAAAGAGGTAAAGCAGGAACAGACTATACAAGACACGACAACTATGGTAATAGAATATGCTGCAAGAGCAGAGGTAACAGGTCAGAAGAATTTACACTGAAACGATCCGACACAAGACAAGACGATGAGGGGAACTAAATAGGAAAACCTAACCAGCCACAGGTGGCAGGGAATAACGATAATGATGATAGGGAACGACTACAGGTGAACAGGGTGAAGGGAATACACCGGTGAGAAAAAAGCCTAGCAGGGAAACATGAGGGCGGGGTAAGTGACGCAGACAAACACAAATAGTGACAGAAAGAGAACCCACGTGATCGGGATCACAACAATGTTGTTTAAGGTTTTTTTATGTAGTTTATATATATTTCTCATTCTACATTTAATAAATAGTAATTATACTATTATTTTAAAATAAAATTTTACCAATTAGTTTAACATTTTAAAGTTATTATTATTTCTTTCTTTTGTTTTATTTGTATGTTGTTTATGGTTGTTTATGCAGTTTAATTTAATAAATGTTGAATTTAACCCAGTTCTTGTTCTTTGAGCAATAAACAATCTATAACACATGATTTTAGACTTATTTGCATGAATCATAACATTAATGTTAGGAGAACATTAGTGTAACGTTGGGGAACGTTAACGTTAGGGGGACGTTCCCCTAACCTACAGGAAACGTTCTATTAACGTTAAGAAAACTTTCCTGAAAAAACCAACAGGGAACGTTAGAATATCTGTTCCCGGAACGTTCTGGGAACCAATAATTGTTTGCTGGGTAGTAACAAAAGCTTCAAGGTTTGCTACTTTGGTCTAAGCATGTGTCTATAGTGTTCAAGCAATGGGCAAAAACTGTAACTTTAACATCTTGCTTATTACCTATAAAGCCCAACATGATATAGCTCTGCAGTATTTGAGCAAACGTCTATTGTATTGCGGAACTTTATGTGCAATACGCTCTCAGGCGTCCTGTCAGTTGGTAATACCTAGAATTGTAAAATCAAGTGCAGGTGGTAGATCCTTTTCCTATCTAGCGCCTTAACTTTGGAATAGTCTCTCAGCCAGTCTTGTCTCATTGTCCCAAGGTTACCACAGCGAGCAGGATGCAGTTCATGCCCAGACCTGATGGTAGAGCGGAGAATGGGAAGCGGCGACCTGACAAGAGCTGAGATGACACGTCTTCACTACAAAATTTCAAATGCTATTAGATTATTAATTATTATCTTAAATCTATAATTGACCTTATTAGTAAATTTATTTGTTTTTATTAAGCCTTGTTGTGCATGCTTGTTGAGCTTGTGCAGAGGCAGCAGCTTTTGCCAGAGGGGACTGGAATTTCCTGGTTGGGCCTGGGTTCTCCTGAGGGTTTTTTTTTATTGGAGTTTTGTGTCGCCACCATTTGCATACTGTTTTGCACTATTTGCCTGGCCGGGGGCCTGCTTTAGAATTAGAATTTGAAAGTTTTACATAATTGATATTGCAAATAGGAATGTATAATGAGTGCTTTCACTGTGTGTGTATGTGTGTGTGTGTGGTGTGTGTGTGTGTGTGTGTGTCCATTCTTGTCTGTGTGTGTCTGCACATCCATGTGTGTGTCTATGTGTGTTAGTACGTGTGCATATTGTGTGTGTGGAGCGTTTGTATGTGGGTATGTCTGTCTTCTTTGTTTTCACCTTTTTCTTGTTTT
The DNA here is from genome assembly GCA_006030095.1 of Triplophysa siluroides. Lineage (NCBI taxonomy): Eukaryota > Metazoa > Chordata > Actinopteri > Cypriniformes > Nemacheilidae > Triplophysa > Triplophysa siluroides. Next base: position 640,732 of record VCII01000090.1, read on the forward strand.
TACAGGTATAACCTTAATTGTTTTGCTTATACTAAATATGTCTCATGTACAGCTGCTTTGTAACAATGCAAATTGTAAAAAGCGCTTTAAATAAAGTTGAGTTGAGTTAAATGTATTTACTTCTTCAGATATTTCATTTGAATACCCGAAATAAAGTGCACGCTATATGAGAGCGACCAGAGATGAAAGAAAAAACACACAGAGAGCAGCGGTCCTATTTCTGCTTTGACGGATGTGAGAGCGCCGAACACTGTGTGCGTGTGTTAGAAATAGAATTCAGAGAAAACATCCTGCTTCCTACGTTTTCGTCTTTAAACCACAGTTTAAGTTCTTTAGCCGGCATAGTTGAGATCCTGTCTTGCTAGCGCGCTTCTCGTAATGTTTACGCATGAGGTCAGTATGCGGAGATCAGACGGTCTCATGTGGCTGTTCATCAAACGCTGCAAAAACAAACGTTCTCAGAAAAACGCTATAAAGTCTAACCGTGCGTTCAGACCGCCGCCGTCGAGAGCGCCAAACTGGCCGGAAGTCATTCATTTTCAATGTGAGCCAGGGCGAGCAGCGGCGAGGTGCAGCGCAGCGCGTCTTGGCTGTTGAGGGCGTCAAGGAGTTGAAATCAGGTTGGAGGCGGCCAAGATGGCGCACTGATTAGACTTGTTTAGGAGAGCTCGGCAAAGTCAGTATGTATAATTTGATTTGTGCAGTAAGTCACATTTTTTTTTTTATATTTTAAATATGCACGATTACCTGAAGTCAGAAATGGATCCTGCAGGTGTCATGCTTATGGAGGAAGTATTCCCTCCTTTACCTGAAACTCCAAGTAAGTCTCCGGCTGTTAAACAGCGAATAGAGAGTACCGCTAATATTCTCACACACCTCAAATAACTTTCTCAACTCATCAACAACCGTTCGGATGCACTGGAAAAAATGGTGAAAAACAACGCTCAAGCGATCGCGAGCATGAAAGAAACGGTCATTGAAAATGCCAAACAGAGATAGCTGATGTGAAAAAAGCGGTTGAGATTGTGAGCGACGAAGTTTATCATGTTAACGTTAAACTCGGTGCAATGGAGACACAAGTAAAAAAGATGGATGCTAAATGTTCTGAGCAAGAGAAACGTCTCTCACATCTCGAAGATACAGGTCGTTGGAACCTGAGGATTTACGGAGTGCCAGAAAAAGAGAAAGAGGACGTTCGTGAACGTGTCATCCAGGTATGCCAACAGCTTTTACCTGAAGCAAAGGAAAAATTAAACTAATTGTAGACACTGTACATCGACTCGGTCGCAAACAGCTGAATAATGACAGGCCTACAGGGGTAATCTTCCAGTTTACACCGCGCTTTTATCGTGATGCCGTTTGGCGGGCAGTGAAGGACTCCGCCTTTCTCAGAAACAACAATCTAAAAATCGCTGAGGACCTGTCTCCATCTGACAGGGAAAGAAGAAATAATCTATGGCCTTTTGTGGATAAAGCACGGCGTGAAAACAAGCGAGCTTATTTTGTAGGAGGAAGAGCTTTGGAGGATGGCACTGAATATTTTCAGCAACTTGAACTTTCTTTTTTGGCTTTGTGTTTATCCACTCCACTTGTGTGAAAGCCATTCTTAAGGTAACATATTACTTTCTTAAATGTTGCTAAACGTTGTTCTAAAATGGCTAATTTGGCACTTTATAAGTTCAAGATTTGATAAACACAATGAGGGGCTGTGTTGTTGTTCATCAGAAAATGTTGGTTAAATTATAATATTTTATAACTCAATTTTATAATAATTTAAAGTTATGATTTTACTCTGTTCGGATAGTACTGCACTACATTATTAGGATGTTTTGCTTCTGAAATTTTGCTGCGCTCATCTTTGCATAAATTCCATAAATAAGTGATCCCTTAGCACATTACTTGGATCATAATTGTTATTATTGTTTAATTTAAAGTACTCTTTTTGTCTTTGTTTTTTTCTGTTGTGGCTCTGTCTATTCTTTCATTTAATGTTAGAGGGATAAGAAATCTTACCAAACGTAAAGCTATTTTTTTGTACCTTAAACAGTTTAACTCTGACTTTTTTTTACTTTCTACAAGAATGTCATTCAGTCAAAGAAGATTTTAAATTATGGAGATGTCAATGGGGCAATGACTTGTGGATGTCTCATGTAACCTCAAGCTCAGCTGGGGTATGTGTTTTACTTTAATGTTTCAAGGGGAAAGTTTTATTTACTGAGTGTGATCCAAATGGTCGGTATGTTTGCCTCTTACTTGAAATTTCAGATAAGAAGTTTATCGTCACCAATGTTTATTGGCACAATCAACAAAAAGAAAATGAACATTTTATTGATCACATAGAAAAACGTATACTTTCACTGTTAACTAACTAGCCCAATAATTCATATTTGATTTTAGGAGGTGACTTTAATATGGTTAGTGACAATAACATGGATAGATGGCCTCCAAAACCTAATAGTGCTAATTCTTATTTAAAGATGTTCATGGAAAGGTTCTGTTTGGTTGATAGCTGTAGGGATACTCATCCATCTTCCACTCAATCCGTTCAAGATTTTTAATTATTCTGTAATCATTCTATGCAGTTGTAGACTTCTTATGCTGTCAAACTACAAAAATAAAATAGTCTGCTGCTGGATCTGTTTGTTTGAGCAATACCGCCACACCAGCAGGTGGTGGTAAAGCTCCGTGGTCCAATGTGCATACACAAAATGACGTGTTAATACGTTAGTTTCACACGTTTTGGCCCAATCGGCCTTCCATACATTTTTGACGCTCTCGACGGCGGCGGTCTGATCGTACAGTAACTGAAGCAGCGCGTGCAGCACCGCAATACTACTCTCCTATTGCCAGGCAACACTCCCACTTCTTTCCAGGGACAAAAATATATGAATTGCTCACAACTAAGTGCAATAAAAATCGCACTATATTGTCACCTAGTGCTGCAACTGGGTAACTGCTACCTTACATTCAAAACCTGTATTATAATAATTTAAAGGTTACATGTATTTTGCGGCTCCAGACAAATGTTATTTGGTGGGAGAGGGCCCAAAATGGCTCTTTTGGTCGCAAATTTAAGGTTGCCGACCCCTGGACTAAACGCTTAATTCTTAAAAGGATGTGAGGTCACGGCATAAACTTATACACGTTCGTGAATGTACACCGTTCTGCTCCTGCGGGGACATTTCCAACATGACTCAGCACAAAACGAAATGTGATTGGTTGCTTTATCTGTCAGTCATGTGGCCCCTTGGGCGGGCCTTGATCAAAGAAAGCGACGATAAGTTCCAGGCTTAAGTATGAAGGTCTGGCTACTCGAGACTATATAAAATGTAGCCCAGGGGCCTCTTGGTGAGTTCCAAACGGGACATGTCTGAAGGGCACTTTGTAGTAACATTTCCATTTCAAAGTGCCCTTCGAAATTAAGGATTTCAAAGGGTACAGTTGATTGAAACTTTGCTCCACCATGATTCTTTACACATTCCATTCTTGTGTCTCTTGATTTAATAAGCATTTGTGTTGCGTTTAGATTCAGCTCATCTTGTCTGCATCATTACAGCTTGACAATGGCCCTCCTTATGGCACGTAGGGCACTTCAAGAAGTACACCCTTCATCCCTTCAAAGCTCTCACTCCAGAAAGAGGGTAAACCCTTCGAAGGGATTTGGGTAAAGGGATGAGCCCTTCAAAATTGGAACGCACCTCTGGTGTTTTGATGGTTCCCATTCCCCAGATAGTGTTAAATGAAAGTTCTGGCATCATTTATTTACTCTCAAGTTATTCTAAACCTGTTTGACTTTCTTCCTTCTGCAGAACACAAAAGAAAGATATTCTGAAGAATGTCGGCAACCAAATAACACAGACTCCCATTGACTTCCATTGTATGGACACAAAACTATTGAGACATTTCTCAAAATATCTCCTTTTGTGTTCCATAAAAGAGTCATACAGGTTTTAAACATCATGATAAATAAATTCTCATATTAATAAATGTACTAATAATACATTTATAAAAAACAGTGTTTATTTTTTTGGTGACGCCTATGAGTATTATGTAAAATGCAAATCCAAACTAACATGTTATGTTATGTTGTTGCATCTTAGATGACGAAACGGAAAAAAACTTTGACTTGCAAATTACTGCATAAATAAAATTATTAAAACAATTTTGCAAATGTTTCTGTATTGTATATGCTCGGGTCCACAAAATCAGCACCTCTTAAACCCCTAGCCCATTTTGGCAATTCTTCTCATACTTTCAAATGCATAATTTCCTCTTTGCTTGAGCATGCATAAGGAAGTTGATATTAATGATAAGGGCAGACAGCTACATCAAGGCACACTGGACAGATTGAATGAGTACAAGTGGATTTCAGGTGAGTTAAATATGATCATTTTACAGAGACTGTACATCTGATATTCACAGAACACTTTGTGGTGATGTTATATGAGTTCATTAACTCTGAGAAGCACAGTAAGAAAGCTGAAAAGTTACAGTTAACTGAGCTAGGGTGGACTTTGAAGCTCACTTCTACTTGAGAAGTAAACGGTTTGTCTAATGTCGAGCATTCACCAGAGCTGTAAAGACTTATTACTTGTATTAATACTTATTACTAATTACTAATGAATGTAGCTAATGCACACATTATGTTTATAGTTCTCTCACATCT